>CAMRHE010000001.1:2400000-3600000 GCA_947044405.1 Leptodactylus fallax | reverse complement strand
CAAGTGTAACAGCGATTTTCTAGATTTACAAGAAAACTTCCCAAACTAATTTTTAGGGACCACTTCAGTTCTGAAGTGGATAATAAAAAGTCTACAGTGGGGGAAAAAAAGTATTTAGTCAGAAAACAATTGTGCAAGTTCTCCCACTTAAAAAGATGAGAGAGGCCTGTAATTGTCATCATAGGTAGACCTCAACTATGAGAGACAAAATGAGAAAACAAATCCAGAAAATCACATTGTCTGATTTTTTTAAAGAATTTATTTGCAAATTATGGTGGAAAATAAGTATGTGGTCAATAACAAAAGTTCATCTCAATACTTTGTTATATATCCTTTGTTGGCAATGACAGAGGTCAAACGTTTTCTGTAGTGTCTTCAGAAGGTTGGCACACACTGTTGCTGGTATGTTGGCCCATTCCTCCATGCAGATCTCCACTAGAGCAGTGATGTTTTGGGGCTGTCGCTGGGCAACACAGACTTTCAACTCCCTCCTAAGGTTTTCTATGGGGTTGAGATCTGGAGACTGGCTAGGCCACTCCAGGACCTTGAAATGCTTCTTACGAAGCCACTCCTTCATTGCCCTGGCGGTGTGCTTGGGATCATTGTCATGCTGAAAGACCCAGCCACGTTTCATCTTCAATGCCCTTGCTGGTGGAAGGAGGTTTGCACTCAAAATCTCACGATACATGGCCCCATTCATTCTTTCATGTACACGGATCAATCGTCCTGGTCCCTTTGCAGAGAAACAGCCCCAAAGCATGATGTTGCCACCCCCATGCCTCACAGTAGGTATGGTGTTCTTTGGATGCAACTCAGCATTCACTCTCCTTCAAACACGACGAGTTGTGTCTCAACCAAACAGTTCTACTTTGGTTTCATCTGACCATATGACATTCTCCCAATACTCTTCTGGAACATGCAAATGTTCTCTAGCAAACTTCAGACGGGCCCAGATATGTACTGGCTTAAGCAGGGGGACACGTCTGGCACTGCAGGATCTGAGTCCCTGGTGGTGTAGTGCAGGGGTCGGCAACCTCTGGTACGCGTGCCACTCTTGGCACGCGAGGCATATTTCCCTGGCATGGCAGCGGACTCCTCTCCCCGCAGTTTCGATCGGACCAAACAAGGCCAAAACGAAACTGCTATTATTATACCTTGGGGTCTCTTCAGACCCCCGAGTATAATAAGCGGAGCCCCCGGGGAGATGATCAAACATAAAACACAATGTTACTCACTATTCCACGCTCCGCAGCCGCTGTGTACTTTTCAGGTGCTTATGCCTGAAGTCAGCTGACAGGGCCTCAGGTGTCACGTCTGCATCTGACGTCACTACGCATAATGACGCGACGTGACCCCTGAGACTCAATGAGCGGTCGCTGACCACAGGCAGAAGCACCCGAAGATACAGAGCGGCTGCGGAGCGTGGAATGGTGAGTAACATTTTTTTTTTATGTTTCATCACCTCTCTTTGCCCTCCACTTATTATACTCTGTGGTCTGAAGAGACCCCACAGTATAATAATAGCTAGTGAGTGGCACAAATTGGAATATTGTAAAAGTTAGAATATTATACCGTGTGTAGGGGCTACTATGGAGGATAACACAGTGTGCTGGGGCCACTATGGGACATAATACCGTGTGCAGGGTCCACTATAGAGCATAATACCGTGTGCAGGGGGCACTATGGAGCATAATACCGTGTGCAGGGGCTGCTATGGGACAAATACTGTGTGTAGGGGCCGCTATGGGATATAATACCGTGTGCAGGCGCTGCTATGGGACATATTGCTGTGTGCAGGGGCCGCTATGGGACAAATACTGTGTGCAGGGGCTGCTATGGGACAAATACTGTGTGCAGAAGCCGCTATGGGACAAATACCGTGTGCAGAGGCAGCTATGGGACAAATACTGTGTGCAGAGGCCGCTATGGGACATAATACCGTGTGCAGGGACCGCTATGGGACAAATACCGTGTGCAGAGGCAGCTATGGGACAAATGCCCTGCGCAGAGGCCGCTATGGGACAAATACTGTGTGCAGAGGCAGCTATGGGACACATACTGTGTGCAGAGGCCACTATGGGACATAATACTGTGTGCAGGGACCGCTATGGGACAAATACTGTGTGCAGAGGCAGCTATGGGACATATACCGTGTGCAGAGGCCGCTATGGGACATATTGCTGTGTGCAGGGGCCGCTATGGGACAAATACTGTGTGCAGAGGAAGCTATGGGACATATACCGTGTGCAGAGGCCGCTATGGGACATATACCATGTTGCAGGGGCCGCTATGGGACAAATACCGTGTGCAGAGGCAGCTATGGGACAAATGCCGTGCGCAGAGGCTGCTATGGGACAAATACTGTGTGCAGAGGCAGCTATGGCACAAATACTGTGTGCAGAGGCTGCTATGGGACATAATACGGTGTGCAGGGACCGCTATGGGACAAATACCGTGTGCAGAGGCAGCTATGGGACATAATACCGTGTGCAGAGGCAGCTATGGGACATATACCGTGTGCAGAGGCCGCTATGGGACATATACCATGTTGCAGGGGCCGCTATGGGACATAATGCCGTGTGCAGGGACCACTATGGGACATTATTCTGTTATAACGGTGTGTTTTCTATATTAAGGATGTGTTTTTGCACAGAAAACTCAGGCTTTGTTTTTTTGGGGGTTTTTTTGTGCAAAAATGCACCAGTTTTACATCGAATGAAAAAGTTCCAGTGGCCTAAGAATATTGCTGCATCCAGATACATAGTGTGTTTTCACCATAAGAATGCCACCATATGGTGCTCCTGGACACATTTACCACTATTTGGGGGCTGCACATGGACTTTCATTGCTTCTAATCAGAAAGTACAGGAGCGTCCCAGGAAATAGCAGTAAACGCATGTGTTCTAAAGCATCTGGTGGCAGCACTTCTGTGTTATGGTTTGTGGTATATGACTTTAGTTTAGAGGTCCTCAGACTTACAATTATTGACCGGCACTCCAAGTACCTCATCTTTGATTTTTTAATTAAAATCGGCACGTCGAACAAAAAAGGTTGCCTACCCCTGGTGTAGTGTGTTACTAACGGTAGCCTTTGTTACGTTAGTCCCACCTTTCTGCAGGTCATTCACTAGGTCCACCTGTGTGGCTCTGGGATTTTTGCTCACCGTTCTTGTGATCATTTTGACTCCACGGGGTGAGATTTTGCGTGGAGCCCCTGCTCGAGGGAGATTATCAGTGGTCTTGTATGTCTTCCATTTTCTAATTATTGCTCCCACAGTTGATTTCTTCACACCAAGCTGCTTGCCTATTGCAGATTCAGTCTTCCCAGCCTGGTGCAGGTCTACAATTTTGTTTCTGGTGTCCTTCCACAGCTCTTTGGTCTTCACCATAGTGGAGTTTGGAGTGTGACTGTTTGAGGTTGTGGACAGGTGTCTTTTATACTGATAACAATTTCAAAAAGGTGCCATTACTACAGGTAATGAGTGGAGGACATAGGAGCCTCTTAAAGAAGAAGTTACAGGTCTGTGAGAGCCAGAAATCTTACTTGTTTGTAGGTGACCAAATACTTATTTTCCACCATAATTTGCAAATAAATTCTTTCAAAAAATCAGACAATGTGATTTTCTGGATTTGTTTTCTCATTTTGGCTCTCATAGTTGAGGACTACCTATGATGTCAATTAAAGGCCTCTCTCATCTTTTTCAGTGGGAGAACTTGCACAATTGGTGGCTGACTAAATACTTTTTTTCCCCACTGTACATATTAGAAACCCCCCATAAATCACTCCATTCTCAAAACTGCACCCCTCAAATAATTCAAACCAGCATTTGAGAAGTTTGTTAACCCTTTAAGCATTTCATGGGAATTAAAACAATATGGAGGTGAAATTTAGACATTTCATTTTTTTCAGTAATACAAAATAGTTCATTTAGCCCTAAAATTAACACATTCACAAAGGGTTGAAGGAGAAATGCATCTCACAGTGTTAAGGTTCAGATGCAAGGTAAGGAATGTACTGGTCTACTGGAGAGCAGCAGCAGAAATGGGCTGACAACTGCGAGCAGTAGAAAATGCGACTTAAAGGCAAAACACTACTGCGAGCCAAGACCGGCCTCAGATGCCTTCACCAGAGCTCCTCGCAAGAAGAGATGGATATTCGCTGACTCTGAAGACTGGAATTGTCACCAGAACAGAAAGCGTATTACAAATAAATGCACTGCAGCAGATGCCTACACCAAATCCACACACACTACTCACAGGGACAGAAAAAACAGAATGGTCGACAATCACGAGTCAGCAGCTGAGGAGGGCAACACAGATCCAAATCACGAGACGGAGACAAATCCGAGAAACAAGCCAATAGTCAGAACCGATCAGGAATGCCAGAACAAATTCGCAAGACAAAAGAGGAATATACAGTACAGACCAAAAGTTTGGACACACCTTCTCATTCCAAGAGTTTTATGTATGTTCATGACTATAAAAATTGTAGATTCACACTGAAGGCATCAAAACTATGAATTAACACATGTGGAATTATATACTTAACAAAAAAGTGAGAAACAACTGGAAATATGTCTTATATTCTAGGTTCTTCAAAGTAGCCACCTTTTGCTTTGATTACTGCTTTGCACACTCTTGGCATTCTCTTGATGAGCTTCAAGAGGTAGTCACCTGAAATGGTCTTCCAACAGTCTTGAAGGAGTTCCCAGAGATGCTTAGCACTTGTTGGCCCTTTTGCCTTCACTCTGTGGTCCAGCTCACCCCAAACCATCTCGATTGGGTTCAGGTCTGGTGACTGTGGAGGCCAGGTCATCTGGCGTAGCACCCCATCACTCTCCTTCTTGGTCAAATAGCCCTTACACAGTCTGGAGGTGTGTTTGGGGTCATTGTCCTGTTGAAAAATTAACGATGGTCCAACTAAACGCAAACCGGATGGAATAGCATGCCGCTGCAAGATGCTGTGGTAATCATGCTGGTTCAGTATTCCTTCAATTTTGAATAAATCCCCAACAGTGTCACCAGCAAAGCACCCCCACACCATCACACCTCCTCCTCCCTGCTTCACAGTGGGAACCAGGCATGTAGAGTCTATTCGTTCACCTTTTCTGCGTCACACAAAGACACGGTGGTTGGAACCAAAGATCTCAAATTTGAACTCATCAGACCAAAGCACAGATTTCCACAGGTCTAATGTCCATTCCTTGTGTTCTTTAGCCCAAACAAGTCTCTTCTGCTTGTTGCCTGTCCTCAGCAGTGGTTTCCTAGCAGCTATTTTACCATGAAGGCCTGCTGCACACAGTCTCCTCTTAACAGTTGTTGTAGAGATGTGTCTGCTGCTAGAACTCTGTGTGGCATTGACCTGGTCTCTAATCTGAGCTGCTGTTAACCTGCGATTTCTGAGGCTGGTGACTCGGATGAACTTATCCTCCGCAGCAGAGGTGACTCTTGGTCTTCCTTTCCTGGGGCGGTCCTCATGTGAGCCAGTTTCTTTGTAGTGCTTGATGGTTTTGGCCACTGCACTTGGGGACACTTTCAAAGTTTTCCCAATTTTTCGGACTGACTGACCTTTATTTCTTAAAGTAATGATGGCCACTCGTTTTTCTTTACTTAGCTGCTTTTTTCTTGCCATAATACAAATTCTAACACGCCATTCAGTAGGACTATCAGCTGTGTATCCACCTGACTTCTGAACAACACAACTGATGGTCCCAATACCATTTATAAGGCAAGAAATCCCACTTATTAAACCTGACAGGGCACACATGTGAAGTGAAAACCATTTCAGGTGACTACCTCTTGAAGCTCATCAAGAGAATGCCAAGAGTGTGCAAACCAGTAATCAAAGCAAAAGGTGGCTACTTTGAAGAACCTAGAATATAAGACATATTTTCAGTTGTTTCACACTTTTTTGTTAAGTATATAATTCCACATGTGTTAATTCATAGTTTTGATGCCTTCAATGTGAATCTACAATTTTTATAGTAATGAAAATACAGAAAACTCTTGGAATGCGAAGGTGTGTCCAAACTTTTGGTCTGTACTGTAGGTATACAGCCAACAGTCAGGTATAGGAGCAGTCAAATCAAAGTCAGCCGCTTAGCAGAAGTTTGGAAACTGATAGCCAGCAAAGCTGAGTGATAGGGAGTGGTTTAAATAGGCCTGGTCAGGAAGATTCCCTATGTTGTCATGGCAACCTTAAAGCAGCAACCACCAATCCTTCTTTATGTTGACCTGACAACTTTAAAGCGGCAACAACAGATGTCACATTCCTGACACACATTTTGTCATCAATTTCTCCAGAGCACATGTGGGTGCAAACTGATGTTTGGGCACATTGCAGCACACGACAGAATTTATCAAGGGGTATAGTGAACATTTTTACCCCATAGCAGTTTCACAGATTTTATTAACATTGGGATGTATAAATGAGAAATTACTAAAACGTCAGTTTATCTCCAAAGTTTTCATTTTCACAAGGGGTTAAAGGAGAAAAAGCACCCCACAGTTTGTTAAACAATTGCTCCTGAATATGGCATTACCCCATATGTGGTCATAATCTACTGTATGGGTAAATGGCGGGGCTTGGAATGGAAAGAACGCTGTTTGGCTTTTGGAGGGCAGATTTTGCTGGAATAGTTTTCAGGTACCATGTCACATTTGCAGAGCCCCTATAGTACCAAAACAATGGAAACCCCCAAAAGTGACCCTGTTTTGGAAACTACACAGAACATATCATGGGGTATAGTGAGCATTTTGACCCTACAGCAGTTTCACTGATTTTATTAACATTGGGACGTGAAAATGAAAAAATCACTTTTTTTTTCCAATAAACCGTCAATTTAGCCCAAATTTTTCATTTTCACAAGAGGATAAAGGAGAAAAAGCTCCCCAAGGATTGTTACACAATTTCCTCTGAGCACAGGAATACTCCACATGTGGTTGTAAACTGCTGTATGGGTACATGTTGGGGCTCAGAATGGAAAGAGCACTATTTGGCTTTTGGAGGGCAGAATTTGCTGGAATAGTTTTCGGGTGCCATGTTGCATTTGCAGGGCCCCTAAAGTACCAGTACAATGGAAACCCCCAAAAAGTGACCCCATATTGGAAACTACACCGCTAAAATCTATTACATTCTAAAACTATTAAGTGGGTTATCCCAAATACAAAAAAGTTATATACGTGATGTAAACTGCTGCTTGGGCAGACATCAGGGCTCAGAAGGGAAGGAGCACTGCGCTTTTTAACTTTTTGGAGTATAGATTTAGAGGGACTTTCTGGATGCAATGTTGTTTCTGCAGAGCCCTGGAGGTGCCAGTAAATTGGAATTCCCCAAGAAGGGGCAATTTTAGGGTCTCTGCAAATGTGACATGGCATCCAAAAACCAAGAATCTAAATTTGAGCTCCAAAAGCACATAGTGCTCCTTCATATCTGCACCCTGCTGTGTGCCCAAACGGCACTTTATGCTCACATGTATGACACTGTTGTACCTAGGATAACCTAGGTACAACCTAGGATATGTTTGGGCACAGCCGGGCACAGAAGGGAAGGAGCACTATTTTGGCTTTTGGAGCATAGTTTGATTTTTGGATGTCATGACACTTTTGCAGAGCCCCTGAATTGCCAGTAAAGTGCAATCCACAGACATGTGACCACATTTTGGAAACTACACCATTGAAGGGATTTATCAAGTGGGGTAGCAAGCATTTTTAAGTCTTGAGCATTGCATTAATTTAATTTCCATAAATGAATGCGCAGCTGATAATGAAAAGTGAAAATTGCAATTTTTCCATAGATACGCCATTTCAGTGCCCGATATCTTGTGCCCAACTTGTGTGAACAGAGACACACACTCCAAAAACTGTTAGGCCGGGGCTCCACGTAGCGTAAATATCACAGCGAAAAAACAGATTTTTACATTCCCTGCAAAGTAATTTCCAAAATAGGGTCACATGTCGGAGGATTCCACTTTACTGGCATTTCAGGGCTCTGCAAAAGTGTCATGACATCTAAAAACCAAACCGTGTAAATCTGCACTCCAAAAACCACATGACGCTCATTCCCTTCTGTGCCTTGCTGCACCCAAACAGCTGTTTATACCCACATATGACATTATGTAACTTATCCTAGGTACACCAGTATCATACATATGGGCATAAACTACAGTTTGGGTGCACAGTAGGGCATAGAAGGGAAGGAGCGCTATGTGACTTTTGGAGTGCAGATTTAGATGTTTGGTATTTTGGTATTTGGACTATGTCATGTTTGCAGAGCCTCTAAGGTACCAGAAAAGTGGAATCCCGTAGGAAATTACCCTATTTTGAAAACTCCAACCCTCAAAGAATTTATCAAGAGGTGTAGTGAGAATTAGTATCCCAGACCTGAATGTACAGCAAATGGTGAATGATGAATATGTAAGCTGTATAGAGTACATTGGGAACACCAAATTCCCTGCTATTTCCCCAGTAGCTCCTATGATTGGAGGGGGGGTCACTCTCGGGGTCACTTCTGGTTTCTTTTCCCTTGTAAGCTCTTAATTTGGGGCATACCCTGAAATATGCTCATACAATTTATACATTCCCTTCCTGCTGCAGCCAGTTGTGTTCTAATGGCTTGGCGATTTTTGGAGGTTTTGTTTATTTACATTGTGTAACCTATATATTTTTTTTTTTTCTGGTGATGTAGCCATATGAGGGCTTTTTTTTTGCGGTATGAGATGCATTTTGTAGTGATACTATTTTTGGGTGCCTATAATTTATTGACTAAATTTTATTAACTCTTTCTTGGTGGATTTAAAAAAATAAAAATAAAAAATCATCAATTTTGGCATAGCTTTTTACCTTTTAATTTTTTTCCATGCAACATAAAGCATAAGTATCATGTTATCGTTATTCTGTGGGTTGGTACGATTACGGCGGTACCTAATTTATATTGTTTTTTTATGCATTACTAATTTTGCAGAACAAAACCCCATTTGGGGAGATAAATCAATTATTTTTTAATTGCCATCTTCTGAGATGTGAAACATATTTATTTTTCGGTTGACAGAGTTGGTTGATGGCTTATTTTTTGCAGGATGACCTGTGCTTTTTATTGTACTGTTCTGGGTATATATTACTTTTTGATCACTTTTTATAGCATTTTTTTGTAAGGCAAGATGACGAAAAATCATAATTTCCGGGGGGTTTTTTTTTTCCGTTTTTGTTTCCCGTCATCCACCTTGCAGATTAAATAATGTTTCAGTTTTATTGTATGAGTTGTTACGGATGCGGAGATACCAAATAAGTATTGTTTTTAGTAATTTTTTTTATATATACAGTATCTATATAATTCATTTTATATAGGTAAGGGGCATTTGGGGGCTTTATTCATTTATTTTATTTTTTTTTAATACAGTTTACTTTTTTTTTTTTTTTTTTTTTACATATACTTTTTGTCCCACTAGGAGCCCTGAATCACTGATGCTCTGTTCGCTGGTTCAGTACTGTACACTGCAATACACGTGTATACGTGGAGATGCCAATGCAGATGTGAACCTAGCCTAACCCATGTTAGTATTTCAGACCACGACAAAAACAAACTCTTAGAACAATGAATAAAACAGTACTTAAAGTCACATGGGGAGAGTTGTTATCGTCTTCTTACTTTAGTTTGGTCAGCACTGCTTAAAAATGTAAAAGCACAGCGCAAATTCCTCATTATCTAGCAACCATACTGCTTTGAGAGGAAAGTTTGCTATTGTAGGTGGGATATTGTCTGTAGAGTGAAGTATCAGAAACGACAGATGTATTATCAAAAGAAAAGAATTCAAATTGCTTAATTAAAAATACTAAACATTTGCTATACCGATTGTGAAGATGTTATTCCTAAATCCAAAATAAGAAGAAGTAAATGTGTAAACTGATAGTATTCAATAACAGGATATAGTGGGCAGCCAAGTGTACTACGGATATGCCAACCTTTCAGTTTTCATTCATTTCTGGACACCTAAACCAAAGATCTTGCAGCCAAATATTCTTATGTGCAAATTGTAATACCAAAAGTTAATCATATTTCTTCTACAAGTGCATCTCAATAAATTAGAATATCATCAAAAAGTTATTACTTTTTTTTTAGTAATTCAATAGAAAAAGTGAAACACGTATATTATATTGAGTCATTGCAAACAGAGTGAACTATTTCAAGTGTTTTTTTTTTGTTAATGTTGATGATTATGGCTTACAGCCAAGGAAAACCCAAAAGTCATTACATCAGAAAATTAGAATATTATATAAGACCAACTGTAAAAAAATTATTTAACACAGAAATGTTGGCCAAATGAAAAGTATGTACAGTAAATGCACTCAATACTTGTTCGGGGCTCCTTTTGCATGAATGACTGCATCAATGCAGCGTGGCATGATACTGTGGTTATTAAACAAGGTATTGGTACTTTTGGCAGTAGACAGGTGCCAAGTCCTGTTGGAAAATGAAAATTCCATCGCCAAAAAGCTTGTCGGCAGAGGGAAGCATGAAGTGCTCTAGAATTTCCTGGTAGATGACTGCGTTGACTTTGGTCTTGATAAAACACAGTGGTCCTACACCAGCAGATGACATGACTCGGCAAACCATCACTGATTGTGGAAACTTCACACTAGACCTCAAGCAGCTTGGATTGTGGCCTCTCCACTCTTCCTCCAGACTCTGGAACCTTAATTTCCAAATGAAATGCAAAATTTACTTTCATCTGAAAACAAAACCTTTGACCACTGAGCAACAGTCCAGTTCTTTCTCTCCTTGGCCCAGGTAAGACACTTATGGTGTTGTCTATTGGTCATGAGTGGCTTGGCACATGGAAAGCGACACTTGTAACCCATGTCCTGGATACGTCTGTGTGTGGTGGCTCTTGAAGCACTGACTCCAGCAGCAGTCCACTCCTTGTGAATCTCCCCCAAATTTTTGAATGGCCTTTTCTTAACAATCCTATCAAGGCTGCGGTTATCCCGGTTGCTTGTGCACCTTTTTCTACCACACTTTTTCCTTCCACTCAACTTTCCATTAATATGTTTTGATACAGCACTCTGTGAACAGCCAGCTTCTTTACCAATGACCCTTTTATTGCTTACCCTCCTTGTGGAGTGTGTCAATGACTGCCTTCTGGATATCTGTCAAGTCAGCAATCTTCCTCATGATTGTGTCGCCTACTGAACCAGACTAAGGGACCTTTTTAAACGCTTAGGAAGCCTTTGCAGCTGTTTTGGGTTAATTTTTCTAATTTTCTGAGATAATGACTTTTGGGTTTTCCTTGGCTGTATGCCATAATCATCAACATTAACATAAATAAACACTTGAAAAAGTTCACTCTGTTCGTAATGACTCAATATAATATATGTGTTTCACTTTTTCAATTGAATTACTAAAAAAAATAATTTTTGATGATATTCTAATTTATTGAGATGCACTTGTATATATCATGTGCATGCAAAACAATGACTTGAACGTATTATCAACATTGTCCAGTTCATATTTTATTTAATACTGATGCTACAGGGGCAATAAACATAATAAAGATGTACCTCTCCATGGGCCTCTATTTCCAGCAATGGCAGTTCTGTCGGTCTGTCTGTATATAGGTCCCATAAATTTTTGTGCCAGGTGACCAATACAGCCAATCATAGGGCTCACTGGTCACCTCTTCACAAATAGCACATGGTAGCAGTCATGTGTCATTTGTGAACAGGGCACTGCTGAGGCCCATGATGTGCTGCAGGAGTCGACCTACCCAAATGGAACGTTACTGGTCACATCAGCAAGGGGACTTGTATACAGACCAACAGAGGTAGAATTAGAAGTCCAGGGAGAGCTGAGTACTCATTTGTTATGTTTACATCTACAATAGCAGCATTAATACATAATTATAATAATGATAATATCAACAGTACAATCAATTTAACCACTTCTGGACCAGGCCAATTTCTCTGGTTCAGGAGCAGACATATTTTCGTGTTTTTTCATACACACGGTTTTGAAGGCTACAACATTTTTTTTGTTTAAGTTATTCCAATAATTTTGGGTCTTTTTTTGGTGATACATGGGGTTTTGATTTAGGGTGGAGTTTTTTGCATGTTTTTTGCTTTTTTATACAGTATCTGGGAAAATGTAAACACAAAAGGAGGAAAAACTGTCTGTTTTTCACTTTTTTAATAGCACAAATTGCAACTAAAAACTTAGGCCAGGGCCCCACGTTGCAAAACGTTGCAGCAAAAAATGCTGCATTTTACAGTACCTGAAAAGAAAAAAAAATCTGCAGCGAAAAAGCTGCGAATTCAAAAATGCTTGCGTTTTTGAAAATCACAGCATGTGAATTATACCTATGGAAATGCAGGTGTTTTGCATATACATATAATATGGGTAGAAAGTCCGCAGAGGAAAGCTCTGCGGACTTTCTTTGAAAAACACTGCGGAAAAAAACGTGATGCATTTCCGCTGTGGTCATTTTTTGGCTACAGCTCTCTACGAGGGGCCTTAGCCTAAAATAGTTTTTGCTCTTCATTACAGTACTTGTTATTTAGTGTTATGTCGATGGGGGCAGGCATAGATCCTGGGATGTGGGCTTGGTATTGGTTTTTTTATTATTTTATTTTAATTTAAATGTTTTTAATTTGTCTTTTTATTTATTTATTTTAAATTGTGCCCCCACCCCCACCACAAGGTCATAGTAGACCTTTGGGAAGCATTTTATCAGTATTTTTTTTTTTTTTTTTTTTTTATGTAGGGGGCTAATTTCCACTGTAACTGGGGCTGACACCATTTAGCCCCAGTTACAGGAGGAGTTCAGCCTCCTAACATGAACTTCAGCACTTATCTGGGTCCTCTAGGACCAAATAGGTCTTACACTTTCTAGTCCTCAGTGGATCACATCACCACCAGGTCAGGGTGGATTCACACCTGCGCTTCAGTCCGTCCGTTGCCAATCCGAGTGAAAATCTCGGCGATCGGGATCGGCATCGGATACAGACAGGTTTGAGACGCATTGGTTAAAAACCCATTCATTTGAATGGGTTTTTAAAGCAATGCACGGGTGTGCGCTTACACCCTATGCGCTGTGAAGCCGATTTTTTTCGTCGGACACGAAGTCCTGCATGTCTGACTTTGTTTCTGACGAAAAAAAAGGATTCGCAGCGCAGAGGGTGCAATCGGACACCCAAGCATTGCTTTAAAAACCCATTCAAATGAATGGGTTTTTAACCAATGCGTCGCTAACCTGTCTGTATCCTATGCCAATCCCGTTCGCCAAGATTTTCACTCGGATTGGCAACGGACGGACTGAAGCGCAGGTGTGAACCCACCCTCAGAGGGGAGACACATTATGGCAGCTGCCATAGCTCCATAGCCATGCCGCAGGTTGAATCAATTCACCAAGATAATAGATCAAATAAAAAATGTACTTGGAAACCAGTTCACCTCATATGTCCTGAGACTACTGGACTAATGCCACGCCAACAGGACTCAGAGGGACTAAGTCTCACACCCAAAAGGCAATAAAGATTCAACACTGCAACTGACTTCAAATATCTAACTCCTCAACGTTTCCTCAATCAGATTCATCAGGGGCAAATGTCAGATACAAAAAATTTTTCTTTATGAGCAGTAAAAACTGCTATTCCAAGATACTTTAGCAGAAAAACATGGCGTGACTGCTCTGATAATGCCATTCCACTAGAGGAATTGAAAGGGATCTATGGTTACTGCACAAATTGTGCATAGTTATTCATGGTTCTGCTCTGAGATGGCATTAGTGGATTGTATTATTATTTTGCCCTATGAGGGTTGAGGTATTCATTTTCAGTTTAATGTTACCCTCCAGCTACCCCTATGGTTTAATGTCCCTCTGCAGTTGCAACAATTTAATGTCCCCCACTAGTTGCTACCAGTTTAATGTCCTGCTCCAGCTGCCATTAATTTATTGTTCCTCTCCAATTACCCTCCAGCTGCCCCAGTTTCATGTCCCCCTCTACCTTCCGCCAGTAAACTGGGGCACCAGGAGAGGGACTTAATACTGTGGGGCAATTGGAGGGGAACATTATAATGTGGAGGCATATAATGTTAGGGTGACTGTAGGAGCATTATACTGTGTGGGGGCACAAAGAAAAATAGGTGAGAATTGGCGGAGTCAACATAGAAGTGGGTGGAGCTAAATTTGCTGCGGCGCGCATAGCACATTTTGTCCCTCTTTCTGTTCTTTGAAAGTTGGGAGGTATGCAAATAGCAATGTTAGCATATTACTTTGTGCTAACTTATCGCAAGATCATGTTGCTTTAAGAGAAGTTGGTTAACTTGTGATAGCGAAAAAATGGTGGTTTGGCACTTTTGATTTTTTTTTTTCCCGCTATGGCGTTCTCCGTATGCAAATTTTTTTTTTAGATGTTTGTAGACTGGACATTTTCGGACACAGGGACACCTGTGTATGTGTTTCACAGTAATTTTTTAGTTTTATATGTATTCTAGGGAAAGTGGGGTAATTTGAACTTATAGTTATTTTTGTTTTGTTTTTTTAAATATTTTTAAAACTTTTTTTTTTTTTTACTATTTTATTAGCCCCCTGCAGGTTGAGCCTGCAGTCTTTCGATTGTAGGCCCCATATCGGACTTTTGCTATGTTACTATTGAGCTATTGAGGCTGGTCTATCGGGACCAGCCCCGGGGGCTTTTTTTTTTTTTTTTTTTTTTTTTTTTACTTTGGGGGGTCCTGGGAGGTAGCAATGACTGCAATAAGGGTAGACTCTGATTGCAGGCTTTAGCGCTGTAATAGTACGGTGGATGTCGGTAAGGCGTGAAGAGGTACAAAAAGTACCAAAGGTGGCGCATTTGCTGTTTTTTCTACACCCCACAGAAATGGTTAATAAAAGTGAATCATTAAGTATTACATAACTCAGAATGGTGTCATTAAAAATATAACTTGTCCCACAAAAGCAACCCTTAATGCAACTATGTAAACGGAAAAATAAATAATGACTGGTCTTTGAATACAAGGAAATAATAATAAAAAAAAATGCTGAAATGGACTGGCAGGCCATAGCAGGCCATTGAGAAAGCTATTGGCATAAATGTTTGACCATGATACTGTATTAGAGACAGGACCATGCTTGTAGGAGCCTACAATCAAATTTGTCTCTTTGACAATGTACTGTATCTGGGAAATGTGTCATCTGATGTGACTTTTAGCAGACAGATAAAATAATAGACAATACTGGCAGGCCTGATGAAGGTCTGGAAATTTTCAACTTGTAAGAGCTACGAAGATGTTACTGACTGGCATTAGATTTTTAAAGCATGTATCTAGGTAATTTTGTTATATTCATTATTTTACCCGTATCTGTTCTTTATCTCATCTAGTTTCTCTGCATTGATAAGTCCCTGAATGGAGTTGCTATAGCAACTGGTTTAGTATTAGTTGCATTCTAAGAGAGATTGTTCATGTACATCACCTTATTTGTGCTAGAAATTTATGAAAACATCTGTATGTCACATATTTGTAAAAAATAATAAGTATCAGCCCAAGACTTATGGTTGGAAATAAGTGAGGAAAAGCAGAATACAAGTATGTTTTCTTTTCTTATCGCTTGTTTTTTATTTTTGTGTCATGGATGCCCAACATATGCCTGCATGCTTTGGATAAGAAGGATGTCTCTTGACATTGCCATGGACTTCCAGCACCATATAGTGTAAAATGGGAAAGGTAAAACCATTATTTAAAAGGTCAATGGGTCAAAACTGGACTAGATGGGCTAATAAATCCCTCTCCCATTGAGTTGTATACAATCTTCTGGGGGCAGCTGTCTATCAATAGTTAAAATGTATCAGTAGTGCTACAAATGTCACAGTGGAGCCCTGGCCATGAGATGAGCTACTATCAGAGGTGTCTGAGTGGCTTATTCCACCCTAAATATTCACACTTGGTCTATTCAAAATTGGTTGTGACCAGGCCCCTAAGCCAGGGGAGGACAAGATGTAGAGAGATGCAAGTCAGGTAAATAGCTACAGTGTGAGTAAATAATCTCTACTTTCTTGTAGTTTTTGGAGGTTTGTTTTAAGGGGGTTTGAAGACAGTGGGTTCTGAAGAGGATATCATTCAATTTCACAATATCAAGCAAAAAACAAGATATAATATTACAATGAGGGAGAAATAGCCATTGGACAGCTGAGAGATAATTCAGACTTAATTATAAGGACGGCAGACAAAGGGGGTCTATTGTAGCATTAAATGCAGGCCTTTATAGAAAATTAAACCTGGAGATGTTAAATAACCCTCAGATATACCGTAAATTGGAAAGTGATCCAACTAAGATAATACAATCTAAATTTAAAAAAATTATTGAGGGAAGGTGTTAGGGTCTTGCCAGACGTTGCAATACCGTCACACTACTGCAGGGGACTGGGAGGAAGGACAGAGACAAGTGAGCCCTAATCTCACCCCAGCCACTGTCCCTGCCTATTGCCTCAGTTTACCCTAAACGGTAAAAGGACAACCTGAAGACGAGCCCTATACTGAGTAAAGTGACAACACAGAACACAGACAGAACAAACGACAAAAAGGAAGGTCAGAAAGCCAAGGGTTCGGTAACAGACGAGCAATGCAGTACAGGATTACAAATCCAAGTAACAAAACAGCAAGGAAAAATAGCCAGAACGCAAGAAGCAATAACCAGCGCCAATGTGAATGTTAGCAAAGAATAAATAGGAAGACAGAACCCGCCCCAGACTTGATAGGAGGAAAGGCTGTCAATCACACAGGCAAGGCAAAATTAACTATTAGTGGAGCAGAGGAAAACCAAGGAAGTAGACGGGTGTGACAGAAAATCAATTACATAGTCTAGGACAGTGTTCAGACTGAGCAACAAGAATCTTAAACAAGGAGTCAAATTGAGCATGCCTCCTGCGCCGCCGCGTGCAGGCGGAGGGTGGTGCAGAGACCCGAACAGGCAGAGACGTTACAGAAGGTGTATGTTTACCTGCCATAACAGATTATGGAGTACTTATATGTAGAATTTATATGTACACCTATCTTCCATTCTCTCCCAAAGATCCATAAAAATGTATTCTCATTATACAAAATGTTGGTTGAACAAAAAAGTCTGTTTGGATAACGTGATATAGTGGCGCTATATCCATCCATGCCACATGATGTCACGTTGGAATGTTTAAGACATTGTGTGGAGAAATACAGTGGGTATTCTTATCAAACAAAGGAATTTTTTGTGATAGCAGTGGAATTTTTATTACAACATAATTTTTTTATGTTTGACCGAAATTTTTATTTATGTCAAGATGGGAAGAATTATATCTTTATACGGAAGAGAACCCATTTTTTTTTCTCATATTAGGTGGTATGATCGTTTTATAGACGACCTGTTGTTGATATGGGAAGGTCCAGAAATGGACATACCAGTGTTTGCTTCCTATGTCAACAATAATAACAGGAATTTACAATTTAAAGTGTGTCATGACAGAGAAAAAAAATTCCTTTTTGGATATAGAATTGGTGGGCAAGATGATAACATTAAAATTCTACCATATGTCAAACCGACAGCCACCAATTCTATATTGCAGGCCAGTTCATGTCATCAATAACATGTGATAAAAAATGTATCGGTGGGAGAGTTAATCCGAATAAAAATATATAGATGGATAGGTATGATAAAAAAATCATGAAAATGTAATAAAACATAATAAATTAAACCACAGAGGATATGATATCCAGAATGGAGTTTGAATAGGGCAAGAAATATTGTTGCACATATAGGGAGACACTGACAATGAATGCAAATAATGACAAACATCGGGTCTCTAAAATGAGGGATGGTAATGTCATTACCTTCTCCACAACATATAGTCCACAATTTACAATGGTTAGAGATATTGTAAAGAGGTATCTACCAGTATTATGTCAGGATCCCACATTGAAGAATGTGGCATTCAATGAGATCCGATTTGTGGCTAAAAGGGCTGGGTATGCTGGGTATACTGGGTATGCTATTGTCCCCAAGTAATTTTAAAAGTAGCAAAATGACGAATAAAACGTGGTTGGATACCACTGTTTTTTTTTCAATGTGAACACAATAAATGCAAGGCATGTCATTATGCAGAAAAATCTCGCCATTTTCAATCAAGTGTGATGGGAACATCCTATAAAATAAAAAATTATATTATATATATTTACAATTACAATTTACAATATGTGAGATACTCATCAGATCGACTAAAAATAATTATACATCGGTATCTATCAGATGCAGTTAATCCCAATGCAGTCAATGTTTCCATGCAGTCCAGGTGCATCATGGTAATTGTAGTTCTTTTAGGTTCAAGTGTATTGAGTAAGTCCACAAACCTCTAATACCAGAAGGTATGAATATAAAACAGGATGTGATACTGTATATCAATATTAGAGAAGCTATTTGACTCCAGCTGGTATCTTAGATGTTGTTGTTTATTTTATATATATATACACACATATGTATATATATATATATATATATATATATATATATATAACACACACACATATATGTATATGATTTTACTATAGTTTTAAAGCAATAGATTTACAGTCATATGAAAAAGTTTGGGCACCCCTATAACTTAATCATTTTTAGTTCTAAATATTTGGGTGTTTGCAACAGCCATTTCATTTGATATATGTAAAAACTGATGGACACAGTAATATTTTAGGTTGAAGAGTTGACTAACAGAAATGTGCATATGCTTAAACCAAATTTCCGGGCAAATTTGGGTACCCTTACTTTTATGATTTGATACCCTACTCTTTTACTGCTTCTGGCCAAATTGGTTTGAACCTCCTGGCTTTGACTTCTAGCCCTTGTCCATCATGGAGGTATTTGGTGGCCTGGTTGTTTCCTATTTGATCTCCTCTAGGTGGCTCTGGGCTCCTCAAACACTCTCAATGTCTGACGTTGTTCACTAGCTGTTGGGGGGTCAGGTTGTCTGGTTTCCTGTGTTTCCCTGTGGGCTGTGGTGGGCCACAGGGCGTTCTTGTTGCCCGGTGGCGGCCGATATCGGGCAGAGGGTGGTGGCGTCAAGGACAATCCCGCCACCTCCGGCTGCGCTCATCTTGCTGCGTGGTGTCACTGTGCTCGGTCCTCGCCACTTTGCACGGGGCTGTTGGGGGTGTGCGGCGTTTCTGGCCGCACCGGTCGCCTGGGTTGCGCACATTTGGACAGCCAGCTTCTTTTGGAGAGGTCCTGTGGCTGTGCGTTGGTTGTTTGGTCATACAAGGCGTTATGCATGGCGTCACACAGCATTCCGAAACACTTGCTCCCACTGTTTTGGTGGGGTTCCATCTGCTTTGGGGCTGTGTGGCCTGCCGGCATCGGGTCTTGTTGTTGGGGTCGCTGGATTCAACTCAGTATCAGCAGATTCTTGAGAATATGTACAAGAATCAGTGCGTTTGGTTCGCTGGGGTGGTATTTCAGCAGACATGATCCAAACACAGCTCCAATCTACTCAGGCATTCATGCAGGGAACATTACAATGTTCTGGAATGGCCATCCCAGTCCCCAGACCTGATATCATTGACATCTGTGGGATATTTGGCGGGCTGTCCATGCTCGGCGCCTCCTTATCTGCTGGTTGTTTTGTAGAGGAATGGTCAAAATACCTTCATCCAGGATCCAGGACTGTTGCTCGGGCGACTAGGGCTGTTATTTTTGCAGGAGGATCTACTAAATATTTGTCACTTTTCTGTTGGGTGCCCATACTTTTGCACCGGTCAAATTTTGGTTTAATGCATATTGTACATTTTCTGTTAGTACAATAAACCTCATTTCAATCCTGATTTACTGTGTCCATCAGTTATTAGATATATCAAATTGAAATGGCTGTTGCAAACACCCAAATTTTAGAACTAAAATGTTAAGTTAATAGGGTGCCCACTTTTCTTGCTGTTGTGGGGGAGAAGTTATGCATATGTGTGACTATAGGAAGTGGCCCTATAAAGAGAACTACATATGGTATGAAGGCTGTCTGCCGAAACGTGTAAGCAGTAGCTTCAGTTCCTTGCTGATGCCATTTTAATGGTGTGAATAAAGGCAAAGTTTTATATGGAAACAGCTCTGTGCTGGAAATCATTGTTTTTGGATTGGAGTGGGGTCTGTAATGCGTTGTTTTAGGGTGGCTGGTGGAGGGGGTCTGTATTGTTGACACACCTTCTCATTCCAAGAGTTTTCTATATTTTCATGACTATAAAAATTGTAGATTCACACTGAAAGCATCAAAACTATGAATTAACACATGTGGAATTATATACTTAACAAAAAAGTGTGAAACAACTGAAAATATGTCTTATATTCTAGGTCCGTGATGGCGAATCTATGGCACGCGTGCCAGAGAGGGCACGCAGAGCCCTCTCAGCTGGCACACGCGCCGTCGCCATGATCGCTCACTAACGGGGAATCCGGTACAGGATTCCCTATTAGTGAGCGATCGCGTCTTTCGGCTGAGCTGTCAGTGTAGGCCACGGTCCGGACGGCGGCCTACACTGACTGCAGACTGTAACCTCTGCCCCAAAGCAGGCGTGATGACGTCAGTCATCAGCGCATGCGAGGGGGAGGAGGAGGACGTTCTTCGTGGGACTGCAGCTCTTCATGGGACTAGGTAAGTAATATAAACTACTGTGTACAGGCCTACTGTGAAGCATATGCTACTGTGTGGGGGACACTGTGAAGCATATGCTACTGTGTAGGGCCCCACTGTAAAGCATATACTACTATGTGGGGCCCCACTGTGAAGCATATACTACTGTGTGGGGCCCCACTGGGAAGCATATGCTACTGTGTGGGGCCCCACTGTGAAGCATATACTACTGTGTGGGGCCCCACTGTGAAGCATAAACTACTATGTGGGGGCCCACTGTAAAGAATAAACTACTGTGTGGGGCCTCACTGTAAAGCATATACTACTGTGTGGGGCCCCACTGTAAAGCATATACTACTGTGTGGGGCCCCTCTGTGAAGCATAAACTACTGTGTGGGGCCCCACTGTGAAGCATAAACTAATGTGTGGGGCCCCACTGTGAAGCATATACTACTGTGTAGGGCCCCACTGTGAAGCATAAACTAATGTGTGGGCCCCCACTGTGAAGCATAAACTACTATGTGGGGGCCCACTGTGAAGCATATAATACTGTGTGGGGCCCCACTGTAAAGCATATAATACTGTCTGGGGGCCATTCTGGAGCATATAGTACTATCTGGGGGCCACTTCAGATCGAATTGTACTATGTGGGGGCCCTTCACTATTTATATCACACAGTATCTGTTTTATAGCAGACATGTGATATTATTACAGAATGTAATAACATTGCACGGTTACTATAAAACAGATCCTGGTTAATTTAAGGTTAAATTGGCGTGTTGGCACTTTGCGATAAATTTGTGGGTTTTGGGTTGCAGTTTGGGCACTCGGTCTCTAAAAGGTTCGCCATCACTGTTCTAGGTTCTTCAAAGTAGCCACTGTGATGATTCTGCCTAAATATGGCCATAACTCAGCTATATTTTGGTCTCTGGGTATAGGATATCCCTTCTTCCTTGCTTGCATACTGTGCGCAGCTACAAGCCTAGGTGCATATTGGCAGTAGCGTCTAGGCTGGAACAATAGGGCTCCATTGTATTCCTATACAGCCCTGGCTGATCAAACAATAGTGCATTGTTCACGCCTGGGCTGTTGATCAGATATGACTGATAACAGGGTATCAATTCACTTTGTCTCATCTACATACAAAGGGTCTGAACGTGATTGAATTAACTCATCAGATCTGGAGTTGATTGAATTAACTCATCAGACGTACTGTCGCAGGTGACCTCATTCTGGGAGGTGGCATAAAGGGTATAAAAGATGAGGTACGAGGTCTGTGGGAAGAGATTATGCAGGAGACTAACACTAAGAGATTTTGCAGGAGATTACACTATGGAGATTATGCTATGGAGTTTTGGGCTGAGACCCTCACAGACTTCCACTGAGAGAGACTTTGACTGAGATGCTACTATGAGCAGGCAGGTTGGAATGCTGCTGCTGCTGATGATGAGCCTACAAGAGACTGTTTTGAGAGCATGCAGGCGGGATTATCGTTTTAATGCCACATGCTGAAAAGCCTCCACTGGTGACTCACACATGCCATGTGTGAGTGTTGGACTATAGAACCACATCAAGGACATGTGTGGTAAAGTAATCATTTCACCTTTAATCCCTTTTATTTTATTTGTACTGTATCTTGTAACTAGTAACTGTTAATGCTTGCATATGTCTGCATATCTGTTCTGATCTGTATATGTTAGATTTTAATACCGACCCATTTAGGGGTTAATAAATATATAAAATTTAGAAGGCTTGTCTTATATTTATCTGGTGAACCCGGCACTCACTGGCGGTGAGTGTGGTTTTTATATGAAAGAGGACTCAGGGTGTGGCCAAAGCGGTTTGGCGCGCGGAGGATCTTTCACAGCCACCTTTTGCTTTGATTACTGCTTTGCACACTCTTGGCATTCTCTTGATGAGCTTCAAGAGGTAGTCACCTGAAATGGTCTTCCAACAGTCTTGAAGGAGTTCCCAGAGATGCTTAGCACTTGTTGGCCCTTTTGCCTTCACTCTGTGGTCCAGCTCACCCCAAACCATCTCGATTGGGTTCAGGTCTGGTGACTGTGGAGGCCAGGTCATCTGGTGTAGCACCCCATCACTCTCTTTCTTGGTCAAATAGCCCTTACACAGTCTGGAGGTGTGTTTGGGGTCATTGTCCTGTTGAAAAATAAATGATGGTCCAACTAAACGCAAACCGGATGGAATAGCATGCCGCTGCAAGATGCTGTGGTAACCATGCTGGTTCAGTATTCCTTCAATTTTGAATTAATCGCCAACAGTGTCACAAGCAATGCACCCCCACACCATCACACCTCCTCCTCCATGCTTCATGGTGGGAACCAGGCATGTATAGTGTGATGATTCTGCTTAAATATGGCTATAACTCAGAGATGTATTTTGATCTCTGGGTATAGTATCTCCCTTCTTACTTGCATTTATTCATAATGTGCACAGCCTACTCATGGGTATATTGCCAATAGTGGCTGGACTGGAACAATAGGGCTTTGTATCCATCCCAGCAGGGCTCCATTGAATTCATACACAGCCCTGAGTGATCAAAGAAACATGCATTGTGCAGGTAGATCAGACCTGGTTGATAACATTGTATCATTCCACTTGGTCTCAGCTCTTTACAAAGAATCTGGACTTGAGTGCATTAATCAATCAGACTTGCTGTTGTTGATGACCTCATTCTGGGAGGTGGCATAAAGGGTATAAAAGATGAGGTAAGAGGTCTGTGGGAGGAGATTGGGATGAGACCATCACAGACTACAGAGTTTTTACAGACAGACCACTGTGAAGAGCATGCAGGCTGGATTGTTGCCACATGCTGAGAAGCCTCCACTGGTTATTCACACATGACAGAGCATGTGTGAGTGTTGGATTATAGAGCCACATCAAGGAGATGTGTGGTAAAGTAATTATTTCACTTTTATGCCCTTTTATTTTATTGCAATGTATCTTGTAACTTAGTAACTGTTAATGCTTGTATATATCTGCATATCTGTTCTGAACTGCATGTGTTAGATGTTAATACCGACCCATTTAGGGGTTAATAAATATATAAAATTTAGAAAGCTTGTCTTGTATTTATCTTGTGAACCCGGCACTCACTGGTGGTGAGTGTGGTTTATATGAAAGAAGACTCAGGTGTGAGCCAAAGCAGTGTTGGCACACTGAGGATCTTTCACATAGAGTCCATTCGTTCACCTTTTCTGCGTCGCACAAAGACACGGTGGTTGGAACCAAAGATCTCAAATTTGGACTCATCAGACCAAAGCACAGATTTCCACAGGTCTAATGTCCATTCCTTGTGTTCTTTAGCCCAAACAAGTCTCTTCTGCTTGTTGCCTGTCCTTAGCAGTGGTTTCCTAGCAGCTATTTTACCATGAAGGCCTGCTGCACACAGTCTCCTCTTAACAGTTGTTGTAGAGATGTGTCTGCTGCTAGAACTCTGTGTGGCATTGACCTGGTCTCTAATCTGAGCTGCTGTTAACCTGCGATTTCTGAGGCTGGTGACTCGGATGAACTTATCCTCCGCAGCAGAGGTGACTCTTTGTCTTTCTTTCCTGGGGCGGTCCTCATGTGAGCCAGTTTCTTTGTAGCGCTTGATGGTTTTGGCCACTGCACTTGGGGACGCTTTCAAAGTTTTCGGACTGACTGACCTTCATTTCTTAAAGTAATGATGGCCACTCGTTTTTCTTTACTTAGCTGCTTTTTTCTTGCCATAATACAAATTCTAACACTCCATTCAGTAGGACTATCAGCTGTGTATCCACCTGACTTCTGAACAACACAACTGATGGTCCCAATACCATTTATAAGGCAAGAAATCCCACTTATTAAACCTGACAGGGCACACCTGTGAAGTGAAAACCATTTCAGGTGACTACCTCTTGAAGCTCATCAAGAGTGTGCAAAGCAGTAATCAAAGCAAAAGGTGGCTACTTTGAAGAACCTAGAATATAAGACATATTTTCAGTTGTTTCACACTTTTTTGTGAAGTATATAATTCCACATGTGTTAATTCATAGTTTTGATGCCTTCAGTGTGAATCTACAATTTTTATAGTCATGAAAATACAGAAAACTATTGGAATGAGAAGGTGTGTCCAAACTTTTGGTCTGTACTGTATATATAGACACATATAAAGCTTTTGAAGGACCTGTGACAGAAGAGTTATGCAGTAAAACAAATATGTGTAAAACATAGTATCTTACCATCATGTGTGTCCACAGGAAGATAGTTCAGAAGGCATGTTGTACATCTGTCCAGGCAGCTGATGCTATATCTTGCATGAGCTTATGTTCATAAGTGAGAATTAGGAGTCTAAAGATGGCTGCTGAGGGTGTTGTGGGCGGGCTAGCTAGGGAAAAAGGAGGGGGAGTGTTTTTAAAGGGAGGGGGATAGTGAGTGTGAGAGTTAGGTGTGGTGATTGAGATCTAGGATTCTAATGATGGCTGCTGAGGGTGTGCTGGGTAGGCTAGCTAAGGAAACAGGAGAGTGTGTGAGAAAGGAAAGGGGTCAGTCAGTGGACAGGGAGGAGAAATGAAGCATCATGGAACTTGTAGGAAACACAGTAAGGAAGTAATGTATGGATGTAAACAAATGCTGAAGATACAATGAGCTCACTGAGAACCCCAGAAATCACTCAAAACACTGCTAAAGGTATTTGGTGGCATTTATTAGCCCATTAATAGCACTAACAGACCTTTTTTGAAAAATGATTTTTTTTGCCCGGAAAACCCCTTCAATGTTATATGTTATTACAGTCCTGCACCCAGGCATCTTTTAAGTCAGTAACATACATTTATTTGCCCATTTAGCACTGCTGTTTGGCACTGGGATTTCTCGTTAATATATATACCACAATCTATAAAGTGGGGAGATACACAATTATTTAATACTATATTACTATGGTGCCTTGATACATAGTGGAAGGGAGGTGATATTATATAAATTAGGGGCTCCAATACACTTCCATATCCCTCCTTTACCTATCTCGTTATGTATATTTTATATTCTACATGGTATCGATTTTAATGCATTATTAAAAGTGTAGTGTGAAGAATATTGCCTTGTCAAGCCACTTGACACACCTGTGATCACCCTCCTTACCTCCCACTCACACCCCGTGAGTGGACCGGGTTCATAGGATAATATGAAAAGAACTTTATAAATTTTATATATTTATTGACCCAAGTGGGTCGCTACTAGACACTAACATATACAGAAATACATATCAATGGATTATCAAACAAATACAGGTAAAAGCAAAATACAGTACAGAAAATAAAATGGGAATAAAAGATAGAAAAATACCAGAACAAGTTGATAGTCCGTTTCTCTAGGTCTCAGGAGTTTTTGAGCCTAGGGCGCATTCTTAAGTCAGTCATAGAGCATGTGTCTCCTACATGCTGTCTAGAACAAAGAGAAGTCTCAGGCCTGGCTGCTAGGCCTACAGGGCCCTGGCTTAAGTCCACAGCACCACATGTGCTCACATCTTCCCCAGGATAACAAGAAGGAAGCCCTTCCCTCAGGGGAGACCATATAACTATACCAGTCTCCTACCTGAGTGATGTCACTAGGAGGGAAATTCCCGCCCTCCATCTTGAAATCCCAAGAACCATGTTTTATCATATCTTCTCGCCCGATGTCCGTAGAGTCGAGCAAGGGATATGATAGGGTTCGTGGCGAGATCCCCATCGTGTAGACACCAATCCCCTTTGGGTAAGGAGATCAGTGTCTGGACCTTTTCCAAACTTTGAACAGTACCTTGTGTGGGCTTGAAACGTGTGCCTTGGCCTGGCGCACCTGATGAATTTATCGGGGCGACTGTAAGAGGTTCCCGGGGAAGATATTGTCATAAAACCATATCCCCTTTGTTGTCTGCCTTAGAGACAGGGAGACTGCTTTCTGTTTGCCTAGAAGTCTCCCAAAATACATCCCTAGGATGTCCCCCCTGCTGTGATAATGAGATTAACAAGGGTATGCAAACAAAGGCCTGTGTAAGTGACTCTCTGGGGATCAAATGGTTTGTTTACAAACCAGACATACCACATTCCTGATGCCAAGAAGGGGGTTAATATGACCAAGTTATAATACATCAATCGCAAATTCCTGACTGGAAATACATATCTGGGTCTCTCATCATCACACCTCCCCCTTTAGAGCGTGCTGGGAGGAAGGAGGACCTTACGTTCCTCTTCCTCACGCACCTCGGAGGCCTCACCCCACTAGGACAGATCTTGATACCTGATCCGCTTCCAGGCCCACTGATACCCTCCTCCCCTCCAGGCTGAGTGGAGACACTCCTCTCAGGCTCATGCTCTGAGCCATGCAACTCTGGCTACCTTTGGCCTGTCCTGGGTCCCCTCCCAGAGTGCTGGAATCCTGCGGATCCAAACCCACAAGCCCAGGTCCTTGAGGTACCAGTCCAGAGACCTCGTCCCGGCAGTCTCCGCACACCTGGCTACCTTCGACCTGCTCTGGGTCCTTTTCCAGTGTGCTGGTATCCCACAGATCCCCGCTCACAACCCCAGGTCCTTGAGGTATAGGTTCAGAGACACCATCCCGGCAGTCTCTGAGGGACTCTCCCGCACTAGTCGCTAGCCGGGAGAGTTCTAGGGGATTCCTTACCTTCCCCTTAGCTTCCTTACATGGGGACACCTCTGGTTCTGGCACAGATTTAACCACCACATGTCCTCCCTCCCAGACACACTGTCTCCTCGGGCCCATGCCCATTACCTCAAGTACTTGGGTGGGTGATGGTGATACCTCGGCCAACTGACAGAGATCATATTCCCTCAAACCATCACCCAACAATACATTCACAGGTAATGCATTTTACATACCCCCTTTTCGGATCCCACCCCCACACCCCAGGCCATATGAACCTTGGCCACGGGTACTCCTGGACTGGAATTAGACAGAAGTGACGTGTATGTCTCATACCCGCCGGACTCCTCCGGCTCCAGTGCGGTGAGGCTAGTCACGGAAGTCTCAGTACCATCTCTGGGTTATATAGGGAACGTCTCAAGGGTCAGAACGCCTTCCACCCTTTTAGCACTCTGGCTGCGTGTGACCACCGCAACACCAACAGTCCGTCCCTCACCCGGATCAGTCCTGAGATGCCTGTGAACTACCTGGCAACCTGGTACATAGTCAGCAATTGGGCGCTGAGCTGAGGTACTGGGTGAAGTGGTTGGGGTTGCCCCCAGTGTCTCGGAGGAGCTAGCCGATACATTCTCATTGGCAAAGCATTGGCAAATACATTAACAGTACATTCATTAGCAATTGCTAATTCACATCGAGCTACAGTGGTGACTGGCCCAGCCACGGTCACACTGAGGGGACTAGAGGCCCCCGCAGATGTGGGCGGGGCTATAGCCAGTTCAGCACCACACAGGACATCATTAGCATTTTCACTGTATTCTCCTGCTGTGCACACATCAAAGGAGAGCAGGCAGATGACCTCCCACTCTGCCTGTGTGACAGGTTTTAGCACCACCTGAAAATCATCCATGGGGTTCAACTCATCGGCATCCTGTTTAGTTGTATTTTACTTGCTGCTTTTTGTATCACAGTTATTTACATGCAGTGTATCTGTGGAAAAACTACATTTCCCATGATTCATCTTCCAACTGCCTGTGTGCAAATTCCCTTCCTAGGGACTGTGTTGTGCCACATTTCTTCTTCAGTCCTTGCAGCATTCCCATATCTGGCCAGATAATAAATCACTCCCACATTCAAGGTCAGTATGAGTTGCTTCAAGCAACAACTAGGTAACATACTGCTGTGACACTTCATTTGCTGGCAGAACTGCTTAAAGGGAGGAGTAGTGAGCTTGTAAATGAAAGGTCAGCTGTGGTCAATGACCTGAAAATAAATCAGATAAACAGCGCCAAGTTTAAACAGGATACATATTACGGCGTGATTTGTATTGATGCATTCTGTTTTTTGGTCCATATTTTTAAAAAAAAACTGAATAACCCCTTCAAATATTACATTTCTTTGTTAAATTAGGCACAGAATAATTTTTCCACTCTTTTTTTAAATCTTATGCCTGGATATTACTGAAATTCTATTGATATACTTATTAATGCGCCTTCTGGTTTTCTGTTTATTTCTCCTCAAAAGGTCTGCCTAATATGGTCAGTGTTGGTAAAATTAATCAGTTCCTTGTCTTCTGAATTTTGATGGTGGCCTGCTCAATAATAGGAATTACATTGCTTCAGCGATGGAACTGACCTACTGGGCATGTGTGAGCACGAACATAACCATTTTTAAATTTGTAGATAATTAAAAGTTAAACATTTTTGCAAATATAAGTAATTAAACATTTTGCAGAGTTTTAAATATTATCTCTAAATATCTTGTGGTCACAAGTTGTTGTCTTGATTGGTTACCAGTGGATACGACCATGAATGCAGGACTTTTCTAAGGTCAGAAAATCAGCCATGATTTCCTTATTGTGGCCGGGATATCATCTGATCCATGTAGTGTCCCTGCCTGATAACCCAGCTACAATAAGAAAATCATGGCTGGGTTCCTGACAAGTCCCAGACCATAGAAAGTTTCTGCATTGGTAGTCGTATCCATTGGCAACCGATCAGAACAACAGATGTCATCACTAAGATGGTTAGAGAAAATCTTTAAAACTCTGGAGAATTTTTAACTACTTATATTTGCAAAAATGTTTAACTTTTAATTATCTACAAATATAGATATGATTTTGTTCATGGGAAACCCCCTTTAACATCTTTAGTGGATATTTTAAGAAGTAATTAAAATAATACTAAAAGGCACCATAACTAGTCTTTACCAATCCTTTACATACTGAAGCATTATTCCAACTGAGAAACTTTTACATTTTGCCTGATATAACAAATAAAAATATAAGCACTAACTTGTGGGACATCCATTTTAAGGCTGTGTTCATGAGGAATTTGCTGTGGAATTTGCCCCCGAATACACAGCACATTCCTCCCAGAATCCGCCTCCCATTGTTTTCAATGGGAGGCATAGTTCACAGCAGGATGCAGGAAAAAAAAAAAAGAGGCCTGCTCGATCTTACTGAAGAGTCCCCGGCTCAAGACTCCCTGCTGATTAGGTGCATTCATCCAGGCCTAATCAGCAGTGGGATGCCGCAACGGAATGCCAATGCCCTGCAGACCGCGGCGAAAATGCTGGCGGCGGAAGATTCCTCTTCATTTTCCGCCGTGTGAACATACCCTGAAAGGGTTGTACAGAATTAGAAAGCACTGCTTTTTCAGTACTACACTTGCCAATACCCGCGGTATTACAACTATCTTCATTAAAATGACTGGAATTAGGTTGGTCTCCAGGTGAAGATGGAGGAGATTGGGAGCAAGGAATACCCATTCTGCCTCCAAGATTTCAGCAAAACTGTTTATTTTTTGCAGTTTGTTGGCATATCTTTAGGGGACATTTTTGTACATTATCTAAGGTATAAAACTAAGGTATAATTCTGCAGATTTTTACACATATGTTGTTAGGAAAAATTAGCAGTATATGTCAGTAGCAGACAAGTGGATTAGATTTTATAAACTCTTTCAGTGCATGGGGGTGCAGATTTATGTCTATAGCATCTCATTTTCACTTTCACTGAAGATTAGACCCTTTCAATGTAGTGGAAGTGAAATTTATGGTGAGTCCACAGCAAATTCAACATGAAAGGAAATATAGATTTTGCTATTGTGGCAAAATCCATAGCAGATTTTATCCTACATAGGTAAACTTATATAAGATTTCAGTATCCTCAATATTTTATACAGTACTGCTGCATGGATCCCTTCATACTTTACGTAAGACTGCAGCACCCATTCCATACTTTACACAGGACTGCTACACTGCAATCCTTTATGCTTTATGCTGCAACCCAATGGAGGGAACTGGAAGATGGGAGTAGTAGTTGCAGTGGTGATGTCACAGTTAGGCCAAAGATACTCAACCAACTCCTCAAGCCCACCTCCCAGGCCAGACACTGACGAGGGGCCCTGCGTGGTACCTGAAGGTTGGTGGCAGTTGCTCCACTTCCATTTGGAAAGGGGTCTTCTCTTACCCTGAGCCGTGTGGTGGTGTACGGAATGGCTCTGATGATAAGTGCAGGAATGACTCAAGAGGCAGTGGTACAGTTGAACCAAGATGTAACTTTACTGTGAAAACTTTTAACTCATGCAGCTTCCTGATGGGGGTTGTAGTTTCCACTGTAATAGCTATTCTTGGACTTGGGATGAGGGATGCCCACAATAAAATGGTGGTATATGATTCCTTTCTCCACTCCAAAATAACATATAAGTCTCTGCCTCTACAAATATGGCTATGGGGGCTATGAAGTCCCAGGGGATGTGAATAGGTTTCCTTTCTCAGGGATGTATTTGGTTGCTGTAGTGTTGCAGATAATTTCTTCTCCCAGGGGATGCAGAGGACTCACAGCAGGTCTTTCTTGGTTGATGGCACACTACTCAACTGACCAAACTGTACTAACAGTCCTTGGAGACTTACAGTCTGCAATTAACAATCTTTGGAAGCTTTCAATCTCCAACCCCAACTCAGTGGCTAGTGATTGACCAGGCCTGTTCCAAGTTCCCTAATACATAACGGTAGACAAACACAGTGAAATAAACCATTGGGGAAACATAGCAAAAAGAAACAATTCCACACACATATAAAATTACAAAATATAATTTATTAGAATACATACATAAAAAAAGTAATCACAAATATCACAGGGGGTCAAGAAGATATATCCACATATAGTATTAGCAAACAATGTGGTAGTAGTTAGATCTCAAATTACCATAATTGGGTAAATATACGCATATGAGCTGAAAGTAGAATGTATAATATGAGGCATATGGCTTTATAAAATCCCATGTATAAAAATGTAAATGAAAAAATCTCTCCCAATTAGGAAAAGAATTTAATCCGGAGCCCTATCAAAATAAGGGATATACTGGTATAAAGTGACTAAACCATCTAGAAGAAAACAGCCACATACAGTATACATTCAAACTCACGAGTGACCAAAGTAATCAGTGTAACATTACATAACACGTAGAACACGCCCTGTAGAACTACGTGGTATGTAATGTTACATACACATATAAAACAATATAAACATTCTCAGTAGCACAAAAGACAATTAAAAAAAAAAACAATTTAAGCAGTGTCCACTGGGATGCTGCACTCATACATGATTGCATCACCACCTTAATTTCTGAAACTAGACTGATATACAGTATGTATAAGGAATGAATGGGGTGCAGCCTATGTAAGGTTAGATGTGAGTGCAGGCTGCAGAAGTCCTGTGTAAAATATAAAGCAGAGGGGAGCAACAATCCTTAACTACTGCACCGTTTTACTTTAAATTTTCCACAGGACTGCTGCCTCTCCTTCCATACTTTCCACAGGACTGCAGTACTTCTTTACATGGTGGGAGAGTCCTGTGTAAGTTGCAGTTTCAGGCTCAGCCCAAGACAGATGATTACGGTAACAATTGTGGGGTGGTAAATTGCGCTATGGTTAAATGGTGCATGAGACTCACAAGTCTCTTAAACTGCAACTGCAGTTACAGAAATGCTCAGGGGAGAAAGTAAAATGTGCACATGGGAGTGAGGTGGAGCCAACACTGACATGTTTTCGCTCTGCTCTGAACATCCCAGTGCACGCTCCTAATGTAATACCAATGTTGCTGCTCCAGCCTTGTGTGAATCGGATTATGTGCTTATGTCTGGATTCCAATCAGGATGCAGTTATTGTGTACCTAATGAACCCAAGTACACAGAGTGCCACAGCCTAAGCAGAAGGTGGGCACATACATGTCAATTACAGTAAGTACTGTAGATTGGCTGGCTCACTGGAAAAATTACATTACCAATCCACCTGTGGCCTTCCATTGATTCTTTTGGAAACTACAACTTCGAGCATGTCCTGATTTCTGCAACTATCAGGGCATTCTAGGAATTGTAGTTTCTCAAAAGCTGGAAAGCCACATGTTGCATAGTATAATATATGCCATTCCCACTGTTAAGGTTGCATGCTCTCCACTGTTTACAAGTAATAAAAAATGGCTAATACACATTTGAGAATAACATACTTTGAGCAGTAGCAGTGACCAGGGTATTATGAAGGCTACACCTTTCTCCCCAGGTATCCTACCTTTCCCTCAGAATCCCTGCCTTCTCTGTCCCTCTCCTTAGTGTTCTGTGCACTTGGGGGGCCTTTCACTCCTGATGCTGCTGTCTTGTGGTAAGAAATATATTAGGATATGCAGGATGCTTCCCAGGATATACACCCAGAATTCAGGACTTCCCTGCTGGATCTGGTGTATTTGGAAGGTATGCATATCACATACCTATACATATCACACCCACAAATTCACATGATGTACACAAATATACATACAGTGGGGAAAAAAAGTATTTAGGCAGCCACCAAGTGTGCAAGTTCTCCCACTTAAAAAGATGAGAGAGGTCTGTAATTGACATCATAGGTAGACCTCAACTATGAGAGACAAAATGAGAAAACATCTAGAAAAACACACTGTTTGATTTTTTAAGAATTTATTTGCAAATTATGGTGGAAAATAAGTATTTGGTCACCTACAAACAAGCAAGATTTCTGGCTCTCACAGACCTGTAACTTCTTCTTTAAGAGGCTCCTCTGTTCTCCACTCATTACCTGTAGTAATGGCACCTGTTTGACATTGTTATCAGTATAAAAGACACCTGTCCACAATCTCAAACAGTCACACACCAAACTCCACTATGGCGAAGACCAAAGAGCTGTGGAAGGACACCAGAAACAAAATTGTAGACCTGCACCAGGCTGGGAAGACTGAATCTGCAATAGGCAAGCAGCTTGGTGTGAAGAGATCAACTGTGGGAGCAATAATTAGAAAATGGAAGACATACAAGACCACTGATAATCTCCCTCGATCAGGGGCTCCACGCAAGATCTCACCCCGTGGGGTCAAAATGATCACAAGAACGGTGAGCAAAAATCCCAGAACCACAAGGGGGGACCTAGTGAATGACCTGCAGAAAGCTGGGACTAATGTAACAAAGGCTACCGTCAGTAACACACTATGCCGCCAGGGACTCAGATCCTGCAGTGCCAGACGTGTCCCCCTGCTTAAGCCAGTACATATCCAGGCCCGTCTGAAGTTTGCTAGAGAGAATTTAGATGTTCCAGAAGAGTATTGGGAGAATGTCATATAGTCAGATGAAACCAAAGTAGAATTGTTTGGTAGAAACCTAACTGGTCGTGTTTGGAGGAGAGTGAATGATGAGTTGCATCCAAAGAACACCATACCTACTGTGAAGCATGGGGGTGGCAACATCATGCTTTGGCACTGTTTCTCTGCAAAGGGACCAGGATGACTGACCCGTGTACATGAAAGAATGAATGGGGCCATGTATCCATCGCTAGTGGAGATCTGCATGGAGGAATGGGTCAACATACCAGCAACAGTGTGTGCCAACCTTCTGAAGACTTACAGAAAACGTTTGACCTCTGTCATTGCCAACAAAGGATATATAACAAAGTATTGAGATGAACTTTTGTTATTGACCAAATACTTATTTTCCACCATAATTTGCAAAGAAATTGTAAAAAATCAGACAATGTGATTTTCTGGATGTTTTCTCATTTTGTCTCTCATAGTTGAGGTCTACCTATGATGACAATTACAGGCCTCGCTCATCTTTTTAAAAAATCATTTATATAAAGGGGCTTAAAGAATATAAGTGGCTCCATTATATATATGGGGTGTGTTTTCCAGCTCATTTTTATTGATGATCAGTCCTCAGGATAGATAACCAATAAGAGATCAGCGGGGTTATGACACTTGGGACCCCCATCGATCAGCTGTTTAAAGGGGCCATAGCACACATGCAGGGTGACCCCTTTATTGTTTACATTGCATGCTGCTGTGTTTTATAGTGACTGTGTGATGTAATTACAGTCTTGTCCTATAGAAACGTATTGGCTTATTTGCATATGACAAAAACAGAGATTTAAATGAAAACAGGGCTCCAAAGCTGAATAACTGAGGCATAGTTGAAAACTGTAGAATCTTCTCTACAAAGTACTGGGAATAGGTTAAAAAACTATTTACTGCTGACAGGTTCCTTTCATATATCCACAATAATATGTATAATAGGAGTACTATTTACTTTGCTGATTTTCAACAGATAAGTTAAAATTAGCCAGTTGCATTACATTGCATCAGTTTTGCCTTGGGCATATACTCTAGAAGGATAACATTTCAAAGACTTGTAGAACAGTAGATTGTGCTGAGAAGCAGTGCTGATGAGATATTGAGCACTAAATGATCACTGTTATTCTCCCACCATGTAGTCAATAAAGGGGCAATAAAAGTGACTCTTATTTCAATTTTATTACCATGAAGGAAAAAAATACAGTAAATCTTTACAGGAGAAGCAAAAGTTAAAATCTAAAATCAGGATGCAGATACAGTTGAATACAAAGATGAAATAGAATTGTCAGCTCCTTGCTCTCCTTTTCACTCTGTCCCCCCCATACAGGTAGCATCCCATCCCAGGAAGCTGCAGGCCTAAGCTGGCCTTCTAAGAAAACATAAAAACAGATGATGCACATAGGCAGTAAATAGGACAAACCCTTCACCCTTGCCCCTGTAAGCAACAAGATCCCAGCACAAAGTGCATGTACGGCAGCTTAGCAATGTGGAGATGGTGCAGAAGTGGGACAAAGATGGTCAACATCGCTGATCACAATGGCTTTTTGGTCCCAAATCCTCTTATAGGCCTCAGGCCATCAAAGTGATATGCGGGTCTACTGAAGTGATGGTCTTGGATCCCCCAGGGCACTCCCTGCTATGTGGTGATGTTTCAGTGGGCCATTGATGCTAGGTGCGAGTAAAGGCACAGGAGTAAGAATGGCACAGCTTGCAACTCAGTTTACTTGTGAGAGATCACCCAGTTACAGAGCAACATGGTACTTTACACACATGGAGAGGAGTGGCTGTGTTTTTCACCCCTTCCTCAGACACTTTTCATCGTGGTAATCTGAGGCGACCCCTGGGACCTAGTCCTGGGGGACACTGCATATTGATGTCACTGCACCACCGCGTTTTGTTATTTTAAGGTGCACTATTTATGTGTGGGGAGGCACAAAAGTTGTCATTATTACTATGTAGAGGCACTGAGGAGGCATTATTACTGTGAAGGGACACTAAGGGGGCATTTTTATTGAAAGGGTAACAATAATAAACATAAATATTGTTTCATGGTACAAGTACTGTGTGCCACATAAAGAAGGTACTATGAAAGTGTGTGGAGCACTATAACTGTGTGGGACAAAACTGGACACAATTACTTATATTTGGGGCTCTATCTGTATGGCACTATATTTACTTAGGACACTGTTAAAGTGAGTAGCAGGATGAAATCTTTGAGTAGATCAGGGGGCAAGTTCTGGGAGACCAAAGAGCCAAAGAAATTTTTGTGCAAAGATGAGATTTGGCCAGTTAAAGTTGGCATGGCAACCTAGTTTGGATGGAAAGAGAAAAACAAATGTCTGGACTCAGAATGTGTTATCTGTGAGCCACTAGATTTAATTGTACTATATTAATTGCATGATTATACTCTGCAGAATGCATATGTAAGGTTCCTACCGAATTCAACTCCCATTGAAAACAAGATGCAACTCTATGGGAGGTTTAGTGTCTCATATTGACCTGAAAGGTTCCCTAGCCATCTCTGTTATAGAGCTCCTCTTTATAGTCAGGCATTAGTCTGTGGGATGTGAATCCACACTAGGTGAACTCATGTTACCTTAACAGCAGACAGGGTTGGAGCAGGGGGAGTAGGCCCCCTGACCCAGGGGGAGCTAGAGTGGTGCATGGCACAGTACACTCACTGCACTAGATATAATTACAGCAGAATACAGCATCTTGCACAGCTAATACTCCGATATAGTAACAAGTTACCATTTTATTATATATGGATGCATTGATTGGCTGAGATGACATCTAGGCACAGAGGCAGGCTTATCATTATTCTCCCTCCTGGGCTGCACCTCCTTACTGTTGGGAGCTATGGTGGCACTATACTTTTTTTGTAAATATGTTGAGAACAGTAGGTCCTAGAGAGCTGAACCCAGGTCTAAAATCTTTGTAAGTGCCTGATTTAAAGGGAGTCTATCATTCGCAAAAACACTTTTAAGCTAATGGTACGTTGGAATGGCCTTTAAAATGCCATTCTTCTCCTACCTTTCCTTGTTTTCTTCTCCCAGCCGATTCCAAGATAATTTGTTTATTCATGGCCGGCCCCCCCCCCCCCCCCCTTTCCTCCCCCCCCCCCTTTTTTTTTTTTTTTTCCCCCCCCCCCCGGCGGCCCCCCCCCCCCCTGCCCCCCCCCGGGGGGCGTGCCCGCTGCGAAAATTCGCTGAGAACAAGAAGTAAGAAGAAAGAAGGCCAAGAGGGGAGTCACCGCAATGGCCGAAGGGGCAGTAAGAAGTGATGACGCAATGGGTGCTCGCAGAAGAGAAAGGAACGCCCCGGGTGCTCCGTGGTGCTCATTTACATACATGAAGCAACAAATTATCTTGGAATCAGCTGGGAGAAGAAAACAAGGAAAGGTAGGAGAAAAATGGCCTTTTTAATGGCCATTCCAAAGTGCCATTAGCTCAAAACTGTTTTTGCGAATGATAGACTCCCTTTAAATCAGGCACTTCCAAAGATTTTAGACCTGGGTTCAGCTCTCTAGGACCTACTGTTCTCAACATATTTACAAAAAAAGTATAGTGCCACCATAGCTCCCAACCATTCTGGAAGGGGACAAACTAAAGTGGGGCATGGCAGATAGTTGTGTACTTCCCCTGCCATGCCCTGACATTCCCTCCCATGCCCCACTTTAGTTTTCCCCTACTGCCAGTGCTGTAAGCCCACCTTCTACTCTGTTCATATCAGCAGCCAGAGCAGGAGACTTGGAAAGTGCCAGCATTAGCACAGAGAACCAGATTGTCAGATAGAGAGCTACTGAAGGGAGCTGAGCCAAAGTTCTACTGAAGCCTGGGAGCTACTTCCTACTTGTTAGTTAATTTTCATTTTGACCTTGACTGGCAATATTTGAACTGGTTCTGAGTGGGGCAGTAAATTTGATGATTGTGACTGGAGCACTGGTTGGAGATTATGTCACTAAAGTGCACAACTGTCTGGGGTTGCAGGACAGCAGTGTACTGTTCCACTAGATCCAAGTGGTTAAGAGCTAAGTTCAGCAAACTGCAAAATACTTGGAAAAATCTGCCTGAGCAACCTGCACAGAAGATGATGGGATTGGAGATACTCATGTTTGATGGAAGTCTAAGTGTGAATTGGCATGGCTAAGGTGTGGACAAGGGAATAGCCATTTGTTGGTTCATTGCAAGAATTTTCTGCAGTGTTTAAAGCACACCGTTCTTATCCCTCTTTGATTCCTGGTGAAGTTGGGAGTCATGCACCACTGGCAGCAAGGAACTTACTTGTATCATATCACATCAAATGATCCATATTAGCCAATAGGAGCAATGCAGGTCCATAATTCTTAATAGCCTCATTGACATGCATCATTATTAGAGGATTGCTGTACCCACTGTTGTTATCAGCCATTATCAGAGAATAACACTCACTCACTGTTGTTCTCTGCATTTATACAATTCTCTAACATAATCAGAGAATTGTATATATGTATATATACAGAACTCTCTCACTGTTGATCCCTGTCCCGATTTTTTTTATTTTTTAGCTTTTTATCTGTCAGTAGTAAATTGTATATTTTACTGCATAATCCCAAGGTACAGTGGAGCAATTGTCTATACCAACCAGATTAGTAGTTTCATTTTGAAAAGGGCCATAGACAGATGGCAGCTGGATTGGTTGCTACCAACTGCTTAATTATTTGTTTCCACCACTTTAGATAAATCATACCCACTGCATCTTCTGCTTTTTAGGCACATATCAACGCTATCAGTCATAACACTTGAAGAGGAGCAACAGCTGCTAGGTGGTCTTCCTGATTTTCTTTGGACCCACATTTTATTCCCGGGCAACATCAGGTACTTTCTCTAGTATGATTTAGCTATTAATGAGGTGGAAACTTGTTGATGTATATTAGATTAGATAGGTAATTGATAAATTATTCCATATCTATCTATCTATCTATATACACACACACATTAGCAGAAGGACCCGGCTTTGCGGGGGTATATTTCATTTTTTGTTTGTGTAGTGGCCCCATAAGAATTGGCACTGGTCTATTTTGTATGTAGTTTGTGTGTAGTTTAAATATGTTTCAATTTATAAGAATGCTGACATCCAGTATGGCAGCCCAGTATAGGTACAGTCTTTTTATGGCTGTGTTGTTATGGAAACCTGGTAAATTAAATGTGAAGTTATACTGGCTGATACATGTCATACGACTCAATATTTAAGGACCTCTGAACTGCTATTGACTAATACAGGTCATAAATAGCTTGGTTGCTATGGAAACCTGGTGTAAAGCTGTGTGTATTTCAAGACTGAAGAACCTGCAAGTTTCCATTAGTCCATAAGCGTCATGTGATCATGTGTATCTCAATTTGGATATCTGTGAAAAACCTGTGATATCTGTGTGGTTGTTATGGAAACCTGGAGTAAAGCTGTGTGTATGTGACCTTGTGTAACAGTATCATTCACAGCGCCCTGTCCCTTTAAAGCTGACCTACAGCAGTGAAGAAAAATGGCTGGGTTGTTTTGGAAACCTGGATTAAAACAGAGTCTATGTGACCTTGTGTAACAGTGTAATCCACAGCTCCCTGCGCCTTTAAAGCTGACCTACAGCAGTGAAGACAAATGACTGAGTTGTTATGGAAACCTGGAGTAAAGCTGTGTGTATGTAGAGACTAAGCACCTGCGAGCTTTCATTGGCTGATAAGGGACATGTGACCGTGTGTATGGCAGTTGGAATATGAGTGAAAGACTTGCAGACTTCTATTGGCTAATGCAGGTCATTTTTTAGGAATACTGTATCTCACGTCCTAGAGAGCTGAGACCCGGTGTAAAGCATTCCCGCACACCTGATGTACCTGTGTGCCAAATTTGGTAAAGATCGGTCCAGTTGTTTGGTCGCTCATAAATTATTTTAAATATTTAAATAAATACTTATTTAATGTTATATAAACTAAATCATATAACAGAGATATGTATACCATTCTCAGCTGTGTTGATGGTAGAGAGAAAAAGTGTAAGACAGGAGAGTGGACTGCTGATTTAGCTGTAACCACTGCACTACAGACAGTCATATATATAGCGGGCAGCCATATATTGATGGCTAATTTGTAGGGAGGAGCTCAGGCACAGTATTCCTGCTGTCTCCTGAGTTTAACCCCTTAAGGACACAGTCTAAAAGTACCTTAAGGACCAGGCCTCATTTTTCAAAACTGACATGTGTCACTTGATATGGCAATAACTTTGAGATGCTATAACATACACAAGTGGTTTTGAGATTGTTTTTTTCATGACACATTGTACTTCATATTAGTGGTAAATACTGATCTATATTTTTGTATTTACTTATTTAAAAAAAATAGGAAATTTGCTGAAAATTTAGAAAAAAAAAAAAAAAAAATCGCAATTTTCAATGCTCTGCTTTTCAATGAGATAGTCATATCACCCAAATACATTAATAAATATTATGTACCTTATCTCTACTTTATATTGGCTATATTAGCATCATCTTTTAATCGTCCTGTAATTTATTTTGGATGTTAGAAGGCTTACAATTGTAACAGTGATTTTCTAGATTTACAAGAAAATTTCCCAAACTAATTTTTTTTAGGGATCACTTCAGTTTTGAAGGGGATTATAAAGGCCTATATATTAGAAACCCCCATAAATCACCCCATTTTCAAAACTGCACCCCTCAAATAATTCAAAACAGCATTTTGGAAGTTTGTTAACCACTTCAAGACAGAGCCTAATAGTACCTTCATGACCAGGCCTCATTTTTCAAAACTGACATGTGTCACTTATATGGCAATAACTTTAAGATGCTTTAACTTACACAAGTGATTTTCAGACTGTTTTTTCATGACACATTGTACTTCATGTTAGTGGTAAACATTGATCAATATTTTTGTATTTACGTATAAAAAAAATAGGAAATTTGATGGAAATTTTGAAAAAAAAAAAAAATCGCAATTTTCAAAATATGAAATGCTCTGCTTTTCAAACAAATAGTCATATCACACAAATACATTAATAAATTTACTCTACCATATCTCTGCTTTATATCAGCATAATCTTTTCATTGTCATTTAATTTATTTTGGACGTTAGAAGACTTACAAGTGTAACAGCGATTTTCCAGATTTACAAGAAAATTTCCCAAACTAATTTTTTAGGGACCACTTCATTTCTGAAGGGGATTATAAAGGCCTATATGTTAGAAACCCACATGAATCACCCCTTTTTCAAAACAGCATTTGGGAAGTTTGTTAACCCTTTAAGCATTTCACGGAAATTAAAACAATATGGAGGTGAAATTTAGACATTTCATTTTTTTTTCAATAATAAATTCATTTAGCCCTAAAATTAACACATTCACAAAGGGTTAAAGGAAAAAACGCATATCATAGTTTGTTATGCAATTTTTCCTGAGCACAGAAATACGACATGTGGGTGTAAACTGATGTTTGAGCGAACGGCAGTGCATGGAAGGGAAGGAGCGACACTGGACATTTGAAGAACAGATTTTGCTGGAATAGTTTTCAGTGCCATGTCTCATTTTCAGAACCCCTAGAGTACCAATACAAAGGAAACCCCTAAAAAGTGACCCCATTTTGGAAACTACACCCCTGACAGAGTTTTTCAAGGGGCATAGTGAGCATTTTGACCCATTAGCCTTTTCACAGATTTTATTAACATTGGGATGTGTAAATGAAAAATTACTAAAATGTCACTTTATCCCCAAAGTTTTCATTTTCACAAAGGGTTAAAGGAGAAAAAGCCCCCCACAGTTTGTTACACAATTACTCCTGAACACGGCATTACCCCATATATGGTCATAATCTGCAGTATGGGTACTTGGTGGGGCTTGGAATGGAAAGAGCGCTATTTAGCTTTTGGAGGGCAGATTCTGCTGGATGAGATTTCGGGTGCCATTTTGCATTTGCAGAGCCCCTAAAGTACCAGTACAATGGAAACCCCCAATAAGTGAACCCATTTTAGAAACTACACCCCTCAAGGAATTTATCAAGGGGTATTATCATTTTGAGCCCAAGAGTGCTTCCCAAAAATTAATGTACAAAATGAAAATTGACATTTTAAAAGAAATATGCCATTTCGGTGCCCAATACGTTGCGCCCAGTTTGTGTCATAGGAGACATGAACTCCTAAAATTATTAAGTGGACTATCCCAGGTAGAAAGAATTTATATATGTGGGTGTAAACTGCTGCTTGGGCACACAGCAGGGCTCAGAAGGGAAGGTGCAGTGTGCTTTTTAGCTTTTGGAGTATAGATTTAGAGAGATTTTCTGGACGCCATGTTGTTTCTGCGGTGCCCTGGGGGTGCCAGTAAATTGGAATTCCCCAAGAAGTGACCCCATTTTGTAGGGGCAATTTTGGAGCCTCTACAAATGTGACATTGCGTCCAAAGACTAACAAGCTGCGCCCTCCTGTGTGTGCAAGTGGCAGTTTATGCCCACATGTATGACACTGGTGTACCCAGGATAACTTACTTAATGCCATATGTGAGTATAAACTGCTGTTTGGGAACAGCCAGGCACAGAAGGGAAGGAGCGTTATTTTCGTTTTTGGACCACAGTTTGGTTTTTGGACGTCACAACACTTTTGCAGAGCCCTTGAATTGTCAGTAAGATAGAACTCGCAGACACATAACCCCACTTTGGAAAGTACACCCCTGAAGGGATTTATCAAGTGGGGTAGCGAGCATTTTTAACCCTTAAAGTTACATTCATTTAATTTCCAGAAATGAATGTACAGCTGGTAATGAAAAGTGAAAATTGCAATTTTTTCATAGATTCGCCATTTCAGTGCCCGATATGTTGTGCCCAACTTGTGTCAGCAGAGACACACACTCCAAAACTGTTAAGCGGGTATCCCAGGCACAACAGCTTTCAGAGCATTTGTCTCTGATACAAGCCGGGCACAACATATTACGCACTGAAATGACATATTCCTAGAGAAATTGTCATTTTCACTTTTCACCATCAGCTGCGTATTCATTTCTGGAAAATTGATTAATGCAATACTTGGGGGTTAAACATGCTCACTGTACCCCTGGATAAATTCCTTCAGGGGTGTAGTTTCCAAAATGGGGTCACGTATCAGGGGATTCCACTTTACTGGCATTTCAGGGTTCTGCAAAAGTGTAATGGTGTCCAAAAACCAAATCGTCTAAATCTGTGCTCCAAAAACCAAAATAGCGCTCCTTCCCTTCTGCGCCTGGTTGTGTGCCCAAATATCAGTTTATACGCACATATGACATTAAGTACGTTATCCTGGGTACACCAGTGTCATACATGTGGGCATAAACTACATTTTGGGCACACAGCAGGGCACAGAAGGAAAGGAGCGCTATGTGGCTTTTGGAGCGCAGATTTTGATGTTAAGTATCTGGACGCCATGTCATGTTTGCAGAGCCTAAGGTACCAGAAAAGTGGAATCCCCTAAGGAGTGACCCCATTTTGAAAACTGCACCCCTCAAAGAATTTATCAAGGGGTGTAGTGAGCATTAGTATCCCAGACATGAATGCACAGCGGATGGTAAACAGTGAATATGTAAGCTGTGCGGAGTACATTGGGAACACCAAATTCCCTACTATATCCCCGGTAGCTCCTATGATTGGGGGGTCACTCTGGGGGTCACTTCTGGTGTCTTATCCCTTGTAAGCTCTAAAATTGGATTTTCCCCTTATATACGCTCGCACAGCTTATACATTCCCTTCCTGCCGCAACCAGTTTTGTTCTAATGATTTGGCGAATTTTGGGGGTTTTGTCTTCACATTGTACAAACTATATTTTCTTTATTTTTCTGGTGATGTAGCCATATGAGGGCTTGTTGTTTGCGGGGTGAGATGCATTTTGTAATGACAATATTTCTGGGTGCCTACAACTTATTGACTAAATTTTATTAACTCTTTCTTGGTGGATTAAAAAAAAACCCTATCAACTCTGGTAATGCTTTTTTACCTTTTAATTTTTTTCCATGTAGCGTACAATATAAGTAACATGTTACCTTTATTCTGTGGGTCAGTACGATTATGGCAATACCTCATTTATATTGTTTTTTTATGCATTACTAGTTTTGCAGAACAAAGACCCATTTGGGGAAAGAAATCAATTATTTTTGCATCACCATCTTCTGAGATGTGTAGCAATTTTTATTTATACTGTTTTGGGGTACATATGACTTTTTGATCACTTTTTATAGCATTTTATTAAGGCAAGATGGAGAAAAATAATTTCCTTGCTTTATTTATTTATTTAATTTCATACACTTCACTTCTTTTTTTTAACTTTTTTTTTTTTTTACTTTTTAGTGATGACCCACTAGGAGACCTGAACCAGCGATCAGTGAATCGCTGGCTCAGCATTATAGACTGCAATACACGTGTATTGCAGTCTATAGAGTAAGTCAGCGCTGTGCAGATGCATAGCCTGACTTTCTCACTTCCCGGCAGGATCAACCAGGTACTGGGAGCTCCAGACAGCCTGGTGTCACTGGCCAGAGCGCAGGCTGCATATTATAGATATTGGCACCCCCCGATCTCGCCGCGAGGGGTGCCGTGGGGTGGGGGGCGGCAACATGGCGAAACCCCTTGGATACCGCGGCTTCCAAGGGGTTAAAACCTCTGATCGGAGCTCAGCTAATATTAGGGAAAGTTTGTTACTGCAACAAACTTTCCCTGATATGGTGGCTACATGATTGGGACCTGAACCTATCAGGTCCTGATCATGTCTCCGTGGACACCAGCAACTATTATTGCTGTGTTCACAGAGTTCCTGATCCTTGGGGAGACCCGAATCCCAATTTATCAGGATCAGTTTATAAACGTCAGCTCTGCACAAAGCCCAGCAAGAGCCGATGTTTATATACAGCGGGCCGTTGTGAACTGGTTAAACCTTTAAGCATTTCACGGGAATTAAAACAATATGGAGGTGAAATTTAGACATTTCACTTTTTTCAATAATACATTCATGTAGCCCTAAAATTAACACATTCACAAAGGGTCAAAGCAAAGAATGTATCTCACAGTTTGTTATGCAATTTCTCCCAAGCACAGAAATACCCCACGTCGGTGTAAACTTATGTTTGGGCAAACAGCAGTGCACGGAAGTGAGGGAGTGACACTGGGTGTTTGAAAAGCAGATTTTTCTGGAATAGTTTTCAGGTGTTATGCCTCATTTGCAGAGCCCCTAGAGTACCAAAACAATGGAAAACCTACAAAACTAACCCTATTTTGAAAACTATACCCCTCACAGAATTTATCAAAGGGTATACTGAGCTTTTTGACCCCACAGCTGTTTCACAGATTTTATTAACATTGGGATGTGTAAATGAAAAATTACTAAAACTTGGGAACATGGTGGAGCTTAGAATGGAAAGAGTGCTATTTGGCTTTAAGAGGGGAGATTTTGCTGGAACAGTTTTCAGGTGCCATGTCACATTTGCAGAGCCTCTAGAGTACCAATAAAATGGAAACCCCACAAAAGTGACCCTGTTTTATAAACTACACCCCTCACATATCAAGGGGTATAGTGATTATTATGACACCACATATGTTTCACAGATTTTAACATTGGGACGTGAAGATGAAAAAATACTTCTTTTTTCCAATAAACTATCAATTTGGCATCAATTTTTTCATTATAACAAGAGGATAAAAGGAGAAAAAGCTACCAAAGTTTTTCTCCTGAACATGGCAATACCCCATACCTATAGCTTCGCACGGGTATATTTCATTTTTTGTTTGTGTAGTGGCCCCATAAGAATTGGCCAGTTTTGTACTTGACATCCAGTATGGCAGTCCAGTATAGGTGCAGTCTACTTATGGCTGTGTTATTATGGAAACCTGGTAAATGAAATGTGAACTTATATTGGCTGATACACGTCTTATGACTGAATATTTAAGGACCTGCAAACTGCTATTGACTCATACAGGTCATAAAGAGCATGGTTGCTATGGAAACCTGGTGTAAAGCTGTGTGTATGTCAAGACTGAAGAACCTGCGATTTTCCATTGGTCCATAAGTGTCATGTGATCATGTGTATCTCAGTTTGGATATCAGTGAAAAACCTGCGATCGGTTGTTATGGAAAACCTGGAGTAAAGCTTTGTGTATGTGACCTTGTGTAACAGTGTCATCCACAGCGCCCTCCCCCTTTAAAGCTGACCTACAGCAGTGAAGAAAAATGGCTGGGTTGTTATGGAAACATGGAGTGCAGCTGTGTGCATGTGGCTGACAATGCCTTGTCAGATTGGAGATGGGCTTGGGTCTGTTGGGGAGTTTCAACCAACAGCTCGCTGTTGTCTGTGACATGCCCTTTCAAATTGGAGAATGGGTTGGGTCTGCTGAAAGTTTTCATTAGCTCGAGTAGCAGCCATGCATTTTGCTGCAGGAGGCATGAGTAGTTTAAAAACGTTTCAATTTATAAGAATGCTGACATCCAGTATGGCAGTCCAGAATAGTTACAGTCTATTTATGGCTGTGTTGTTCTGGAAACCTGGTAAATTAAATGTGAACTTATATTGGCTGATACACGTCATATGACTGAATACTTAAGGACCTGCGAACTGCTATTGACTAATACAGGTCATAAATAGCTTGGTTGTTATGGAAACCTGGTGTAAAGCTGTGTGCCTGTGGAGACTAAGCGCCTGCGAGCTTCCATTGGCTGATAAGGGACATGTGACCGTGTGTATGGCAGTTGGAATATGAGTGAAAGACTTGCAGGATTGTATTGGCTAATGCAGGTCATTTGTTGGGAATACTATATCTCAGGAATAGTAAGTCCTAGAGAGCTGAGACCCAGTCTAAAATCTTCCTGGATACCTGATGTACCTGTGTGCCAAATTTGGTGAGGATCGGACCAGTGGTTTGGTTGTGCATAGACAGACACAGACAACAGACAGACAGACACTTATTTTTATATTTATAAGAGATATATATATATATATATACACACACACACCATTAACATGTTATTCCACATAAACGAACAAAAAATATCCACATACAAGTTTAGCAAATATATATCAAAATAGCATGACATATGGTAATAGCAATGGAGTTACATGTAAGGCAACCCATAATAGGGACAGTCAAGTAGTCAGCAACAAAATGCCTTACAAAAGTGGCATTCCCAAGTTAACTAAACATCAATAAAAGCTCAATATATGCATAAAACTGAAAGTAGTCACCATATCATTGTCACCATGTTGCTTACCACGAGTGAATGTGACGAACCCCTGACATAGGCATTTTTCGCAAAACGTACATCGGGGTGCATTCTCTCGTGGTAAGCAGCAGGTGACTATGATATGGTGACTACTTTCAGGGTTATGCATTTATGTAGCTTTTATTGTGGGATTTGCTTTTTTGGCAGTATAGGTATTCATTGTACGTTCCACGATTTTTTGCATGATTATGTTTGTTTATTAGCCCTACTTGTTATATGTAGCTCAGAATGTAAAGAGCTCTATTTGGCTTATGGAGGGCAGATTTAGCTGGAATAGTTTGTAGAATGCTAAAACGTATAGGGCAGGTGTTAATGACTGTAGTAGCGGGAGACGAGGTATAGGTTAAGATGGTGTCAACCTTCCCCTCTCACTCTTGTATTGCCTTTTAGTTAACCCCATATTCATGGGGATGTGGTTGTGTAAGTAAAGGGGAGCATCTTGGTACATCCCAGGGGGTCTAAAGCTCTTTACTAATAGCCCCCTCATCCGGCCACCCTTCCTCTTTGTAGGGCGGGCTATAGTGTTACCTCCCAGGAAATACATAATATTGGGTCACCCCTCTCTCTTAAAAAAGAGAGAGAACCTAGAATGGATTGACAACTTGCTCTATGTCCGTTATGTCCAGGTTTGCTGAAGGGATTTCATCTTGGTTTCTATAATGCCTTCTAGGGTATGCTTTTCTGAGTATTGGTTTATTGTATTCTCATATGGTTGTGATGGCGTGGCTAATGTTTTTCTCTTTTCTACAGTTATCTGGATATACGTTATTAAGTCATAGCTGCTGGTATAAATGAGGATATTTCGGGAATGAAGGCGGACATGCCTGCACGGAGAACTGCGGCTGGCATACCGCATCACACCCACTGTTCAGAAAGTTGGTTGTAAGTTAATTTGGAGAAAAGTTATTAAATCTGTGGCCAACCCCGCCCATTTAAGAGTGTAATTCGGTGTCCTGTTGTTATTTCATGGGTAATGGGGAGAGCTATATGATAGTAGTGGCAAGTCTTTACAGTCTTTGGGTGCCCTGTCGTATTTGCAGTGGCCCTAAAGTACCAGTACAATGGAAACCCCCAAAAAGTGGCCATATTTTGGAAACTACACCCCTCATAAAATTTATTAGTGAAAATTGATATTTTTATCGAAATATGCCATTTTAGTGCCCAATATGTTGTGCCCATTTTGTGTCATCAGAGGCACGCAATTAAGTGGGCTATCCTGGTTACAAAAAAGTTATACACACGTGGACAAAATTGTTGGTACTCCTCGTTTAATGAAAGAAAAATCCACAATGGTCACAGAAATAACTTGAATCTGACAAAACTGGAATTTGCTAAACTACATGTTGACAAGCCACAAAGCTTCTGGGAGAATGTCCTATGGACAGATGAGACAAATATCGAAATTTTTGGCAAGGCACATCAGCTCTATGTTCACAGATGGAAAAATGAAGCATATTTTGAAAAGAACACTGTCCCTACTGTGAAACATGGAGGAGGTTCTGTTATGTTCTGGGGCTGCTTTGCTGCATCTGGCACAGGGTGTCTTGAATCTGTGCAGGGTACAATGAAATCTCAAGACTATCAAGGGATTCTAGAGAGAAATGTGCTGCCCAGTGTCAGAAAGCTTGGTCTCAGTCGCAGGTCATGGGTCTTGCAACAGGATAATGACCTAAAATACAAAGCTAAAAACACCCAAGAATGGCTAAGAGGAAAACATTGGACTATTCTGAAGTGGCCTTCTATGAGCCCTGACCTAAATCCTATTGAGCATCTTTGGAAGAAGCTGAAACATGCCGTCTGTAAAAGGCACCCTTCAAACCCGAGACAACTGGAGCAGTTTGCTCATGAGGAGTGGGCCAAAATACCTGTTGAGAGGTGCAAAAGTCTCATTGACAGTTACAGGAATTGTTTGATTGCTGTGATTGCCTCAAAAGGTTGTGCAACAAAATATTAAATTAAGGGTACCATCTTTTTTGTCCAGACCTGTTTCATGAGTTTTCTTTTTTTTAAAATTCTGTTGAAGCACGGTTGAAAAGCAATGTCTGACTTTCATTTATTCATTTTCATAGAATTTTTATATATTATTACTTTTGTCAGATTCAAGTTATTTCTGTGACCATTGTGGGTTTTTCTTTCATTAAAGGAGGGGTACCAACAATTTTGTCCACGTGTGTATATGTGGGTGTAAACTGCTGCTTGGGCACACAGCAGGTCTCAGAAGGGAAGTAGCACTGCACTTTTTAGCTTTTGGAGCTTTTTTAAGCCTCTTGCAGGTTTTTCCTGGATAGCATACTGACCCATTCATTTCTATGGGCCCATACACATGACCATGAACGACATGATCACGTGTGCGGGCCAACAGTCCGGGCCTCAAAATATGGAACAGGTCCTATTCCTGTCCGATTTTGCGGCCCTGCTTCCGTGGCTCCTATTCATTTAATGAAAGGAGCCGCGGAAGCACGGCCCATGCATGGCCGGCACATGGGAGACATCCGCGTGTCCCCTGTGTGTCGCCCGTGCCTTTAATTCACGGCAGGCGGTAAGCACTTGGTCGTGTGCAGCCGGCCTTAGAGGGACTTTCTGGATGCCACATGGTTTTTGCAGAGCCGTGGAGATGCCCGTAAATCTGAATTCTCCAAGAAGTGACCCCAATTTGTAGGGGCAATTTTAGGGTCTCTGCAAATGTGGCATGGAGTCCAAAAACCAACAATCTAAATCTGCGCTACAAAACCACTTAGCGCTCCTTCACATCTGTACCATGCTGTGTGCCCAAACAACAGTTTATGTCCACATGTATGACACTTTTGTATCCAGGATAACGTACTTAATGTAATATGTGAGTATAAGCTGATGTTTGGACACAGAAGGGAAGGAGCACTATTTTGTTTTTTTGGAGCAAAGTTTGGTTTTTGGACATCATGCCACTTTTGCAAATCCACTGAGTTACCAGTGGAATAAGCAGACACGTGATCCTATTTTTGAAAAGATGCCACTGAAGGGATTAATCAAGTGGCGTAGCGCAGCTGATAATGAAAAGTGAAAATTGTAATTTTTCCAGAGACACGCCATTTCAGTGTTCAATATGTTGCTCCCAGATTATGTCAGCAGAGATACACTCCAAAAACTGTTAAGTGGGTATACTGGGCACAACAGTTTTTGGAGCGTTCATCTCTGATACAAGCTGGGTGCAACATATTACACACTGAAATTACGTATTCCTGAAAAAATTGCCATTTTTCATCTACAGTGAAACAATCTTTAGCTGCTATGAGAAAAGTCCAATACTTTACTACATTAGATCTTATCAGTACATATTGACAGGTACCAGTCCATGAAACAAAGGGAAAAAAAAAGACTTTTATTACACCAATGTGTCATTTGGAATAAACAATGTCCCAAGTACATTCCAAAGAATCAAGGAAGGGTAATTATTCACAAATAACTTCGAATAACATCTGAAAAATTTAGATGCCGTTCTAAATAGATTAAAGAAATATAGACTAAAATTCAAACTTAAGAAGTGTTGAATCCCAAATAAGGAAGTAAAATACCTGTACATGTAGTGAGTGCTGATGGAGTTGACCCTGAAAATTTTTTATTACAGAGTGACCAGTATAAAAGACTGCAACAGAATTGTAACCGGGGGCGGAGCCTAACCGTCAACACTGATGGACGTCTGAGCCTGTAGCTCAGTCAGTCACCATGCCAAAACCAGCCTTACAGCTAACTTTAGGGGACAGAAAATGGGAAAAATTACTAGAGACAGGAGCAGGGACTTACCGGGCACCTCGACAAGCAAGAATAACCCTTCGGAGGTCCATAAATTCTTCCGAAAGAAGGCCCTACACTTCCCTGTAATGGCGTGCAAAATGGCGCCGGAGGAAGCCCATTCCGGAGACACAGCAGAGGACTTCGACCTAGATAGTGCTTCGAGCACTGACAGGACTGATGCCATCTCCAGCGCTATTACCAAGTCCTTTTTACGTAAGGCCCTGGCGCAAGCTATTGCGCCTGTACTTTCGGAGCTTGCTGACCTGCATTCTGATATGCAATGCTTAGGTAAGCGTGAGACCTCCCTTGAGTCTGCTTGCTCTGCAATTACTCTACATTCCTCCTCGGTATCTCAGCATATTGCTAGTCACCACACTCATCTGAACAGAACTTACGATATTCTGGAAGATCTGGAGAACCGTAACCAACAGAGAAACGCCCTTAAGGGCCTACCTGAAGCCAGTGCCTCTGAAGACTTAAGGGAAGTGATGTCTGCCAACTTCGTGTCACTCCTGGGCCCTGAAAGGGCGGCCTCTGTTCAGATAGAAAGAGTCCACCGAGCAGTTCGAAACCATCTCCATCTGACCCACCGAGGGACGTGATATGTGGGCTTTTGTCCTCTGTGGACACCTTGGCAATCCTCACCGCTGCCAGAGACAAAAGGCCGCTCTCCTATGACCAATCTGAGGTCCAGCTATACCAGGACTTGGCGCCTTCAACTTTGATGAAGCGCCATTTACTACTGGAGGCTTTGCGGGAGAAGGCCTTCAATACGCGTGGCTTTTCCCTTTCGGGCTCTCTGTCCTAAAACAGGGTCGCAGGATAGTGATCCGATCGCCAGAAGTCTCTCTGCAGCGTGGGCCCTGCTTGAAATACCTCCAATCAACATACCTTTATGGCTGACTCTCCCAGAGGACGTTCGTTCCTGGCCATCGCTACCCAACTTCGACCAAGAGGGCTCTCCGCAACGTTTCAAGTCACCAAAGTCGCAGAAGTCCGCCCTGAGAAGGAACATGCAGGACTCTGACTAGGCAACCATTATTCCGACGCCAAGATGATTGCCAGTGAAGAGTTGACTCGCAGCTTTGTGCTCTACCCACTCCAGGTTCCTATTTCCTATGGTTCCTCGTTCCTGGAATCTTCACCCTCCTCTGCCGAGTCCTCTCTGTGCTGGCGAGTGGATGCTCTCGTTTCGGACACCTGTCCCAACGTGGATCCTCTGATCTGACTACCTTCCCCGATTGGCATGCCTTCCTCGCCCCTGCTGTGGAACTGTGCTGTCCCGATTGACCGGACCTGCAGCTGCATACTCATTCTCCAACTTAATGCCATAAGTGTCACAGGTACCCTCTCCCTTGGACTTGGCCCTTCCTCCTACCCCATAGCCCCATTGCTTTGCTCCAGATACCCCCCCTCCCCCCTTTTCCCTATGATTCCCTGCCATGCTTGCAGCACGGGTGGATATCACCAACTGCTGGAACAGTTACTTTACTGAATCTCCTTCACTATTGCTCACTCTGATTTTTTAGTATGGAACTGTTTATCTCATGTTTTCATCTGTACGCTTTACTCTCATTGTATTTTTGGCGTGCTTCCCCCGTCCGAGGCTGTGGGGCCAGTGGCGGGGTGCGGGTGGCCCCGTGGTCTCGGGTGGTGGTGGGCCCTAGCCGACGCTGGGGTTTGTCGGGCTCCACTGGGTGAGGTCACCATGTTATCAACAAAAGGCGTGAAGCCTATGCCCTGCTCTTCCCCCAACCCTTCCTTCCCCCCCTTTCTTCTCCCCCCTTCCCCTACCTCCTTATCCTCTATAGGCGCCATCTGACGTCGTTCCCGGTCTTCCCGGTTCCCCCACCCAGGGCTCTGGGATCTATGCTCCACACCCAGTCACTATCTGGAGCTGGCAACAGCCTACCTAGCTGGGGTCCTGGGGTCTCGGGTGGTCGCGATTCCTGGGTGGTCGCAGAGGTTTGCCTTGCCTTATCATAACTATGTTACTGTTGCTGGGTTGAATTCCATGCTGATTTCATTTACAGTTATATTGTTTATGTTATATTATGTGCTAGTAGTATAATGTTGTACCGTGTTAGCCATTGAAAGTAGTGGAAGAGTGAAGAAATTAGGCGATACCTTTTAGAGGCTAACTGAGTATATTTGATAAGTAAGCTTTCAAGAGTACTAGCTCTCTTCTTCAGACATGGTGTTATACAAGAACTGAAATATTATGGGCTAGTTTTCTTTTATGGCCTGTTTATATTTTTATGTGGCTTCCTCGCTCTGCTCCATCCCTTTTGTCTTGTGTCTCACGTCTCACCACCTCCCTTTCCCCTTCCCCTCAACCGCTCCTCTGGCAGGGTTATATGTTATCTGTTTTTATGTTTTTGGGTTTTTTATATTCTTGTACTCCTGTGTTCCCCTGTTCCTATGTGTCTTTATCTGCATGTCCTGTGCTTCTGTCTCTTAGTATATGGGGCTCCTGTTCAAGGAGTCTCTTGCTCTATTTGTTTTCCTGATTTATATCTCTCAGGTATCATTACTTGTCTTATGTTCCCATATCACTCCTTGTCTAATCTCGTGAGCTCTGGTTACCGGCTGTTACAATTAGGACTACCTTCGTCTCACCAAGTTCTGTCACCAGACAGATCGTGTTTTCAATAGTTGGTGGCTGACAGGCGTTGCCGCCAACTGCTTGTTCTCTAGTTAGGCACTCTTCTCTCGTGCTCGCTCTTACTTCTGTTCCCACTTTCCCTTTTATTCTTCTTTTTTCTCCTTCCCTCTCTCTCTCTTTCCCTTCTCTTCCCTATCTCTCCTCCTTTCTCTCTCTTAGCTATACTCCGGCCCTACTTCGTCTCTCCTGGTTCTCTCGCGCCTCTGACCTTCACCCTGTCCTCCCTCTCCCCCCCCCCGACTAATCCTCACTTAACCACTGGACTCATAACATCTCGGATTTATCATGTCCAAACTAGTTTTTACCTTCTTCAATGCCCATGGTCTAAATTCACCGAGCAAGAGATCTCAAATTTTTACCATACTCCATAGGCTGCATACTAATGTGGCATTCCTCCAGGAGACTCATTTCAAAGCTGGGAAAATCCCTCGTCTCCCTACTAAGAACTTCCTCCTTTGTTTCCACTCCACAAACCCATCAGCGTCCTCTAAAGGCATTTCCATTCTCTTTCACTCTTCCGTACCCTTCCAGTGCTCTCAAAGCTATGAAGACTCAGAAGGAAGAATTTTGCTACTTAAAGGCTTCATTGCCTCATCCAAATACACTTTTGCCAATTTCTACGCTCCCAATCAGGGCCAAGTGGCGTGTCTCTTCGACGCCTTACACAAATTGGAACGCTTTGCTGAAGGCCCTATAATTCTGGCTGGCGATTTCAAGCTCGCTTTCAAGCCCACCCTTGACTCATCTACTGGAACCTCTTCCACTCCTCAGAAGGTGCTAGGTAAGCTCCTTCAAGACCTTAATGATCTTCAATTGGTTGACCTCTGGTACTTGCATAATCCATCTGTGAAAGACTACTCGTTTTTCTCCAATCCACCACAATCCTCTCAAAGATTAGATTACATATTCGCCTCCAGGGAACTGGTTTCGTTCTCTTTGATATCCTGTATTGAAGCCATCTCTGTATCTGACCATGCTCCGGTATGGGCCTTGTTGACACTCCGTCAGCTCCCTCAGAGGGACTGGTGCTGGAGTTTAAACGAGGCTTTATTGGATTGTTCGGATCTGGTCGAGACTGTCATGCAACATTTGGAGTCGTATTTCGCCATCAATGCCAACACTGAAAACTGCTCTACCATTACCTGGGAGGCGCATAAGTCTGTGATTAAGGGTATCTTCATTTCGCTTGCCTCTAAAGTCAAGAAAGACTCTCAGGCGGACTTGGATAAAATTCTCTCTGACATAGCTGCAATTGAACGTGTACTGAAGGCGAGTAAACTACTGACTTTGCGCTCTGAGCTTCAGAGCTTGTGTGAAAGATTAAAAGATGCCATCAATGTTCGAACAGCTAAACATTTCCTTCATTACCAACATAGGCTCTATGCACATGGGGACAAGGGGGGTAAACTGATGACCTCTTTGATTCGAAAACGAAAGGCCAAATGCTTCATTTGCGCAATTAAAGATCAGGTGGGTGGCACTCATATCTCCACTAAAGGTGTAACTTCAGCCTCTTTCATTCTACTCGAAGTTATACAATCTGAACTCATCGGATTCAGTTGACTTCACATCTGACAAGGTTGTTAGGATGGAAGAATTTCTTAATTCTCTCTCTGTGCCCTCCCTTCAGCGCTCACGTCCCAGATTTCTCTCGAAGAAACTAAAAAGGTGCTCCATAGCTTTCCCAAGGGAAAAAGCCCAGGTCCAGATGGCTTCCCTTTGCAATATTATAAGGTATTCCAATCCGAACTGCTCCCACATCTCTCTCTATCGTGTAATGCCCTGCTATCGGGGAAATCACTACCCCGCCAAGCCCAGGAGGCGCATATTGTACTACTCCCCAAGGAAGGGAAGGATTCCCTCTTATGTGGTAGCTATAGACCCATATCGCTCCTCAATGTTGGTTTTAAGTTATGGGTGAAGATTTTGGCCACTAGAATAAAGCAACTTCTCCCCTCCCTATTGCATCGTGATCAAGCCGGTTTCGTTTTAGGCAGGGAGGGAAAAGACAATTCCCATCGCTTGCTTTATGCCATCATACACGATAGAAAAACCCATTCAAACCTGGTCCTTCTAGGGGCTGACGCTGAGAAAGAGTTTGATAGAGTAGATTGGTTGTTCATGAAAGCCACACTAAGAAAATTTAACTTCCCTCTCAAATTTATAAACGCAGTTTTCACTCTTTACGATTCACCTTCCGCTCGCTTAAAGATTAATGATACACTCTCACCCAGTTTTAATATTTATGAATGGAACTAGACAAGGCTTCCCCCTATCACCATCTTTTTTCATTCTAACCCTGGAATCTTTACTACAGGCGGTCCACTCTCATCCGGATATATCTGGCTTCAAGATAGGAACGCATTCCCTACATTCTGCCGCTTTCGCAGATGACGTATTGTTCTTAATATCTAATCCTGATAAGGGACTACCTGTAATTGTTGATCTTCTTCTACAGTATGGCTCCGTTTCAGGCTACAAAGCCAATCTAGATAAATCTGAAGTACTAAACGTTACTGTCCCTCCAAAACTATCGTTGAAACTCGCCCCCTCTACGCCATGTAAATGGACCTCGAAATCCATCAAATAACTAGGGGTTCAGCTGACAGCAGATCCCTCTCAGCTGTATGCTGAAAACTTCCAGCCGCTATTAACGGAGATACCTACCATGTTATCGTCTTATCAAGGCCTGCTGTTTTCCTGGTTTGGCAGACGGAAACTGCTGCAGACTTATGCGCTTCCCAAAGTCCTATACCATCTCCATAAGTTACCAATACGTCTGCCCCCTCTCTTCTTTAAATCGCTAAGAAGTCTCTTTTCCACTTTCCTCTGGCGAGGTAAGCGACCTATGCTCTCTATAAATCTCTTGATGAGGAAAAAGGTGGCAGGGGGCATAGGCCTTCCGGACATCTCAGACTACTACAAGGCAGTTCAATTGAAGCGTTGGATTGAATTCACCTCACCAGGACAGCTATCGTTGTTCAACAGACTAACCAACTGCACTTTCGGGCCTGCCTCGCAGGTGTATCTTTGGATGTATGGCTCTCCGGGCCATCGCTTTAAGCAGATTGATCAGGTTCTGTTAGGTGCCTGTGAAACATGGCGTGATCTGAAAGAAAAATTGGTGCCCTCTCCTTCATCCTTGCTCCCTATTGGCACGCTCCCGGATCGGCTAGGAAGATCAAACATGGCTTGCTCGGATATGTGGCACCGTTTACTTTCTCACAGACTGTTGGATGTTATGGATAGGACAATGGAAGTGGATTTCCCGAAATTGGAATTGCTGGTCTCTGACAAACCCTTGACTTTTCTTCAAAAGCATCACCTGCATAAATACACGCGGGACTGAATGGGGGCCAACAAGTTACACACTGACCTCAGCCCCTTCAAGCGCATTTTACTGACTAAACACAAACTCCTGTCTAAGACGTCCTATGTCCTGGCTACCTTTGTCAGTCCAATTCAGATTCATAAACCAGTCTCTCTCTCGTCGTGGGAAACTGAATTGAACATAACTCTTTCGGAGGACCAAATCGCCCAGTCCGTTCTCTCTATTTTTTCTATTTTCTCTTTCCTATGTCTTCTTTCTTCTTTTTTCTCTTTCTTCTTTTGTTTTTATGCGCGCCTTTCCCTGCTCAGTATTGTTATTATTATTATTATTATTATTATTATTATTATTATTATTATTATTATTTATATTACCAATTGAGGTGCTTATCTCTTGTTTAGCACTTGAAACTTGAAATAACTCTTGTATATTGCCATGCTGTAATGTGCTGGCGAGATTGCCTCTCCTTCAAAATTTCTCTTCCTGTAATGTTATTTTGTTATTTGAAAACCATTAATAAAAATATTATTAATAAAAAAAATAACTAAATAATTGTAACCTTTTCTAGGTTCAGTAGGCCATTATCGCAGATATACAGAGAACTTTGTAAAAGTTGCTGCACCTCTCCATAAATTAGTAATAGAAAAGACAAGTACCGCAAAAAAGAAAAGGTAGCCGAACAACAACAAATTAATGGGAACAGGATAAGCAAATTGTCTTCCAGTAACTAAAGAATAGACTGGTTGAAGTACCCATTTTAGCCAATGCAGACTACACTCTGCTCTTTCAGTTGTACGCGCTAGCCTACAATGGCTAGGAGTTGTACTACAAGAACAAAATTGACAAGAGTGTGTCATCAATTATGGAAGTCGAAGTTTAAGCTCTGCTAAAGGAAACTCTGAAAATTGCAGTTCTTTTAAGTTAGTTACTTGAAGTTATCTGGGCAAGCACAGAACAATTTGTTGAGTATTTGACAGGTGCACAAAGTCTCGTCTTCACTGACAATAATACTCTGGCCCATTTTAATATTGCAAAGCTTGGAGCAATGGAGCAAAGATGGATAACCAGATTGGCCAGTTTTGACTATGTCATAAAATATATACTGGGGAAAAACCACAATAACGCAGATACACTGTCACATAATATAAAAGTGTTAGAAGACGTGGAAATTCCCCCGCTACAAATGTCATCCTTTGATTGTCAGGCTCTATTCACACAACTATAATTTTATCCGCAACGTCGATAAAAGTGCGGACCCATACATTGCTATGGGCCCATACACACGTCCACAATTTTTGCAGACATGTGTCCGGGCTGTTGAAGGAGTCTGCAAATTATAAAGCATGTCCTATATTTGTCCGCATTTGCAGCACAAACAAGTATAGTGGATCTATACAAGTCATTTTGTGGATCCATGATTGCGGATGACACACTACCTGTTTTTTTGCAGATTGCTGATCAGTATTTGTGGACAACAAAACCTAGCCTTAAATAATAACCACTGATGATAAGTAGGAGTTATACACAAAAGAGAAGTGAAAAATAAAACAAATAGATGACCCTGATATTTTGCTTATTTCTTACTGGAAACAGACGCAAATTCAACAAGTATTAACAGACAGGAAAATTTGTAATGTGACAATGGGAATGTTTACAGATCAAAAAAGGAATCTTTTACAGGAAAATAATGACACAAAAAGAACAATGTGTCGAACCTGGTTCTACCCTTCACACATATAGAGCAAGTACAGAAAATATGTCACAATTGCAATAGCTGTGCTAAACATAAGAAACGAGAACAAAGTGTACCATTGCAATTGGCCTCTAGGGAATCATTTAAATTGATGACGATAGACTTTCTCACAGTACGAGAACTTTTTTCTGTATACAAATATGTGTATCATTTTACAAAGTTCACATTAGTTATCCTAACCAAGCATCAGACAGCCTAGACTACTGCTAAATTACTGTGGTAAAATGCCATTTGCACTTAAGGTTGTCCAAAGAAAATACTGATCAAGGACTTAACTGAGTCAAAAGCTTATAAAATAATTATGTACCTTTCATGGTATCAGAAAATCAAGAACAACTCTGTATAATCTACTAGGTAAAGGTGCGTGCAAAAGATTTAACAGGACATTACAAGAAATGATAAAAACCTTGTGGAAAGTCATTGTACATAGTACATTGCATTGTAATATGCTTTATCCATATACACTTACAAACACTGATTGCAAGGAAGTAGAAGAACAAACTGATGAAGAGGTAAGAGAAGTCCCAGAAATCGCCTCACTGGGGTCAAGCTGTTGGATCCCATGGCTTGTGGAAACTAGAGAAACAAGTGGAAATATAGACACAATGCGTGTCAACATATAGATATAGTTGTAAAAGACTGGATTGAGTAAATCTAATTGTTTGCTGAATTGATACATATTGATGATGTAATAGGTTATGTGCATGTTATAAATATTAACCCCTTGTCTTCACAGCCAGTTTTAGACTTTATGACACAGCCCCACGTGTAAATAACTTAGAAAAGCTTTGTGTTTCCCAAGTGATTTTGAGATTGTTCTTTATGTTACTGGTAAATATGTGTTGATATATTTTGCGTTTATTTATGAAAGAATAGGATATTTGTTGAAAATTTTGAAAAATATACAATTTTCAAAGTTTGAAATTAAATCCTCTTTTTTAAAAAAAAAAAAAGCATTATGCTGTGTGGGGGACAATGAGAAATGGATGGGAATGGACAGAGTCAAAGTAGAAGTGGGTGGGGCTAAATTTACTGTGGCGCACAGGCACATTCCATTCTTTTTTATGTCCTTTCAAAGTTGGGAGGTATGTATAAGCCCACTAGCCACTTCATGGCGTACTTTGTATAGTGGGCCCCTAATTTACTGGGTGTGGCAATGCATGGCAGCCACCTCCACCGCAGCACAGCTTCCATAGGAGGAGCAACCCAGCAGCTCATCAACATCCCTACTGCCAGGCTAAGCCCCAAGGCCACCCCACATGCCCAGCAGCAACAGTAGACACCATGCCATGCAGCACTGTATCATGTGTACAGATCTCAAAAAGTTCACCTTACCATATGGCCTCAATCAGAGGACTGAAAGCTAGTAGATAGATCCATTATGCACAGTGTCAGACTGGGATGTCTAGGGCCCACCAGTGGAATTGTTCCTAGGAGCCCAACACCCACAGCCAGGACCATGCAGATCAGCGGTACCGAGACAGTGTGACTACAGGTAATAACATGTCAGGAGCCATTCTGCTTACCCGCCATATGATGTGCACCACTGTACTACCTAAACCCACCACTACACTCTGTATGGCAAGCGAGCAGCGTGGCTCCTGGAATTGTTAACATTACCTGGAAAAGCTGTCCTGGAAAAGCTGATCTACTTAGGTCCTGGCTGTCGGACACCTGCAGATATAATATTAATGGCCTATCCTAAGGATCGATGGATAAACTATTTAAAGTAAAAATAAAGCCAGTAAAGTCAAAATAATAATAATAAAAAGCATATTCATCCCAGAGTGCCCTACACTTAATGTCCCATACACGGGATATTAGCTCCCATCATTGCCCGCACACAATATTATGGCCCCATCACTGGTCCCTCATACTGTTTGGGGGGACCAGTTAAGTGACCACTGTGAGGAGGGCCAGTGAAGTGACCAGTGTATGGGCATTTTTAACTGTCTGCTCCCCAGTCCTGCTCCTTCTTGCTCTGGGCGCACTGTTATGACATAAACAGCAAGAAGGAGCAGGAGGGGCCAGAGAGCAGACAGGTAAGTACTTATACTCAGCTTGTAGGCCACATGCTAAATGTTGTCTGTGGCATACAAGACGGAGAGTGGTAAAGTAGGAAGCCAGTAGCAGAACCGGGTTGGGGTGCCATTTCTCCCCAGTTCTACGATCCAGTTGTATTTTTAACATCCGGAACGGTAAAACCGGGGAGAACTGACTCGCATTCAATTACTGATGTTTGCTCCTGCTCCCAGCCTCCTCTTCCCTCTCCAGCCTTCAATGGGCCCTGTGAGCCGCACATTATGTTGCGATGATATAATTTGCAGTGCACAGGGGCCCCCTGGAGGCTGAAGAGGAAGACTGCAATGAGCAGGAGTGGGGATAGGTAAATTAATAGGGACCATCACTGGACCTCCACTGCCTATTAAAAAAGTAGTGGAGGTCTGGTAGGGCCCCCTAAAGTCACGGGGCTCAACATGGGATTCACTGGTAACCCGGTGAGCTCGTCCGAATCTGCTTATGCAGTTTCCAGCTAATTAAAAATATCTCAACTGAATGAAAGGTATGTAGGTGCCAAGGCAAAACAACAAAAAAAACATAAGGGACAGAATTGCTATGCAACATTTAGGAGAGAAAAAATAAATACCCCACATACTGCACATCCCAGGATTATACATGAATCTTATCCTTTTCAGCACAAGCATTCATCTCTTTTTTTTCTCTCCTAAGTGTTGCAAAGAAATAGAAGGAGTTGTACATGAGAAACCAAACAGCAGCTTCAACTGTAGTAATGAAAACCTTAAAAATAACAAAAACAAAAAATAATAATGATATACTCAAAAGCCCATAGTGTGTTAGGGTAATAACTCATTACTTTACAACCTCTAGGCTTTCCTAGTATTGATGAATAAAAGTTATATTTTATTTATTTGGTTTATTGTAGCGCAAACACATCAGCATTAGAGGCACATGCCTCTTTCCATGCCCTCAGTCTCTTGAAAGGGGAATTAAGCCCTTTGGAATTAATAGAGGTAAAATGAATTATATTATACCATTATAGTAATACATTTAAAAGGGTTGTATAGGAAATAAGAAGGAGCCCCCACATTAAGCAAAACACATAATAGAAAAGTAGCAAAAAAGCACAAGTACATAAAGCAATGGTATGGATAAAAGGCCAGAGCAATAGTGATAACCTTCCGTTAAAAGTGGAAAACCACATATGAATACCTTGTACTGAACATAGTTCAGTTAGGGACCAAGTGAACTGACAAAGATTCAGTTGCAATGTCCACATGAAATCGACGGATGAGAAAATCCTGCATGGAGGACTTTTTCTGCCGTTTCAGTTTTAAAAACGATGGATACCTGATGAACCATATTATAGTCAATGGGGTCTGCGGGCTCTGTGTGTAGCCATTATTACAGCAGTGTGCCTGTAATTTCTTGTGGACCTCCCATGGACCAGAACAATGGATAGACCAACACTAGTGTGAACCTAGCGTAAGTCCCTGTTTTTCACTGAACGATACATTGTTACACCATGAGCAGTCTTCTGTAAGTTTTAATTTCAATGCTTTCACTTCATCTTCCATTCCGATGGAAATGTACACTAACTCATCATGTGCTGCTGTTATATTGGCCATTTTATTTTTAATATGAAACGTATGCCCCCCCCCCTCCCCTATGGAGTCCACCTCTTTTCAGTTGTTAGAATGTTATACAGGTCTTGCTGAAGAGATACCTTAAGATCCAGCAGGTGTTGCCACGTGCTGAATTCAGTGACTAGAGCATTCCCAGTAGCAATATTCTCCGCAGAGGCTGCTGACCGCAGAATACAAGGTAGTCAGGGCTAAAGTGGTATTCTGAGAGTTCCAGTACTGAGGAGTTGGAGGCAGTGATAGAGTCTGGGTGTCACCAGGGGCTAAGCTACCTAGAGCAGCAGTGAGGCCTTGTAATACAGAAGCACTTGGAGAGACGATGGAAGTCCAGCAGTTCGGGCTGCTAGTAGAGAATACCAGCATCAGTAAAAGGTCAGCAGGGAAAGGTTCACTCACCTTCAGAGAGTGCCTGGATGATGAGGGAGTTCCTTTACTGCTCTGGCATCATCTTGAAGAGTCGATGGCGCCGGGAAAAACTTAGTGATCTTCAGAGGCTCTACTACAATTTGCTTCCCCGCAACATATAGACGCACTTGATTTTAAGCAGAGGTAGGAGAGTTTAGGCCTTTTTTACCGGTTTGGACCTTTTAAGCTGCCAATGAGAACAGGAGCAGATGGATCAAGCTTCCTCTCCATGTACTGAAAACCACATCCCCTAAAACTCCCCCCCCAAAAAAAAAAAACCTTTTCAATCCCCGCACTCACCACTTGACAGTCTGTCACTCTCCAGGCCTCTTTCATGTATTCTGCCCTCATATGCAATCCATCTTCTGCTAAGCTTCTGATCAGACTCAATATTGGCTCTTATATTTTTCTCTCTCTTTGCCCTGCTATTAATCCCCTGATGTATTAGTACAGCATCACATGTGCATCCAAATACTATATTATGTCTACTTCCTGGGGCAGAATGTAATTATTATTCTGTCTATTGTCCTAAATAATATAAGAGACTATAATTATATAGTCAGGAGGCTGAATTATGAGTTATTTCATTATCGCTGTGTGACAGGAGCTGTCTTCTCAACAGTAGTTAGTGACAGAAGTTTCTGTCTCCCCTGTGGAGAGTCTGTATGGTCCAGTCCATACAGGAGGTCACAAAACAAAATTTTTACTCATGTACATTTTATTAGGTCAGGATGAAATTCACATGACCAAGCAAAATAAAAGGATTCAGATAGAAAGCAATAACTTAATTAGGTAATACTGAATGAATTACATATATTGGAGGACATAGGTATATACTGTAGGTAAATGAATGAAAAAAAAGGCATTAGATTTCAGAGTAATCAAGGTAAATTAACTGTTTAGGAAGCATCGGAGAGCATAATATGTGGAGGTAGAGGCATTATTCTCTAAAGCACCTTCTAGTGGTAGTAAAGGAATGATAAATAATTTACTTAATTTAAATTCTGGAACATAGTTTCTCTAAGGATTCTACCTCCCATGAGCTGTAGCAGACCCTGCAGAGAGTAGCCAGCAAGGTGATTCATCCCCCGTTGCCATCGTACCCTGATCTCCGGTGTTGCATCTGCTCTACTGCCAACCTACCCTCCACAGCCTCTAGACTTCGGCGCCAATGAACGACAGTACTTCTCTGGGTACTTTGAGCCCCTCCACTGTTATTCTGTGGGGGCAGATTAAGCTACACACAACATCAGACTCTCGTGATCCTTCACCTCAGTGACAAGTACAGGTGCCATCTTGACCTAAGCAACAGCATAGCTTGATTTGATCCCTTCACTATACTGCATTGCTTTGAGACTCAGATATTGATGAGCAACAACTAATTACTACTTCTCTCAGGTACTTTGGAACTTAATTACTGAAATATCACTAGTGGGACTGGGTCATTTATAATAGTACTTTCAAAGACAAGCCATACTTGAAATATAGGCAATCTTCCATTGGTCTCATTTTATACCTAAAATATCCTGTAATGCAGAACCTGAAATATCCTTCAACGAAAAAATGAAAAATAGACAATTTTTTTCCCCTTCTAAGAAAAAAAAAATTGGTATTGCCACATCTAAACTGTAATAAAATGAGTACGTTATTTATTTTCTATGATACATGCCATAAACCTTAAATTTCAGATGCCAGAATTTTGTTCATATCACCTCTCAAAAACAAAAAGTAATAAAACCGGATCAAAAAGTCATATGTACCCCTGCATTGAACAGATAAAAACTAAGACATCCTGTAAAAACAGCCACGTAGATGGAGAAATGAAAATATTAAATATTTAAATTATTCTCATGAATAAAAGGTTTCATTGTGAAAAAAATAACTAAACACCCCTCAAAAACTAAAAAAACTATATTTTTGATATTATCATAATTATGGCAGCCATAAAACAATGATAACATGTTATTTATACAGCGCTGTGCATGCTATAAAATGAAGCATGCAGGTTTTTTTTTCCCTATCTCCCCTTCCCACCCCAACAATAAATTCATTCAGTACATTATATGGACCCACAAAATACAATGTGTTGTAAACCTACATTGAAGTAGGACAACACCTTCCCAGTACCCCCTTCTCAGGACTTCATGGTATATGCAACAATGAGAGCCAAACCCACATTGTGCAGAATAACCTTATTTTACAACTTACTGTGATCCAACATAGATTAACCATCAGTACATAGCGGAGTACTGAGATTGATCCCTCTCTTTATAAATTTGATGTATAAAGACATCATTGACTTCACCAACACAGCAGTGAAATGGATAGCGACATACATTTCACCCTCACAAAGTCACCAGATGGGCCACTCGGCATCTGCAGCCTGCCCGAAATGTTGGATTTCTCCAGCAGATCTAATCCACTACTTCTGGTTGAGCAAACCCAATAAGGCTTCTTGAAAGAATGTCTGGAGATATTCTAAAACACATCTCACATGATTAAAAGAAGTAACCTCCAAGTTGGCCGCCGTCAGCCTTCAATAAGACTTCTTTAAACCACAAGGAAACGGCGTTACTAAATTTCAGCAGCAGTTACAAAGTCCATCTTTCAAGAATGGGTGGCGCCAAGCCCATTCTCTACCTCCTTGTTCATGCTGTGGGAACCATTTATTAAATTTCTACCATGGAGAATCAGAACTGAACTACATACATGTTTGCAATATACCACATGGTATTTAGAGAGTCATCTCTAACTTAGACTAGTGAGACTGGAGCCCTGTGGTGGTCAGGCTAGTAAAACGGGGGGGGGGGGGGGTTGGCGGGTGGTGCAACACCTGGGGGCCGGAGCCTTCATCCCTACCCTTCCCTTTCCCTTGGTCCCTGGTCCCTCTGCCTCATAAAATATGCCACTATTCCAAATGACACAAGGTAGGTAGAGGTCCCATTACAGATTTTGCACTGGGGTGCAGGATCTTCACGCCTCTGTGTTAAGGGGAAGTTGGGGGGCACAAGCTGAACACTTGCACCAGGGTCCATAAGCCTTTAGCTACACCCATCCCCTCCCCCTGACTTTATTTATTGTATTTGTTTATTGGTTTCATCAGTGGCATGTCCACCTGTTGTATAATTATTATTTATATATATATCTATATATAGCACCATTAATTCCATGGTGCTTTACATTTGAGGGTTTACATACAGTACACAGAATATACAAAACACACACAATGCTAACAGTGACCAACTGGCACAGTGGGATAGAGGTCCTGCCCGCAAGGGCTTACAATCTATGAGGGAAGAGGGATAGAGACAGAAGGTGAGTGGTAGAGGCTGCTCAGGTGGTGGTATGGAGACAGTAGTGTTATTGGAAGTTGTAGGACTTCCTGAATAGGGCCTTAGAGTCTTCAGGGCCTTCTTGAGGCTTGTGATTGTTCGGGTCAGTCTTATGTGTCTTGCTAATGAGTTCCAGAGTATGGGAGGGTGCACGGGAGAAATCTTGGAGACGATTGTGTGAAGAGCGGATAAGAGCAGAGTGGAGTAGGAGGTCTTTGGAGGATCTGAGGTTACGTGCGGGCAGGTAGCAGGAGATTAGGTAGGAGATATATGGAGGGGAAAGGTTGTGGATACCTTTGTATGTCAGTGTTAGCATTTTGAACTCTATTCACTGGGCAATGGGTAGCCAGTGAAGGGATTGGCAGAGGGGAGCAGCCGATGAAGAACAGGGGGGAGAGGTGTATTAAGCGAGCAGCACAGTTTAAGGTGGACTGGAGGGGGGCGAGAGTGTTTGCTGGGAGGCCATGGAGAAGGGTGTTACAGTAGTCTAGGCGGGAGATTATGAGGGCATGGAGGAGTGGATTCAGTTTCAGGGGTGAGGAAGGAGCGGATTCAATGGATGTTCTTGAGTTGGAGGCGGCAGGTGTTGAGGGTTTGGATGTTATAATGTGAAAAACTGAATAAAAAAAAATACTTAAATTCTTTTTTTTTTTTTATTAATGGAGTGTGAAGGTCATGCAGTACTAGTTTCCCTAGAAGACACAAGCCAATCCATTATGGGGTTTCTGGATCAAGGTATTGGAATGTTTCCTTTGTTTGTTTCATTTTAATTTGATGGATTTAACACAAAGAAACGGAGGATGATGTTTACAAACTTGAAGCATATTGTTTCAATTGTGACTAATAACCTGTACATGGAGCAGAAATTAAGAGCATTTAGTCAGTATCACTTTATCTTTCCTGGTGAAATTCTGTGCAGCCCTATAGATATTGTAATTATTGTCATATAAATGCAGAGCTCAATTAAAAAAAAGTCAGTGGTATTCTAGAATTATATTGCTATTGTTGACAACCCACCAGTATAGATTGTTTAGTTGATAGGATAAGGACAACTGATCTTAAACTTACTTTATGTTCTGAGACCCTCATGATAGCTTAGTTCTTGCCTTAAGAAACTAGAAGCATGTACAAATTAGCTCTAGAGGTTGCTCTGTGGTAAAATGGCTCCCTCTGCTGACAGCAAAGCATTATGCAATTCATCTGTGTATGACTATGAACTCTAACCTGTATACTTTTTGTTCTTCTAGCAACAAGTGTTGAAGAGAACCTGTCATCAGACTATGCTGCCCTATGTAAAGGCATGTATGGGGCAGATCCACTCTTCTATCAGCCATAAAACCAAAGAATAATTTAGCCAACAGAAGCAATGCAATCAATAAACTGGACATTGAAATGCACTGGGTTTATTAACCCAGTGTATTCATGACAAGAGTACTACCCTACTTTCCACTCCACCTTCCTCACAGTCATTGACAGGTTGCTGTGTATGCAGATACAGCACAAACAACTGTCAAATACAGAGAGGGGCAGGGAGAGATGAAGAAAAGAGGGGGATGTATTCCCCTTACGAATGCACTGGCCTTATAAGTAAAATGAGTTTGGTATATTGCATGATAGCTCTTGGTAGCCAAACGTCACAATATTTTTTTGTAGGAGAACAGACCAGGGATGCCAACTAGACATGAGCGAATTGAAGCTGCAGAAGTGGAATTCGATCCGAATTTCAGGAAGTCTTCGATTCGCATGGAATTCGGATTTCCTGATGCTTCGCGGTAATGAAAATTTAGTAAGGGCCTTTGTGACATCAAACGGTCACAAGATATTCTCTAGTGATGTGATTGGGTAGGCGTGTCTTTGCTTGTTAGCAGATCCTTCCACAATAAAAGTTGTCCTTGCTGAGAGAGAGAGAGACACATGACCACGGCATCCAAGGGCTTCCGCCATTTTGCCACCCACCTGGGCTCTCTGCAGACAGGAAATAGCTGTTTATTCGCCACAAATTAATTCAGATCGAAGAGAAAATCGTATGGGAAAGGAGCTGGGAGCTCATGCGCCCTCTGTTGGATGTAACAGATCCTCAATTTGCTTTTGACTCACCGAGTCTTGAGACAGCAAAAGGGATTTTAGCCAAGCCAGTTTCACTTATCAGAAAATTTTGTGAAGTTGCCGAATCGAATTTTTGAAAACTTCGCTCATCTCTAATGCCAACCTCATTTTTTTTATGGACAACTTTATGGAATATTATGGACAGGTAACATTCTTTAGGGACACATTGGAAAGCAATAGTAAGTCATAAATAAGTGATAAGGTATCTGTGTACAACCCAGAATACTGACAAAATTATGATAACTACAATCTCAAAATCCTGCACAACCTTCTCCAGTTTAGATTTTAAAAAAAAGTCACATCAAATTTTTTGCAGACAAAAAGTTCCCAATTTATATGGACTGTCCAGGAAATTACAGATAGCGGGCAAATCTGGAGCAGACCTGTCCCTATTCATGCACAAGGTAACATACACACGTGGACAAAATTGTTGGTACCCCTCGTGTAATGAAAGAAAACCCACAATGGTCACAGAAATCACTTGAATCTGACAAAAGTAATAATATATAGAAATTCTATGAAAATGAACGAATGAAAGTCAGACATTGCTTTTCAACCGTGCTTCAACAGAATTTTTTAAAAAGAAAAATCATGAAACAGGCCTGGACAGAAATGATGGCACCCTTAACTTAATATTTTGTTGTACAACCTTTTGAGGCAATCACTGCAATCAAACGATTCCTGTAATTGTCAATGAGACTTCTGCACCTCTCAGCAGGAATTTTGGCCAACTCCTCATGAGCAAACTGCCCCAGTTGTCTTGGGTTTGAAGGGTGCCTTTTCAGGACGGCATGTTTCAGCTCCTTTCAAAGATGCTCAATAGAATTTAGGTCAGGGCTCATAGAAGGCCACTTCAGAATAGTCCAATGATTTCCTCTTAGCCATTCTTGGGTGTTTTTAGCTTTGTATTTTAGGTCATTATCCTGTTGCAAGACTCATGACCTGCGACTGAGACCAAGCTTTCTGACACTGGGCAGCACATTTCTCTCTAGAATCCCTTGATAGTCTTGAGATTTCATTGTACCCTGCACAGATTCAAGACACCCTGTGCCAGATGCAGCAAAGCAGCCCCAGAACATAACAGAGCCTCCTCCATGTTTCACAGTAGGGACAGTGTTCTTTTCAAGATATGCTTCATTTTTCCATCTGTGAACATAGAGCTGATGTGCCTTGCCAAAAATTTCGATTTTTGTCTCATCTGTCCATAGGACATTCTCCCAGAAGCTTTGTGGCTTGTCAACATGTAGTTTGGCAAGTTCCAGTTTTGTCAGATTCAAGTTATTTCTGTGACCATTGTGGGTTTTTCTTTCATTAAACGAGGGGTACCAACAATTTTGTCCACATCTGTAGTCTGATGACAGATCTTTAAGTACGCTACACTGAATCTTGCACTTAAATTATATCCCAAAAGTCTTGTCTGTGTAATACAAAATTTAGAAATGTGTCAAAAGTGCCTCTTAATCAGATATCCTATAATTTTTGCAACATCAAATATTGTATGTAAATAAAAGGTCTTAGTTATTTTAATTGGAAGAAATACTTTCTTTTTCTTCCATGAATGTGAAAGTCACCAACATATAAAATATATAATACACACACACACACACACACACACACACATATATGTGTATATTTATTTTATTATCAGTTTTTTTGTTAATAGAAAATTTCTGGGTTTGTTGGTATAGCCCAGTGATGGCAAACCTTTTAGAGACCGAGAGCCCAAACTGCAACCCAAAACCCAATAATTTATTGCAAAGTGACAACACAACAATTTAACCTTAATACTATGCGGATCCACAATTGCGGACAGTTACAGATCCGCAAAATACGTGTGTGTGAAATATTGTGTGAATGGGGTTTTACAGAGCTTTCAATAATACAAAACAACTTTGTATTGCATTTGGTACTTTTGAACAATTAATGTTCACTATTTACATCTCACAGGATCTGTTTTATAGTGACCGTGCAATGTTATTACGGCCTGTAATAATATCACATGTCTGCTATAAAACAGATACTGTCTAACACAGGGGCGTAAATACCAGGGTAGCAGCGGTAGCGTCTGCCACAGGGTCCTGGGTGGGGGGCCACTGTGGAGCATATACTACTGAGTGGATGCTACTGTAGAGCATATGCTACTGGGTGGGGCCACTATAGAGCATATACTACTGGGTGGGGCCCACTGTGGAGCATATACTACTGGGTGGGGGCCACTGTGGAGCATATACTACTGAGTGGATGCTACTGTAGAGCATATGCTACTGGGTGGGGGCCACTATAGAGCATATACTACTGGGTGGGGCCCACTGTGGAGCATATACTACTGGGTGGGGGCCACTGTGGAGCATATACTACTAACTGGATGCTACTGTAGAGCATATGCTACTGGGTGGGGCCACTATAGAGCATATACTACTGGGTGGGGACAACTGTGGAGCATATACTACCAGGTGGGGGCCACTGTGGAGCAATAATACTGGGTGGGGGCCACTGTGGAGCAAATACTGGGTGCCCACTGTGGGGGGCATATAATACTGGGTAGGGCCCACTGTGGGAAGCATATAATACTGGGTGGGGACCACTTCGGGGAGCATATAATACAGGGTGGGGGTCACTGTGTGGAGCATATTATACTGTGTGTGGGGGAAGCAATGTAGAGCATATAATACTGTGTGGGGGCCACTGTTGAGCATATTTTACTGTTTTGGGACCCATAACTGGTTCGGGGGGGGGGGGGCCCATGTCAAATTTTCGCCCTGAGGCCCAGACATTCCTAGTTTCGCCACTGGTCTAACATTAATAGTGAAGGGCCCCCAGATGGTACAATGTGCTCCACAGTGGCCCCCAGACAGTACAATGCGCTCCACAGTGGACCCACATAGTACAATAGGCTCCACAGTGGCCACCAAGCAGTAAATTATGCTCCACAATTGCCCCCATGAAGTATAATATGCTCCACAGTGGCCATCACGCATTATAATATGCTCCACAGTGGCACGCACACAGTATTATAAGCTCCACAGTGGGTCCCCACACAGTATTATATGCTCTACAGTGGGCCCCCCGCACAGTAGTATATGCTCCACAGTGGGCGCCCACACAGTAGTATATGCTCCACAGTAGGCCCCAACACAGTATTATATACTCCACAGTGGGCCCCCACACAGTATTATATGCTACTTACCCAGTATGCAGTCCCACAAAAAGCTTCCTTCTTCTGATTGCAGGCGCTAATGACGTCATCACGCCTGCGTCACAGCAGAGGTTGCACTCTGCAGTCATTTGCACATACAGCTGAAAGAAGCGATCGCTCACTAACAGGGAATCCTGTACCAGATTCCCCGTTAGTGAGCGATCAGGATGACAGCGCACGTGCCAACAGAAAGGGCTCTGAGTGCCCCCTTTGGCACGCATGCCATAGGTTTGCCAACATGGGTATAGCCTATATGCCTGTAAACTGACTATCAAGAGATACAGTACTTGTACTAAATTATATTTTGCTCACGGAACATATTTAGGATATGAAAGATCACTATGGCTGTTGTCATACCTATATGTTGGAAGTTTACACATGCTGCTAAAAACTCAGACTATACATATACTGTGTAAATGTTATTATGAGTCTTTGATGAGTTTCTCCATTTACAAGGTAGAAAAATTGTAATTGTACAAAGATTGTAAAAATTGTAATTTAAAAAGATTTTTACCGCTTAAGTGTAACTGAAATATAAAATTTTACTTGTAGGGGAGGTGACAAATGGACCAATGCTCTTACTGTAGCTGAATTTGGTACCTGTATTTTAAAGTGAATCCAATATCGTGCAATGCGTGATGGTTCAGGGATTAGCACTTTTGCCCTGCAGCATTGGAGACCTGGGTTTTAATCCACCAAGGAATTTATTCCCCTTTTGTTTGCATGGGTTTCTTCCCACACTCCAAAGACATACTGAAACTGAATTTGTGAGTAGTGCTTGTGGAACAAAATTCAGTGTAACTTTTAATTTATTCCTTTATATCTTTGCTCTGAAACAGTCATTTAGTCATGGAGGTGGTCTTATCAATGACTGACAACTATCTTTGCGTGTACAGTCATGTATGAAGGCTGTCAACCGCTATGTAGGATAACCCCTGTGCCTAAAGAACTGTTTTTAAACATAGAAGGAGGAGAGATATAAATTAATAAAAAAAAAGTTGTACTGAATCCTTTCCGGCAAAACTATATCTTAATCTGATTGGCAGCTTCTGCTTTATTATATGCTATTGACAGATGAGACTGCATTTTCACATTAATTTATGTAATTATGTGCGAAGTGGATGAATGGAGAGAGCTCAGCGGATATAATACAGCCAGGACCCGCAGCTAACAGCTGTGATTGGTGCCGACACCGATCGCAGCTGTTAACACTTTAGATGCCGTGGTCAAAAGAGACCGCGGCATCTAAAGTTCGCGGTCGCCATCTTTGAACGATCGCCGCCCTCCAGATCATCATCGGAGGGCAGCGATCGGTTGCCATGACAACTGGGAGTCTATTGAAGGCTTCCAGGCTTGTCATTAAATCCCTTCTATTACACGCTGCCTCTGGCTAATAGAAGGCAATGTATTTTACAATTTTCTGCAATATATAAGTATTGCAGTGAATAGTATGAACGATCAGATCCCCTAGGGTTCAAGGTCCCTAGGGGGCTTGAAAACAAAAGAAAACAAAAAGTTTTTAAAAGTATAAAAAATATATATATGTTCAAATCCCCCCCTTTCCCTAGAACACATATAAAAATAAATAAACAAAAATAAACACTTTAGGTATCCCCGTGTTCCAAAATGCCTGAACTATTAAAATATAAAAATATTTATCCCATATGGTAAACGGCGTAGTGAAGAAAAAAAAATCAAAATGGGATTTTTCTCAACACTGTGCCTCCTATAAAAAATGGAATAAAAAGAGATCAGACCATCAGAACTTCCCTGAAATGGTATCAATAAAAACACCATTTTGTTTCGCATAAAAATATGCCTGGCACACACAAGACACATTGCGACACAATTTTTTTCTCTATTTTGCAAAGTTTTAAATTTTTTAAAAGGTATCAAAACATTACAAATACTATATAACAGCTTATAGCTGGTGTACATTTACTGCATCATTTATGTCATATTTCTAGTGTAAATTATGCTAAAGATGGTGGGGACATTGTCCATCCTCATGCATGCCCTCACCACGCCTTACTGGGAAATGGCAAAGGCAGTGCCAGAAAAGTGGTGGTCAAGGTGTAATAAATATGGGCCAATGTGTATATATGGCATGTTACACAGTTTAAGTATTGCACCAAAGAACAGCATCCTACAATATTTGTGTAGAGCATCATTCTAATGCTAAGAGTATTTGGCTACTACTAACAATTTGGTCATAGACATAATTTTAAATAGTATGCTATAAATATACTGTATGTTTCACAATTTATTAAAAATACAACACTTCAACATAACGGTTATGATTTTGCAGCTGCATACTGAAACTGTAAAGTAAGTGAATGAGAATTTATGAAATGTCAGTCAAGTATTTAGAGCATGATGGATTCTTTGGAAACTGCAGCAAAATGTACATGTGTTGCATGCAGGGGCAGTTTTAGACAAACTGTGTACCTTGGCAAAATTAAAAGCGTGGCCCCAAATGATATAGCAACAACGCCATCATATTTCCAGTGGAAGCCCCTTTAATAACTTCCCCTTTCTGCCTCCAAAACAGTCACAACCACCCCCTCTTATGCCCACACACAATTAAAATAACCACTTTTTTACCACCTAAAAGATTTTCGCACCCCCTCATCAGTTATTATAGCACCTCCTTCTAATAATAGTCCCTGCTTATAAACAGTGCCCCATATCAGTAATAGTTCCCCCTTATCAGTAATAGCCCCCTCATAAATAATAGTTCATCTTATAAAATAATAGTCCACATTATCAATATTAGCCCTCTTATAAATAATAGCCCTGTTAAAAATAATACCCTCTTATAAATAGTTTCCCCCTTATAAATAGACCCTTTAACAATACCCTACTTATAAAGTTTCCCTCTTATAAATAAAAGAGACCACATTTTAATAGTCCCCCATATAATGTCCCCCTTATTATAGGCCTACTATAAATAGTTCTTCCCTTATTAATAATAGCCCGCCTTATATATAATAATTTCCTCTTATAGTAGCCCCCCCTATACATAGTTCCTCCCTTATACATAACAGCCCTCTTATAACAATCCACCTAATATATAATAGATTCTCTCCTATAATAGCCCCCATATATATATACAGTGCCTTTGCGAAAGTATTCGGCCCCCTTGAACTTTTCAACCTTTTGCCACATTTCAGGCTTCAAACATAAGGATATAAAATTTAAATTTTTTGGCGAAGAATCAACAAGTGGGACACAATCGTGAAGTGGAACGAAATTTATTGGATATTTTAAACTTTTGTAAAAAAAACTGAAAAGTGGGACGTGCAATATTATTCGGCCCCTTTACTTTCAGTGCAGCAAACTCACTCCAGAAGTTCAGTGAGGAGCTCTGAATGATCCAATGTTGTCCTAAATGACTGATGATGATAAATATAATCCACCTGTGTGTAATCAAGTCTCCGTATAAATGCACCTACTCTGTGATAGTCTCAGGATTCTGTTTAAAGCGCAGAGAGCATCATGAAGACCAAGGAACACACCAGGCAGGTCCGTGATACTGTTGTGGAGAAGTTTAAAGAAGCTCTGTCTTCAGGACAATCAGTTCAGCTAATTGCAGTTTGCTGATAAATGCTCCAGGAGCCCTCTCTGTTATCTCTCTATATAAAGTTTATTGTAAGTCCATTCTCTCCTCTGCAGCCTGTAAGTTTGTTTTTCTCTCCAAACCTGTGTAATGTAATATATATTTACTGTGCATATTATTTGATCTGCATTTATATTAGATATATATTAATGATAATAAATAATCTCTCATAGTAAAGTCAATGTCTATATCTAGCGATGTTCTTCATAGTGTCCTGTCCATCAAACAGGTAAAGCCTGTCTACCAGCGTGTTAAAAAAATACAGGAAGTGAGAAGAAGACACAGCAGGCAAAGTGCTAAGATGGAGATGGGAAAACCCCCTTAAATCTATCTTCACATCTGCGTCCGAGTCTCTCTTTGAAACTCCATCACAGAAACTGCCAAAAATCGGCAGAGAGAAAAGTTCTGCATGGAGGACTTTTATCTCCACTAGTTGAAGTATAAAAACAGCATAAACCCGTCAGACACACGCCGAACCGCATTATAGTCTATGTGGCCCACATGTGTCTGCGGGTAACCGCAGTTTTAGTGGTCTGGATCTCTGTTGTTCCAGTCCCCCAGGAGACCTGAACAATGGAGAGGCCAGCACAGGTGTGAACCTAGACACATAAGTTGAAGCATCAGTATTGTGTTCAGCTGCAATTTCCATGACTGACCAAACAATTTCTGACATCTTCCTTTGACCCCTTCTGTTGGCAAATCTATTTACATACTCAGAATCCTATTTCAATAGATTTTTTTCTCTACCACAGCATTCTTGGTATTCTCTTGACAATATTGCAAGAAAACCCTACAAAGTTGGTAGTCTCGTACAGATGACCATAACCAGCTCATATTCTCTCAGATCCCTCAATATTTCTGTTCTAATGATGACCCATACTGAAATTGATGCACAGATAACTTGATCACTTGGTTTATGCTGGATTTTGGGTTCCATGTGCCTAATTTCCTTACAAGGAAGCTCCGATCGTGAAAAGGAAGGCATTTAGTGTGTATATATATATATATATATATATATCTCAATCTACTCAACTCTTCCTCCGTAATGTGATATTGATATATTGGACTGCATTTTACTAGTGACAGGTTCTCCATATATGTAACTCCTGCTTACTGCAGTTTTTTCACTGTGTCCAAATGACCCCATAAAATCCAATTCATATGGGGGGCGGAGCCTAACCGTCGATGCTGATGGACGTCTGAGCCTGCAGCTCCGTCAGACACTAAGCCACTACCTGCCTTAAAACGCTCAATTGAGGACAAGAATGGGCAAGACACTGAGAGAAAGAAGCGGGGAACTACCAGGTACCCCCACGGGCAAGAATAACGCAGCGGAGGTGCATAAATTATTTCGCAAGAAAGTCCAGCGTTCTCCTGCAGTGGCGCGCAAGATGGCGCTGGAAGAGGCCCACTCGGGAGACGCGGCAGAGGACTCAGATCTGGACAGCGCGTCGGGTACTGACCGGACAGACGCTATCTCCGGGATGATTACCAAGTCCTTCCTTCGCAAGGCTCTGGCACAAGCAATCGCCCCAGTGCTCGCGGAGCTCTCTGACATACGGGCTGACATACAATCCGTGGGCAAAAGAGTAGACTCCCTTGAGTCGGCGTGCTCAGCGATTACCCTTCACTCTTCTTTGCTGGCACAGCGTATCACCGATCATCACACCCACTTGAACAGAACATACGATGCTCTGGAGGATCTGGAGAATCGGAACCGCAGGAGGAACCTGCGCCTTAAGGGCCTTCCGGAACCTCCTGCTTCTGAGGATCTGAGAGAGGTGATGTCGGCCATCTTTGTATCCCTCGTGGGTGCGGAAAAGGCAGCCTCGGTCCGCATCGAAAGGGTCCACCGAGCGGTCAGACCTAAACCCTCCCCTGCTGACCCACCGAGGGATGTAATCTGCGGGCTGCTGTCCTGCGCGGACACATCTGCTATACTAGCTGCTGCAAGGGAAAAAAGACCACTTATGTATGCCCAAACAGAGATCCACCTATACCAAGACCTGGCGCCATCTACCCTGGCAAAGCGTCGGATGTTACGTCCACTGCTGGAGGCACTACGGGAAAGAGGCCTTCAGTATGCATGGCTTTTTCCCTTCGGGTTGTCTGTTCTTAAGCAAGGCCGCAGGATAGTCATACGTTCACCAGAAGATCTCTCCAAAGCCTGGGCCTTGCTCGACATACCCCCTATGGAGATTCCCTCGTGGTTGTCTCTCCCGGAGGACTTACACTCCTGGCCGTCACTGCCCAGCTTTGAACAGGAAGGCCTGCAACAGCGTCTCAGGTGGCCAAGACCTAGGAAACCCTCCTTGAAGAGACACATACAAGAATCCACTTGAGGTCGGTAATCTTACCACTGAGCTGTTCCTCTACGTGGAGCTGACTTGTGTGTGAAAGGCACCTCTTGCAAATTCACTGTGGAACCATTCCCTCCCACTGGACTGGCCCAGAAGTGAAGTACCTATGTTTTGCACTCATATCCGGGACTGCTGGCGGTTGAAGGTACCCTCTACCCTGGACCTATCCTCCCACACCCCCTCATACTTTCCACAACCTCCACTCCCCTCATGACCTATCCCAGGAGCTTGCTTTGTGCCCGATGGGCCCTGCAGCACCCACGGTGGGAGTGACTGGCACCCTATGTCGGGAAACGGGTGGTTGGAGCTCTGTCACTCTCTACCATGTTCCCTCCCTCCCCCGGTTCCCTGAGAGGTCTGACTGTTTGAGATGTTTGATATACATGTCTGTGGGTGGGTTTTCTGACTAACAATTGTATTTGTGGGGCCTTCCGCCCCCCGTCCGGGGATTTCGGGGCCGGTGATGCGTTTATGGTGCCTTGGAGGAGGAGCAGGCACGTGGGGCCCCGTGGTCTCGGATGGCGGGGGAGCCCAGGTTGGGGAAGAGGTTCATTACTTTAGTAGGGAGTATACTCATTCAGTGAACCAAAATTTTCACGTTGCACTGTGTACACTAGGCACGTCAGGGAACTTGCTAAGTAAGCCTACTTGCTACTACTACTAACTACTAACTGCCAATTACTAATCATTACTCACTGTCACTAATCAGTACCTATCGCTAACTCTCAGGGGTTACCACAAAAACCATTACTAACAGCTAACTATTACTAACTACTAACTACTACCAGCGGAATATCGGGGGGGCGGGTTGTTGGGTGGGGGGGCGGGGCTCACACATGGGTTTGTGGGTTCTTTGGATAGCAGGGTGTCGTGCCGGGATTCCCGATGCCTCGGGAAGTTATGCCGCCCTAATACATAGGGGGGTGTGCACTAACCACCCTAACTATATTGCAGAGATAGACCCCCATAAGGGATTTCGGTATAACCACATTGGAGATGTTTATGTAATCCCGGATTGTATTGATTCTGTTGTTAATGTTGTATAATATGACATGGGCTCATTTCGGCGCAATTATGGCAACTATCCCTGAGCCTATTTGCACTCTCATACTGCCCGCCCCCCGCCCTTCCAGACGTGTCCGTAGGATATCTCTAACTCTCACATCTCTTGTGTCTCTTGTGTATCTTTACATCTTTTACACACTGTTGCCTGTATGTAGTCCCCATTGTTACACGCCTCTGTGCGCAACCACTCCTGTAAGGTATGGTAGTTGGCTGTCACGATTGGGACCATCTCCGTTTCCCCTATCCCTTTTATATTCTGTCTATTGACAGAGTAAGTGTTACAAGCTTAGCGGCTGTCAGGCGTTGCCGCTAAATATTTGATCTATTGACGGGCGCATTATTTTGGGCCCAACCTAGCTCTTGTACTCTTTCTCTTCTCTATCTCTATCTAAGCTTTCCTCACCTCTCTCTCTTCTCCCTTTCTACCCCTCCCCTTCCTCGTCTGGTTGTCTCACTACCCAAACCTTCCCACCTAACCTCTGTTTGTTCAAATACCCCTCCTTTCCCTCTCTCCCTCACCCTTCTTACCCATTGGACTCACATTGTCTCAGGGCCACCATGTCCGAATTAGTTTTTACTTCCTTTAACACCCATGGCCTAAATTCCCCGAATAAGAGATCTCAAATTTTTACCATACTCCGTAAGCTACACACAAATGTGGCGTTCCTTCAAGAAACTCATTTCAAGACAGGGAAAATCCCTCACCTCCCCACAAAAATGTTCACTACTTGTTTCCACTCCACGAATCCCACTGCTTCCTCTAGGGGTGTTTCTATTCTATTTCATTCCTCAGTGCCTTTCCAGTGTTTTCAAACTTATGAGGACTCCGAGGGCAGAATTCTGCTGCTAAAAGGCACTATCGCTACTTATAAATACACCTTTGCCAATTTCTACGCTCCCAATCAAGGCCAAGTGGCTTGGCTTGTTGAGGCTCTGCGCACACTGGAACTCTTTGCAGAAGGTTCTATAATCCTAGCTGGCGATTTTAACCTCACTCTCAACCCTGCTCTTGATGCCTCTAGAGGGACATCATCTATTCCCCAGAAAACACTGGGTAGACTCCTGCAAGACCTAAATTACTTGCATTTGGTCGATCTTTGGCGTCTGCACAACCCATCCGTGAAGGATTATTCCTTTTTTTCCAATCCTCGGCAATCCTATCAGAGATTGGATTATATTTTTGTCACTAGATATCTAGCCCCGTATTCTCTGCAATCCCGCATCGACTCTATCGGTGTCCGATCATGCACCAGTATGGGCTAGGTTAACACTACGCCAACTGCCTCAAAGGGATTGGTGCTGGAGATTAAATGAAGCTTTGATGGATCGCCCAGATCTAGTTGGGACCGTCAGGCAGCAGATGGAGTCGTACTTTGCCATAAATGCTAATGCAGATACTTGTCCCACCATTACTTGGGAGGCACATAAGGCGGTAATTAGGGGAATTTTCATATCCCTGGCCTCCAGAGTCAAGAGGGAAACTCAGGCAGAACTAGACAAAATTCTTTCAGACATAGCGGCAATTGAACGCACACGCAAGGCAAGTAGACAGTTGAATAGAAGCACTGAACTCCAAACTCTGCGAGAAAAGCTAAAAGATGCCATTAACGTCCGAACGGCTAAACATTTTCTTCACTACCAACACAGGCTCTATGCACATGGGGACAAGGGGGGTAAGCTTATGACTTCGCTGATTAAGAAACGAAAGGCCAAGTGCTTTATTTCGGTTATAAAAGATCAAGCAGGCAACACACACAAATCCACCAAAGACATAACCTCAGCTTTTCTCTCATTTTACACTGGGCTATACAATCTAAACACCAATGACACTGAGACCGCTACAACAAGCAAAGTAAATAGGATAGGGGAATTCCTTAACTCCCTCTCTCTGCCATCCCTGTCGGCGGAAGACGCTGCGACACTCACGTCCTCAATTTCTTTGGAAGAAATTAAATGTGTCCTAAATAGCTTCCCTAAAGGGAAAAGCCCAGGTCCAGATGGCTTCCCCTTACAATACTATAAAGTATTCCAATCAGAATTACTACCGCATCTTTCTAGATCCTGTAATGCCCTGCTTTCGGGGGAAAAAACTCCCCTGCCAAGCACAAGAAGCACATATTACGTTGCTTCCTAAAGAAGGGAAAGACCCCCTCTCCTGTGGTAGCTATAGGCCTATCTCTCTCCTTAATCTCGATCTTAAATTGTGGGCGAAAATATTGGCCACTAGAATGAAACATCTTCTACCTTCCTTACTTCACCCTGATCAAGCTGGTTTTGTTCTGGGCAGAGAGGGAAAGGATAACTCCCATCGCTTACTCCACGTTATCACCCATGCTAGGAAAACACGCTCGAGCCTGGTTTTGCTGGGAGTAGACGCTGAAAAAGCGTTTGATAGAGTGGACTGGTTATTTATGAAAGCCACGCTAAAAAAATTTAACTTCCCCCTTCAATGTATAGAAGCGATCTTCACTCTCTATGGTTCCCCTTACGCTCGCTTGAAGATTAATGACACACTTTCCCCAAGCTTCAATATTACGAATGGGACCAGACAGGGTTGCCCTCTTTCCCCCTCCCTGTTCATTTTAGTATTGGAATCCCTATTACAGGCGGTTCGTGCTCACCCAGACATATCAGGATTTAAAATAGGAACACAAACTATGCATTCCGCCGCCTTTGCAGACGACGTTCTGTTTATGGTGTCCAACCCCGAGAAAGGGCTCCCTGCCATTGTAGAACTCCTCTCTCGCTATGGCTCAGTCTCCGGATATAAAGCCAATCTAGATAAATCGGAGGTGTTAAATGTCTCTCTCCCCCCCTAAAAAATCACTACAAGTATCCGCCTCCACGCCCTTTAAGTGGACCTCAAAATCCATTAAATATTTAGGTGTCCAACTAACAGCATATCCGTCTCACATCTACACAGAGAATTTTCAGTCACTACTAACGGAAATTCGCACCATGTTAGCTTCTTATCAAGGAATGCCGTTTTCTTGGTTTGGTAGACGAAATCTATTGCAGACTTATGTGCTTCCCAAGATCCTATACCGACTCCATATGTTGCCCATACGCCTCCCCCCGTATTTTTTCAAGTCATTAAGAAGTCTTTTCTCCACTTTCCTCTCTGGCGTGGCAAACGCCCACGGCTCTCTATAAGTTTCTTGATGAAGAAGAAGGTGGCGGGTGGCATGGGCATGCCAGATGTCTTGGGTTATTACAAAGCAATACAATTGAAGCGTTGGATTGAGCTCACTTCCTCGGATCCACCCTCACTATTCCATAAACTTTCTGTCTGCACATTTGGGCCGACCTGCCAAGTAGACCTGTGGCTGTATGGCTCCCCAAGTCGCAGCTCCCAATCAATTGATCAAATCCTGTTAGGCGCCTGTGAAACATGGCGGGAATTGAAAGAAACACTGGCACCTTCCCCTTCGCCTCTAAGCCCTATAGGCATTGTACCAGATTGGCTGGGAGGGTCGAAGGTATCCTGTTCAGACATGTGGCATCGCCTGACTTCACACCGACTGCTGGAGGCTGTTGGTGAGAAAGCAGAGGTGAACTTTACAAAACTGGAATCGCTGGTCTCTGACAAACCGCTGTCCTTTCTACATAAACACCACCTGCATAAATATATGCGGGACTGGCTGACAGCTAACACAATACGAGTCGATCTCACTCCCTTCGAACGAAGCCTCATAGCTCGAAATAAATTTTTGTCCAAGACATCATATGTCCTGTCCACTTTTGTCAGTCCTGTTTGGATACACAAACCGGCTTTCCTAACTTCTTGGGAAATGGAGTTGGGTGTGGTCCTCTCAGAGGAGCAAGTCAAACAGGTATTACGAAATTCTCATGGCTTTTCCACCTGTGTGCGCCTACAGGAGACTCACTATAAGTTGCTAACCAGATGGTATCATACTCCACAATGGCTCCACAAAATGAATCTATCAGATTCTGACACCTGCTGGAGATGTAAGTCTCAGAGTGGGTCCTTGTTGCACATATGGTGGCAGTGCCCAGTAATTAGTCCGTTTTGGAATGATATTCAATCAGTGATTAGACGACTTTCTTCTCCGACCTTTAAGCTCAGCCCAACTATGGTCCTGATCTCACTACAATCGGCATACTATACCCCATCGAGAAATAACCTTATCTCACTCCTCTTATCGGCTGCCAATTCACTTATTCCTCGCAAATGGCTAAGTACTGATCCCCCATCAAAAATGGAATGGGTGGAAAAAGTTAATCAGATCTCACGCTTCGAAGAACTGTCAAGCTGGAAATCCAGGACACATGCTCGTTTCCTTAAGACCTGGGCAAAGTGGAAGGAGCTGAGACTGTGAGTCCCCCACCCCCCCTCCTTCCCCCTCCACCCCCTCCCCCCCGCCTTCCCCCCTCCCCTCCCTCCCCCCCGCCTTCCCCCTCCCCTCCCTCCCTCCTCCCACCCTCCCTCCCCTTCTCCCCTCCCTTCTCCTCCCCCTCCCCCCATCCTCCTCCCTAGCTCCTGTTTTCCCTCCCCCCTCTCTCCACTTATCCCCTCCTGTACTTCCTCCTCCCTCCACACATGGGGCTACATTATCTACCCTATATCATCCCGCTACCCTACTCGATATCATTAATGTATACCCTATTTTCTCTCCCTTGTTACCTCCCCCCCCCCTTTTTTCCCCATCCTCTCGTTGCTCTCCCTCTCTTCTTTTCTTATCTATGTCAGACCTCTCTGTCCCTTACCTACCATCTCTTTTCATTCAATGCTCTTCCGTTGTGTATTACAAGCCTAGGCTGCGCTCTATATGGCTCAGTAATACCTAGGATTGATTATTCCATAAATTGAGTTTATTGTCATTATACAGCCTGCACTGATACAAATGTACTATGTTGGATGTACTTTATATGATTTTGTGCACTGCTGCAAAATGTTTGCATGTATCCTCATTTGTTATACGAGAATTAACAATAAAATAAAAAATATTATTAAAAAAAAAAAAAAAAAAAATCCAATTCATATAGGGTAACATTGGCTGCTGCAAAACTCCAGTATGTGCAAGTATCCTAAATAAATACAGCATAGCAATACTCCCTTTGCCTAACCATTATATGGTCAGAGTTTTTTTTAATAAAAATATATAAAAGAATAAATATATTTTCGGTATTTGTATTGCTGTAATATGTGCACAGATTTCCAGTTTTAGACAGATTTTAAGTAAATGTTTGAGCGGAACAAATGGGGTAGTTTGTGCACAGACTACTCTAGAGGTTGGAATTGTTAAAACAACGAATTGTGCCTATCTGGAAATGAAGAATTTATGTTAATATCTAGGTTTTCAACTTTGTGAAACAGCAGTTTGGGAACTCAAAATCTGCTATCATTTGCAGTTTAGAAAACTGTTTTCAGTTTAAGTAAAGTTACATTATCCTAATTTGCCAGTTCTGCTAAAGAGTCAGCAAATGGAGGTGCCTAAGTTAAAGCATATTAAATTCATCATTTCTCATAGATTTGATGACTGGAGCATTTTCAGGTTTTCATAGTAAACTTTTAGGAAAAATAACATGTACAATAGCATGCTATGAGAAAGGTAACTTAAAGGGGAAGTACAATATTTCTCCTGCTAATTGTATACAGTCATGAGAAAACAAAGTATAATCCTTATAATCTCTTCCAGATAGGCAGCAAGAATTGCTTCTCTAAGATCATTGCTGATATTTTTCCTCCGTGGTACTGTATTAATACATATGAATTCTCCAGACATGGAAACTGCCAAACTTGGCTAATATTTACCCTCTTAATCTCTATGGAAGCAGTAAGTGTGTACTTAATTTTCCACACACTGTTTGTGCATTATGACCTACTTTTTGATAGATAAATAAAGACATGGTGTAATTTGTCATGTGTTGTTTTTCATTTTTAGGTTGTATTTACCTAATTTTAAGACCTTCTAAAGACCTGATTTTTTTTTAATTATATCTTTATACATAAAAATATAGAATTCAAAGAGGATGATGTACTTTGTTTTTATCATGACTGCACTGATACATAGATACCTACAAAAACCTTCTTAAAGTTTTTTGCCACTAGGTGTTTCTCTCTTTACTAATTTGCTGTTCATTCTCTGTTACTAGGCATGTCATAAAATAAAAAGGTGCTCTGTGCTCCATGCCTGTGCAATGCCCAGAGTTTGCAGCTTGTCACAGCTCACAGTGCATGTGAAGAGAATCTATCTACAGGTGCATCTCAATAAATTAGAATATCTTTGAAACGTTCATTCATTTCAGTAATTCCATTCATAATCAGCGTCTTCCATGATTGTGTGTCCTACTGAACCAGACTGAGGGATCATTTAAAGGCTTAGGAAACCTTGGCAGGTGACACACTGAATTTACAATACTGAACTTTTTTACAGTATTCAAATTTTCTTAGATTTGGGTTTTCATTACCTGTAATCCATAATCAACATTTACAGAAATAAAACACTTGAAATAGAATACTCTTTGTGTAAAGAATCTAGAAAATATAGCAGGTCACTTTTTTAATTTAATTACTTAAAGAAATAAACGGTTCAAAGATATTCTAATTTATTGAGATACACTAGTACTTCTGACAAGCTGCTTCTGTTATTGTTAATACAATCTTAGTCATAGACAGCAAGCAGCTTTCCTGATTGTGCTCAGATCTCTCTTTTCCTGTGTCAGGGACTTTTTAGCTACATCATAACCTGCATTTAGAGTCCCTGGATCTTTTATGTTGTGTTCACTTGGACATTTGTCAGCTATTTTACCATTACTGGCAGAATTTCCTGTAAAGAAATCAGTAGTAGTAATACTGAATGAGGGACAGACTGCTCTGTAGATGCCCGCTGCCTGAGAGAGAAATGCAATATATGTTACAGCCATAATAGGTCTATTAATAGCAGAAAAACTGATAGGATACCATGTATGAAGTCTTATACAGCCAGAGCACAAATTTCCTCACAACAGCCTGCAGATATTTCAACTTTTGATGAAAAGTCAAGAAACCTTTAAGTGAACAGTTTTATAAGATAATAATGTTTAGAAATTAATAAAATCTATTTACATATATTTACATTTATATAACCCCTTATTAAATACATCAGCTATATTTATTTATTAATAAATAAATAAATAAATAAAGTAACTAAATATAAACAAATACATATAATGATTACTTGTTTTATTTGTTTATGTCTCTAGCATTATCATTCTAGGAGAAATAAGGAATGGGCATGTTGGATTAATATGTCCAGTTTTGTTTTTTTTCAGAGCTATGCCTAAACCAATGACACCTGGCACTTACAGCCCTCTTCCCACTGAAAACATATATATGCTTATTCAAGTTAAATCTGCAGGTCTATGGGGAGGTCTGAAGAAATAACTGAAATCAAGAATAAATCAGAGAAAGAAATCAGCTGAACAAGTATTTATTTGACTATCAGTTATGTAATGTGTATGGTCACAGCTTCAGCCTTTGCCAAATGTTTGTCTTTTAGGTGTGGTGTAGTGACTGCTGGTTATTCTTTGAGACCACTACTTGCTACCTTTCATTTGATAGTGACTTTTGATGACTGTAGTCTCTTTATTTAGCACATTCAGTTTCTATGATGAAGTTACTGTTCCCTCTCAAAGCTTTATTCATTGATCTTTTGATGGTGGGTTCACTGTTGGTCTGCCTGTACTCTAGATGAATTGACTCAGTCTTGACCTTTTAAAGTGCTATGTACAGTTCCCTTAGAGATGAACAGTTTAGCTGTAATTTGACACTGAGAAATCTCTATGCTTAGAATGACAATTTGGGCTCTAACAATTTTTCTTAGTTCGGATACTATATTTCCCCATCACAATTCTACTTCGTATGAAATGTTCTGTTAAAAACCTGAAATAAATCAACTTTAACAAAAGGAGGATAATGGCTGCAAATATATTGACTTATACAAGCCTCCAATTAACAGATAACATCTACCTTCAGAACGTGGGACAACATTATTGTGAAAGCACAATAAGGCTATGGCCCCACATTATGGAAAAGCTGCTAATTTTGTTGCAGATTTTGCTGTTTTTTTTTTTTTTTTAGCCAAAGCCAGAAGTTGATTGAGCATAAATGCCTCCTAGATAATTTCCTTTCCTTCTGTAGGTTTGGCTCAAAAAAATGTAGCAAAATCTGCAACAATAAAAACAGTGTTTCTGCAATGTGGGGCCTTAGCCTAAAGAGGTATTCCAATTTCCGCAAATAAAGGCTATTTTTGCATGTTGGATAATATAAATCTACAATGTGTAAAGGATGGTAAACTTATCTCTATTAGATTTTTTCAAAATACATGGTACAAAATTATGTTACTTTAAGAAATAACTGTTTCAGTTCATTGATTAACTGCATTCTTTTTTTAGTTTCTGGTAAAACCTTGTTAAATGTTCTTATTAAGTTGCCACAGCAACAAGGAACACAGACTATGAGACTTTTTGGAATTACTGAAACTTTCATAAATTGCTCATGAAACATTTGCTTTGTTGATAACCTTTTGTGCAAAATTATTTTTGTTCCATGATATTTCTTATCAAATGATTACTCCATAAAAATGTTTTTCTTTTTAGTAAATAAAAAATAAAATGATAGATATTAGCTAGCCTCTTTATATAGCAGGCCTTTAAGGAGTACACTTGCATGGTCTAGGCACTGATCAACTGATCTGGCAGCCTTCTGCAGGTAGAGAATTATTATATACATTTCAGAATCAGAGCAAACTGAATGATTTGTGTTGGAATGGGGCCTTATTACTGTCAGTTATTACAGTAATGGTGTTCCCCCACAAAAAAGTCCTACCCACATAAATAATAACATTACTTGTGAGGGGGACAGACTATTACCTCTTTGGGAGGAGACTATTACCTCCGGAGGGACGTATTACAGCACTGTTACAGGTAATATTATTACTTATGGTGGTGGGGGCTATTACCTAAGGATGCACTATTACCTCTGTGGGAAAGGACTAATGCCTGTGGAGGAGTGCTATTAGCGCCCTAATAATGCCTCCCCACAGTTAATAGTGTGGGGGCACTATTACCTGTGGTGGGCAATATCATCCAATGCAGGGGAACTTGTATCAAATGTTGGGTGGACTCTGCTGGGAGAACTATTACTTTTTGCCCCCTTGATGCCCATTTGCTATTTATTGCCCCTTTAGTGTTCTTCAACAAAAGGTGCTAAAAGGGCAGTATATGGCAAATGAACTAAAGGATAAGTTCAAATGGCAGAATTTTTTATGGCAGCATCCACCACAAAAAAATCCATCTCTTATTCCTTTAAGTTGGAGACAGAAAAAAAAAAACATCATGCTCGATCTTCAGGTGGATTACACCTGACCCACAACAAGTCCTTTTTGTATATATTATAATTTGGTCCCCTGATGAGTTCTATGGAGTGTAGATGAAACATAACTGTTTTGTTACTAGATCTTTGGGACGGATTTACAATATTGGTGACCCACTTAATGTGTGACCCATTGATTGAGAGTGTTATTAATAAACTGTGACCAGGCTTTGCATATTGTATTGGAAGCATACAGTAGGTAGGGCCTTACAGAAACTCCTACCTAGGGACAGATTCCAGGTGGCAGCGGTTTAGGGCTGCGATCCTGAGGTTAGGAATCTGGGGCAGCATAGCACCCTGTTAGGGACTTCTAGGGTGAGGTGGCGCTCCATAATATGATATCTAATATTTTATAGGCCACACTAGCCAATCTTACATTTGCTGTTGGTACTCCGATTCTACCCCTGACCAACTTTATCGATCACTTTCTGGACTTGAAAACAGAGCATGTTGGAATTCCATAGTCACATCTGAATATGGTAAAACACCTGTTTCTGTTGGTTGTTAGTCTATGTATTACAGGTGCATCTCAATAAATTAGAATATCTTTGAAATGTTTATTTATTTAAGTAATTATATTTCAGTAGGACACACAATCATGGAAGACGCTGATTATGAATGGAATTACTGAATTACTGAAATGAATGAACGTTTCAAAGATATTCAAATTTATTGAGATGCACCTGTATATGTGATATTTGACTGTTTGTCGTTACTAATGTTTTACATTTTATTGTTCTATGTACATTTTAACTTCATTATTAAATGTTAAGTTTTATATTCATATTCCTTCTTTTGGAGTTAATAATTGAACTGTGGATGAATTCAGCTATTCAGAGTCTATCAGACCGTTAGCATTTGTTCTGGGAGAGCAAAAAATACTTATGGGTACAATAGTGCTACAATTCCATTAGTTAGCTTGCAACTGACCATCAAAAGCATTTGCTTATACTTACTAATTCCTGTGGGCCTATTCTTGCATAGAGAATTTAATATGTGGCAATTTCTATTATTCTTTTGTGTTGGATTTGGTCAATTTATGACATAGAGTAGCCTGCAATAGAAGCTAATGAAAGAGAGGCCTGGGAGCCTTCACAAGGCTCCCGGCTGTCATAGCAATGGGACGCCAGCCCCAGAGCTTGCTATGGGTGCTGGCGATCCCCGAGAAAATGGTGGCGCCCGCACGCCGCTGGTAAAATGGTACTATTACGGCGGATGTCGGGAAAGGGTTAAGATTTATCACTGTATAATTATCAGAACCATCTTTGGTATGTTTTGAGCTTTCCATTAAGTATAAACACCTCACTATATTATTTACACCCTCCAACACATGAATCAAGACTCTTTGGTCATTATATACAGTGGCTTGCAAAAGTTTTCATACCCCATGAACTTCACATTTTGTCACCTTACAACCACAAACTTAAATGTATTTTATTGAGCTTTTAAGTGATAGACCAACAAAGTAGCAGATAATTGTGAAGTGGAATGAAAAGGATACATAGTTTTCAAAATTTTTATCAAATAAAAATCTGAAAAGTGTGACATGCAAAAGTATTCATTCCCCTATACACTGATACCCCTACATAAAATCCAGTGCAATCAATTGCCTTCAGAAGTCACTTAATTAGTTAATAGAGTCCAGCTGTGTATAATTTAGTCTCAGTGGTTTGTTATAGAACACTAGTGAACAAACAGCATCATGAAGACCAAGGAACTCACAGGTCAGAGATAAAAGTTGTGGAGAAGTTTAAAGCAGGGTTAGGTTATAAAAACATATCCCAAGCTTTGAGCATCCCAAGGAGCACTGTTCAATCCATCATCCAAAAATGGAAAAAGTATTTACAACTGCAATCCCACCAAGACATGGCTGTCGACCTAAACTAACACATCGAGCAAGAAGAGCACTGGTCACAGAAACAGCCAAGAGGCCCATGGTCACTCTGGAGGAGCTACAGCTCAACCACAGCTCGGGTTGGAGAATCTGTCCACAGGACAACTGTAAGTCGTGCACTCCACAAATCTGGCCTTTATGGAAGGGTGGCAAGAAGAAATCCATTGTTGAAAGAAAGACATAAGAAGTGCCATTTTCAGTTCTCCACAAGCCATATAGGGGACACAACAAACATGTGGAAGAAGGTGCTCTGGTCAGATGAGACCAAAGTTGAACTTTTTGGCCTAAATGCAAAGTGTTATGTGTGACGGAAAAGTAACATTGCTCATCACCCTGAACACACCACTGTGAAACATGGTGGTGGCAGCATCATGCAGTGCTTGTTGGAGGCTGCAAAAGACTTGAGACTGGGAAGGAGATTCACCTTCCAACAAGACAATGACCGTAAACATACAGCCAGAGCTACAATGGAATGTTTTAGATCAAAGAATATTCATGTGTTAGAATGGCCCAGTCAAAGTCCAGACCTAAATCCCATTGAGCATCTGTGGCAAGACATGAAAATTGCTATTCACAGACGCTCTCCATCCAATCTGGTTGAACTTGAGCTATTTTACCAATTAGAATGGGCAAAAATCTCAGTCTCTAGATGCGCAAAGCTGATAGAGACATACACCAAAAGACTTGCAGCTTTAATTGCAGTGAAAGGTGGCTCTACAAAGTATTGATATAGGGGGACTGAATACTTTTACACATCACACGTTTCAGATTTTTATTTCATTATAATTTTGAAAAACATGTATCATTTTCGCTCTACTTCACAATTATGTGCTACTTTGTGTTGGTCTAATACTTAAAATGTCAATAAAATACATTTAAGTTTGTGGTTGTAAGGTGACAAAATGTGAAAAAGTTCAAGGGGTATGAATACTTTTGCAAGACACTGTAGGTCATGTTTGGTATCCACCTGAGCAATATAATATAATATGACTTATGTAAATATAAGGTGGTGCAGACACACACCTCAAACAGTTTGGCTTTTCTCCTCTGGGTCCACCCAAACAGTTGTGCAGAAGGGCAGAGGAAGGGTCCAATTGCTGTTCACACTGAACGTGTGGTTTAGTAGAGGCACAACTGCAATGCCGTTTGACAAAGTCTGCTCATTCTAAGCCAATAATTATTAAGGTTGTATTGCACGTTATGTTGTATTTGCATTTCACAATGTGTGACTTGCATTTTGTGTTATATTGATAAGTACATGTGACTTTAACTGGTGCAGGTCATTGCATGGTCATTGCTTTGAAAACTTTTGGAAGATGGATTGTATAATGACTCAGTGGCCTGCAGTTTAACTCAAAACTTGAGGAAAAGTTGAGTGTTGCTTTCCCTCTGTTTAGTCCACTGATGTAAGGGATTTCCCAGGCTAACCAGGATGGGAAGATGCACACACTATTTAATGGCCCATTCCTGTGCTTGGAGGGGGAGTTGGTGTCCAGAAAACTGGCTGAAGAAGAGCAGTGGCTTGCTCAGAGGTCAGAATGAGATATCTTTATAGCTTTGGGAAGAGAGCATCAATCCACCAAGTAGTCAACTGGTTTATGGAACCAGGGCACTACCAGAATCATATGCAGCAATGACACAGGTTTGTGAGAGGCAGGCTTCCAACATGCTAGTGAAAGTGTATCTGTTGCCAGGACCTGGAGAACTGCTTGTATCTTCCTGTCAGCTGTTGTGAGCTTCTCATACAAGAACTATGTAGTGAAGTAGTGTGTGCTCCTTGTTCCGTCAGTGGGAAGTTTGGTAGGTGACTTGCTCCATGATTGCCAACCAGATGGCCGGCACTGCGGCTGCTGAAGACTATGGTCTTGGCCATAGACAGGTGAGCACCATATTGTGAACCATTATTACGTGCCAACAGCAGACTGTGGGCTGACCTAAGAAAGGAGGATCATCTTTCTAGTCCCTCCCCTTCTAATGAAAGTACAATAACCAGGATTATTCCACAATATGATAACACAAATTGAGGACCCATACACTGCCAATATGTATGTAGCCTGTAAGATAGTTTTTTTTGTTTTCTCCCTAGATATATGATATTACTGGGGGGAAGGACTTGTTTTTCCCAAGATGGGTTCTTTTTGCTCTAGCCACCACTGTGGTAGAGGTTTTAATTGACCCATTAAAATGGGCAGTTTTCTGACTATTTGAAGTAATTTAAGTTAGGTTCCCTGATGAATGGTGTAAACACACCAGGAAACGCGTAGGATTGTTTAGTGATTGCTGTATTAGGGTACAGTTTGTTACTGCCTTTGTAAGGGCGGGAGTCACTTGGGGTGTAAGGGACATTCTGATGAGGGGCAGAATAGGGATGGTCTGGTACATCTGGCTGTGGATTCCCTGGCTGTTATCAAGCATCCCTCATCTGATTTGGTAAGATCCACCCAATTCTTTATGCATTTATTATGTGACTCTGGCCGACTGAATTGATTATGGGACGGGTGCCGTAGCCCTCTTGTCCGTTTTGGGCCCAGAATTGGTTCTTGTCCAATAGCTTGGTGTTTGTTTTTTGTTTGTCTTATATCTCAATTGGGACAGTTTTATATTGCATATATTTATTAAACGTTAAGTTTTAAGTTATCGACAGTGAGTTATACCGAAAAAAATTAAACCCTCATATGGCTCTCTGAAAACGTAATGGCGTTTGGAGATCAGGCAGTAAAAAACGAAAATCAAAAAATGGCTATGGTCGGAAGGGGTTAAAGTAAAATAAGACAATGGGTCCACATGGCATCCACATCAGAGTCCATAAAGAACTCGGATCTGTGATTGATGCTCCTGATTTGTGTAACCAGTCCCTCCTAACAGTTGATGTTTCAGTAATTGGAGAATAGACAATTTTGATTCAATCCATAAGAAGGATAGCAGAGAAGATGCTGGTGTTAGGATTCAGATGCAGGGCCACAATAACAAGGTTGATTAGGACCAGGCTAGGAGAGCAGCAGCAGAAATGGGCTGACAACTGCGAGCAGTAGAATATGCTACCTAAATGCAACACACCTCTGTGAGCCAAGTCCGGCCCAAGACGCTTTCACCAAAGCTCCTCATAAGAAGAGATAGACTATGCCTGAATCAGGAGACCGGAATTGTCACCAAAGCAGAAACATGTACTTCAAATAGATGCACTGCAGCAGAAACCAAACACCAAATCCACACACTTATTCACAGGACAGAGAACACAGAATGGTCATCAAAACACAGGTCAGCAGCTGAACAGGGCAACGAGAACCAAATCATGGGACGAAGTCAGGTCCAATAAACAAGCCAAAAGCCGAATCCAATTGGGAACGCCAAAACCAAATCGTCAGACAGAGAGGAATCCAAAAACGTAGCCAGAGGTCAGTATAGGAGTTATCAATACAAAGTCAGAAGCAGACTGAAGTAGCAAACTAGCAGATAGCAAACAGAGCTAATAGTCCACACTTGAGTCAGGAGGGTGTGGGCTTATATAGGCCTCCTCTGCTGCTAATTGGACCGAGCCAGGAAGCCTCTGGAACTGCAAAAGCTTCCCAGGTTGTCCAGGTAACGTTAAAGGTGCAGCAGCCGGATAGAGAATCTTGACAGCTGGAAACTGTAGAAATGATGGAAGGGGAATTGTGGGGAATAATAGGACAATACAGTAGCAAGAAATTGTGACATAAAACTTAACATCTACTAGGGGCCCCTAGAAGAAGCCAGAGGCTATACTGACGAAACGTATGTAGGGTACAGACAGAATGTCCCAAGGTTAGATAGATAGTTTTCCCCTCTTTTCAACATGCGATCCACACAACGCCCAGCATAAACTTATGCTGTTTGAGGTGTTATATAGACAACAGACAAACTGGCTAATGCTGCTTGCCTGGTGTTTATATCGGGCTACTCTGCTGTTATGTCGCTGATACCTGTAACCGCCTTAACCGTGTGGTATACCTGTAATCAAACTTAAGCCAGCTCCGCTGCATGTTTGCATCCTGGAGCCTGCTTTCTGTTTACTCTTTATGTCATTGGCAGTTTTTATTTGACTCATACTCCAGTTTTCTGGCCGCTCTACTGCTAATTGGAGTAACAGTGTCACAATGTGTTCACACTTTTATCATAGATTGCAGCAAACAGTTCGTTCTATGGTTTGCTACATCATCCCATTTTATGCACTTCATATGCAGCGATTTACACCATTCAGAATGGAGGGGTTACTTTCCCTTATTATTATTGTACTCTGTCTTGTGGTTTATTTGATTGCCATAGTGTCCAAACTATTTTCAGTGGTATTCAGAGGACTCACCACTCTCAAAGTTATCTTACCAAGGATCTTTGGTTTTATCTTTTAACATATTTTTATTTATTTTTTTAGAGGATCTTAGTAAATGTTAAATTTTATCCCACAATCCCCACAATTCCCATTTAATTCTTGACATTTATTGGTGGTGTACATCTCAGTAGCAATAGAAGGGAGCTACTTTTTGTAGTGGTAGATAAATTTTGTTATTTTTAAACTACAGAAAGGTAAGCTTGACCTAGGTAGCTGTAAGAATAATGGAAAACCTCCTGAAAAAAAGATGATAATTCAAAACCTAAAAATCTGCAATTTATTTAATCCAAAACAGCATGGCTTTACTGAAGTAGATCATATCAAACTAATGTCACAAAGGTGTCTGATGAAGGTGACACTGTGGATGTCGCCTACCTGGATTTACAGTCATATGAAAAAGTTTGGGCACCCCTATTAATCTTAATCATTTTTAGTTCTAAATATTTGGGTGTTTGCAACAGCCATTTCAATTTGATATATTTAATAACTGATGGACACAGTAATATTTCAGGATTGAAATGAGGTTTATTGTACTAACAGAAAATGTGCAATATGCATTAAACCAAAATTTGACCGGTGCAAAAATTTGGGTACCCTTATCATTTTATTGATTTGAATACTCCTACTTTTTACTGACTTACTGAAGCACAAAATTGGTGTTGTAACCTCACTGAGCTTTGAACTTCATAGCCAGGTGTATCCAATCATGAGAAAAGGTATTTAAGGTGGCCAATTGCAAGTTGTTCTCCTATTTGAATCTCCTCTGAAGAGTGACATCATGGGCTCCTCAAAACAACTCTCAAATGATCTGAAAACAAAGATTGTTCAACATAGTTGTTCAGGGGAAGGATACAAAAAGTTGTCTCAGAGATTTAACCTGTCAGTTTCCATTGTGAGGAACATAGTAAGGAAATGGAAGACCACAGGGACAGTTCTTGTTAAGCCCAGAAGTGGCAGGCCAAGAAAAATATCAGAAAGGCAGAGAAGAAGAATGGTGAGAACAGTCAAGGACAATCCACAGACCACCTCCAAAGAGCTGCAGCATCATCTTGCTGCAGATGGTGTCACTGTGCATCGGTCAACAATACAGCACACTTTGCACCCTTGTGCAAAGTGTGCTGTATTGTTGACCGATGCACAGTGAAGCTGTATGGGAGAGTGATGCGAAAGAAGCCGTTTCTGAAAGCACGCCACAAACAGAGTCGCCTGAGGTATGCAAAAGCACATTTGGACAAGCCAGCTTCATTTTGGAAGAAGGTCCTGTGGACTGATGAAACAAAGATTGAGTTGTTTGGTCATACAAAAAGGCGTTATGCATGGCGTCAAAAAAACACAGCATTCCAAGAAAAACACTTGCTACCCACTGTAAAATTTGGTGGAGGTTCCATCATGCTTTGGGGCTGTGTGGCCAATGCCGGCACCGGGAATCTTGTTAAAGTTGAGGGTCGCATGGATTCAACTCAGTATCAGCAGATTCTTGAGAATAATGTACAAGAATCAGTGACGAATTTGAAGTTACGCCGGGGATGGATATTTCAGCAAGACAATGATCCAAAACACAGCTCCAAATCTACTCAGGCATTCATGCAGAGGAACAATTACAATGTTCTGGAATGGCCATCCCAGTCCCCAGACCTGAATATCATTGAACATCTGTGGGATAATTTGAAGCGGGCTGTCCATGCTCGGCGACCATTAAACTTAACTGAACTGGAATTGTTTTGTAAAGAGGAATGGTCAAAAATACCTTCATCCAGGATCCAGGAACTGATTAAAAGCTACACGAAGCGACTAGAGGCTGTTATTTTTACAAAAGGAGGATCTACTAAATATTAATGTCACTTTTCTGTTGAGGTGCCCATACTTTTGCACCGGTCAAATTTTGGTTTAATGCATATTGCACATTTTCTGTTAGTACAATAAACCTCATTTCAATCCTGAAATATTACTGTGTCCATCAGTTATTAGATATATCAAATTGAAATGGCTGTTGCAAACACCCAAATATTTAGAACTAAAAATGATTAAGATTAATAGGGGTGCCCAAACTTTTTCATATGACTGTAAGCAAGGCCTTTGACACAGTGCCACAAAAACTGATAGATACATTTTTGAAGATTGGACTTAATACCTGAATAGTATAGCGGATTATCAGTTGGTGGATAAACAGATTTCAAAGTTAATGGTGAGCAGACTGAGGACAGACGATTTACAAGTGGTGTATCTCAGGGGTCTGTCCTGGGTCCTATTCTTTTTAATATTTTTGTAGGTGACATAGGAAGGTTTGCCCGTTGCTGATGACACAAAATTGTGTAATAGGATTGATATTCCTAGAGGGGTTTGTAACAGAAATAGAACTAGCTTTACTGGGTGAATGGTCCAAACAATGGAAACTGCAGTTCAATGTTTCTAAACATAAAAAAAAATAATGCATTTGGAGAGAAAATCCTCTGAGTATTGTATTGGCAGCTCTTCAGAAGAAAGGAATCTAGGATCCTAATATCAGGCAGTCTTAAAATGAGTACACAGTGCAGCCATACAGCAGGTAAAGCAAGTAGGATGCTTGGCTGTGTGTCTAGTGGGATAACAAGTAAAAACAGAGAGATTGTGATTCCACTGTATAGAGCACTGGTGAGACCAAATCAGGAATACGGTGTCCAGTTCTGAAGCCTATAGTATAAATTTCCCTCAGATAGATAGATGGTGTATTTAGCATTCACTATCCATGAATACCAATGGACCTATTGAAAGTATCTAAGAAATAACTTTTAGTGAATTCCCTAAAAGTGGATTAAAATTATTCTTGTGTCTGAGATGTGCCCCTAATAATGTGTTCATATTCTTGCAACTGTAAGAGTTTGCCTCACTGTACAGATGACATACTGGGTAACCCTGCCTTCCCCCCCCCCCAGATTTTGCACTAGTTCAGACACAGTTATCTAAAACCTCAATCCTTGCCCCCCTCAACATGTTTCGCCACCACTGTGGTGTCCTTAGAGGTATTGGGGCTGAGTACTAGTCTGGCATACAGCTGGTGTATACATAACCTCTATTTGCCCTCCCCTTCTGGATATGCCCACAGAGAGGCCAATCAAGAAGGATGCCTAGTTCCCAATCTCTCAGCATCCTCTGGTGAGCATTTCCAATAGCCAACCCAAAATCGCCACCTCAAAAGAGTGTCATAAAACAACACTTACCATTTGTCTTGATGCTTACACGATGTTATTTAGATCGGTGAACAAGCTGGTGACTAAGTTCAAGCATCAATCAGCTGCACAAGCACATACAGAAGTTCTTGAGGATCCACCTACGAAAAGACATTGATAAAGTAGAGCAATTGCAAAGGCAGCCTGCAACAATGATGGAGGATCTAAAGCATGAAACATATGAGTCTTGAGCAAAGAAGGGAAGGGGGGGGGACATGATTGAAATCTTTAAATATGTTAAAGATACAAATAAGGTTCAGGAGGGAAGTGTCTTAATAAAAAATTAAGCACAAGAACAAGGGGGTACAATATGAAATTAGAAGGAACAGGTAGCATGTCCAGGCATAGGTTGTCTAAGAATAATCCTGCCCGGAGGCCTACAAAGTATATACTACAAGGGCATCTCAATAAATTAGAATATCATCAAAACGTTATTTTTTTAGTAATTCAATTGAAAAAGTGAAACACATATTATTTTGAGTCATTTCAAACAGAGTTAACTTTTTCAAGTGTTTATTTATGTTAATGTTGATGATTATGGCTTACAGCCAAGGAAAACCCAAAAGTCATTATCTCAGAAAATTAGAATAATTAACCCAAAACAGCTGCAAAGGCTTCCTAAGCGTTTAAAAAGGTCCCTTAGTCTGGTTCAGTAGGCGACAATCATGGGGAAGACTGCTGACTTGACAGATGTCCAGAAGGCAGTCATTGACACACTCCACAAGGAGGGTAAGCCATAAAAGGGTCATTGGTAAAGAAGCTGGCTGTTCACAGGGTGCTGTATCAAAGCATATTAATGGAAAGTTAAGTGGAAGGAAAAAGTGTGGTAGAAAAAGGTGCACAAGCAACCAGGATAACCGCAGCCTTGATAGGATTGTTAAGAAAAGGCCATTCAAAAATTTGGGGGAGATTCACAAGGAGTGGACTGCTGCTGGAGTCAGTGCTTCAAGAGCCACCACACACAGATGTATCCAGGACATGGGCTACAAGTGTCGCATTCCATGTGTCAAGCCACTCATGACCAATAGACAATGCTAGAAGCATCTTACCTGGGCCAAGGAGAGAAAGAACTGGACTGTTGCTCTGTGGTCAAAGGTGTTGTTTTCAGATGAAAGTAAGTTTTGCATTTCATTTGAAAATCAATATCTCAGAGTCTGGAGGAAGAGTGGAGAGGCCACAATCCAAGCTGCTTGAGGTCTAGTGTGAAGTTTCCACAATCAGTGATGGTTTGCGAGTCATGTCATCTGCTGGTGTAGGTCCACTGTGTTTTATCAAGACCAAAGTCAACACAGCTGTATACCAGGAAATTCTAGAGCACTTCATGCTTCCCTCTGCCAACAAGCTTTTTGCAGATGGAATTTTCATTTTCCAACAGGACTTGGCACCTGTTCACACTGCCAAAATTACCAATACCTGGTTTAATAGAGCAACAGACATTAAATGACAGATGCAGATGCATCAGGTGTTCATCTGAATTCACCACATTGTAAAAAAAAAATTACAAAAGCTTTTTACTGTCATGATTTTTACTTTTCTGATGGAAGAAAGAGTTGTACATACATGACTTTCTCTTCCATTTCAAAATCAACAAACATGACAGAAGACAGTGTCTGTCATTTTCTTTACTCCATTTGTTTCTGTTACTCTGCTACAATTAATGCCCATTGCGCTCATCCTATGACAGATGACTGCAATGGACATTAATAAGTAGTGCAAAAGTCCCCACCCCACATTGTCTCCATAGAGTTTAACACTTTGTGTCCCCCTACTTCCTGTTGGCTATTATTGCATCCTAATAAAATATAAAAGTATTTATCCTGTGTGGTGCACACCATCACAAAAAAAAACCACAATGCCAGAATGCCGATTTATTGGCTACACCCTCCCAAATAGAATGGAAAGTGTTCCCCATAACGGTACCCATAACACAACAGTTTTCCCCGCAAAACAATAATAGCCTTTCCAAAGGTCTGTGGAAGAAAATATAAAATGCTATAGATGTGGTTATAGTGGGGGGAGGAAAAAAACTAGGAAAAAAAACTTAAAGTTTGTTTAACTAGTAAAGCAAAAAAAAAAAAAAAAACACAGTATAAATCTATAAAATTGTTACCAATTTTATAGATTGGACTCGTACTGGCCCAGAGAATACAGTTAACAGGTAATTTTTACTGCACAAAGAACACTGTAAAAATGAAACCCACAAAAACAATGGTAGCATTGCATTTTGTTTTGCATTACACCCCATTCACATTAATGGAAGTGGAGGTGTCCACTTCAGTTTTCGCCTCAGGCAGCAGAATAGCTAGAATCAGCCCTGTTCACATGACATATAATGCAAATGATTATGTCAGACCTGAGGGTAAAGCAACAGTTATATAAAGCTTTTCATCCTATTGCAAGTGGTAAGGTTGAACTCTAACTTTACTCTGAAAAACAAAATGGCTAAGGTCTGAACAGACAGGGTTGAGAAATAAACTCAAATATTACTGTCTATGAGGCACACACCCTGAAAACCTCTCTCAATTTGTGTCCTTTTGAAATACTTATTGATTTGTATAAGTAGGTCTCCACTTTCTAACGCAGATACTGTACATATGCAACAACATCTTACATGCTGGCACTTAGGTGGTGGTCAGAAGACATCTTGTCTAGTTCTTGCAACCTAGATGGGATGGCTCTTTCCAGGTATTGGTGACAACATACATAGGCAGCAAACATAGAGAGAAACTATATAAAGCTCACCAAATTAAATTCTACAAACCAACATAGAAAAAAGGGGAGCTAAAATGTAACATTTAATTCAATAAATTAAAATTGTGTTAACCAAAAAAACTATAAAACAACACACAAAGTGCTGCATATCATGTCAGACAAACACATAATGGCAAGGAGACAAAACAAATGCATTTGGGGATCTCATCGCCAATAAGTGTTAGCTTGTCAAAGGAACCCTGTGTCCAAACAAAAACTCACGCCCTGTCAAGGACAGTACCCGGTATCACTCTAAGTGAAAAAAAGGGGAAGCTGTAATCTGTCTCTACTATGTACATTGTGCTCTGGGAACACCAGGAATGATCAGGGGACTTTAAACCAATAGGGTTAAATCGGAGGTATGAACACAGGAACCAATATACATGGACCCAGACCCCACGTAAGGTAGGTCAATAAAAAAAAAAAAAAATGCTATGCTGAGGAGAAAACTCTTCTACCTAAGAAAAGGAGATGTCTACTCCCTATTTGTCTAACAACAGACTGGCACCAAAGTCTGAGTTCTTATTCCCTAATTAACTCCTCCTCCTTCCTGCCAAGCCCTCTTACCTGCATTTTCATAGACCCTCAGGAAAGTTCATATGGATACACTGGGACCACATGGGCCAACATCATCTGCATCATCTGCATCCATTATCACTTCCAGAGCCCTGCACGTGATGTGCGCAGCATGATCGGTTGCTACGTGACCAGCATAAACATAAGGTACTGACTAAACATAACTGGGCTCCCATACAGCTGATAAACAGGGAAGATCACACATCAAGAGTCCAATAATGAAGCATGTCATCTCAATCCTCTTCACTGAGGGTCTCCTGTGTAGTTTATAAACTAAAACAGAAGCATAAGGTGGGCTGCTTAATATGAAACTCATCTAATACCTCGCATCTGGGGAAGCAGAGAAAAAATAATAATTCTGTAATGAAGGAATCATATATAGCTAAAATTAAGATGAGAAAAGTACACTTTATGATGTCTCCAGTGTGTCCACACAAGGACATTACACAAAAATAGTTATCCTAGAAAAATGCCATAGTATTAAATTTTAACTAAATAAAACTCGTTTGTTCGAGCTCTTAGGGCTAACTGTATCCAATCTGAAAATCTAAGCCGTTTTCCTGTGTAAAATCTTTTTACCCCAATCCCCTCCTTGAGTTCTAGGGGTGAACCACATCCATCCCCAAAAGAAGATAGCTTCCACAATCCCTAGCTGACATGTATTTAATTGACACACCAAGTAGAGTTTCTGTGATTGGTCATGTCACCATGATGATCCTCATCCTCCACTGAAATTCAAAAGCATGTTTTCCCACATATTCTAGGTCACAAATGCATGTGTCTGTCCCTTGTCTTAATAATGAATTAATATATTATCAATACTTACTTTTATTTTCATCTTGCATGTTGCATTTTGCATTGTCATGTGTATTTGCAAACAGTATACCTCAGCTTGTAAAAGCAGCAATATGGTTTAGGGTTAACAAAAGTTTTCATGCAATTAACAAAATAAGGGAGCTGATAAAGAAAAATGATCATTATAATTATTAGAACCTTTACTAATAATCAATTGCCGATGTGTTGTATTCTCAAGGTATACAGTATGTGCTTATAGTCTACTTTGTTACTGCTGTTTTCTCATGTCGCCTTATTACTATGTTCCTTTCATGTCAATTTATGATCTATGCACTTAGAATCTCTTCTCCCTACCACCTTGATGGAAGCTTTGCTTTGGAAGTACTAGGTCTAAAGGAGGGTTCCGAGCAGACTCGTAAACGTGATAGTCCCCAGTCCCAAGGGAAAATATGTAATGGAAGCTATCTATAATACTGGTGACTTCATATGTTGTGGAGAGGCCTTTGGATCCCCTGAAAGTCCTGGGCATGGTAGCAATTGCTAACTCTGCACCCCCTATAGCTGCTCCCCTGGTACCAAGATTAGGTAGCAATGCCTTGATAAGCAGACTTGCTGGCTAGACCATATATTGCTTCTTAGAATTAACTATATGTCAGATGTATTCTATTTGCTCGCTGCTATAAATGTGGCTTTAGAACCTTTGTTTTTGAGACATGAGCCAGGCCAGCCTTATTACCCCTTTTAGCAAGCCTCTATGGCCATGATTTGTGGATCTTTTTTCATTATTTCTCTTGAATACTCTCTCTAACTCTCTTTTTGCTGTACTCTCACTTAAAAATAAACTTTGTCCTGCTTTTATTCATGTGTGACGATTTCGAGTTCCATAACAAATCCATTAATTACCACAGCTAATTATGGCACATTATTTTTTCATTATACAGTAATATTTCTTTGATGCCGTTTTTGGATTGCCCAATTTCAAAGGAGCCAGGTCCCTAACTTCTGTACTCACTAGCTGCAAAGACTAAGAGGAAACTTTGCTGAAAAGTTTTCTTTGTTAACAAGTGATTACTGTTCTTTTGTGGAAAGCACTTTTCTTTGTAACTCAAAGTGGAATGTTATTAATAATACACAGTGATTAATTTTACACTCAGTTTTTAATTAATTTTGCATATTATCTAATCTTGCTTAAATTTAAACAAGAGCACAACCTTGTTGTGTACTACTGCCATCTACTTTTAACAAAGTGAACAGCTTTTACAGATTCTCCACAAATGATTGCACTAACATGTGAAGTGGTTTTAAAGGAGTTGTCCATACCTTTTTTTAATTATTTAATACTGCTGCTAGTAGGGCCATAAACATAACAAACCAGTGCTCACCTCTACCGTGGTCTCTGTTTCCAGCACTGGCAGCTCCGTTAGTAACCAAAGTCACTAACGTTCTAGTAACTGCCAAAGCACTGCACTATTTTGTTCTCCTCCTAGACCTTTCCTCCACCTTCAAAACATTTGACCACTTCCTCTTGTTACAGAATCTCTCATCCCTTGGCATCACAGACTTGGCCCCAGGGCCATTTTAACACATTGGTGGTCCCTGTGCAAAGATTTCATAAGTGGACCCCCCCCCCATCACCACCACCTAGAAATACCTGACCTGCACAAATTATAATGCTTCCTCAATGGCCCCCACATAGTATAAAGTCACTTAGTGGCTCTCACACAGTATAATGGCTCTCTAGTGGTCCCATACAATATGCCCCTTATAATGTCCCCCTCCAGATTGCCCCCCCACAGATTAATGTCCCTCCACCCCCCTGGTTGCCCCCACTGTGTCATGCCCCCCTCAGGTTGCCCCCACAGTATCATTTCCCCCACACTGACATGTCCTACTCAAGTTGCCCCCACAGTATCATGTCCTCACCCCAGGTTGCCCCCACAGTTTCGTATCCCACTACCCTCCAGGTTGCCCCCATAATGTCATGCCCCCTCCAGTTGCCCTCATGCCCCCACAGTTTGGTGTCCTCCACTGTATATCAAAGAAAAAAAAAACAAACCTCAATACTCACCTTTCCCTGTTCACTCCTCTCTCTGGTCCTGGAGACTTCTAGGAGCAACAGCTGCGATGTAAGTGATGTCACTACATCGCGTCTCCTGCTCCCAGAACACGGCGAGCAAAGACAACGGCTGAATGATGAAGCAGGGAGCGGACGGCTCCCTACTTCACCACTGGCTTCAACTCATTGACGTCCAGAGGACGCTGAAGAGTTGGGTTAGCTTGGACCCACTACCCTGGACAGCAAATGTAGGACTGTCTCGCTGTCCAAAGGGGGCCCCCGCTACTATAGGGCCTGGTGCAAGTGCACCCTTGGCCCTATGGTTAAAGCGGCCCTGCTTGGCCCCCTTCTGGATCTCCTCATACTCCCCCAATGCACATTCAGCATTCCCACTAACACACCACCCCCTCACTGCACCCTCTTTCTGTAAGTGTCCCTCATGGCTATGTCCAGGAACCCCTCCTCTTCTCCATCTATACCCTCAACTATGGCCAACTCATAGAATCCCATGGTTTTCAATATCACTGTTACCCTGACAACACTCAAATATATCTCTCTGGCTCAGACATTACTGCTTTGTTGTCCAGAGTTCCAGAGTGTCTAGCATCCATAGCCTCTATCCTCTTCTCCTGCCTTCTCAAACTCAATATGGAGAAAACGGAGTTCATCATCTTCCTCCCACTTTCCGCACCCATCCTACCTGACCCATATATCAAAGATGGTGCCACACTTACCCCAGCTCCACAAATCCGTTGTCTGAGGGTAACGTTTGATTCTACCCTATCAATCAAGCCTCACATCCAAGCCTTGAACACCTCCATCTCGAACAATAATCAAATCTGCTCCTTTCTCACCCCTGAAATTACAAAAATGCTAGTCCAAACCCTGATAGTCTCCCACTTAGACTACTGTAACACCGTTCTTCATGGCCTCCCAGCAATTTCTTTTTCTTTACTCAAGTCCACCCTAAACTCTGCTGGTTGCTTATCCCCCATTTTTCTGCTCTGCTCTTATCTGCTCTTCACACAACTGCCTCAATGTGCATCCCCATGCTCTGGAACTCACTACCACAACATATAAGACTATCCCCCCATAATCACAAGCTGCAAGAGAACCCTGACGACTCATCTCTTCAGGAAAGCCTACAACCTTCAATAGCACTACTGCCACCACAGGGCTTCCCTCAAAGATTGAAGCCCTTGTAGGCAGATCCCTCTGATCCACTGAAGCAGTTGATCACTGATAGTATTGTAGTTGTTTTTATATCTTCTGTGATGTATGCAAACCCTCAAATGTACAGCACCATGGAAATAATGGTGCTCTCAAAATAATAATAATAATAATAATAATAATAATAATAATAATAATAATAATAATGATGAATAATAATAATAATAATAATAATAATAATAATAATAATAATAATAAAATAATCTATGTGATTTTCACGATCCTAACATAAAATAAATATGTAAACTATAAAAAGCCTTCAAACTGGTTTGGGTTTACACTGCATCTCGATTTTTTCTTTTCAAAGAAAACAATATGATTATATTATCTATTTCTTTCATTCCAAAAAGTACATTGGTGTGAAGTTTTATTCTAGCAGACCCTACTACACCTATTCTTGCATTGAAACATTTTCTATTAGAGACCATCCTCATGGGTCCACACCACTTCTATTTCCTCATGTCGCCAATGTTTATTGCAAGTAAACCTGACAGATGGTCGAAGGATCACTTAGCACTTCAAACATTTGTTTTGCCACTAGGACAGACTTATTAGTGCTCACTAATGTTTTATTAGCTTTTTATAAGTAGAAGTACTTCTAGTACAGTATATTTAAAAAGATTTATCTCTGCAATGACTATTACATTTCCACGTCACCTCAAATTTTTATGCCCAAATATAATCTTTTATATATCAAATATTTATTTCTTATTTGAGTCAAGAAATGTTTAGCACAGTTGATGGCAACAAACTAAGTTTAATTTAAAATGATAGATATGAAACATATTAAAAAGCAAAACTAAAAATATCAAAGGTAAAATGTTACGGCAGTCTATACCTTCATCGCATATTAATAGTGTGCTTTACTTTATGCAACTGTGGTAAAAGAATGTTTTGGGAATGGCTGCATAGACTTATATAAAAACCAGGGTAGTAACTAGCAAAAACTGGCCCCATAGCAAATTTTTGACTTTGCCCCCCACGGCGTCCCCTTCCTGGCATCCACACAGTATATGGTATATTTATACACACTATAATGTCCCAAAGTGGCCTCCAGACAGTATAATATCCCATAGCGGTCCCCTCCACACAGTATAATGTCCCATCATGACCCCTATGGTGTTGGTTGCAAATATTTCAAAAATTTCGGGTTCGGCAGACTCCCTACTGTTTTCGGTCTTCTTCAATGATGTCACAGACGTGGTACATATACTATATGGAAGTTGTTATAGAATGGTTTGTTCTAAAGAGCTCACTGAAGTACTGTAATAAGATGGCACCACTGCAAAAAGTCAGTGAAATTTCTTCCCTACGACATATTCCATGATCAACTGTGAATGGTATATAGTTGAATTGCAACAACTCAGCCAAGAAGTGTTAGACCAGGTAAAGTTACAGTGAGGGATCAGCGTGAGCCAAGGAGCATAATGCAAGAAAGTCACCAAAGTTCTGCTGACTCAATAACTGCACAATTGTAAGCCTCCTCTGGCATTAACATCAGCACATGCCTCGTGGCATGGATTTCATCACCAAACACAATGCCAAGCTTCAGATAAAGTGGCGTAAAGCATGCCTCCACTTGACTCTGGAGCAGTGGAAACATTTTCTGTAGAGTGACAAATCACCCTTCTCTATCTGGCACAATGTGAATGAGTCTGGGTTTGTTGAATGCTAGGAGAACGTTACCTGCTTGACTACTGTGTGCCCAACTGTAAAGTTTACTAGAAGCAGGGATAGTGCTATAGGGTTGTTTTTTGGGGTTGGCCTAGGCTCCTTAGTTGCACTTAAGGGAAATATTGATGCTTCAGAATACAAAAATATTTTGGTCAATTGCATACTTCCATTGTAGGAACAGTTTGGGGAATGCTCTATTTCAGCATAACTGTACCCCATAAAGTCATGGTTGGATGAGGTTGGTGCGGAGAACTTGAGTAGTCCACAGAGATTCCTAATCTCAACCTGTGTAATGTGTAGTTGTCCCAATCCATATGTATATTATAAAAGCTAATATAATCCAAAATCCGTAACTATTGGATTCCAAATGAGATAGATTGATGAATTGTGTGTCTGGGAAGATTTTCATGATAGTCCCAACCACAGTGCTTATGTGAGCGCCATAATCCCTTCTCGGTTTTCATTGCACCATTCTGATTCATAGTGTCCATGCTATGTAATTAGAGCATCTCAAATAGAAGTGACTGGGAGAGGCTTTAGTTACAATACACAGCCACTATGAATCAGAATGTGATGAAAACTGAGAAGGGTTCACAACACTCACATGATCTCTGCAGCCCCTTCAAATCACTGATTTGTGGTGGTCCCAGGTGATGGACCCCCACTGATCTTTTATTGATGACCTAGCCCCACGATAGCTCATCAATTGAATACTCACAATATCATTAGCATGTTGAGTGTGATTTTAAATTTTTGCTACATCTGTATTTTGAATTTGGTGTAATGTTACAATTTTCCAGAAAGGACCATTGTATAGTATGTTCATAACATTGTAACCTGAGGTCATTGTACTATAACGCACCTATACATAGAGCATAAAAGAGGACCAATGGGAGTTTTGAAGTAAGAAACTTTGTAGTTTGTGAAGTTGGGATAAAATCCAAATTGTAACTGCAGAACCATATACTGTAAAACAAAAAGTTTGTCAATTTTACATAGACTATGTTTATATCTTAATATAACTTTAAGAGCTTCTGCATTTTTCTTTAATACACTGGATTTGATTATTCATTTTGCAGCACTGTGTAGAATATTTATACATTATAAATATATATTATATATTTATAGGTATATATACCACATATGTTTCTTTTATGCCACATTTCCTCTTAGATTAAATAGAATTTGTAATACATCTCACGTAAACATTGATGTCCAATCACCCAGCAATCCATGCAAGACTTATTTCTATTAAGTAAATAACTAGTCTATGGGCACATATGCTTGTACATAGACCTCACTCAGGGATTTGACTTTTTCTCAGTTTCTTAGCAACAAACACAGTTTCCTCACAACAGCACGCACAGTCTACAGAAAGCAGATGTACCTTCACAAACTGAGCTCTTCTGGTGATCTGATGGATACGTTATTTAATTTCCTAATAATAGTACTAGTACTCATTAAATATGTTCTTTCAACACCAGATTAAATATGTTTTTTTCAGGATTCACAATTTAGTCTCTGTTTGTGAAATGAGACATAATAATGCAATATGTTTAGGCTTTCTTATTCTAGGAAGGTCTCTGTAACAAAGACTCTTGTACAAAATACATGGGCAAGTAAAAAGGTTCAAGATTGGTGGAAACAAACAGCAGTGATCATTTGTTATTGAAAGAGTGAAGAAATCAGGCGATACCTTTTAGAGGCTAACTGAGTATATTTGATAAGTAGTAAGCTTTCAGAAGACTAGCTTCCTTCATCAGACATGGTGTTATTCAAGAACTGAAAATTCACAGATTTTTTATACCCTATACACATGGTCGTCAAAGGATTTTAGAGTCCTTAAAAAAACAAAACAAAATGCAATCTAAGTAGAGAAGTTATTTACAACCGGTCAAAAAACAATCTGGAAAGTTGTGGTGCGTGACAGAGGGATCTGTTATGTGTTTGCTATCAGGAGGTGATTTGTGACCCTCACAGTTCATACATAGTGGGACATGAAGCTGGCATGAATATTGAGTCCAAATCATGGTTCATACATAGTGTGACATGAAGCTGGCATGAATATTAAGTACAAATTGCAGAGTTTAAAATTTTTGCATAAACTTGTACTCCCATTGTTTCCTCTCCTCCTGCATCTTAAAATGTCCCATTAAAACCACAACCCGTAAATCTTCAATAGAGTGGTTTTCTCCGGAGAAATGTGCGGCCACTGGGAGATCTGTTCTGCTGTTATTAATGTTGGATCTGTGTGAGTTCATTCGTTGACTAAGTCTCTGCCCTGTTTCCCCCACATAGAGGCCTGTGGTGGGACATTGCACATACATTATGAGGTACACCACATTGGAAGACCTGCAGGAAAATGTCCCCCTAATTCTGTGCACCTGTTGTGACTGTGGGACAGGTACACTGTCAGCGGTGTGGATGTGATTGCAGGTCATGCACCTTTTTTGTAGGCAAGGTGAGGTGCCATTTTCATTCGGGGCCTTCAGGGCACTCCGGACAATAATACGCCTCAGGTTTGGTGGTTGTCGAAAAGAAAGGAGAGGGGGAACTGGAAATATGTCCTTGAGTCTGAGTCTCCTTGGCAATCCTTCGTAGGATTTAGAGCTGTGGGTTGTATCAATGATATGGAGCAGTTTTTCAGAAAAATGAGATTGAGGGTATATTTTTATGACAAAGACCTTCCATACAGCAGCGACTCTAAGATGGAACAGCCCATAAGGAATCCTACCAAAAAATCTACCTGGACCCCACACCCTGGAACTACACAGCACTGGATAAATATATTGACTGTTTCAGAGGCAAAGTAAAATCAGAAATCCTGGAGAAACAAAAGAAACAGGTGCATAACCTAACCCTGCAGGAACAGAAGGCTATTACTTCACTGAAAGAAAATCAGGATATAATAATAAAACCAGCTGACAAAGGGGGCGCAATAGTCATAATGAACACCTCAGACTATATGGAGGAAGCAAACAGGCAATTGTCAAATCCCATCCATTATTCCAAACTTGGAAGTGATCCCACAAAGGCCTATATGAAAGAACTAAAGAGTATGATCAAGAAGTTTCCAATCCAGATCCAGAATCAGGTAAAAGGACTTATCGCACAAGATCCCAGGCCGGGCTGCTTCTATATGCTCCCAAAGATACACAAAGATGGCAACCCTGGGAGGCATATCATTTCTGGCATTGGGACACTGACAGAAAACATCTCAGGTTTTGTGAAAAATCTCCTAAAACCCCTTGTCAGGGATACTCCAAGCTATATCCAGGACACCACTGACCTTCTTAACAAACTGAATGCCCTGGGCCCACTACCTGAGGGTACCATTTTGTCCACCATGGATATGGAATCCCTGTATACCAACATCCCCCACAAGGATGGAGTTACAGCATGTCGGGTACACCTGGCAAAACAAAACCTCCCAACAGAACCAGTAACACAGCTCATACAATTCATCCTTAGCCACAACCATTTTACCTTTGGAGAGTATCTATATCTACAGCGAATGGGAACTTCAATGGGGACCAGATGTGCACCCCAGTATGCAAATCTCTTTATGGCAGAACTGGAAGGAGCATATTTATCAACATGCACCACCAACGCATGATTTACCTTCGTTATATCGATAATATCCTTGTCATCTGGACTGCAGGTGAGGAGGCCCTACTTCAATTCCATAATGACTTCAATAACTTTCACCCTACCATCAACCTTAAACTTAGTTATTCAGGGAGTGAAATTCACTTTCTGGATACCACAATATACATTAAAGACCACCGGCTACTCATATCAATATACCACAAACCCACAGACAGAACAGCCTACCTGAGAAACAACAGCTTCCACCCCAAGCACACAAGACAATCTATTATCTACAGCCAGGCTCTACGATACAATCGTATTTGCTCCGACAAAGCAGACCTGGACAAGCACCTCCTGGATCTGAGGATGAAATTTCTTCAATTGGGATACAAACCAAAAGTGATGGACAACCAAGTAAACAAAGCGGCAGCCATTAACAGAGACAGTCTGCTCACATATAGAGAAACCCAGAAAGATGCCCAAGTGCCCCTAGTTGTCACCTACAACCCACAGCTGGAAATCCTACGAAGGATTGCCAAGGAGCTCCAACCTGTGCTACATAGGGACAACAGACTCAAGGACATATTTCCAGTCCCCCCTCTCCTTTCCTTTCGACAACCACCAAATCTGAGGCGTATTATTGTCTGGAGTGCCCTGAAGGCCCCAACTGAAAATGGCACCGCACCTTGCCTACAAAAAAGGTGCATGACCTGCAAGCACATCCACACCGCTGACAGTGTACCTGTCCAACAGTCACAACAGGTGCACAGAATTAGGGGGACATTTTCCTGCAGGTCTTCGAATGTGGTGTACCTCATAATGTGTGTGCAATGTCCCACCACAGGCCTCTATGTGGGGGAAACAGGGCAGTGACTTAGTCAATGAATGAACCCACACAGATCCAACATTAATAACAGCAGAACAGATCTCCCAGTGGCCGCACATTTCTCCGGAGAAAACCACTCTATTGAAGATTTGTGGGTTGTGATTTTAATGGGACATTTTAAGACGCAGGAGGAGAGGAAACAATGGGAGTACAAGTTTATGCAAAAATTTAAAACTCTGCAATTTGGACTTAATATTCATGCCAGCTTCATGTCACACTATGTATGAACCATGATTTGGACTCAATATACATGCCAAAAAATATCGCAGGTGAGTCGCAACCTACCAAACGGGACGTATTTAAAATGAACTTTATTAAATAATCTGAATAAAAAGGGAATCCACTCATAGGACAGAACAACAGAAAAACCACACAGACCATACAAAAAGGATCCAGGATAAAGCCACTACCGTATCAGGATATAATAATCCACAGTATCAGTAGTGCATTATCTCTTAGCAAAATAACATAAATGGCGGTACTGCAAGTTTCCTGGCTAGAAAATTTGGAGGCCTGTCACAGGCCTCAGCAATCTATGATGTCATTTAAGTGGTGAGTGTTTATGTTTACTCACCTTTACTGGGCCTCCACTAAATATACTCATATTCTCTGGGGTCTGAAGATGCCCCAGAATATAATAGTAGTGTGTGGGTGGTAAACCAAAAACACTCCACTACTATTATGGGGGAGGGGCTCTCTATACGGCCCTTTGTTACCTTCGGATCTCTGGCTCTCCAACCCACCCACACACAAGGTTTTACTTCTGGATCAACTCCTTCACGGACTATGTTAAACCTGGCGAGACCTCAAGGACACCCTGGCCCCCAACACCCTCTCCACTTCTACCTGCTGGACTCATTCGTCTGGGAAATCCCTGTACTGCCTACTCAGCCATCTGGAATCAACTGTTCACACATTGGCTTTTCAGCCTCATTGGCTCCACTTCTAGCATTGACATGTCCAAATTAGAATCGGTGCTCTATGAACTACCCCTCTCCTTCTTGCACAAAGCACATCTATCTGGTCTGTTCAATGACCTGTTGAGGAAATTTACTCTGCGGACGACGCTGACTCCATTTGAACTGTCTCTACTAGCAAATAAATTCCTCACCAAGACCTCCTATGTTCTCACAAATTCATCGCCCCTTGTATACGATCTAAGCCTAGTTTCTTGACCTCCTGGGAAATGGAGCTCCACATCACTCTGTCAGACAATTAAACAATGCAAAATACTTTGCTCTTCTTACGGATTCTCTGCATGTGTATGACTGCAGGAGACACATTACAAACTCCTTACCAAATGATACAGGTCTCCCTCATGGCTGCACCGCATGAAACTGTCGTCCTCTGATCTCTGCTGGAGATGTCATTCACAACCTGGCACACTCTCCCACATATGGTGGTTCTGTCCTAAACTGTAACCCTTCTGGCAAGATGTCCAAACTGTGAACAGTATGCTATTTAAACCCGATTTTGAACTCTCCCCCTCTATAGTCATTCTATCTCTAGCTATACCTTCATACCATCCAAGCAAAAAAAAATCTTGTCTCCATTCTCCTGGAAGCAGCAAATTCCTTAATTCCCACAAAATGGCTTCAATCCAATCCACCAACGAAAGCTAACTGGATTACTAAGGTTCACCATATTGCCCACTTTTATGAACTATCCAGCTGGAAGAACAGATCCCACAACCACTTCCTCAAGATCTGGACCCCATGAGACAACGGTCACTCTAGATCAACAAGGTCAGCATCCCTCCCCCCCTCCATTTTCCTCATCTTACCTTCCCCTTTGACCTACTAACTTACTACATACTAACTAACTAAAATCAATAAAAACTGAATTACAAAAAACAAAAAAATATTGCCACCTCCAAACATTGTGCAACCCTTCCTCAAATACCGATGTACAGTTTTTCCGCTGGGATTTTGTATCCAAATCTGGGTCCATTATCAGATTAAAATCTCTTTTATCTCACCTTCATCCACAGTAAAAACAGTTAAGGATGTTCTGTTACAGATGACGCTAGGTTCACGCTATCATCAAACAACGGTGAGGCGGACCGCTAAAACGGCAGTAACACACAGAGCCCAGCGGACCCCATTGACTACAATGGGTTCATTGTTTTTAAACCGAAACTGGCAGAGGAAAAAGTCCCCCATGGACTCTTACCTCTGCCGAATTTTGGTGGACACTGTGACGGAGTCTCCAAAGAAGACTCCACTGCAGATGGGAAAATAGCGTAAGTAATGATTTTTATTTGATGTTATTATCCGTGAGGCATTTAGTGATTCCTTCTGGCCTGTGAATGGAAAAGTATGGATTTGGGAAAGAACCTAGCTGTACCAGTCACTAGAGATTTCCTAAAAATTAAGAATAGGGGTACAGAAATGACGGGACTAAGTTCTTTAACTACTCGTGGGTATAATGCATCTGGACCTGGAGCCTTGATCACCTTTAATTTGTTTAGCTGGGCTCGGACCAATTCTATGTTTTTTTCCATTTCAATATTTAATTTTTTTGTGGTTAGCTTTTTTTTTCCATAGCCACCTGCCTTTAATTATGTATTTTAGCTGATTTTTTTCCCCCTTTTACAGATTTTATTAAGTACTTTGTAATTCTCAAAGGCTACAGCTGACCTTTTGAATTTATATTTTTTAAATTACATTATTTATTGCTTATTGCCCTTTTAACCAGAGCTGTAAGCCATGGGAGGGTTAACTTAAGACATTTACACTTGTTCTCTATGGGTATACATTTTGCTACAGTGGGGAAAAAAAGTATTTTGTCAGCCACCAATTGTGCAAGTTCTTCCCCTTAAAAAGATGAGAGAGGCCTGTAATTGGCATCATATGTAGATCTCAACTATGAGAGACAAAATGAGAAAACATATCTAGAAAATCACATTGTTTGATTTTTAAAAAATTTATTTGCAAATTATGGTGGAATATAAGTATTTGGTCACCTACAAACAAGCAAGATTTCTGGCTCTCATAGACCTGTAACTTTTTCTTTAAGAGGCTCCTCTGTCCTCCACTCATTACCTGTAGTAATGGCTCCTGTTTGACATTGTTATCAGTATAAAAGACACTTGTCCACAACCTCAAACAGTCACACTCCAAACTCCACTATGGTGAAGACCAAAGAGCTGTGGAAGTACACCAGAAACGAAACTGTAGACCTGCACCAGCCTGGGAAGACTGAATCTGCAATAGGCAAGCAGCTTGGTGTGAAGAGATCAACTGTGGGAGCAATAATTAGAAAATGGAAGACATACAAGACCACTAATAATCTCCCTCGATCAGCGGCTCCACGCAAGATCTCACCCCGTGGGGTCAAAATGATCACAAGAACGGTGAGCAAAAATCCCAGAACCACACGGAGGGATCTAGTGAATGACCTGCAGAAAGCTGGGACTAACGTAACAAAGACTACCGTCAGTAACACATTACACCGCCAGGGACTCAGATCCTGCAGTGCCAGACGTGTCCCCCTGCTTAAGCCAGTACATATCCGGGCCCGTCTGAAGTTTGCTAGAGAGCATTTGGATGTTCCAGAAGAGTATTGGGAGAATGTCATATGGTCAGATGAAACCAAAGTAGAACTGTTTGGTAGAAACACAGCTCGTCGTGTTTGGAGGAGAATGAATGCTGAGTTGCATCCAAAGAACACCATACCTACTGTGAAGCATGGGGGTGGCAACATCATGTTTTGGGGCTGGTTCTCTGCAAAGGGACCAGGACGACTGATCCGTTTACATGAAAGAATGAATGGGGCCATGTATAGTGAGATTTTGAGTGCAAACCTCCTTCCATCAGCAAGGGCATTAAAGATGAAACATGGCTGGGTCTTTCAGCATGACAATGATCCCAAGCACACCGCCAGTGCAACGAAGGAGTGGCTTCGTAAGAAGCATTTCAAGGTCCTGGAGTGGCCTAGCCAGTCTCCAGATCTCAACCCCATAGAAAACCTTTGGAGGGAGTTGAAAGTCCATGTTGCCCAGTGAGAGCCGCAAAACATCACTGCTCTAGAGGAGATCTGCATGGAGGAATCAGCCAACATACCAACAACAGTGTGTGCCAACCTTGTGAAGACTTACAGAAAACGTTTGACCTCTGTCATTGCCAACAAAGGATATATAACAAAGTATTGAGATGAACTTTTGTTATTGACCATATACTTATTTTCCACCATAATTTGCAAATAAATTCTTTAAAAATCAGACAGTGTGATTTTCTGGATTTGTTTTCTCATTTTGTCTCTCATAGTTGAGGTCTACCTATGATACAATTACAGGCCTCTCTCATCTTTTTAAGTGGGAGAACTTGCACAATTGGTGGCTGACTAAATACTTTTTTTTCCCCACTGTATATACTTGCTCAACATGCATTTAAATGTCTCCTACTTAACATCACTATTTGACAATAGCTGCTCCTAGTCTATATCCTGAAGTGCAGCCCTTAACTATGAAACACTGACCTTTTTAAAATGAAAGGATCTTGCCTCCCAACCTTTGCTTGTTTTTTACAATTTAGGTGGAATCTTATTAGATTATGGTCACTATTACCAAGGTTTTCGCCAACAGTGACATTTCCAACAAGCACAGCAGATTTAGAAATCATCAGATCCAGCTGAGCAGGGGCAGACATATTACATGTGCCCCTAGTAGGATGAGAGCAATGGACACTGAAAGTAGTGGTGTGACGGAAGTTTTCTTCTGCCATGTTGGTTTAATTTTGTAACAGAAGAGAAAGTCCTTTACGAACGACTTTTTCTTCCATCAGTAAAGTAAAGTCATATTTTTTTTTTTTGGTTTCCAAGAGAGTGAATGCAGATGGACAACAGACAGAGAGGACTCCATCTGAATCAGTCACTCTACTATTGTAGTATCAGTCACTCATCCTATTATGGATGAGAGCAAAGGACATTAAATAACAGTAGTGTGAACCTACCCTAGTATGGATACTAAAATGTGTCTGTATTATAATTCCATGAAATTGGAATGAATACCTTCTTGCTTTGTGGGTCATGGTTCATGATTTACATACATAAAAATACTGTACATGTATTGTAATTTTAAATAAGACAGGATGGGCTAATTGTTTACTTTTTTAGATTTTATTGTGCAACTAGTCAGAACCAACGTGTCAAATAGCGTCATTTTGTATGTAAATCAGTTTTCATTGACCTACTTCTCATTCTATAGCGGTGTAATATGCTTTTTTCACGTGAAGAAACATACTGAATAAACTGGATAAGTTAAAGTATAAATGCAGTGTACTGTTGTTGCTTAAGTAAATAGGATAATGGTGCCATCTAGTGGAACAAAGTAGTTGTAGCAAGAGGTAAACTATTACCATTCATTTTGTTGGCTTTTGCACGATATCTTGCTTAACTCAACGTGAATCGAGCTAATATTTGCCTTGAGGACAATAACTAGTTTTTTAACTTTTCTCTCTTTGCATTCCAGCACACATTTTTTTTAACATTGTTTAATGTAGCTGTATGAAACTGTGTATACTATAAACTATGCTTGTATGTTTCACTTTTTAGTTCTTATACATTACTGTTCAATATTAATATGTATAATATTTATTTAGCAGAAAAAAAGCAGTTTTTCATTTATTATTTCCAGGCCTACACCCAGTGGTGGGATTCAAATTTATTTACAACAGGTTGTGTTGGGGAGGGCGGGGGTTGGGGAAGGTGTAGTGGCAAACAAATTTTTTGACAGGAACAAAGGGGCCACAAAAATTCCCCAAAACCTCCACAACCTTAACATAAAGCCATGCCCACACTTGGAACCCCCCTACAGTGCCTCTTGTCACCCAGAGTATTCCTGGTCCTCCAAATATAAATTATGTCCCCGTAAATTAAATGAGTTATCTAACCTTTTAATATTGATGGACTATCCTTAGAGATAGGTCATCAATATTACATATCCGGGGGTCTGACAGCAAGGACCACTGCAGATCAGCTGTTCTAAGGCAGCATGGCTATCAATAATGTCTTATGACAGGAACCACACTACTCAGTCACCTTACGATGTACACCACTGCAGTACCTAAGCACACTGCTACACATGGTTTGTAATGACAGCAGGGCTTCCCCTGGCATGTTACCATTACCAGCAGTCATGCCTTCTTGGAACAGCTGATCTGCAAGGGTCCTGGCTGTCAGAACCAGGAATCATCATTGTTAGGAAGGTGAATAACCTCTCTAATATTTGCCCCGGTTAATCCCCTTCAAATTATATTGGCCCACATCACCACCCCATATAGTATACTGGCTCCCATTATTGTCCCTGTACAATATAATGACCCCCATTATTGTCCCCATATAGTATACTAGCCCCCATTAGTGCCCTTATTCAATATAATAGCCCCCATCACTGCCCTCATGCAATATAATGGCCCCATTAGTGTCACCCATACAGTATAATGCCCCCATCACTGTCCTCATACATTCTAATGACCCTATTAGTGTCCTCCATACATTGTTCCCCATCACTGCCCCATCAGTGTCTCCTATACAGTGATGCTCACACACTTTCTGACCCCCACTCAGTGCCCACACACTTTATGGTCTCCTCACACTGTCCCCACCCAGAGGTCAGTATTAGCTCAGTACTACCTATCTGCTCCCCAGCTCTCTGCTCTAGGTGCACAGCTATGACATGTTATGTGTGCCTGGAGGAGGAAGAAGTGGGAGTTAATGAGGGGAAGACAGGTAAGTACTGCACTAAGTTACCTCTTGCTCCCTGCAGTTTGTAGGCCTCAGGTGGCCTGTGGCCTACAAGTTAAAGTGATAGGGCTTTGGCTTCCTGCTCTACCAGTTTCAGAACGGAGTCGGGACTCCTCTTCTCCCAGGTTCTGGTTGTATTTTTAAAAACCGGGTCAGCAGAAACTGAGAGAACTGGCTGCTTCCCACCTCTGCCTACACCGATCATCATAAATGATGCTATAACTTTATTGCACAGGTAGTTATGGTCTTGACAATACCAGATATGTTTATATGATATGTTTTGACTTATCTCTAACTGCTAGAGAGTCTACAGCAGCACCAGAAAAAGGGTGATCAACCCAGAGTTCCAGGTATCAACTCCACAGAATTATCCACAAAAGAGAAGGCAGCACTCCAAAATGGTGTATTAAATAAGGGTGAATTTATTTAATGTCCGCAACTTTTCAGCTCCTCAGAGCCTTTGTCAAGCAAAGTGCCAGTGCAAGTTATATAGATATCTTTATCTATCTATCTATCTATCTATCTATCTATCTATCTATCTATCTACTAAATATATCATGTTCAATCAATCCAATTAATAAAGTTTTTAAATATAATATTTCATAATCTCAATGTATTCAGTAATATAAAAATACCTCATATGAAAAAGCCTGTGTTATTAATTCATAGTAATTCTAATGAATGCATGTGCCATATATAAAGTGCATAATTAGGTATTCACTACCACAGGAGTACATTATTATTAGTTAATCATATTTACAAGATTCGAGGCATAAACCTGCTGTCTCCATCATGTTCTATAGATTTACTGAATAATACCCACTGTGGCTGACATACTGTCCCTGGTGACACTGATCTTTCCATCCTGACTGGTGGAGGTTAGGTTACACAGGACTGCTTTTTTTTAGTGCTTTACATTGTATGAACCATTAACTGTACCATGTTGCCCTCTTTTTCTCTCATGTTATTACCCTTAATTTTGTACTGTATATATTACTATTGATTCTTTAAAGGGGTTTGCCTATATAAAACAACTTTATCCTCTATCCTCCATTTGTTCCAATAGGACTACAGGACATAGCCGAGCACTGGCTATCTACTGTGGTCCAACCACTGCTCCATTCAGACTGTGGTGGAAAGTACCCCCATTCTTATGATTGATGGTGGTCCCAAGGGTTCAGACCCCATCTATCGGCAACTTATCCCAACTTCTAGATACAGTAAGTCACAATAGTATTCCTGTCAGATAAGCAGCTGTGACTTCACAAGTGGATCCCAGGCGGGTAGGCTGTGATGTTACAAGTAGGTTCTAGATTTGTAATCTGCAGTAACACCCAGAGGCGTAGCTAGCGGGGGGGCAGTGGGGGCGGTTGCCCTGGGCCCACTGACTCTTTGGGGCCCACCCCAGGGCCGCCATTAATACAGACCTTTATTTCTAACTAGATCGGTGTCTGCAGACACCGATCTAGTTACAATGCTTCCTGGTGCTTAACTGTCTTGTAAACCACAAGCCAATGCAGGCCTGCGGTTTACAAAACGCCGAGACCACAGACGGATGTCCGCTTCTCAGCACGGGCGGCGCGATGACGTCACAACATCGTGCCGCCCGCGCTCAGACACAGACGTCCTGTGCGTGGAGAGTGAGGAAGCGCCGGTGGCTCCGTTCATCAGCATCGCAGGTAGGTGAGTATGACTTTTTTTTTCTGGGTATATTAATAGTATAAGGGGTGGTTAGGGAGGGGGAATATAACTATAAAGGGAGGATTCATTAGGGGGCATTATGACAATGGGTGGGGTCCTTTATATAAGGGTTATTGGGGGGTATTATTAATACAAGGGGTGAGGTTATTTATATAATGTAAGGGGCCATTAGGGGGCATCATTTATATTAGGAGGCATTATGAAGATAAGGGGGTGGTCATTGATGTAAGGGGTCATTAGAGGTGCAGTATTTATGTCAGGGGGAATGAGGGGCATAATATGAGGGTCAATTAATTTAATGAAAGTGGCACTTGGGCTTTATTGAGACTAAGGCCCCACGTAGCTGGCTGCAGGAAAAACCATGGCGGTAACATTGTGGTTTTTCCCGCAGCGCTTTTCACAGAAGGTCCGCAGAGGTTTCCTCTGTGGACTTTCTGTTTTCAATACACCTATAAGGAAACCGCCGGTGTTTCCATAGGTATAACTGACATGCTGCAATTTCCAAAACTGCAGCGGTTTTGGAAATCGCAGTGCGTCTGCTGCAAATATTTTTCTGTAATGTGTGGATGGGATTTGCTAGAATGCCACGGTTTTTTTCTGTGGGTTTTCGCCACAAGGGGCCACATCCCATCCCCACTTTGCAGTAAAATATGCGCAGCGGAAACGCTGCGATTTCCAAAACAGTCGCAGTTTTGGAAATCACAGCATGTCAATTATACCTATGGAAACGCCGGCGGTTTCCCTATAGATATAATTGAAGCAGAAAGTCCGCAGAGGAAATCTTTGTGAACTTTCTGTGCAAAGTGCTGCAAGAAAAACCGCAATGCGTCACCACCGCGGTTTTTCCCACAGCTGTTTTTTGCTGCGGGATGCTACATGGATGGGGCCTTGGCCTTAAGGAGTTTTCCAGCTCATTTTTATTGATGGTCTATCCTCAGAATAAATCATCAATAAGAGATCAGTGACTCCCCACTGATCAGCTGTATGAAGTGGCTATGGCGCCTGTTTATATCACACGCTGTCTGTTTATAGTGACCGTTTGATGTCATTCCAGTCTTGTCACATAGACGTGTATAGGACGAGGTTGTAGTTACATTACATGGCTGCTATGAGATGAATGACACTATGTAAACAGAGAAGGGGTCACGGCGCTTACACAGGTACCACGGTTCATTCAAACAGCTGATCCTGGGGTCCCAGGTATTGGAACTCCAATCATTTTTTTTTCCCTTGTTTTTTTTTTCCCTTTTCAATTATGAAATACCTGGGACATTATTAATAAGGGGCACTATTGAAAGGGGGTGCACAGGGAAGTTATTAATTTAAAGATGCACTTGGGGGTCTTATTCATTATGGGGGGTTATATTATATATTTTATAATTGGGGTAGCAGCAGGATGGGGGCTTTGTGTAGGTGAGGACAATGTGGGTCAGGTGCCTGGAAAAGTAAGGAGCCAAAGATGTCTGTGTTGCAAACTTTACAGAGACTGGAAGAAGTGGTCATGGCGGTCCAGATAAAAGAGACAGGGAATGTGAACAATTAGTCAGAGACGTCACCGGTAAGTCACTAAATGTTACTGCCCTGTATTCACCTAAATCGTCTGCAGAGCCCTGTGTAGAGCTGCTATATACCACTATACGCTCACCGTATACTCATAGTATCGGTATACGAACATGTCCAAGTTGGGGGCCCACTTGGACATGTTCGCCCCCCTGTGCTGAACCCCTAGCTACGCCTCTAGTAACACCATAATCTTCTGTCAGGTTCTTCTGCTGTAGCACAAGTAGTCTGTGACCACACGGACATTACATTTCTCCTGGTGGTGCATACTCCCATAGGGCAGTACTCTGTCTGGCTCTTAAATGACCAGTGCAGTGCGCATACAGGATAATGTGTCTCCAGTCAATCCTTGTCTAACCCAGTTCTGATAAAGCATCTTTCCTCACAAGAAGGTGGCTAACCAATTTAGGTTCCTAGTTCTGTCTTATTCTTGTGAATGTGTGCTTATCCTGCTTTCTGCTGATTACCTCTGTTTGACTGTTTCCTGGGACATTGGGTGTAGTTTTCAGGGGTTATGGCTTATAGTGGCTGAGATTTTCAAAGATTATATAGTCTTCAAGTAAGGAGGACATGCTATATGTGCTGAAGAGAGTGGTGAACCTAGCCTCTTTGCTGCCTGAGGCGGACTATAGAAAGACGCCTCCCCCCCCCCCAAAAAAAAAAAAAACTGAGTTTCCATGCTACTAGTTTAACACACTGTTATTGTCGCACAATATACACAATACACAAAGTTATAAAACAGTTTTTAAGAATTCTTCTTCCTGTATTACTTCAGTATCAGATCAACAACACGGCATTAACAAATGAAAGTAACTTCACACATCTTCTGCTTGGTGGATGGACGAGCCCACGTGGCCCCCATTCTCTATAATAGGAGCCCCGCAGATAGCTGAGTACTGGACTTCGGCTATCTTTGGCACTCCCATTGAAGTGAATGAGAGCCACGCGGGTTCGTCCATCCACCAAGTGACACACCTATATATATGGCTGCAGCCAGGCTGAATTCCCACCTAGTGGGGGGAAAAACCCAATTCTCAGGCTCAGCGGGGGTCTCAGCAGACAGACCCAGAGTGCAGTGCAGTAACATTCTGTGACTTACAGGTGACGTCTCTAACTAATCGGTCACATTTCCCTTCTCTTCCCTCTGGACCGCCATGACCACTTCTTCCAGCTGTGACTTGTCTCTGTAAACGTTGCAACACAGACATCTTTGGCTCCTCACTTTTCCAGGCATCCAACCCACATTGTCCTCACCTACAGAAAGCCCCCATCCTGCTGCTACCCCCAATTATAAAATATATGATATAACCCCCCATAATGAATAATACCCCCAAGTGCATCTTTATGTTAATAATGTCCGTGTGTACCCTGTATAAATAGTGCCCCTTATTAATAATACCCCAGGTGTTAACTAATTAAAAGGTTTTCCAGGTCATTAATAAACTAATCAGTGGGGTTCAAAAACCCAGGACCCCCACTGATCAGTTGTTTGAATGGTACCTGTGTAAGCGCCGTGACCGCTTCTCTGTTTACATAGTGTATTTCATCTCATAGCGGCCATGTAATGTAACTGCAGCCTCGTCCTATACATGTCTACAGTATGTGACAAGGCTACAATTACATCACACGGTCACTATAAACAGACAGCGTATAATATAAACAGGTGCCATAGCCCATGTTTATAGCGCCCCATTTACACACACTATAAAGTTCCACAGCAGCCCCTGCACACAGTATTACACAGTGTTATGGCCCGCATTGGCCACTGCACACGGTATTATGTTCCGCAGCAACTCCTGCACACAGTTTTATGCCTCATATTGGCCCCTGCACTGGTATTATGCTCCATAGTGGCCCCTGCACTTGTATTATGCTCTATAGTGGCCCCAGCACACGGTATTATGCTCCATAGTGGCCCCTGCACAGGGTATTATGCTCCATAGTGGCCCATGCACTGGTATTATCCTCCATAGTGGCCCTTGCACTGGTATTATGCTCCATAGTGGCCCCTGCACTTGTATTATGCTCTATAGTGGCCCCTGCACTTGTATTATGCTCCAGAGTGGCCCCTGCACAGGGTATTATGCTCTACAGTGGTCCCTGCACAGGGTATTATGCCCCATAGTGGACCACCCATGAACTATTATTATACTCTGGGGTCTTTTCAGACTCTAGAGTATAATGATTGGAGACCCAGGGGAGAATACAAACATAAAAACCAGAGTTACTTACCTATCCTGGACACCGGTGCACTCCTTGCAGCTTTCGGCCCTGTTTAATTGCGCACACACGTCACGTGATCAGGCCGGCGACGCGACCTGATGACGTCACCACAGGCCTCAAGCCTGCTCGGAGTTACATCGGATCGCAGGAGGTAACACTGGTTTTTATGTTCCCTCACCAACCCTAGGCCTCCGATTATTATACTCCGGGGTCTGAATAGACCCCGGAGTATAATAATAGTAGTATTTGCGGCCCGCGGCCTCAATTACCGATCCCCGCAGCCGCTCACAGCGGCATCCGTTTCCCTTTCTGCGGCCCATAGCAGAAGGGGAAGCGGGGGGCGGCCACGAGCAGACGCGGGTAGGTAAATAAATAGGCCCTGACCTGCCGGGGATACTCCAACAGGTTATGGCCTATTTATATAGATAAAAAAAAAGTTATACTCACCTGCGATGCCTTGATGCAGCCGCCGCCGCCTCCTCTTCTTGTCTGCGACGTCTGTGTCTCAGCGTAGGCGGCGTGATGACGTCATTGTATCGCCGCCCGCGCTGAGATGCGACGTCTTGTAAACCAGCCCAGGACAGGCCGCGCTCAGCTCTGTTTTTTTTTTTTTAAAGCGGCCTGTCCTGGGCTGGTTTACATTAAATAGTAAAATGCCGCCCCCGGACAGTGCCGCCTGAGGCGGCCGCCTCACCTCGCCTCATTAGCGGTGCGCCCCTGGCTGAAGATTTTTAGGCCACAGCGCATATTTGCATGCCATGCCCACTATCTGCAAGCCAAAGGTACAGGTAGGTACAGGTAAAAGATCTGAACAAAATAGTGCAACATACTGTGCTATTTTCTCAGATAAAATATCAGGCTCCTTATACTGCACTGCTTCGTGTTTTACAAAGGACCTCTCCACACAGTATACTGCCCTCATAATGTCCTCAAACAGAATAATGCCCCATAGTGGTCTCCATGCAGTATAATGCCCTTTAGTGCCCACACACAGTACAGTGCCCCCTCTTTTGCACAGAATAATGTGTCCCCACAGAGTTATTATATTTACCTCTCCATGATTCATATGGTTAAAGCCAGATTAGGTGAAGCAATATGAATAGGTGAAACAAATGGGTTTCAGGCAGTTAACCTACTGTTATTTTACTAATGTGTTCCAGGTAGAGATATTGAACCGATTCTATCCGAGGTGGGTTTGACTGGAGTATTCCAAATTGTTTGGTTTTTAACAAAACAGTATACTTTGTAATTATTTTCAGAAGAACTAAAATGACCACCGTGACATGTATAGCGCAGTGAAAATGCATAAGAGACACATGTGTGACATCCTGGCATCACCTGACATCACCTGACAGTCTCTCAACTCTCATTCTCAGTCTCTCAACTCAACTCTTCAGACCCCAGACTATAATAGAGGGAGGCCCAGGGGAGGTGTAAAAAAAAACAAACATTCATACACATCCTCCCTTACTTCTGTTAGGCCTCCTTGCAGCTCTCTGCACATTCCTTGTGATGTCTGGCGCTCTTCTATGACCTCACCAGCCCACGGGTCATGGCTGACCCCTGTGATTGGGCCACCTGCGGTCACCTGGGCACCACAGAGGCCCAAGCACAGGCCTCAGAGCTGAGCCTGGACTGATGACATCATGGAAGAGTGTCGGATGCCGCGAGGAGGCTCAAGAGAGGTAACGGAAGGTGAGTATGATTGTTTTTTTTATTTTTTTTTTTCCACCTCCCCTGGACCTCCACTTATTATACTCTGGGGTCTGAAGAGACCCTAGAGTATAATGCGCCGAACATTTTAGTTCACCACAAAGGAATCTCCATTTATTCACTTTCGTTAAAAAAATAATTCAGAATATCCAGAATGAATGCAGCTCGTTACAAGCCGATTCTCCCACCTCTAGTGGACAGCTTGCAGTGCTAATGTCACATACAAGCTACTGCAGGTAGGAACACAAGGCATTTCAGTTATAGTGAAAATAGGACGTGGACGCGTTATTCATCACTGCATGTTTCAAAACAATTACTTCATTTTCTTCTGCTATTCACAGCAGCAAAACATGCAATAGAACTAGAGAATCATAGTAGCAGAAGCAGAGCAAAGTTTAGTCAGATTCATTCAATTATGGGCAGATAGTGATACAAATCATACTTAGGAATGAGGGACAATGTCTGCACTGTCTGTGCTGAGAGCCCAGCTGCTGCAACATTATAGACACTGGACAGTTAACCTTTTCATTGCCAATAATCTAATTTTGCCTAAGTCTGTTTTGCAGTGTGATCTGTGACTGTCCACAGAGCAGGGGCGCACCGCTAATGAGGCGAGGTGAGGCGGCCGCCTCGGGCGGCACTGTCCGGGGGGCGGCATTTTACTATTTAATGTAAACCAGCAAAGAGGCTAGGTTCACCACTGCCACAGAGTGTTTCATTTTCACATCTAAAAATCAGCAGAATAAAATGTCCTGAACGGAGGACTTTTTCCTCATCTGGTTTTGGCTTTAAAACAATGGGCGCCCAACGGACCTTATTATAGTCAATGCAGTCTGTCAGACTCCGTGTGTTACTGCTATTTTAACAATCTGTTGTGTGATCCTCCAATGGACCAGAACGCTAGTGTGAACTTACCGTCAAATTGTTTTTACTGACAATGTCAGTCCTGTTAGAGAAAAATCTTTAGTTTTTTTCATTAAATACATACAAACTATTGTTCTAATGGCAAAACACTGATTCTGTCTGGGCTAATCTGATTTTTTTTTTTTGTTTCCCAATAAACAGTGGGGTAGCCTGCTAATCTGAAAAATCTCTGTCTGTTTTTTTTTTTTTTTTGTCACCCAATATACACAAACTGCCACCCTTGTAAAGGCACAAAATTAAAACAAGCTTTCATCAATTTTTCTTTTCCATCCACATCCAGGGAGATTAGCTACAGTGTCATGGGTTGTAAACCTCTTGATTATGTTTGTGGACAAAGGAATATCAAGATCTCTGGAGATGGACTTGTAACGGTGAGATTGTTGATATTTTTCCACAATTTTGGTTCTCAAGTCCTCAGACAGTTCTCTTCTCCTCTTTCTGTTTGTCCTGCTTAGTGTGGCACACACAGACACACAATGCAAAGATTGTGTCAACTTTTCTCCATTTTATCTGGTTTCAGGTGTAATTTTTATATTGTCCTCACCTGTTACTTGCCACAGGTGATTTTGAATGAGCACCACATGCTTGAAACAAAGTTATTTACCCACAATTTTCAAAAGGTGCCAATAATTTTGCCCATCCCAATTTTTGCGTGAAATTATGCCCAATTTGCATGTTTTACTACATGTTTTTTTTGTTGTTCCAATACACACAAAGGAAATAAACATCTGTATAATAAAATGTGTAATTGCAATAATTTTCTGTGATAAATACTTCATTTTCTGGAAAAAAATTTAGGGGTGCCAACAGCCATTACTGTAATTAATAAAGAAGCTTAGTTCTAGTAGGGATTTAAGACACAAAGGCTTGATTATGTATATATTTTCTAATTTAGGGCAGTGTGCTTCTTTGACTCCATTTAGACCAGGAGTCTCAAACTCGCAGCCCGCGGGCCAACTGCGGCCCTCGGGACAATAGTTTGCGGCCCCCACCTCAATATCAAAGTTTAATGTTAGTGCGGCCCGAGTTTGATACGAATGGCACCAGGGGTGCACTGTCTGGGGGTGGCATTTTTTACTATCTAATGTAAACCAGCCCAGGACAGGCCGCTTTAAAAAAAACAACCCTGAGCGGGGCCTGTCCTGGGCTGGCTTACGAGACGTCCGCATCACAGCGCAGGCAGCGATATAATGACGTCATCGCGCTTCCTACGCTGAGACATAGATGTCTCGGACAAGAGAAGGAGGCAGCGGCTGCATCAAGGCATCGCAGGTAGGAGAGGATAACTTTTTTTTTATTTATATAAATAGGCCGTTACCTGCTGGAGTATCCCGGGCAGGTGACAGCCTATTTATTTCCCTACCCGGCGTCTGCTCGTGGCCGCCCCCACTTCCCCCTTCTGCTATGGGACGCAGAAGAGGAAGTGGATGCCGCTGTGACCCCGGAGTATAATAATCGGAGACCCAGGGGAGGTGAAGGAACATAAAAACCAATGCTACTCACCTCTCCTGCGATCCGCTGTCACTCCGAGCAGGCTTGGGCGCTCTGGTGATGTCATCAGGTCGCGTCGCCGGTCTCATCACGTGACTTAATTAGACAGGGCCGAAAGCTGCTGGGAGTGCTCCGGTTTCTAGTATAGGTAAGTAACACTGGTTTTTATGTCTGTCACCTCCCCTGGGTCTCCGATCATTATACTCTGGGTTCTGAAAAGTTCTTGGGTGGGCAACTATGGGGCACAATACCGTGTGCAGGGGCCACTATGGAGCCTAATACCAGTGTAGGGGCCACTATGGAGCATAATACTGTGTGCAGGGGCCACTAGGGAGCATAATACAAGTGCAGGGGCCACTAGGGAGCATAATACAAGTGCAGGGGCCACTATGGAGCATAATACCGTGTGCAGGGGCCAATATGGAGCATATTACCGGTGTGGAAAACATGATGCGACCCAGCCTCACCCAGACTCTACCTCCAATGGCCCCTGGGTAAATTGAGTTTGAGACCCCTGATTTAGACACTTTTCATTTCAGATATTTCTAAAACATGGATCTTTACATTAGTTCAACATAACAATTCTGGATTGTTGGATTTGCATTGCATTCAATTTCTGCTTATGAGCTCCACTTTGGAAAGACACATTGATGATATACATGTAGTAGTCAGCAGAAATTTTAATTCATTTATCTGCTTCTGGAACATTAGTAGTATCTACTTGAAAAATACTTGGAAATGCAAAATTTTAATTATTAAGCTGAATTTGGATATAGTTTACAGTAAATAAAAAGAAAACAAGCTGTATAACAGATGCAAGATATCTAGAAAATTATTTGTAGCCTTAAAGTGACTGTACATTAGATTTAGGCTGAGGCCACAAGTTTGAAACTGTGTTTTTATTGTTACCTATGCTCTTTGTTTCCACAGCGCTGCCATTTACTCTGTTATGCATATTTTATCCTGCAACCCCTGCCTAATGCTATTCACTTGTTACCTGATTCCCTAGGAATTTCCAATAGGTCTGTCATCCAGCTTTATCTTCAGTGTCCCTCATGTGTAAGATTATCTCCCATAATGTGAGGCGCTTTAACTCCCCTCAAAAACATTGTAAGGTGTTACTACAATATGAAAAGCTACACCCTGATATCCTCTATATCCAAGAATCTCCCTTCATTCCCCTAAGTTTTTTAATTCTTGCTATACTCTTATTGGCCATGCCCCCAGTCAATCTAAGAGCAGGGAAGTTGTGGTATTAGTTAAAGGGAGTCTATCATTCGTAAAAACACTATTAAGCTAATGGAACATTGGAATGGCCTTTAAAAAGGCCATTCTTCTCCTAACTTTCCTTGTTTTCTTCTCCCAGCCGATTCCAAGATAATTAGTTTCTTCATGTATGTAAATGAGCACCACGAAGCACCCGGGGCGTACCTTTCGCTGACAGAGAATTCTCGCGACTGCACATGCGCAATCGGCTCTGCCACGCTCTTGTGACAGACCACCGGAAAATGGTGGCCCAATTGCGCATGCGCAGTCGCGAGAATTCGCTGCCAGAGAGAACTGAGAAGAAAGAAGACCAAGAGGGGAGTCACTGCAACGGCCGAAGGGGCAGTGAGAAGCAATGACATGATTGGTGCTTGCAGAAGAGAAGGTACACCCCGGGTGCTCATTTACATGAAGAAACTAATTATCTTGGAATCGGCTGGGAGAAGAAAACAAAGAAATGTAGGAGAAGAATGGGCTTTTTAAAGGCCATTCCAACGTGCCATTATCTTAAAAGTGTTTTTGCGAATGATAGACTACCTTTAAGAATTCGGTCCCTCTACAACACAGGTGTCAAACACAAGGCCCGTGGGCCGAATCTGGCCCGCTGCCTTCTGTTATCCGGCCCGGCACTTATCTGGCCCGCAGGGCCGCGGCATTTTTTATTGTCTATGTAATGTAAACCAGCCCAGGACAGGCTGCTTAAAAAAAAAAAAAACAAAGCTACGCGATACCTGTCCTGGGCTGGTTTACAAGACCTCTGCATGTCAGCGCAGGCGGCGATACAATGACGTCATCGCGCCTCCTACGCTGACACGTGGACGTCGGGGACAAGAAGAGGAGGAGGCCGCAGCTGCATCAAGGCATCGGAGGTAAGTGAGGATAAGTTTTTTTATATATATAAATAGGCTGTTGCCTGCTGGAGTATCCCCGGCACGTAACGGCCTATTTACTTACCGATCCCCGCTGCTGGTCGTGGCCGCCCCCGCTTCCCCTTCTGCTATGGGACGCAGAAGCGGCTGTGTGCAGGATGGTAAGTGAGGCCGCGGCCGGCGAACCCCATCAAATACTACTATTATTATACTCCGGGGTCTTTTCAGACCCCGGAGTATAATAATCGGAGACCCGATTATTATATGATGTTTTATGATAAACATAAAAACCTGTGTTACTCACCTCTCCGGCGATCCGATGTTGCTCCCAGCCGGCTTCGGCCTTCTTTGGTGACGTCCCAGGCGTCACGTGAGCCAGGCCGACGTCATTATGTCGCGACGCCGGTCTGTGCGACATTGAAGAAGGCCGAACGCAGGGAGCGCAACGGAGCCCAGGTAAGTAACACTGGTTTTATGTTTGTCACCACCTGGGTCTCCGATCATTATACTCTGGGGTCTGAAAAGACCCCAGAGTATAATAATAGTTCATGGGTGGGGGGTCACTATGGGACATAATACCATGTGCAGGGGCCACTATGGGGCATAATACCAATGCAGGGGCCACTAAGGAGCATAATACCGATTGTAGGGGCCACTATGGAGCATAATAACGTGTGCAGGGGCCACTATTGAGCATAATACCGTGTGCAGTGGCCACTATGGAGCATAATACAGTGTGCAGGGGCCACTATGGAGCATAATACCGTGTGCAGGGGCAACTATTGAGCATAATACCATGTGCAGGGGCAACTATTGAGCATAATACCGTGTGCAGGGGCAACTATTGAGCATAATACCGTGTGCAGGGGCCGCTGTGGGGCGTAATACCGTGTGCAGAGGCAACTATAGAGCATAATATCGTTTGCAGGGGTAAACAGTATTTGTATAGTGCTTAATTTTTGATATATTCAGAAAAGGATGAGGATAGTATGTAACATGCCAATGTCTTAGGTTTTAACAATACATTATGTTCTTCCTGGTTGCCCTCAAAGGGCTGATTGTAACAGTAGTAATGTACAAATGTAACTACTGCTTAATAGCTCGCTTATCTGTTAAGGAGAAGTTACTTTTATACACGTGTAAAATAATCTTGGCCCTTCAAGGTACCCCGTGAGGCTGAAGTGGCCCCCGGAGAAAATGAGTTTGACACCCCTGCTCTACAAGTTGATAATACAGTATGCTACTGGTATATTATTATCAAATGCAGTCTCTATTGTCGTCAATTACGTCTGGTAAATTCCAATGAGTCTCCACTTGCCTTTTTTCATGAGTTATGTGCCCTGTTAGAACAGCTTGACCTTCTGTACGATAATTTGGTGTGGTGATTTTAATTTTACTTTCAACGTGGTGTTAGACTGCTCCTCTCCCTCTGCAGATAAACTCTCATCTAAAGCCAACGGAGAAATACGTAGGGTTCTTCAGTCCCTTAATGTTGCTGATGCTTAGTGTGAATTTAATAGGAATAGGAGGGGTTATACTTACTTTTCCCCAGCCCATCTCCATTACACCAGGATAGATAGTGCCCTCCTTTCCACCTCTATGCTCCCTAACCTAATTTATGCCTGCCACGCACCATGTGCTTGGTTGGATCATGATTTAGTTCTGGTATTAGCTTCCAGACCCCAGCTACCATCCATTTCCGATGACGTTTAAATTAATCCTGTTAAGCGACCCTGGCATTAAGCAACAAATCTCGGATAGTGTCATCAAGTTTTTTACCCATAATCATGCCTCAGATACTGACCCAGCTATCAACTGGGCTGCTCATAAGACCATGATTAGGGGTACCCTTATAGCAGAAGCCAACTGTCTGAAAAAAAGAAAGGCCCAAGTTACAGGTAGCTTTGGAATATAAACTTGCAAAATTAGAAATTGCTAATCAGCATGTTAAACTACAACTTGAAGCTGTCCTTACACATAAGACGGAAAATGCTCTGCACTGGACCCAAGCAAAATTTCATAAATATGCATACAAACCTGATGAACTGCTTGCTTCTAAACTAAGGGCCCCGTCAAAAGTTAAATGTTATTTATCAGATACGGGAATTAGGTGGTACAGTTACTTCTAACCCTAATTCTATTTATAAGCAATCCCAACTGTTTTACCAGAACCTTTATTCCGCCCCTATATTAGCCTGCTCCCCGGAAATTGCCTCCTTCCTCTATTCCTTCACATCCTTACTGTAATGGCCACCCAGGCTTCTCCTTTAAACGATCCTATAACTAGAGAGGAATTAGATTAAGCCATTGACACCCTTAAGAATGGCAAAGCCCCACGGCCGGATGACTCCTCTTCCCTTTATTATAAAAAATACAAATCCATTCTCAACCCACATCTTTTACAGATGTTCAACTATATCCTAGAGGAATCAGCGGCAGCTTGGTCTGCAACTTGGAGCAGCTTTAAAAGCTAAGTATAAAGCGAGTGTGTGAGCTGGCGAGTGTGGTTTGATTCCAAGTGTGTTTGATCTAAGTGTGATTTAAGATTAAGTGACAAGTATACGTGGTTAGTGTGTGCATTTGAGTCCATAACTTTTATTGTACATTGCATAGCAAGATATAAAAGTACTACAGATTATACAAGTAGCTACTGTATTAACTATACTGTGTTCAGGGCTGTATAGAGGGGTACTGTTACTTTTATAATCATATAAGTTTATTTTTTGTTTAGGGGAAAGTCTCCAGTGTGATACACAGGTAACTAGCTGTAGCTCGTTACCTAATTAAGAGGGGATAAATTGCTGCTGTCTGCTGGGTGCATTCCCTTTGCAATCAGAGGAAGCAACGGCAGCTTGGTCTGCAACTTGGAGCAGCTTTAAAAGCTAAGTATAAAGCGAGTGTGTGAGCTGGCGAGTGTGGTTTGATTCCAAGTGTGTTTGATCTAAGTGTGACTTAAGATTAAGTGACTTTAGATTCAGGGACTTTACAAAAAAAAAAAAAAAAAAACAAAACATCCCCATCAGGTAAGATGTGCTCCATGCTTACCAATGCAGTCCAGTGTACATCTTACAGCATGTATTCTCTGCTTGAGCAGCCGCTTGAGGGGGCATACTGCTGTGCAAGATGTAAGCACGTTGCACATTTGGAAGCCCAGATCATAGATCTAAATGAGCAAATTGCAAGACTGAGATCCATTGATAACTTGGAAAGGAATTTGTTGCTCACAGAGCAGGAACTCGTTGCGGTAAGTGCAGAGGGGGATGGTAGCATGGAGGTGCAGGAACATGAGGCAGCTAGCTGGGTTACAGTTAGAAAGCAGCAGGGTAGAGGGAAGAGTGCCAGGGAGTTTAGTCCTGAACTGGCACACCCCAATAAATTTGCTAAATTGGCAGATGAGGGAGATGTTAGTACAGGGGTAACACTGCTGCAGCAAGACACTTCCTCTGACCGCCAGGTGAATGTCTGCTCCAGTAAGAAGGGGGATAGGAGTGCAGAGAAGCCTAGACAGGTGCTGGTAGTGGGGGATTCAATTATTAGGGGAACAGACAGGGCAATCTGTCACAAAGACCGGGATCGTCGTACGGTGTGTTGCCTTCCTGGCGCTCGAGTTCGACACATCGCAGATCGGGTTGATAGATTACTGGGTGGGGCTGGTGTGGATCCAGCGATCATGGTGCACGTTGGAACAAATGACAAAGCTAGCGGTAAGTGGAAGGTCCTTAAAAATGATTTCAGGGATCTAGGGAGAAAGCTGAAGGCAAGGACCTCCAAGGTAGTATTTTCAGAAATACTACCTGTACCGCGAGCCACACAGGAAAGACAGCGGGAGATTAGGGAGGTAAACAAGTGGCTCAAGAGATGGTGTAGGAAGGAGGGGTTTGGGTTCCTGGAGAACTGGGCCGACTTTGCTGTGGGCTACAGGTTCTATGGTAGGGATGGGCTGCATCTCAATGGGGAGGGTGCTGCTGTGCTGGGGGAGAAGATGGCTAGACGGTTGGAGGAGTGTTTAAACTAGGGACTGGGGGGGAGGGTAACAGATGTAGAGGGAATGATAGTGTAGAAATGGAAAGAGGGCTAAATAATGTAACTGGGGGTGAAGCGGGGGGTGGGGTTAGAACAGTCAGTAGGCAGTGGAAGAGTAGGGATAATGATAAATCCTTGAAATGTATGTATACTAACACCAGAAGTCTCACTAACAAGATGGAGGAACTGAAAGTGATAATGTTGGAAGATAAATATGACATGGTGGGGATAAGTGAGACATGGCTGGATTCTAGCTATGACTCGGCTGTAAATATACAGGGGTACAGTATGTTTAGAAAGGAGCGTACCAATAGGAGAGGGGGAGGGGTTTGCTTATACGTAAAATCCTGCCTTAAGCCAGTTCTGCGTGAGGACATCTGGGAGGAAAATGAATATGTGGAGTCCTTATGGGGGGAAATTAAGGGAGGAACAAAGAATAATAAAATACTGATAGGGGTTTGTTATAAATCTCCAAATATAATGCAGGAAGCTGAAAATGTACTAATAAAACAAATAGATGAGGCCACAAAGCACAATAAAGTCATTATTATGGGGGATTTCAACTACCCAGATATCAACTGGGAGGCAGAAACCTGCAGGTCCAACAAAGGGAAAAGGTTTTTGTCAGTAATTAAAGACAATTACCTATCGCAACTAGTGCAGGACCCAACAAGAAAAGAGGGACTTTTAGACCTAATTTTAACAAATGAACCTGACACATTGTCAAAAGTGGAGGTTGGGGGTCATCTTGGTAATAGTGACCACAACATAATAAGTTTTCTTGTACACACTAAAAAAATGTTCAGTAGAGGGGGAACAAAAACACTAAACTTCAGGAAGGCCAATTTTAACCAGCTGGGAGAGGATATTAGCAGCGTAAACTGGGACAATGTGACCGGAACACAAACAAAATGGGACATTTTCAAAAGCCTTCTAAATAGGACCACTAAAAAACATATCCCTTATGGGAATAAGCGGGCCAGAAATCATAGAAAACCAATATGGCTAACTAAAACGGTAAGGAGTGCAATGAGGGATAAAAAGGAAGCATTTAAAGTGCTAAAAAAAGAAAGTAGTGATACTGCATTAAAAAACTATAAAGAGAAAAATAAATTGTGTAAAAGACAAATAAAGGAGGCAAAGATTGAGGCTGAGAGAAAAATTGCCAAGGAAAGTAAAAATAATCCAAAAGTATTCTTCAATTACATAAATAAAAACTGACAATGTGGGCCCTCTCAAAAATAATCTGGGTGTAATGGTGGAGGAGGATGAGGAAAAAGCACAACTATTAAATGCCTTCTTCTCTACGGTGTTTACACAAGAAAATTCAATGGCCAGCAACATGATTAGGGGTAATGTTAACTCTCCATTAAATGTCACCTTTTTAACCCAGGAGGAAATGCGGTGCCGCCTTCAAAATACTAAAATAGATAAATCACCAGGTCCAGATGGCATACACCCCCGAGTTCTGAGGGAATTATGCACAGTGATAGACAGACCCTTATATCTAATATTTAAGGATTCAGTAATGACTGGGTCTGTTCCACTTGATTGGCGCATAGCAAATGTGGTGCCAATTTTCAAAAAGGGGTCTAAAAGTGAGCCTGGAAACTATAGGCCAGTAAGTTTGACTTCTGTGGTGGGTAAGATATTTGAGAGTTTTCTAAGAGATGCTATCCTGGAGTACCTCAATGTAAATTATCTTATCACACCCAATCAGCATGGTTTTATGAGGAATCGGTCCTGTCAGACTAATCTGATCAGCTTCTATGAAGAGGTAAGTTCAAGACTAGACATGGGTAATGCATGGTGTATCTGGACTTTTCAAAGGCTTTCGATACTGTACCACATAAAAGGTTGGTATGCAAAATGAGAATGTTGGGACTGGGGGAAAACATATGCATTTGGGTTCGCAACTGGCTCACTGATAGGAAACAGAGGGTGCTTATTAATGGTAAATATTCAGACTGGGTCACAGTCACCAGTGGGGTGCCACAGGGCTCAGTATTGTCTCCTGTTTAATATCTTTAGTAATGACCTGGTAGACGGTTTGCAAAGCAGGGTGTCCATATTTGCAGATGATACTAAACTTTGTAAGGTAATCAAAAATTAGGAGGATAGTAGAATATTACAAGGGGATCTAAGGAAGCTAGAAGCATGGGCCGAGACTTGGCAAATGAAGTTTAATATTGACAAATGTAAGGTTATGCATTTTGGACGACAAAATAAAATGTATGATTATGTACTTAATAGTAAACTACTGGGTAAAACTGCCAATGAAAAAGACTTGGGGATTGTGGTGGACAATAAGCTTACCTTTAGTGATCAGTGCCAAGCAGCGGCTGCCAAGGCAAATAAAAAAAAATCTTTCAGTCTCGGTAGTCATCAGCCGTGTGGACATGATCATACTCCACGAGAAGATCAACGCTATCATTTCAGATACTTGTCCACATTTCGACAATGTTTGGTTTCCATGGCTTGATAAGTCGAATATCCCAGTTTTGTTATATTGTCTTCAACTATGATTCTCATGTGCTCATCTTCAAACCTCCTCTCGGCAAGGGTCCCCATCTCACCTATATTCTTCCCCCGTACTTATTACATTATAGCGCTGCCTATTCCCCTTTGTTTTTGATTGTATATCTTTTTACTCATATTATTTTATAGTATTTTCCATTGTTATTTCATTATTGTATTATTTTATTTAAGAAAGGCTGTTCGTTTTTTCATGTGAAATTCCATTGCTGATTTTCCCATCAATGTTGCATATTCTTCTATTTAGGATGACTTGCACACTGTTATTTTGCTTGTTTGCTATTTCTGTGCCTTATCTCAATACTTTTGAAACTAAAAGCACATAGGTATGGTTAGAAAACCCCAAAGGGTGGAATGTCACCTAATAAATGACCCAAAATCCTCTAAGCAACTTTCACTATGTTCTAAAAACTATATAAGGTATAGGCAGAAAGTCACAGTGACTATAATATATGTATTACGCAACCCTAATACCCATAAATCATGTACTCTCATATGTAAGCCTTTGAGGCATAAAAGCCACAATTCTCTGTGAGATGACATGCTCTCTAACCTATTCTATTCAGGGGGCTATAATAGAAGCTCCTGCTAGTTCAGTATATCAATATACTAAAGTTTACTCTATTTACCCCAAAGGGGCATGACCTGGGATGCTAGTCTTATAATATTAAATCCAACAAGTGGATATAACCTCAGGGGTATAACACACTATTTATGTACACAGGGGTCCATCATAGTAAGGTAGGTACAGAACACTGGATGCTCATTTATTGTTTGAAAGCCCCAGAAGAATGAGGAAACCCCAGTATAAATATTACACTGAGGCACTGCCTTGAAACCAAAGGTTACTGGAACTGCCACACAAGAAAAGGCACAGAAGTCTGATTCTACAGTTTCCAAATAAGTTTTTGTTATTCTTTAGGGCCCCATTTTCTTGAAAATCACTGGTTTATTCACATGCAAATGAGGTGAAAAGTGCTTTTACCAGGAATCTAGAGTTGAGAGCAAACCCTAGGCAAGCTAAGGCATGCTCCCAAAGTACTTTCCCTCATTTCCATATGCTAAAATTTCCCTAGTGGAACGAATAAAACATATATATATATATATATATATATATATATTATATTAAAAGTAAAATAAACAAACAAATGAGTAATTAATATTGCTGCACCTGAAACTATCCACACTAAAAAGTTAACATGCTGTTTAACCCAGTGACTTATGTAAAAAAAAAAAAAAAAAAAAAGTTATAAGCAAGAAAATGTTTTTGCTAATCTCACCTACCAAAAAATGGAAAAAAAAGTGATCAAAAAGTTGAATCCACCCCAGAAGACTACAGATGAAAACTACTACTATGATAAAGGATGCCCTTAAACAGCTTGATCAATTGAAAAATTCAAAGGTTATGCCTCTTAGAACTTTCTAAAATAAATATGACTTATCATTTTTATTTAAAAAATTGTTTTTATTGTACACGTAGTGTGTAGTAAAATAAAACTTTATAAATTAATTATTGCTGTAATCGTACTGACCAACTGAATAAAGTTAACATGTCATTTAGATGGCAAGGTGAACACTGGAAAAATGTACACAAGTAATCCAAAAAAATGAATAAATAAATTCATAAAAGTTTTTTTTAATGCATTATATGTACTCTACTTCTACTCTCACTCTACCTTCCTTTATACATAGTTATGCCTGATTTAAGCTTTTTTTAAAACTATTTTTCCTCTAAGCTTTGTTAACTCAAGGAATTGGCAGTATGGGACTTGTGCACTTCTCTCTTGTAGCCAAGCAACAAATGACCTTATAACATACAGTAACTTAATAATTAGCTATAAAGCGACCAGGATAACATACCATCCAGGCAAATACTGTTAAATTATTAGATTATTAGCATAGTGATGGTTATTGTCTACATCACTGGAGGTCTAGGGCAGTAAAAAAGTTAATTATCAATATTTTTGATGGTCTAGGGCAGTGAAGGGGTTAATGTCTGTACAACATTGATGTGACCTTCCTTACCTATCCCCAGAAAAGCATGGGTGCTTTGACAAATGCAACCCAACAGCTCATTTGCATATGGCTTAAAAGATGATTTCTTTGGCAGAAAAGTTACACTTTGGTACAAAATGGTATAGTCACTATGCCACTAACTGGCCCTACAGCATCATATAAGTGTATTAGAAGCTAAGTGTTGTAGACTGCCTTTAAGTGTGGAAACATCTGTATGATCTGAAGCAATTATTTAAAAATCCTCATAGTTTTTAAAAAAAAAATCAATTTGAAACATCAGCAGTTTAACAAACAGGTATGGAAAGTAGTCTGGCTATATACATTGTGGTAGATGGGTTGTATATCTCGCCTGGTTTCCTCAGCCAGGAAAGATAACGGAAATCCAGGAAGATACATGTTGCCTTAGCAGAACATAGTCTGCTAGGGATTTTCTTTAAGTTACATGGGCTGGATTTTCTGGACTGGAGGACAGGTTGGTAGTGGGAGTCTTCCAGTCCACATCCATGGTCCACTACGGGGTTTTACCCTATTCCCAGGTGCTCTCAGCTGAGGCTTCCTGTGAGTGATTACTGAGGAAGGAAGCCTGGCAAAAGGAGAGCTGACAAGTGGCAGGCTGGAAGAGAGCCAGAGCACCCCTGGAGTGGAGGTTTATACACTTTATACTGTGTTTGCTGTTATGTATTTGCCTGCACTAGGCTAGTGAGGGCCCTGATACTGTTTAGTTAGAGCCGGACAGGCTTAGGCTTTTATTTTGCTTTTGTGATGTTATCTTGTGCCGGAGCGCCTAAATAAAGGACCCTCGGAGTTTTAAAACCCATTGCCTCTGTGAACTTCGTCATTGCCAACCCCTCCGTGTGAGCTGTTCCCTACAATTGGCGGAGGATGCGGGCAACTGTTGCTAGGGGCAACGGCATGACAAAAGTGTGAGGTCTTGCATATTGTGGACATTAACAGGGCCAGAAGCCTATGTCTCGGGTGAAAGCTGCTACTGCATTGCAAGGCCCATCCAGCACAATGGAGGAGGTAATAAAGCAGCTGGTACAGGCTAATCTGAGACATGAACAGTCCATGGAACAGCAACAAAAGTTTCATGCAGAAGCTTTACAAGCTCAGCAACAAGCTCAGCAGCAGTTCAATATGCAGCAACAACAGGCCATGGCACAGCAACAGGAAACAAATCGCCTGTTCATGGAGCAGATTGCTGCGCTCAGAGAGACTGTTGTGGCTCAGCCCCAACGAGTGGAGGTAAGTCCTCCTGTGACTGTTAATGTAAGGAGGGCCATTCAGCAGGTCTTGCAAAAGATGACACCCGATGACGACGTCGAGGCCAACCTCACTGTGTTTGAGAGAGTGGCAGAGAGAGAAAGACTGCCAATTGCAGAGTAGGCAGAAGTGATTGCGCCCTTTCTGTCAGGTGAACTGCAAAATGCAAATGTCCGGGAGTATACTAAACTAAAAATGGAGATCCTTGCTCGCCTGCGTGTTATGCCAGCTGTTCGTGCCAGGAGAGTCCACAGTTGGAGTTACACCATGGACAAACCTGCCTGGTCCCAGATGTATGACCTAATTCATCTGGTGCGAAAGTGGCTGGAACCAGAATCTTCTACACCAGCCCAGATTGTGGAAAAGGTGGTGGTCGACCATTACTTCAGGACCCTCCCAGCAGAACTACAATGGTGGGTTGGATCTGGTTTGTCAACCTGGTGGAAAGGTACCTAGCAACTGAGGGCTACCTCCATGATGTTCCTGCAGCACCAACACCTCCCAGGATAGCCAGACCCGTGACATCTGTGGGTAAGAGAATTCCAGCTGGGGGTGTGTGGAAAAGTGTGAGAGGGAGCAGGGCTCTGGAGCTTGGGCGTGGGCAAAAGACTGAACCTGAACCCCAGGGGTCCTCTGGTCCTAGAAAGGACTCCCTGTGCTGGAGGTGCCATGAATTGGGACATGTGGCCGCCTATTGCCCTCTTACCTCAGAGCCCATGGAGTGTGATGCTAGTCGGCGACAATCTGTTTGTGCAGCCATTCTGGGGCCAGGGTCTGAGCCGCATGTTTGTATGGTGAAGGTGAATGGCCGCTCTGTGAAGGCCCTTCTGGATTCTGGTAGCCTGGTCACTTTTGTTCGGGCCAGCCTTGTGGCTAGGGACTATGTGCCGGACAAACACATAAGAGTACTGTGCATCAGAGGCGTTGCTAGGGGTTCAGCACAGGGGGGGCGAACATGTCCAAGTGGGCCCCCAACTTGGACATGTTTGTATACCGATACTATGAGTATACGGTGAGCGTATAGTGGTATATAGCAGCTCTACAAAGGGCTCTGCAGACGATTTAGGTGAATACAGGGCAGTAACATTTAGTGACTTACCAGTGACATCTCTGACTAATTGTTCACATTCCCCATCTCTTTTATCTGGACCACCATGACCACTTCTTCCAGTGTCTGTAAAGTTTGCAACACAGACATCTTTGGCTGCTTACTTTTCCAGGCACCTGACCCACATTGTCCTCACCTACACAAAGCCCCCATCCTGCTGCTACCCCAATTATAAAATATATACTATAACCCAACCATAATGAATAATACCCCCAAGTGCATCTTTAAATTAATAACTTCCCTGTGCACCCCCTTTAAATAGTGCCCCTTATTAATAATGTCCCAGGTATTTCCTAATTGAAAAGGGAAAAAAAAACAAGGGAAAAAAAAATGATTGGAGTTCCAATACCTGGGACCCCAGGATCAGCTGTTTGAATGAACCGTGGTACCTGTGTAAGCGCCGTGACCCCTTCTCTGTTTACATAGTGTCATTCATCTCATAGCAGCCATGTAATGTAACTACAACCTCGTCCTATACACGTCTATGTGACAAGACTGGAATGACATCACACGGTCACTATAAACAGACAGCGTATGATATAAACAGGCGCCATAGCCCCTTCATACAGCTGATCAGTGGGGAGTCACTGATCTCTTATTGATGATTTATTCTGAGGATAGACCATCAATAAAAATGAGCTGGAAAACTCCTTAAGGCCAAGGCCCCATGTAGCATCCTGCAGCAAAAAACAGCTGTGGGAAAAACCGCGGTGGTTACGCATCGCGGTTTTTCCTGCAGCACTTTGCACAGAAAGCTCACAGAGATTTCCTCTGCGGACTTTCTGCTTCAATTATATCTATAGGGAAACCGCCGGCGTTTCCGTAGGTATAATTGACATGCTGCGATTTCCAAAACTGCGACTGTTTTGGAAATCGCAGCATTTCCGCTGCGCATATTTTACTGCAAAGTGGGGATGGGATGTGGCCCCTTGTGGTGAAAACCCACAGAAAAAACCGTGGCATTCTAGCAAATCCCATCCACACATCACAGAAAAATATGTGCAGCAGACGCACTGCGATTTCCAAAACCATTGCAGTTTTGGAAATTGCAGCATGTCAATTATACCTATGGAAACACCGGCGGTTTCCTTTTAGGTGTATTGAAAACAGAAAGTCCACAGAGGAAACCTCTGCGGACCTTCTGTGAAAAGCGCTGCGGGAAAAACCACAATGTTACCGCCATGGTTTTTCCTGCAGCCCACTACGTGGGGCCTTAGTCTCAATAAAGCCCAAGTGCCACTTTCATTAAATTAATTGACCCTCATATTATGCCCCTGATTCCCCCTGACATAAATACTGCACCTCTAATGACCCCTTATATCAATGACCACCCCCTTATCTTCATAATGCCTCCTAATATAAATGATGCCCCCTAATGGCCCCTTATATAAATAACCTCCCCCCTTGTATTAATAATACCCCCAATAACCCTTATATAAAGGACCCCCCCATCGTCATAATGCCCCCTAATGAATCCTCCCTTTATAGTTATATTCCCCCTCCTAACCACCCCTTATACTATTAATATACCCAGAAAAAAAAGTCATACTCACCTACCTGCGATGCTGATGAACGGAGCCGCCGGCGCTTCCTCACTCTCCACGCACAGGATGTCTGTGTCTGAGCGCGGGCTGCGCGATGTTGTGACGTCATCGCGCCGCCCTTGCTGAGAAGCGGACATCCATCTGTGGTCTCGGCGTCTTGTAAACCGCAGGCCTGTATTGGCTTGTGGTTTACAAGACAGTTAAGCACCAGGAAGCATTGTAACTAGATCGGTGTCTGCAGACACCGATCTAGTTAGAAATAAAGGTCTGTATTAATGGGGGCCCTAGGGTGGGCCCCAAAGAGTTAGTGGGCCTGGGGCAGACGCCCCCTCTGCCCCCCCCCCCCCCGCTAGCTATGCCTCTGCTGTGCATCCATGGGGATATCGTAGCTTACACCGTGGCTCCGGTTGAATTGGTAACTCCATCTGGAACTGTGACCTATGAAGTCGGGGTTGTAAAAAGACTTATGTACGAAGTTATATTAGGTCGTGATTTCCCGTTGTTCTGGGAGTTGTGGAAAAGGGATAACACTTCGGCTGTCAGTGAAGAAACTCCGGCAGAGTCGGTACTTTCCCCTATAAATAATGGGTCATGTGAGAGGACCATTGAAAACAGTGGTACCAATGAGGGGCAAACTGAAAAAATGAGTTTGCCTGAAATGCATGTAGATGACTTTTTCCCCTTGTAGGTATTAGCCGGGGAAGAAGAAGAAGAAACTTCCCTACCTGGACAACAGGTGTTAGATTTAGAAGCGTCTTGAGGTAACTTTGGGACCGAGCAAGTGAGAGACCCCACTCTGAGTGTTACACGGGCCAATGTTACGGTAATAAATGGTGAGCCACAGGAACCAGAAGCTGATCAGAAATTTCCACATTTTGCCATGAATGGGGATCTGGTGTACTGGGTTACCAAGGTTAACAGTGAAGTTGTGGAACAGCTTCTGGTACCAAAACCGTACCAGCGCATGGTGCTGGACCTAGTTCATAACTATGTGTTTGGGGGTCATTTGGGAACTAGTAAAACACAAGAGAGGGTTCTCCAAAGGTTTTTTTGGCCTGGGGTATATGAAGAAGTGAGAAGGTACTATGAGTCATGTCCCACTTGCCAGATAAGTGCCCCAACATCACACTTCCGTAGCCCCTTGGTGCCATTTCCCATCATTGAGGTGCCATTTGAGAGAATTGCAATGGACCTGGTGGGGCCCACTGTCAAATCTGCTAGGGGACATCAATACATTCTGGTTGTATTGGACTATGCCACCCGGTACCCGGAGGCAGTACCATTAAGAAACATGGCACTCAAGAATATTGCTCGGGAGTTGTTTTACATGTTCTCTCGTACAGGGATCCCTAAAGAAATCCTTGCTGACCAGGGTACACCCTTTATGTCAAAGGTCATGAAAGAGCTGTGCAAATTGTTTAAAATCAGGCACATCCGTACATCAGTGTACCACCCTCAAACGGATGGATTGGTGGAGAGATTTAACAAAACCTTGACGCATATGTTAAAAAAGGTTGTGGAAAGGGATGGCAGGGACTGGGACTGTCTGTTACCCTACCTCATGTTCTCTATCAGAGAGGTACCCCAGGCATCCACAGGCTTTTCACCCTTTGAGTTAGTTTATGGCCGGCATCCAAGGGGTTTGTTACATATTGCCAAAGAAAACTGGGAGACCGAGGCCACCCCATATAAGAGTGTTATTGAACACGTGGCTCAGATGCAGGACCAAATAGCGACCGTGACGCCTATTGTCAAAGAGCATCTGCAAAGAGCTCAGGAGGCCCAGAGCAGAATTTATAACAGTTCTGCCAGGGTGAGGGCCTTTAATCCCAGGGACAGGGTCCTGGTTCTAGTACCCACCATCGAAAGTAAGTTTCTGGCAAAGTGGCAGGGTCCCTATGAGATTGTAGAAAGATTGATTGAGGTGAACTACAAGGTGCATCAACCAGATAGGATAAAATCATTCCAGGTTTACCACATAAACCTGATCAAGCCGTGGAAAGATCGGGCGTCTTTGGTAGCCAGCCACACTGTGGTTAAGGAGGTATTACAGCCAATTCCCCCAGTAGGGGTAGGTGAAGCACTGTCTGTGCACCAGAAGCAGGAGGTAAGGGAGGTCCTACAGGAAAACGGACGCAAGTTTTCTGACTTACCAGGCCATACTCATCTCATAAAACACCATATTAAAACTAAGCCTAACAATAAAGTAAACCTGAAGCCATACAGGATACCAGAAGCCCACTGTAAGGGAATTGCCAGTTGAGCAATTCTCCAGTGCTGCTGCAAAAACCTGAGAGGAAGGGAATACAGAGACAGTGAGCCCTAAAGTTGACCCAGACCCTGTCCCTACCTACTTGTCTCACTGTCCTAATGACAGGAACAACTTGGAGCCGGTCCCTACTCTGAATAAGTGACAACACAGAACGCAGACAGGACACACAAACAGCAAAGGGAGGTGAGCTAGCCAAGGGGTCGGTAACAATCGAGCAATGCAATACAGAATCAAAATCCAAGAGAATAGTCAAAGGAAAGCCAGTGGTCAGAAAATCGGAAGAGCAGGGAACAAGGAACAAGGAGTATAGCCAGTAAGCAAAATGCAATAGCAGGCGCCAATGGGAAAGTGAGCAAACAATAAATAGGGAGAAAGAACCCGCCCCAGACTTGATAGGAGGACAGGCTGTCAATCACAAGGCAGGACTAAAGTTAATTCTTAGTGGAGCAGGGGGAGAGCAAGGTAAAGGAGAAGGGCGTGGTGGAAAATCAATTAAGGAGGTGAGGGAATAGGACAGTGTTCAGACAATACAAGAAAAACCCAAGAAAAGAATTACAACCGGGAACGCCTCCTGCGCCGCAGCGTGCGCCTGGAGGACGGTGCCAAAGCCTGGACAGGCAAGGACGTTACAGTACCCCCCCTTTTACGAGGGGCCTCTGGACCCTCGCCAGATGGACCAGGCTTTGAAGGGTTCTGGCGATGAAAGAGATTAATTAAACGTGGCGCATGTAGGTCCCTACCAGAAACCCACGTTCGCTCTTCCGGGCCATAACCCTTCCAGTGCACGAGGTACTGAACAGCATTCTGCACCCGACGGGAATCCAGAATTTTTTTCTACTTCATATTCTAGTTCCCCTTGGACCAGCACCAGCGCAGGTGGACTGGAAGAAGTAAGGACAGGGGAGATATACTTCTTCAAAAGCGACTTGTGGAAGACGTTGTGGATACGAAAAGAACTTGGAAGTTGTAATTTAAAAGATACTGGGTTTATGAGTTCAGAAATGACATAGGGCCCAATGTAACGTGGTGCAAATTTCCCCGAAGGAACTCTAAGACGCAGATTCCTAGTGGACAGCCAGACTCAATCTCCAACTCTGTATTCAGGGCCATGTAAGCGTCTTTTATTTGCCTGCCGTTTTTGATATTCTTGGGCTTTAACCAGGCTCAGACGAGCCTGGGCACAGACTGTGCACAGTCGCTGATAAGTCTGTTCGGCAGTGGGATTAACAGACTCAGTGCTACGGAGAGAGGAGTACCTGGGGTTAAAACCATAGTTGCAATAAAACGGAGACATTTTAGTGGTGACGTTAACCCTGTTGTTTATTGCAAACTCTACTAGAGGAAGAAAGGTTCTCCATTTTTCTTGAGCATCAGACACAAAACACCTTAAGTACTGTTCCAAAGTTTGGTTGAATCTCTCAGTCTGGCCATTGGTCTCAGGGTGGAACGCGGAAGAGAAAGACAGAGAGACCCCCAGACGACCACAAAATTCCTTCCAGAATCTAGAGACAAATTGTACACCCCGATCAGATACAATATTTTCCGGTACACCATGCAAGCGGAGTATGTGATTAATAAAGAACGAGGCTAGACGTGGAGCACTAGGAATTTTCTTTAGGGGTACAAAATGACACATTTTGGAGAATCTATCCACAACAACCCAAATCACAGTCTTCCCTTGGGAACAAGGCAAATCAGTAATGAAGTCCATAGACAAATGGGACCATGGTCTCTTAGGTATAGGAAGGGGATGAAGAAGGCCCTCGGGTAATCTCCTAGGAGTCTTCATCTTAGCACATGTCTCACAGGCAGCAACAAATTCACATACGTCTCGAGACCAGGACGGCCACCAGTAAGAGCGGGAGAGAAGGTATTTAGTCCCAGTGAAGCCGGGATGTCCCGTTAAGGTAGAACAATGAATTTCCTCCAAAACATGAAGATGAAGATTTGGAGGTACAAATAGTTTCCCAGTGGGAGTATTACTGAGAGCAAGATCTTGTGAATTAACCACTAAAGTAGCAAGATCAGGAGTAATAATGGCGAGAACCACTCCGGGAGACAAGATTTTATCTGGGACATCCTTAGGGGCACCGCTGGGACCAAAACTGCGAGATAGGGCATCAGCCCGTACATTTTTAGATCCTGGACAATGAGTCACTACAAAATTAAAACGTGTGAAGAATAGCGCCCAGCGGGCCTGCCTAGGAGACAGTCGCTTAGCGCTATCCAGATATAGTAGGTTCTTATGATCGGTGAATACTGTGATCTGGTGTTTGGCTCCCTCGAGGAAATGTCTCCACTCCTCGAATGCCCATTTAATGGCTAGGAGTTCTCGATTACCAATGTCATAGTTGCGCTGTGTAGGAGAGAATTTCCTCGAGAAGAAGGCTACAGGTTGCAAACACGTAAAATTTTCAGAGCCCTGAGACAACACGGCACCAACCCCCACTTCAGAGGCATCAACCTCAATAATAAATGGGCGATCATAGTCTGGTGGTACTAATACAGGAGCCTCAACAAAACATTTCTTGAGATGTACAAAAGCCTGTTCCGCTTCCGGAGTCCATTTGGTCACATCGGCACCTTTCTTTGTGAGATCCGTCAATGGCTTCACTATAGAAGAGAAATTCTTAATAAATTTTCGATAATAATTGGAGAACCCCAAGAAACGTTGCAGGGCTTTAAGGTTGGAGGGGCGTTCCCAGTTTTTAATAGCCATGACTTTTAGTGGATCCATACAAAAAGAATCGGGAGTAATAACGTAACCGAGGAAGGTGACCCTTTGGACTCCGAACAGGCATTTGGACAGTTTGGCAAAGAGAGAGTTTTGACGCAACAATAGCAAAACACTCCTAACATACTCAATATGTGTGGCCCAATCAGGAAAGAACACTAGAATATCATCCAGGTAGACAACCAAATAACGACTGAGCAAGTCTCTAAAGATATCGTTAACAAAGTGTTGAAATACTGCGGGTGCATTACATAACCCGAAAGGCATTACCAAATATTCAAAGTGACCTTCCGGGGTGTTGAACGCAGTTTTCCATTCATCTCCTTCTCTAATCCGGATCAGATTGTATGCCCCACGGAGGTCAATTTTAGAAAACCAGTGGGCACCCACAATCTGATTGAAAAGATCAGGGATCAGGGGAAGAGGGTACTGATTTTTAACCGTAATTTTATTTAATTCTCGGTAGTCAATGCATGGTCGCAGTCCGCCATCTTTCTTTTTAACAAAAAAGAACCCAGCTCCCATGGGAGACTGAGATGGACGGATGTGACCTTTAAGAAGACTATCCTGAGTGTAATCCCGCATAGCCTCACGTTCTGGAGCAGAAAGATTGAAGATCCTTCCCTTAGGGTATTTGGAGTCGGGAAGGAGTTCAATCGCACAATCGTAAGGTCTATGTGGTGGTAAAACTTCAGCAGCTTTAGGATCAAAAACATCATGAAAATCAGACAGAAATTCAGGAAGAAGCGTCTCCTCACTGAGACAATCGGAGGCATGCAAAGCAATACAATGGGAGAAGCACTGATTCCCCCATTTCACTAACTCTTTTTTGGGCCAATCAAAGGTAGGGTTATGGAGGTCTAGCCAGGGAAGCCCTAAAATGATATCAGACGAGAGATCCTCCATAACAAAAAAACTCATGAGCTCCGTATGTATTGAGCCCACTTGCAAAGAGAGTAAGGGGGTTTTAAAATGGGATTTTACCCCTGGCCAGTGGAGTAAAATCTGCCCCAGTAACCAACAGAGGAGTATCTAATGATACAAGTTCAATACGTAAAGCAGAAACAAACGAAAATTTAACAAAGTTAGTGGCAGCCCCAGAATCTACTAGGGCCTGCCCAAAAACAGATCTGCCCCCAAAGGACAGAGACACAGGTAACATCAATTTGTGAGTTTTTTCAGAAGATACCTGACTGCCTGAGTGGTTCTTCTGAATACCACTCAGGCCCTGAAGTTTTCCGCTGGTGTACGTGGTTTGATGGAACAGTCTCTGATGAGATGACCCGGTTTGCCGCAATACAGGCAAAGATGATTCCGGAGACGATATTCTCGTCTAGCCTTGGTATCCAGTGCTCCCAACTGCATAGGCTCATCTCCAGGGGTGACAGAAGGAGAAACAGATTTTTTAACAGAAAGAGAGGGATAGACAGAAGACTTAGTGGGACCAATCCCCACCCTCTCTTTACGTCTGTCCTGGAGTCTCCTGTCAATGCGGATGGCTAAGGTCATGGCCTTTTCTAAGGTAGGGGGATCAGGGTGACCTACCCAGACATCCTTCACTGAATCATTCAGGCCCTGTTTAAAAAGAGCTTTCAAAGCGGAGTCACACCAACCTGCTGTTATACTCAACTTCCGAAACTCAGAGCAGTAAGTTTTAGCGGATAGTTTACCTTGCCGGAGGGTAAGAAGTTGGGACTCGGCAAGTCCAATTTGATCAGGCTCAGCATAAATGGCCCCCAAAGACTTAAAAAATTTTTCAAGATCTGTCCACTACTCTGCCTCAGGGGGGAGTTTAAGGGCCCAAGTCTGTGGATCCCCCTGTAAGAGGGAAATGACCACCCCCACCATCTGAGATTGCAACGCATGAGGGTTGACACGAAAATACAACAGACATGATTCCCTGAACGTCTCAAATTTACCTCGGTCCCCTGAAAACCTATCCGGGAGTAACATTTTAACCCTGGGAAGGGAAATGACAGCAGGTGGTGTAGCAGCGGCCTCAGCTTGATTCTGGATGAGAGTGTGTACCTGATTGGCCAGCTCAGACACCAAACCTGCCAAACCATCCATTCGAGTCACAAGGTCCTGAATAGAAGCCATGCCAGTAATGAGTAGAAGGGTAAAGTTTTTTTTTTGTTTTTTTTGAAGGCCTGCTATTCTGTAAGGGAATTGCCAGTTGAGCAATTCTCCAGTGCTGCTGCAAAAACCTGAGAGGAAGGGAATACAGAGACAGTGAGCCCTAAAGTTGATCCAGACCCTGTCCCTACCTACTTGTCTCACTGTCCTAATGACAGGAACAACTTGGAGCTGGTCCCTACTCTGAATAAGTGACAACACAGAATGCAGACAGGACACACAAACAACAAAGGGAGGTGAGCTAGCCAAGGGGTCGGTAACAATCGAGCAATGCAATACAGAATCAAAATCCAAGAGAATAGTCAAAGGAAAGCCAGTGGTCAGAAAATCAGAATAGCAGGGAACAAGGAATATAGCCAGTAAGCAAAATGCAATAGCAGGCGCCAATGGGAAAGTGAGCAAACAATAAATAGGGAGAAAGAACCCGCCCCAGACTTGATAGGAGGACAGGCTGTCAATCACAAGGCAGGACTAAAGTTAACTCTTAGTGGAGCAGGGGGAGAGCAAGGTGAAGGAGAAGGGCGTGGTGGAAAATCAATTAAGGAGGTGAGGGAATAGGACAGTGTTCAGACAATACAAGAAAAACCCAAGGAAAGAATTACAACCGGGAACGCCTCCTGCGCCGCAGCGTGCGCCCGGAGGACGGCGCCAAAGCCCGGACAGGCAAGGACGTTACACCCGCAGAGTGGCGGTGTCCTCTGAGGTCAAACGTATGCTTGAATTAGGTGTTATTGAGGAGTCTGTCAGTGAATGGTCAAGCCCCATTGTACTAATCCCAAAACCCAACGGGACATGGAGGTTCTGTAATGACTTCAGGAAGCTAAATGAAGTGTCAAAATTTGATGCATACCCCATGCCCCGAGTAGATGAATTGATTGAGAGGCTTGGGAGGGCAAGGTATATCACAACACTTGACCTTACAAAGGGGTATTGGCAGATACCGTTATCTGATGAGGCTAAAGAGAAGACTGCATTCTCCACTTCAGAAGGCCTATTCCAGTATGTAGTGATGCCGTTTGGGTTACATGGGGCCCCTGCTACATTTCAGAGGCTGATGAATCTGATCTTGAGACCACATCGTGATTATGCTGCTGCTTACCTGGATGATGTGGTCATTTTTTCATCTGGCTGGAAAAGTCACCTCTCTAAGGTACAGGCAGTGTTAGACTCTATCAGTGATGCGGGCCTAACCATAAACCCTGAGAAGTGTGCAGTGGGACTAGAGGAAGCATAATACCTGGGTTACATCATTGGTGAAGGCCTGGTTAAGCCCCAGATCAATAAGACTGAGGCAATACAGAAATGGCCTAGGCCGTTAACAAAAAAACAGGTCAAAGCCTTCCTTGGCATAACTGGGTACTACCGTCGGTTCGTGCACAATTTTGCCTCCGTTGCATCACCATTGACGGACTTAACTAAAGGCGGTAAGTCAGCAATGGTTAAGTGGACCCCAGAGGCAGAAAAGGCTTTTCAGAGCCTAAAATCTGCCCTGTGTGAACAACCAGTGCTTGTTTTCCCGGATTTCAGAAAACAGTTTCTGATCCAGACGGATGCGTGTGATACAGGCTTGGGAGCCGTCCTGTCACAGGTGGTAAATGGGGAAGAACACCCAGTAATGTACCTGAGAAGGAAACTGACCCCAGCAGAGAAAAAAATATGCCATAGTGGAAAGAGAGTGTCTGGTTATCAAGTGGACGATGGAGTCCCTGAAATATTATCTGCTGGGTTGAGAGTTTGTGTTAGTGACAGACCATGCTCCTCTAACCTGGATGAAACAAAATAAGGAGAGAAATGCAAGAGTGACTAGATGGTTTCTCTCCTTACAAAATTCACTAAAAGTGCCCAGACCTCTGGTCTGGAGAAGAGGGGGGGGATATGTGGTAAAGCTTATGGTAAAGTGCAGTATGGTGTGTATATCTTGCCTGGTTTCCTCAGCCAGGAAAGATAACGGAAATCCAGGAAAATACATGTTGCCTTAGCAGAACATAGTCTGCTAGGGATTTTCTTTAAGTTACATGGGCTGGATTTTCTGGACTGGAGGACAGGTTGGTAGTGGGAGTCTTCCAGTTCACACCCCTGGTCCACTACTGGGTTTTCCCCTACTCCCAGGTGCTCTCAGCTGAGGCTTCCTGTGAGTGATTACTGAGGAAGGAAGCCTGGCAAAAGGAGGGCTGACAAGTGGCAGGCTGGGAGAGAGACAGAGCACCCCTGGAGTGGAGGTTTATACACTTTATACTGTGTTTGATGTTATGTATTTGCCTGCACTAGGCTAGTGAGGGCCCTGATACTGTTTAGTTAGAGCCGGACAGGCTTAGGCTTTTGTTTTGCTTTTGTGATGTAATCTTGTGCCGGAGCGCCTAAATAAAGGACCCTCGGAGTTTTAAAACCCATTGCCTCTGTGAACTTCGTCATTGCCGACCCCACCATGTGAGCTGTTCCCTACAACATGTATCAGACTTAGCAGTCCTTCCTCATAGCATAATAAATGATTGGTAAGCCTGAAGTGTCTAGATTTAGATACAGAGTGATTTTCACACCTGTTTTGTTGCTGCTCTGTATTTAATGGATTTTTGATATATCCACAAAGATCAGACAGTGTTCATACTTGTTGGACTGGGAGAGAGACTATACCAAACACCTGAGGGAGGTGAGCTGGATATGCCTATTGTGAACTGTTAAAGAGAACCTGTGAGGTTGATTTAGGACACTAAACTACAAATAGGTCCTCATGGACCGGGAATTTAACGTACCAAATTGCCCATCCATGCTCCCCTTTAAAAAAAAAAAACTTTTATATTTATCTAGAGATGAGTCCTATGAGAATTATCAGACTTATTTATTGTGCTCTCAGCACCTGTGCAGTTCTTGAGTGAAGCCAGGGACATACACACCTGCTTCACTTATTATTTTATAATTGTACAATGGTGCCTCCCTCTGAAGCCCGAGTGCAGTGCTTCTGGGTGGAGGATGACATCGGCGGACATGCACAATACATTTAGTACTGCACTTTACAAACCCCATGAAAAGGGTTTTGAACACCAAAACCCCTTGAAAAGGGTTTTAGGAGCATTTATTCTACGGCGCATACAGAAGCTCACACTGCAAAGTAAATGCCCCTAAAGCCCTTTACAACTCATTAGCATAATTATAAAACAACAAAATTCTTAGGAATAGACAAGCAGTCAAATATAGCACAGGCATATTTGGAAACAGTGTCAGAAGCCCTACAAGGTGCTGTGAGTAGATTAATGTTGATTTTCATGCTGACAGACTCCCTTTAATAAAGATTATATCTTGAACTGCAGGTGAATCATTGAGTGTTGTGGATACCTTCTTTTTGCCTGTATAACTGTATAAGTCCTTCATGAGCACCTCCCTTTAGAGGACAGAGTGCCCTCCATTCTATGTTGACATGCTGTACTTAGGCATCATCACTGCAACAGCAGGGAGGATTGTGTCTAGGACTGGAAGCAGTGGGAGAGAAACTAGTAGATATCACTTATTTTGTTATTTAACAGTATTGCCTTTCACTGGTTAATTACAACAAAGGCAAAGTGTAACTTGATAATTGTCTTTTGCTGCTATGTGATAGCTTATCACAACACAAAAAGCCATTAGAAAAGATGACTTAAAGTTCTATGACACAGTATACTGTAGTTAGTATGTTTTAAGATACTTGCAGGTCATTGACTTTGGCCATAAGCTTTGTTTATCTCTGCATAGATTCCTCATGTGTGTCTTCAATATTTAAATATAATAAACTTTTTAATACATCTTATCAGAGGAAAGTACTCCTATTTGCTGTTATCAGCTCCTCTCTTTCCTGGCAAGTGTGTATACAGATTTAGTGGAAGAGTGAAGAAATCAGGCGATACCTTTTAGAGGCTAACTGAGTATATTTATAAGTAAGCTTTCAGGAGTACTAGCTCCCTTCATCAGACATGGTGTTATACAAGAACTGAAAATTCACAGATTTTTATACACATGGTTTTCAAAGGATTTTAGAGTCCTTAAAAAAAACAAAACAAAATGCAATCTAAGTAGAGAAGTTATTTACAACAGGTCAAAAAACAATCTGGAAAGTTGTGGTGCGTGACAGAGGGATCTGTTATCTGTTTGCTATCAGGAGGTGATTTGTGACCCTCACAGGTCATACATAGTGTGACATGAAGCTGGCATGAATATTAAGTCCAAATTGCAGAGTTTGAAATTTTTGCATAAATTTATACTCCCATTCTTTCCTTTTCTCCTGCGTCTTAAAATGTCCCATTAAAACCACAACCCGCAAATCTTCAATAGAGTGGTTGTCTCCGGAGAAATGTGCGGCCACTGGGAAATCGGTTCTGCTGTTATTAATGTTGGATCTGTGTGAGTTCATTCGTTGACTGAGTCTTTGCCCTGTTTCTCCCACATAGAGGCCTGTGGTGGGACATTGCACACACATTATGAGGTACACCAGATTTAGCTCACACACAGATCAGATTACATAGCAGTCTAAGGGGAGGGGGAGGAGGAGGAGTTCAGTAAGTGAGAAACAAGTACAGATACATACTACTACAGGAAAGGTTTGTGGTGTTGAGCTGTGGGGGGGTTCCTGGTTATTGAGGTACTTTATAGGTTTATTAAATCTCATTAACATTCACTGCATCCATTCTTCTTATCCTTCTCCTGTCTCTTTTAACCCCTTAACGACATTGGACGTACTATTACGTCCTGTGCGCTTGGTACTTAGCGCAACAGGGCGTACTAATACGCCCTGGGGCGGCCGCCCTCTCACTATCTGAGCGGGCGGCATCGGAAACAGGTGTTAGCTGTAACTGACAGCTAACACCCTGCTCCATATCCCCCGGTCGGAACTGAGTTCCTATCGGAGGTTTTAACCCCTTGGATGCCGCGGCATCCAAGGGGTTCCGCCGTCTTGCCGATCCCCCCAGCACCCCCCGCGGCGAGATCGGGGGGTGCCGATATCTCTAATCTGCAGCCCGGGGTCTGCCCAGTGACCCCAGGCTGCCTGGAGCTCCCAGTACCTGGTTGATCCTGCCGAGACCTCAGGAAGTCAGCGCTGTGTTTCCATAGCGATGACTTCCTGTATAGTCTGCAAGACACGTGTATGCTCGTGTCTTGCAGTCTATAGTACTGAGCTAGAGATCAAAGCATCTCTGGCTCAGGTGTCCTAATGGGACACAAGAAAAAGTAAAAAAAAAGTGAAAAAAAAAATAAAGTATGTGAAAAAAATTAATAAAAGAATAAAGCCCCAAAAATTCCCTTTTCCTATATAAAATGAATTATATAAAAAATAAACCTAAAAATTAATAAAAACAATACATATTTGGTATCGTTGCGTCCGTAACAACCTGTACAATAAAACTGAAACCATAATTAATGTACATGGTGAAAGTCGGGGAAAAAAAACGGAAAAAACCCGCCAAAAGTAACGATTTTTCGCCATCTCACCTTACAAAATATGCCATAAAAAGTGATCAAAAAGTCATATGTACCCCAAAACAGTACCAATAAAAAGCACAGGTTGTCCCGCAAAAAAATAAGCCCTAAACCAACTCTCTAAACTGAAAAATAAAAATGCTAAGCATCTTAGAAGATGGCGATGCAAAAAAATTTGATTTATGTCCCCAAATGGGTTTTTGTTCTGCAAAATTGGTATTGCATAAAAAAACTGTATAAATGAGGTATCGCCGTAATCGTACTGACCCGCAGAATAAAGGTAAAATGTTACTTACGCTCTACGCTGCATGGTGAAAAATTTAAAAGATAAAACGCAGTGCCAGAATTGATGGGGTTGTTTTTTAATCCACCAAGAAAGAGTTAATAAAATTTATTTAATAAGTTGTAAGCACCTAAAAATGATGTAATAAAAAAATACATCTCACCCCGCAAACAACAAGCCCTCATATGGCTACATCACCAGAGAAATAAAGAAAATATAGATTGTACAATGTGAAGACAAAAACCCCAAAAATCGCCAAATCATTAGAGCATAACTGGCTGCGGCAGGAAGGGAATGTATAAGCTGTGCGAGCGTATATTAGGGTACAAACCAGATTTAGAGCTTATGAGGGACAATAAACCAGAAATGACCCCCAGAGTGACCCCCCAATAATAGGAACTACTGGGGAAATAGTAGGGAATTTAGTGTACCCAATGTACTACACACAGCTTACACATTCATTCACTTTTCCCCATCCGCTGTGCAGTCACGTCTGGGATACTAATGCTCACTACACCCCTTGATAAATTCTTTGAGGGGTGCACTTTTCAAAATGGGGTCATTCCCTAGGGGATTCCACTTTACTGGTACTTTAGAGGCTCTGCAAACATGACATGGCATCCAGATCCCAAACATCTGAATCTGCTCTCCAAAAGCCATATAGCACTCCTTCCCTTCTGCGCCCTACTGTGTGCCCAAACCGCAGTTTATACCCACATGTATGACACTGGTGTACCCAGGATAAGGTACTTAATATGGGTATAAACTCCTGTTTGGGCACAGCCGGGCACAGAAGGGAAGGAGCGCTATTTGGTTTTTGGAGCACAGACTTGGACGGATTGGTTTTTGGACGCCATTGCACTTTTGCAGAGCTGAAATGCCAGTACAGTGGAATCCCCTGACATGTCACCCCATTTTGGAAACTGCACCCCTGAAGGAATTTATCCAGGGGTACAGTGAGCATTTTTAAACCCCAAGTGTTGCTATAATTTATTATCCGTAAATGAATACACAGCTGATGATGAAAGGTGAAAATGACAATTTTTCCAGGAATACATCATTTCAGTGCGTAATATGTTGTGCCCGGCTTGTATCAGAGATGAATGCTCCAAAAGCTGTTGTGCCCGGGATCCCCGCTCACCAGTTTTTGCAGTGTGTGTCTGTGCATACATAAACTGGGCACAACATTTTGTGCACTGAAATGGCGTATCTATAGAAAAATTTCATTTTTAACTTTTCATTATCAGCTGCGCATTCATTTTTGGAAATTAAAAGAATGCAACACTTAAGGGTTAATAATGCTCGCTACCCCACTTGATAAATCCCTTGAAGGGTATAGTTTCTAAAATGGGGTGACATGTCTGCGGATTCCACTTTACTGACAATTCATGGGCTCTGCAAAAGTGGCATGGTGTCCAAAAAGCAAACTGTGCTCTAAAAACCAAAATAGCGCTCTTTCCCTTCTGTGCCCGGCTGTGCCCAAACAGCAGTTTATACCCACATATGGCATTGTTAAGTACGTTATCCTGGGTACACCGGTGTCATACATGTGGGCATAAACTGTCATTTGGGCACACAGCAGGGCGCAAATGTGAAGGATCGCTATGTGCTTTTGTAGCGCAGATTTAGATTGTTGGTTTTTGGACTCCATGTCACATTTGCAGAGACCCTAAAATTGCCCCTACAAAATGGGGGTCAATTCTTGGGGAGTTCCAATTTACTGGCATCTCCACGGCTCTGCAAAAATATCATGGCGACCAGAAAGTCCCTCTAAAGCTGTACTCCAAAAGCTAAAAAAAACCAGTGCTCCTTCCCTTCTGAACCCTGCTGCATGCCCAAGCAGCAGTTTATACCCACATATATAATTTTTTTGTCCCCGGGATAGCCCACTTAATAGTTTTAGGAGTTCATGTCTCTGATGCCACAAAGTGGCCGCAACGTATTAGGCACTGAAATTGGATATTTCTTTAAAAACTTTAATTTTCACTTTGTACATTAATTTTTGGGAAGCACTTTTAGGCTCTAAATGATAATACCCCTTGTTACATTCCTTGAGGGGTGTAGTTTCTAAAATGAGGTCACTTTTGAGAGGTTTCCATTATATTGGTACTTTAGGGGTTCTGCAAATGCGACATGGCATCCGAAAACTATTCCTGCAAAATCTGCCCTCCAAGAGCTAAATAGCGCTCTTTCCATTTTGAGCCCTGCCATTTACCCATGCAGCAGATTCCAACCACATATGGGGCATTTCTGTGTTCAGGAGAAATTGTGTAACGAACTTTGGGGTGCTTTTTCTCCTTTGTCCTCTTGTGAAAATGAAAAATTTGGGGCTAAATTGACGGTTTATTGGAAAAAAAGTAATTTTTCATGTTAATGTCCCAATGTTAATAAAATCTGTGAAACAGCTGTGAGGTCAAAATGTTCACCATACCCCTAGATAAATTCTATAAGGGGTGTAGTTTCCAAAATGGGGTCACTTTTTGGGGGTTTGTATTATATTGGTATTTTAGGGGCTCTGCAAATGTGACATGGCATCCGAAAACTATTCCAGCAAAATCTGCCCTCCAAAAGCTAAATAGCGCTCTTTCCATTTTCAGCCCTGCCATTTACCCATGCAGCAGATTACAACCACATATGTGGTATTGCTGTGTTCAGGAGAAATTGTTTAACAAACTGTGTTCCCCTCCCTCCTCCCCCAAAATTAAATTTTTTTCCCCCCAAAAAAAAACCCCCGCCCCCCCCCCCCCCAAAAATAATGGGTTCCCCCGGCCCCTTTTTGGGGGTTTTTTTATTTTGTTTTTGGGCCTGCTGGGGGCCCGCCCTCGCTCCCCCGTCCGGTCTTTTCTCCTTTAACCCATTGTGAAAATGAAAACTTTGGGGATAAAGTGACATTTTAGAAATGTTTCATTTATACATCCCAATGTTAGCAAAATCTGTGAAACGACTGTAAGGTCAAAATGCTCACTATACCCCTTGATGAATTCTGTGAGGGGTTTAGTTTCCAAAATGGGGTCACTTTTTGGGGTTTTCCTTTGTATTGGTACTCTAGGGGCTTTGCAAATGAGACATGGCACCTGAAAACTATTCCAGCAAAATCTGCTTTTCAGACGCCCAGTGTCACTCCTTCCCTTCCGTGCGCTGCCATTCACCCAAACATCAGTTTACACCTACATGTGGGGTATTTCCGAGCTTGGGAGAAATTGCATAACAAACTGTGAGATGCATTTTCTCTTTTAACCCTTTGTGAATGTGTTAATTTTAGGGCTAAATTAAGGAATTAGTGGGAAAAAATTAAATGTCTAAATTTCACCTCCATATTGTTTTAATTCCAGTGAAATGCTTAAAGGGTTAACAAACTTCCCAAATGTTATTTTGAATTATTTGAGGGGTGCAGTTTTGAAAATGGGGTGATTTATGGGGGTTTCTAATATATAGGCCATTATAATCCTCTTCAGAACTGAAGTGGTCCCTAAAAAATTAGTTTGGGAAATTTTCTTGTAAATCTGCAAAATCGCTGTTACACTTGTAAGCCTTCTAACATCCAAAATAAATTACAGGACGATTAAAAGATGATGCCGATATAAAGCAGAGATATGGTATATAATATGTATTAATGTATTTGGGTGGTATGACTATCTGTCTGAAAAGCAGAGCATTTCACATTTTGAAAATTGCGATTTTTTTTCCAAATTTCCATCAAATTTCCTATTTTCTTATAAATAAATACAAAAATATTCATTAGAGTTTACCACTAACATGAAGTACAATGTGTCACGAAAAAACATTCTCAAAATCACTTGTGTAAGTTAAGACGTCTCAAAGTTATTGCCATATAAAGTGACACATGTCAGTTTTGAAAAACGAGGCCTGGTCCTTAACGCACTTTTGGGCTGGGTCCTTAAGGGGTTAATTGTTCACTCTAGAATGCCTTTTCCGTGTGTAACAAATGCAAAGTCATTAAAGGGGTATTCCCAAGAACATAACCATATCTATATTTGTAGATATTAAAAGATAAACATTTTTGCAAATATAAGTAGTTAAAAATTCTACAGAGTTTTAAAGATTTTCTCTAACTATCTTAGTGGCGACAGTCTGTTGTCTTGATCGCTTGCTAATGGATACGACCACAAATACAGAAACTTTATATGGTCTGGGACTTGTCAAAAACCCAGCCATGATATCCCAGTCACGATAAGGAAACCATTGCTGATTTTCTGACCTTAGAAAGATCTGGCATTCATGGTCATATCCATTGGCAACCAATCAAGGCAACAAGACTGTGATCACAAGATATTTAGAGAAAATCTTTAAAACTCTGCAAAATGTTTAATTACTTATACTTGCAAAAATGTTTAACTTTTAATTATCTACAAATTTAAAAATGGTTATGTACGTGGGAATACCCCTTTAATGTCTGATTCCTTTCAAAATCTTTCACAGAAACATGGATTAAGCTGTCTCATACTGCTTCCCCTACTGTCTTGCCCTTAGGTGGGCTATACTGTTCTCATTTTCCCAGGATTGAGAATAGGCCAGGTGGAGAGATCCCTACAGTGCACATTCCAGGTTATTCTACCAGACAGGGGCATAATTAGGAAAGATTTGGCTCAATAGCAAACTTTTGACTTCTGCACCTCTGAGTATAACGCCCCCATTACTGGCTCCTACTTGGTGTAAAGTCCCCTTTACTGGTGTCCCGCTCCAGCCCACTGACTCCTCAGCTTATAGGATGGACGACGTGACTCACTGCTCTTTGAACCAGAGGGAGATGCGTTCCCTGTATTACTTTTAGAACTGTTATTTACTGCACTTCTGTCCAGGCATTCAGGTCAGCTAATATTAGATTGCTGATAAAGGCTCAAACAATGTATATTATCTCTTATGTAAACACAAAGATAACACTGAGTTTACTGCAAGAACATTGTCTGTCCTGATAAGACGCATGTGTTTTCCAAACCTGTGTAAAGTAATATTAATTTACTGTGCATATTTGATCTGCATTATCATAGATTTCTGGAAATCACAATAAATAATCTCTCATGGTTAAGACAATGTCTATATCTACTGAGGTACTTCATAGTGTTCTGTCCATCAAACAGTTAAAACCTACTAGGTTGTTGAAAAATACAGGAAATAGCAGGCAAACTGCTGAGAGAAGGAAATGGAAAAACCCATTTAATGTCCCTTATTAACACCTCTATATCCTCATCTGCCTCTCAGTTTCTATCACTAAAGTTCTTTGGCCTTTCACAACTTACAGTAGTTCTCCCATACAGAAAGACAACAATATGCTTGATCTGGCGTTCTTCAGGTTAATTTCATTTTCCAACTTTATTAGAATTTTTTTCCTGATGCTAACCCTTTTTCTTTTGCTATCTGGGATTTTTCTTCTTCTCAGAACATACCTATCACAGAAAACACGTTTCACTATGATTTTATTTCCTTAACCGCAATTTATATATTTTTTTTAGTTTTCATACGTTTACAAGTATACAGTATCCAAGCAATAGAGGTTCAGAATATATGATTATGTTAATTTAAAATCTGTCCTTTTCTGGACTTTAACTCTGTAAATCAGATGTTAATTTTGATCCCTACATTTTAGAATAGCCCCAGTTACAGGGAAAATCAGCCTCCCCCACCAAAGAAATAGTGGCCAGATGTCCCCAAAGGTCTATTATGACCTTATGGGGACACAATGTAAAAAATAAACAAATAAACAAAATGAATAGAAAAGTGGAAGTAAAATAATTACAAAAATTACAGGTTCTAGCCAAACCCCTGACAACACAATACAAAATAAAAATTACTGTAATGGAGAGGAAAAACTATTTTATAAAGTTTTTTAGTAGCACTTTGTGCTGTTAAATGAAAAAAATGAAAAATGAAAGACAGACCTGTTTCCCTCCTCTTTTGTTTATATTTTCCAGGATATAAAAAAAATGAAAAAAAAAACATGCAAAAATAAAAACAACATAAAAATAAAGCCCTATGTGTCACCGAAAAAAGATACAGAAATTAGATGAATAACGCAAATTATCAAAATGTTATAGCCCTCAAAACTGCGTATACAAAAAAGCCAAAAACGTGTCTGGTCCTGAACCAGAAATTGGCCCGGTACTGAAGTGGTTAAACAGTACAGTACAGTATTTATTATAAATAAATGGATAAATTTTTAACTGAAGTAAAATCGATTGATTTCAGTGGTAGATCCATTAAAAATGGATCAGTGGGTAGGGTCAAAAAAGAAAGACCAATGAAATGTATCAGTTTTTTCACAGTTAAAACCTGATGCAAAGTGAATGACACTTGGCCATAATAAACAGAAAAATGAATGCATTTTTAAAGGCTATTAGATCTGTTAAAAACGTCACTGTCGAGTAAATAAGGCCTATGACTCAATAATAATAGCCACTACACAGTGTATGCTTTTGGCTCCATACACTGTGCATATAACGGCTAACTGGTGGGGGTTGGACCCCCACTGATCTGATACAGATTAACTATCCTAAGAACAGGCCATCAATAATGAGTCTTGCACAATCCCTTTAATTACACATTAAACTGAATCTTTCCCCACAAAAATAGATATCAATTTGCTCAGCTCTTCCTGATCAACAGCATCATGCTCACAGATACTGTAGAATGGCATGTTCTATGCGAATAGTTCTCTTTAAATGCCTGTGTATTAGTACTGTTAAACGGATAAATATATCTTTTAATCAAAAAAGTTGAGAATAATATGCTTTTTAAAAAATTAGGTAATATTTGTGGGGAAACAATAATAATAATAATAATAATAATAATAACAATAATAATAATAATAGTTTTGTATGTATTAAATTGACAGAGAAAGGGATGTTATAAATATTTATTAATTTGACTGGATTACAACCTTTTGTACATCACAATTTGCATAAGTTCTCAAGTTACATCCTGTGTACAACCACAAAAAACTATGACATGAATTTTTACATAAAATGAACAGAATGAAACAGATTTACAAGCATATTCTATACAGATCATTGTAACTTTTTACATCATTATTTTTCTTAACAAAATATTTTTAAAGGGATTTGAAACAACAAAAAAAATTAAATAAAAAAATACTCAAACAAAAAAAGAGCAGACCTCCATCAATGCATGCAACATTCAATACGAAAACACTTAGTGTAGGACAATACAGAATTTACTTAATTCCATTATAGCTTTTTTTTTTACACTTTTCTTTATATCTCTTATATATTAGGCTCTCTGTACAGATTCTCAATGGATGGCAACTAACACACTGTTCAGCCACCGCTGGTTTATCATCAGCACATCACAGAACACTTCTAGAGTTACAATTGAACAGAATGCTTACATTTACATGCTGAATGCCTAAGGGAAGTATAACCCTTCAATTCTTTTCATCTACAAAAATGTATACTTATTTACACAATAACAAAATAAAGGAACTTGCTTCTTATGACATTTGCATTCAAAGTTCATTAGACTAGCAGAGCATAGAACGGTAATTCTAATATATAGCTAAAGAGAGAATATCAATTTTCTATGGCCAGTTTTGCTTCATATTTTATGATAGCAGGGTATTTTTCCTGCAATGTGAAGACTAAAATAAGTTTGTTTCACTTTTTTCAAATTGAAAAAAATTGTATTCAAAATACCTGAAACTACGCAACTTAAACATATCTGAGATGTTAACAAAATCAGGCACTAGTAATGTCTGCAACACTTAAGACTTTGAGGAGTTTGGTCGTGAGAGTAAAGTGACATACAGCGTGTATGTTGTGTTGTATATTGGCTACTTGAACATACTTTTTATATGTTATTGTTACATGTGCTTAACAAAGACTATGTTTCAAGTATTGCCAACAATTTATAATATTAATGAAAGGATACCGTTTCTTCAATCTGCAGACATAGAATATTAACTCTTATCAACTCACACTCAATATCTATAACATCATTTCCAGACTCGTGAACCTAAAGTATTAAGAATAATATAAATCTCATTCACATGTAAACACACACACTGTGCTTTTTTACTTAAACTTTTCAATTCCTCTGGATTCAACTGAGTTGTAAAATTTGCTTTGCTTGCATATAAATAAACTATAAATAAATATATTTTAATGATTTTATCTTGGCTCTCTATACATAAAATTATAGTTAGTGGGTGATTAGTATTTAACACAAACTTGAAGCTTTATAGATAACAGAAGCAAAAAGCCATAAACAATGTTAATGTGTTAAAATATATATGCAACAAAAATACTGATATTTGCTTCTAACATTTTTTAAAATGTTTTTGTTTTATAAGTTTTTTTTAATTATTTTCACCTACAGAAAAAGCATTGAGACATCAATGTTGCATAGAATACTTCCATAATGACTTAAGAATTTGGTATAACACATTGTTGGCACACATTGGAAGCATATAGTGCACCATTTATAATTCAAGGATGCACCAAAAAAGTTGTCACTCACTCTATACGACAGATGAAGAATGCATCTGCAAGATTTCATTTGTTCAAAAGGTACTAATTCTAGGAATGTCTGCACTAGGGAAAACAGATTTATGGTTCTGATGTGCAGCTGCTATATACAATTTATGACCCAGAGAGATAGAAAGAAAATGATATTTTATGGTTTGGAACAACAATAATGCAGTTCTATCAGTGGAATGTATTGTGAGAATAAAGGCAAACCAATGTTAGCCCTGCTAATTTAGTGCTGATTACAGGTTTCCGAGCAAGAATCTGTATTTGTGCTATCATTCTGACTTGACATTTCTATAGCAACCATTCCCATGCTTTGCAGTCTTTTACAGTAAGTCAGAGCATAAAAGAATTATAGTTTAAAGAAGAAATGCACACTTTTCACGCATTTAGCTTGTGATAGAACCCCTTAGAAAATAAAAATACAGAAAACTAAAACAAATTTCCATTCAGAGTGATTTTAATTGATATTGAATTTTGCTAGAAACCACTTACTGCATCATATAATAGTCCATACTAATTGTAGGATTTATCAGTAACAATACATTTTCACCATACCCATAATCTCAGTCATTCACCTGAGTTTCTAAGAGAAGATGCAGAACGTCGTCTCAATCATTGCTCTTCAAATGCCTTGCCTAATTCTAGGTTGGCATAAAAGGCAAGCCCTGATGTTTTATCTTTTGTAAAACACCATGTTACTGAAAGCCTCAGTCTGTATTGTAACACTAATGTTTTAACTCTTACATGTACCTAAAATAACAGATTTTTAATTAGCAACCAATGCAAACAAACCAGCAACTGTAAGATTTGTCATAGCTGATGTATTTCTTCATCAAGGATAAGCTCATGTCATCAGCATTTTTGCTATTTGAATTACAGAAGAAAAGATAGGCACTGCACGTTTACTGTACTGATACTGTACACGTGGCATAGTGAGAACATTACCTGCAACTCATAGGAATTAAATATACTGTTTAAACTTGCAAATATTCCATATCCAATAAACATACTAAACTGTAATTTATAGTAGCTATAGATGAGAAACATCTAAGGTGCAAATTATGTAGAACACATACTAGTTGTGATACTAATATAGTTTTTCTTGCTATGATCTGTTGTGTCTGATTCTGCCTTAGAGTGCTTCTAAGATTCTAAACTGGACTCTTTAACATTCTTCTAGACACTAGAGGCCATGTTTTCTTTAGCCTCTGGAATGCATTTTAGTAGACTCCTTGTTCTCCAATCAACTGCAAAACATGTCAACAAAACCTTCTCAGTCTAGTCTGAAACACATTCTGCTTCCTGGGCGCCTTCAATTCCATTTAATCTCTATCCTGACATTGTGCCCCCAGCAAAGACTCTTATCAATGTGTCTGAGTAGAACTGGCTAAAAGTTTGTGCCAATTTACTATCCGTTTTCTAAGGTCCACTTTGTCCAGCCAGATGTAAGCTTCACCAATCAGAGTTTTCTTCATAAATTTTCCTCCATTTGAGGCAAGTAGAATCTATGATACAATATAAAAGAAGAATATTAAACACATTTATATGCAGCATCATGCATAGTCCAATAGATATCTATCTATCTATCTATCTATCTATCTATCTATCTATCTATCTATCTATCCTCATATTCCCTACCAAACAATCATTAAAAGTTCTTGTTTCTGCAATCAATGCGGAGAGATTGAACAGCATTTCTCTTCATTTACATCCTATAGTGGAAGAGTGAAGAAATCAGGCGATACCTTTTAGAGGCTAAAATCCCATATACATTTCTCTTTTTCGAGATCTTGAATATTGATGCTATAAATGTTATGATATTCTTTATAACAGAAGATTTTTGGGAACAGGCTTATTATTTACTACACCTACTACTTCAATTACTATAAAATAACTGCACAGAGAATGAATGCACTGACAACCACTGCCTGGAAACCCAAACAGTAGACAAATCACCCGTATGAAGACTCCCATGGATCCCCAGAATGAGGAGCATGGGTTAGTATAACCTAGGGGTACACACGTCCTCCTTCTCGCAGGAAAAAAATCATACTTTTACAATTTTTCCTGGATGGACTAATCTAGTACCACAGACAATAATATAAGTAGATGAAATTTATGAGTATAAATTATGGCTCATAGTTGGTAATATATTTAGAATTAACGCTTACTTGCAAAGAGTGTCCAGCAGGGCTCATACTAAATCGAAAAGTCTCATTGAATGAAGGTTCCCGATCATGTCTACAAACCCTTGTCTTCTTCTTTATTATTCGCTTCTGTGTTGCTATATTAATAACATACAGCTTCACATAAAGATCTGCAAAATAATGTAAACCATATATATTTATAGGAATTCAGTTTCAAAATTAGATATAACTATGAATTAATATGGACACTTAATAAAATGTATGTACTTGCTTTCTTTTCCCAGAATGACTACATATTTTGGTGCAAGCAGGTACAGTTCAAACCACAGTCTATGTCTATACCATTTCAATTGATGGCAAAGTGTGGGATGGCATAGCAGTTGTAGATATTGTGTGAGCCTATGCCCATGTTTTCTCTGTGGATAAAAATACTGGGAAAAGATGACTTAACAAAATGAAAGACAATGTCTGGTACCACTAAATTCTGTTAATTCAATATGATGTAGTGGAACTTCAAAAAAATTTAAAATAAAGGAAAGTCATCTGGTCACCACCGCTACCACCTTATCAATGGTTATGACTAAAATGTCAGCTTTAAAGGGAGTTTGTCAGCAGAAACCAGCATATCAAGCCATCCCTGTAAATAGACAGGTTAGGGTCACCCGAATCAAATGGTATGTTTGATTCAGGTGACCCTCTGGCTCCACTGCCAAGATATATCATTGTTTGTGTCAATATGCAAATAAGCTCTTTGGAGCAATGAGGATGTTACCACTTACATCTTTGGAGCAATGAGGATGTTACCACTTACATCTTTGGAGCAATGAGGCCAAAGAGCTCATTTTCCTATTGATATCTTAGCAATGGAGCCACCAACTCACAAGGGAAAAACATTGTTTGATTTAGGTGACCCTAACTTATCTATCTGCTGGGCTGGGTTAATATACTGGACTCTGGTGACAGACTCCTTTTAAGGTGAACTTGACAGAGATATTCAAGAGTCTATAGAGATATTTCAGCTGGAGAGTCAGCAAACAGCCCTGTCTCACCTCATTAGAGATAGAAAATCTCTAATATCTGCTAAGAGAGCAAAAATATAAGATGTGAGATGTGACAAAGACAACATATAAAACCATATAGAGAGTCTAATTTGTTGATTGCAATTGTGTGCAACAACAACGTACATTCAGTACTGTACCTATTCTGCATAGAGACACACAGATACACACTACAAATGCTACAACACTCTTGAACAATGTCCAAAACAGTGTCAGGCTGTGTGCATACATGCCACGTTGCAGTTGTCCATTTATTCATACATTTCCAGGAGGAAAAATACATAAACAGAGTACTAAGAAAAGATGCTAAAGAATTGTTATTTTATTGGGAAGGCATGCTAGAGATCACACAGTTCTTCTTTAATTTTAATATTTCTTTAGCATACCTGGCAGATGATCTGGAGACTTAAATTTATATGTAATATTTCTGCATTGTAGAATCTCTACGATCAGCTGCTCCCCATCTGTCTTCATCTCTTTTTTCAGGGCAATTTTGATTTCACCCATGACTTGGGTTTTACCTGGAGATGAAGTGTAAAATATAGAATATTTATACTACTTTTCATCTTTTGTTCACACCATCATCAGTTGTGCTACTGAACAGTAACTTTCTGCAATATGAGATATATAGAAACAAGTTTTACTAGGATTGAAATAAAGCAAATGATTTGTTTCTGACCCGTCATGATGAGAAGTAGCACAATAACTATGAAACATTGCTCTGATCTGCAACATGAAAAAGTAAATCAAGCTGTTCAAGTCCTCAACAAGCTAGCATGAATTAATGTTTCCATGGGGAGACATTTTCTATTTACTGCCATTATAAGCAGTAAACTACATGAGTAATAGTATTTTCATGCTGTGATAAAAGGATAAAAAATACTTTTCAATGGCAAATACAGTTTAATAAAAAGATACTATAATGTTTTATATATTTAGATATGACAGGAAATATAAGGTAAAGTAGGTGTCAAATCAGGTTTTGTATTTTTTTTTATCTTTTTTATCTTTGTATTATAGATGTGTTTAACCGTGGAATGACTGCCTTCACCACAGATCACAAGGCATTATGGGAAAGGAGCTGGGGAGCTCATGCGCCCTCTATTGGATGTAACAGATCCTCAATTTGCTTTTGTCTCACCGAGCCACAGTACATTGTACAGTTAAAGGCTCACAGGCCCTGGTGCAAAAGCTCAGCGTGACCTCGCTGTACAACTTCCCCCTCACAACCATCAGCCATGTCTCATCCATACATTTTAGCAGCATTTATATTTCTCTTTCCTTCTGTATCTGGGTCCAGACTGCCATGAATATTTACTCACAACATGTCTGTTAGAGGGTAGACAGTTGTATGAGCTGCCGATTCCAATACCCTTTCCCTATGTGCCAAACTGAAAGACAGAGTTTTCAATGTTTTCAAACATTTAGTCAGAAATTTAAGAGTAGAATAATCAGAAAATGATGTACCTGCTAAATATGTTCTATATTAATGGTATATAAACTTCCCCTCATTCCCATTCACTATCAGCACCGCTACCCTGTAATTTTGTCCACTTGCACAACAGCATCTGCTACATAATATCTCATTGACTATATGCTACTGACCAACTATTCTTTTGCCATTAAAGGAAGGATGTGTATCATATATCTCATTCCAGTGCACAGAGTGGCAGCCAATAAAAAAGAATAATAATAAAGATCAAACTAGTTTAGTCTTAGCATGGTGAGAGTGACCTGGTGGCTCCCGGCTTCTGGGCTCACTAGTTCCGTAGGGTTTGATTAAAAGAATGGTGATCCTTTGCACCCCATATGAATTTAGCAGCTGAACATGCATGTGCAGTTACTATTTCCTTCAATGGTACTGCTGTAGACTGCGCTTGTCTGTCTCTGGGAGGCCAATAGATAATGAACGGAGCAGCAGTTTGCATGATCAATCTACCACTCCATTTAGACAATTTATCCTGGTACCACTGTAAGGAAGGATCAAACATCCAATATAGTATCTGCAATAGTATGGTGCAATCACAAAATATAAATAATGTAATAGCAAACAGTAAAAGTCTAATTTGTGCATTATTTATAATTGTCTAGGTATCACTGGGTAAGTACAGTAATATTTACTGTATATCAGGAGTCTAATTTCCTAAAAGCTACACATTTGACCTTGCATAAGAAACAAAGGTAAGTGGTGTTACACTATAAATGATTAATTTTACAAAATACATGGTTATAACAAAACTGAAAAGTTTATGCAATACATTTAGAATTTAATAATTGAGACTGCTTCTCTAAACTGCTGAAAAAAAAACAGAGAATAATGTTGGTCAATGTAGAGAAAAAATATGAATGGAAATGTCATGATAGGTCTAACCTTCTGTATCAGTCAAGCCCAATCCAGTCTGGTCTTGCCCGTTTTGGTTCATTTTACCACTGTTAAAAACAAGGGTATTATTACCAGTCCATTTTCATGTAAAAAAAAAATCTAAATGATCTAAATCTGCTATTGTACAGTTTCAAATAGTGCATTAGTGACAGACCAGTTTACTATCAAATAATATGAGACTTTTACCACTTTCAAGAGAGAGGCTGAGAGCCTATAGAAATGGGAGACAGAAACGGCAATGATTAATATTTTATTGTCGATCCCTCAGAACCAGTTGGATAATTATTCTGATCAATGATGTTAGTGGTTAAAGCATTTGATGGTTTTCACTCCTATGCAGGGGATGATGCCTATAGATAGCAGAACTTATGATGCTGTTTTTTATCTACACACAATACATGTAAAGTCTTTTTTTTTTGGATGGATTTTGTATTTAGATAGACTTTTATTATAAGTTTCTATTAATTTAGTCATAAACTTGTATAGATATTTGACTTGAGTTTTCAGTGAAAATGTCAGACCATTAGATTCAATTAACTTAATTTATAGGGGTTTTAATATTTATGGCCTATACTTAGGAGAGGTCAGTAATACCAGGTTGGTGGTGGCCTAATTCCCATCACCCCCACCATTCCGCTGGATGAAGTGGCTGTGGCAATCTACTGAGCACCGTTTTCATCAACGTTTGGTAGCAGCCGTTAGGGTATGTTTTCACTATTGTTTTGGGGTCTGTTGCTGTCACCCATCATATGATGAAAACAATGGATATTAACTGTAGTAGAATAACAGACACAGATGTAGCCCCTTCATCTGTGTCCATTCCCATCGACTCTAATCTAAACAACATCACAGACACTTTCTTTCATCATGTTTGCTTACTTTTGTAACTGAAAAAAAAAGTCCTGCATACAGAGGAAAGCTTTTGTCAAGTTTTTTACTTGGGGTGAATGCAGACAGACACCAAGAGGAGGGTTCTTCTGTGAGTATCTGTTGTTGAATGTCTGTTGCTCTCAGCCTGTGACGCTAGTGTGAACCCAACCTTACTTGTATAGCAACCCAGTGCCATTCAGTTGAATAAATAAAACTGCAAATAGCTGCAGAACCAGAAACCACCACTACAAAATGTATGGTGTTGTGCCTGATCGACAATTTAAAGTTTGCAGAACTGAAAGTACCTCAATCCTTAAATTACGGGGGCTGGGACCTGGAAACCCCACATCACTGCACTGTCAGAGGGGTTGGCCTTACAGCTCAATGTCATTGCCAGCAGTGAGGAATGCCCACCTTCATTCACTTCAAGACTATAGAAGTGAACTATCTGGGGGCATTTCCTCCGCCCAGTGCTGAGCTGTGTGACTGGCCCCTCTGACAGTGCAGTGATATCGATAGCCAAATATAATGGCACTGACATCTCTAAAACTGAGCCAGATGCCTGCAAAATTGAAAGTACACTGAATTCAGAGCATTGCCCTCTAAGATGACATGAAAGGTCCTTTTTAAAAATGTTTTGCCTATCACAGGTAATTATCACATGTTGTTAGAATATGACAGAATGTGGGTTACAACTGCTGGAAGTCCCACCAATCCCATAAATGAACAATCTACAGAACGAGTTCCAAAAAAACCCCAAAACATTAAAAACTGCTCAAAATACAGATGTAGCAAAGTTTAAAATTACAGATAACACATTAATAACACTGAGCTGAAAGTTAAGTTGACTCTGCTACATATGTAGGATAAAAAAGAAAATCAGTACTCACCATCCCTGACATTTCAGTGCAAGCCCTATGACTTTTTTCCAGTCTCTGTTTACATGCAGACAGCATTTACCACTATAGCCACTAACTGGCAGTACTACAGTCATTATGCCTCCCATCAGTGAGCCACAATGCCAGTAATCTGGTATGTAACTCTTATGGCTATTGATTTTCTTCAGTGGTCACATGCTGTTCATCATTGGTGTACCTACCATGTAGGCAGATCACGCAGCTGCTATGGAGCCAAGGGGTCTGGCGCTAATCTTCTGCTTCTCCTGCTTCCCAACACTAAATCACTGCATTTTCTTGCAGCCACCACTGGGCAGAGCAAGAGTGTAAGATTTTAACAAATTTAAGAGATTTAACATTGAGTTCAGTGGTACCTGTATTAATTCCTATGCACTGAGCTCCAGTTGTCTGGTGCAAATATTAAAAAATATGGTGGGTGATTTGTACAAGGCATGTCAAAAGTAGCAATTTTAGGCACTCAGCCATAAAATAAAGACATTTCTCTGAGTTTGTGCATCTTTTGCTACTTACCCTAAAAGTAGACATGGGTGGCACGGCTTTGTACCCCATCAAATTTACAGGTGCAAAAAATGACTTAATGGCTGAAATCTGCACCAGCCCCTAGCTGATATAGATTTCAATTTCTGGTGCATGGATATTTCACTCCAACTCGGCTATTCATTTAGACTGGCATACAATATACCAGTCTTCGTAAAATGTCCCATGGTGTTCAGAATGATCACCATATTAATATAGCACCTGGGTGATGTGGAGTGTGAATTTTTTTATGGAAAAAAATTCTTCAACATCATGAAAACATTACAGGGGCCCTTATATTTTGCTATGCGGCTCTATGATATCTGTGTATGTCCCCGCTGTTCACATGTAAACATAGACCAGTAGGACCATTGGAAAGCCAGTGCTGGAGTACCAAGGGAACATAGAGGTGAGTACTGAATCTTTTATTATTTTATGCTGTTTTTTTTTTTTTTTTGTAAGGTGTATAACCCTAGTGCCCTTCCAGTCCTTGTGCTATGCATGAACTAAAACTTATATTCACATAATTCTTTCTGTACATTCTAGGAAATGATGGTCAACCACCTACAGTATTAGTAATTGATGGTAAATGCACATGTTATGCTGTAACTTCCTATGGTAAAAAAAAACGCGTTAGTCTGATGCACCATGTTGCAGCAACACACCTTTTTTTGTGCAGATTTTGCTGCGTTTTTTTTTAGCCAAAGCCAAGAATGGCTACAAAAGGAATGGGAAATATATAGGAGGTACTTATATGTCAACCTTAAGCACAATCCATTCCTGGTTTTGGCTCAAAAAAAGCTGCAAAATCTGCAGCTAAAGAAGCTGCATCTCCGCAACGTGGGGCTGCAGCCTAAATGAAACTAAATGAGTTTCTCAATAATTAGTTGATATGAATAACATTTTGTGTATGAAGACTAACATCCATCTGAATATTCACTACATGCTGCATAAATGGCTTTATATTGTAAGAGTCATTGCATGATAGAAGAATGTTAACTTGATATAGTATTCCTGCCTCGTGAAGGACTCTTTAGCATTCAGTTGGTACCAGAAAATAACCTATGAACAAGTCATGTGTGAGCCATTATTTTATTGTTTCATATTGAATAAATTAATAGCAGGGACATCTTCACAAACAATACATTTAGATATAAGGCATATATTAATAGAGCTTAAATTATGATAAAGTAGTATTACATTGATCAGTGTATTTGCTTACTAATTGGTCCTCACCAGCTTAAGGCCTCCTGCACACGACCATAGTGCTTTTTACTGACCACGAATACTGATCCACAGTCCCCCAAAAAACATGTCAGTATGTCATCCGCAAACACGGATCTACAAAAAGACTTGTATAATTCCCTTCTCTTGACTGTACTACAAATGTGGACAAAAATAGGACATGCTTCATAAATTTCGATCTTGTATGACATTGTATATGTCATAGACACAAGGCCACAAAAACTACAGCAATGTATATGGGCCCATAGAAATGAATAGGTCCATACATATAACTGCAATTGCAGATAGAAATTACAGTCGTGTGCAGGAGGCCTAAGGTTTACAGATATGATCACATAGGATTGCAAGAGTGCCTAAATGTTACTCCACCTTGGAAGCAGAGGAAATAGGGCTGAAAGGGAACTGTTATGCAAAAACTACACTAAATCAATAAAATTAGTATATTAAGTGGGAACTTTTCACCAGACCAAATTTTGAGGGACAAATGTAGGTATGCTTCACCAACTTTACCCTGTGTAGCTTATATTGCACTTGAGTGTCATTACTCATTTAAGCACTGGATAAGACCGCTTTCACAAGGTATTATATTGGTCAATATTTTGCAAAACTATTTGTACAGTAAGTAAAAAACAGGAAAGGATCCATAATGTGGAAAGAGTTTGAAACTCTTCATAATAGTTTTTCTGTACGTAGTTTCCACTCTTTGGTTTTGCTTACAAATACTGATGTAGGATACTGACCACTGAAAGTGGGCCTAAGGCCTTATTCACACAAACGTGCCTTTATTGAAGGCTCTAATGGCGGTTTTTATCAGCTGTGAACGTCTCTTTCTGCATCCATTCCATTTTTCTGTTTTTAACGGCTGTTTTGCATCTGTTTTATATCAGTTAAAATAAATGGATGAAATTCATTGCGCTTTCTTTTTTTGACTCAACCTACTGATCCATTTGTATATACACTCATTCACACTAATTGTTTTTAAAATGGCTGTATAATGTCCATTAAAGAAAGGGTGACACCTTTTTTCACTGTCCTGTGAATAAAGCCTAAGAAGCTGTGGAATTCCATACAATGGGAAAGTTTACTATAATTTTGCACATGAAATTTCTAACAAGACTGTTATGTAGCTTCAGAAAACCCATGGTGGGGTTATCTGGGACAAAAATACTGATGATCTAAACATAAAACTTTTAAAATTCAACCACAGAATCTTTGCAATTGTGTTTCCAAAAGCCACAGCAAAACCATACAGTAAGACAATACAGTTGAAATGTACCTATGAGTGTAATGAATTTCAACATTGAGCAGAAAAACATAGCTTGCGCCTTTAATACTCTGTCTAGTACTCTTTAATACTCTGTGCCTTTAACAGGTAGAACTTTAGTTTCTCTGCAGACTGCATGAGTTTCATTTACTGTCCCCTAAGTTTTGAGCCAAGTTTTGATTTTAAGATTATTAATGCTTCCCCACATAATATTAGTACTGTACAAAATGCCAACATTTCTTCTACTTTTTCTATTAAACATATCTACATAAAAAGAGGAAAAATGTAATAGAAAGATTCAAATTCAGCAAAAAAATGTATAAAATTGTGTACATTGAAGATTAGTTTAAACTAAAATGTGGCTTAACCCAACAATATTATGGTATTAATTATAGAAAAAGCCTAGTTTAAAATCCTCATAAGGATGAACTATAAAGTTTTTTTTTATTGTTGGATACATTTTTAACACATCTTTTAGTACCTACAATTCAGATCTATTCTAGGAGTGAGTTTTTTTTTTCTAAAAAGAGAAGTAAAATGTAATTTCCCTTACATGTAGATGACCTCAGACTCAGTATAGAATATATCTTATGCTGAAATAATATTTTTTTCAACTAAAGGTGTTGTCAATTTCCTATGTTTATTCTTTAGTACTGCTGCTGCAGGGAATATAAACATGAAAAATACCCTGTTTCCCCAAAAATAATACCTACCCCGAAAATAGACCCTAGCATAATTTTTCAGGATTTTTGAAGTATGCTTGAAATATAAGCCTTACTCCAAAAATAAACCCTAATTTCAGTTCACTAAAAATAGTTTTCCAGGCAGCTATACATGAAAAAAAAGTAAATAGAATACAGCAGCACAGATACAGTAGACCCTTCATCAAGAAAGCAGACATCCCCAAAAAATAGCACCCCCCCAAAAAACAAACAAACACCCCCAAATGAATTGGACATTGACCTTATGGGAGCAATCTGTACAAGAGGGCACTAGTGAGATAATTCTCCACAACAGTAAGGGTTGACTATCGGTAGTGCCAGATAGTCAACCAGATGGGGGACGTCCTGACAGTGACATGCCTTTGACAGGAGTGACGAAGATCTGTGTGTGAGAGCCCATCCACCATTGGCACTTGTTAACACTAATTTTTTGGGTGTAAGGAGTGAGTAGATTGTTGTTACTAAAAAATATGACATCCCCTGAAAATAAGCCCTAACCCATCTTTTGGAGCAAAAAATAATATAAGACCATGTCTTATTTTCAGAGAAACACGGTAAGTACTTACCTCTCACTGTGCCTCTATTGGCAGCTCCATTCCTTTGTGATCTTGTCACAAACAGTATGTCACAGCAGTCACATGCCATTTGTGAAGAGGTGACCGCTGAGACCTGTGATTGGCTATAGCTGTCTTCTCAAACAAACAGCACAGGACCCATATACAAACAATCTGAACTGTGTCGGTGGAAACAGAGGCACAGGGAGAAGTACTGTATGTACTTGTTTATGTTTATATTCGCTGTAGCAGTAGTATTAAAGAATAAAAATAGGAACTAGTCAACCCCTTTAAATATCAATATGTCAGTAATAGAGGCCAGAGCTCAATAATCTAATTACATACTATAGATTCAGGGCCTACAAACCAGTTTACAGCTTTCTAAAATCCTGTCGAAGGGATGCTATACATATAAAACCCCTATCCTTTATATGCAAAAACCATCTCACTGTTATTTCTGGTAGTCAATGTCTGAATTACACTAACCATTGCTCTATTCTTCTAGTTACTAGAAATGTCTTCATGACAATCTTATGTCTTGTAGTTTCTACTTATAATCCCACAGATACCACCAGCACCTGAGGGACCCCACTGCCTTTCACTGAGGTGTTCAGAGCTGTGACAGAATAAATAGTGCTGCATGCAGATCTATGGTATTTTTTTCACTATGTGTGGCAGAATCTGTGATCAATGCAGATGTGAAAAGAGTCTTAGTTGAATATATTGTATGAATTGCTCTATTAAAAAAATTATAAATTGTACCTTTTCATAAGTGGTGGAAGTGGATGGGTACATATATTTATCTTGAAACGGAAAATACAGATTGTTACTTACATTCTTGGAACTTGAAACAGATTGTTATCCCCCTGCGTGGTGTTACTATCACTGTCCATACTGTACCCACTGCCAAAACTACTGACTGATGAGGCTGTGGAAACTGTAGATTCAGTAGTCCTTTGAGTTGTTGGTCTTGCTGTATGGAAAAGTAAATATCATATTATAAGGTGTTACCAAACAAGAACCAAATGTCTAGGTAATAAAATACAACTCTTATTGCAAAACTTTTGTAATAGTATAAAATCCCCCCCAAAATGATCATGTTACAGTTGTATAATATGGTACAATAGTACAGTAGTACTGTAATAGTCAATAACCTGACTCTTGCAGCTCACTACAGAAACAGTAAAACAAGTCCGCACACCACAACACTAATTCAAAGTTAATAAGAACGGCCATATTATCCAAACAGCAAAAATGTCCAGATGCATTGCACTATTAGCATACAGGTGTAGCAGAGTTAACCCGAACTTCTGAAACTGGTTAAACTGCTGCAGTGTGATATCTTACCACAGAAGACAGAATGATTTTTTTTTTTTGTTTTTTGTTGTCTTTTGTGATAAGATATCATGTTGCATGTTCCTGAGACCTGCTTAAGTGAGTTTTCTCACTGTTTGTGTTACTCCGTTCTTAGACTAGCAGTGATCGGGGTTTGTTGGTATGTTTTGTTTGCCTCATCCCACATGGTGTTATGACCCCTAACATTTCCTCTTTAAGCTAAGGCTTGTTTTTGTGTCTTATACAGTTTGTTTGCTGGCCCCTGCCTTGGTAGAGGCCATTTTTGTATTGTTTTTGTCCTTTTTTTTGTTTGTTTTATTTGCTATAAATAAAGAATTTATAAAAAAAAAAGATATCATGCTGCAGCAGTTTAACCAATTACAGAAGTATGATTTAACTGTTACATCTGTAGCTCACTGGGAGTCAAGTTAAAGGCTGCTACATCTATCGCATATAGCTGTTCTACTGTGTGTCTGGTGTTATTGTTGGTCCAAAGAATATTTATATTTGTATTCTTATCTCCTCTCATTTGGAAAGGAAAAACCCCTGCTTAATTTTAATTGCATCTAAAATGTTAATGTTACATTGTTGTCCGTTCTTCAATTTCTATGTTATAGAGTAGTAAACTACATCATACAGCAACATATCATATCATATTTAGTAAACAGAAATCATCTACTGACAACAAGGCTACTAGTGCTGATAAAGGGCATAGATAACAGCCCAAAACATTGCTGAATTTGTTTACCTTTCAATTATTGGTGCATTATAGCAAATTACTGTAATATTGAATTTTTCCAAAATCTAATCTATCTACAACATAAGAGCTGGCTCAGCGCTGAGCACTGTTGTCTTGGAACACTGTGATCCTAGATTCAAAGCCGACCGTTCACAATATCTGTGTGGAGTTTGTATGTTCTCCCCATGTTTTTTTTCCTTTGGATTACTCTGGTTTCTACTCACACTCTAAAGATGTACTGATAGGGAATTTAGATAGGGAACCATGGGTGATCACAATATAATATAAGATATTAAATAGATGTGCCTATGTTGGTGTTGTAGTTTGTAACATAAAACAGTAGATTACTGAAACAAGCACCTACAAATTGCCAGAAACTCTAGAAACATGGTACTGCTATTGATGCAGATAAGTTTTAGATTTTGCAACTACACAATCTCTCTTACTAGGTATGTCTAATATAGAATTACTATAAGCAATATTCATGCATTTGCATATACACAGCTCCCTGGAACAAGATACAGAATCACTTGTCACTACCAAATATTTTACCAGAGACAGATAGCTACAGTATAAGATCCCATCATGTTAAATGCTACAAAGTTACATATACAGCTATTTAGCTTAGAAAAGACACCATTAGGCTGAGGCCCCACATTGTGGAAACACAGCTTTTTTTGTTGCAGATTTTGTTGCGGTTTTTTGAACCAAAGACAGGAGTGGATTGAACAGAAGTGAGAAGTACTTTCTAGATATTTCCCATTCCTTTTGTAGCCATTCTGGGCACTGGCTCACAAAAATGCAACAAAATCTTCTACAAAAAAATCTGTGTTTCTGAAATGTGGTTCCTCAGCCTTAAAGCGTAACTAAACTTTCAAACAACTTTGATTTTCTGACAGTATTTGTGTCATTAATACATTTTCTAATATTCTTTATTAACAATATTTGGCTCCTTTCATTTTGTGATTCCTTATTCTTTCTCTTGTTTCTGCATAGAGAGATTCACACTGCTTTCACTAGGTTTATGGGTGGAAGGGTATACATTTTCATCTTTCATATGACACTAAGACCATGTTCTACCTATAAAATTTCCATACATATCACCAGTTGAAAACACAGTTGAGAAAAGCATACTTATATGCAGTTGCAGCTGCTCCTGATCCCAAGTTGTGATATCTATGGAAATAATACAGGTAGAATTGTAATCTTAGAGTCTTATGAAAGATGTTAATCTCAATTTTTAGGTTTTGTAATGCCCAACTATTTGAAGTAAATCCTTCCTAGTCTGAGCCTACATACATTACACAAAAGCTGGCCCCTTTTACTTACTGAAAGCAGTGTATAGATTTCAGCTCTTAATAGAGAAATAATGGAAATAAAGAAGTGCAGGATTTCACAGAAATGAGCCAAAATTTGTTGATAAAGTATATTACAAAAATTATTAAAGACACAAATACTGCCAGAAAATCAAATGTTGTCTGAAAGTCAAGTTGCGCTTTAGGTTCAACTGTTCTCGGATCAATTCTACATTATGCTTTCTTATATTACTTGCAACCCTTGATGTCATTTGTCATCTTGCCCTTTCTTGAATATTTTGGTACAGTACCTTGTTGTTTGACTACTCTAACTGTAAAGTACATTTTCCTATATTGAAGTCTGAGTCACCTTTCTTACACATGTAAAGAATATTCCCTGGTCCATCGTATAGATCTTGAAAACAATAAAGTTCCAGTTCTTTGTATGACCAAGCAAACTGTATCTGTCTCACTGAGAATTATTAAACAAATCTAATAGACTAGTATACTGTAGCAATATTTAAAGTTATGGCCTAACACATTATTGAAATATGTAGATTAAAACGTGTCCTATTTTACTGTTATCTGTCAGTGACAGTGAAATCATGAATATCACAGATTCATTGAGTGATTACAGAGGTGTCCCCATTGCCCAGGGCACAGGTTCAGTTTCGCTCCCCCTTCCCTCCAATGGCATTTAAGAGTTCATTGTAATGTACCAACAGCTACATGTGGCCACCAATGGTCACACTGTTAGGGAAGGGTTTCAGCTTCTGCTACATTAGAATGTACCCTTAAGATCCATTTGCAGCTCCATCCCAATTAATGACACATAACTTTTTTTGCATAATTTGTGATATCAGTATAGTTATATTCTTTCTTTGTTTTATGCAACAGTTGGAAGTACACATTGGGAGAATTTCCACCACATAACTCCATTGTATGTCACTGTATAGACATATAGCACCATTAGTCTCCCATTGTCTCCCGCTGTACATAAAAGTATACTTTTAGGCTAAGGCCCCACATAATGAACCGCAGCTAAAAAATACATTGCATTTTTTTCCACAACATTTTTCATTGTGTTTTTGCTGCATTTTTCTGTGCTTTTTTTTCTTCCCTTTCTTCCTTCCATTAAATATATAGAGAAAACACTTGTGTTTCCGCAGTTAAAATTGACACCTTCATTTTTCAAAAGCACATGCGTTTTTGAAAATGAAACTTTTCCACGGCTTTTTTTTCCACAATGAATGGACGGGATTAACCAGAATGTCTTTTCTGGTATTGTAAAATGCAGCCTTTTTTTTCTGCTGCGTTTCCGCAGCAGCAAAAACATTGGATTTCTGTAACGTGGGTCCTTAGCCTTACTGTGTCTCCCTATAAAGTGAATTAAAAAAAATTACTGACACATATCAGCTGTTTCCTTCGACCCAGAAACTGTAAAAACTATTTAGAATGGACCCCTATATTTATTATTCCAATGTTCTATCTCACGTTCCTGACAAGATGATGCAGACTGCTGCTATTTTCTGTTACACACTTTCCTGTACTCCGCTCCTTCCTGTGAGATCACATCTACCAGAAGCAACTCTATTTCAGTAAGTTCACTTCTGCTTCCTGCCTGACTCTGACACACATGTAACCTCTGTCAGCTGTAGTAAATAGCTGATTACAACTGATAGAGGCATTCTGTGTGTCCAGCAGCAGCAGCAGGACTGACATCCAACCTTCTAAGCATCCTACCATGCCAAACCACTCTCTACATCCAGCTACACCCCTGGTGATTGACTATGTGTGATCCAATTTTCAGAGAAAATCGTAGTTTTCAAAATAGGTTTATTTTTCTCTTTTGGGTTAGGCTTTCCTACATTTTCATGCAGGAATCTAACCCAACGAAATGTATGCATGGCATGATATGGGGGTGCCTTGATATAGAATCCTTGAATAGGAAATGTAATATTCAGGGGTTTATGTAACAGGTTTAACAGGTTTAAGAAATCACAAGAATCTTGATAATATTCCAAAAGGGGTCTGTCCAGTGCTGCTTGTGGCCGTAATGCCTGAGAACAGAGTAAGGGCCAGTTCACATCTGCGTTCGGGTTTCCGTTCAGGGAGTCTGCTTGAGGACCTATACGCATAAAAAGCGGTTTACCTGGAAACCACAAGGACCCCATAGACTATAATGGGGTCCGTGTGGTTTCTGCTCGGTTTCCACACGAAACTTGCGGAAACATGCGGAGAGGAAAGTGCAGAGGAAAACGCTACAGACTTTCTGTGAAAAGAGCTGCGGGAAAAATCACAATGCATTTCCACCGCAATTTTTCTTGCAGTGCTTTTTTGCTGCGGCTCGCTACGTGGGGCCTTTGTTTTGCAAACTCAAATTTCTTTTGAAACTCAACCAACTGATCAGTTTTTAACAGATGTAACATGGATATCAATCCGTTTCATATCAGTTAAAAACAGATCCACTGTTTTCTATTGGGTTTGTTTGTCCATGAAAATGGACAAAGATAGAGCATGACAGTTTTTTGACAGCTGTGAAAAATGGTCAGTTAAAAAAAAAAAAATGAACATGTGTATAGACATCAATGTGTCATCATAAAGTCACTTTTCACAGTTGTGTGAATAAGGCCTTAAGGCTTGGTTCACCCTTGTGTTTTTGCTCTGATCGATCATGGTGGATTAGATAACAGCTCCTGTTAATGTCCGTAGTAATGATAGCAAAATCTATCAGTTTATACTGCTATTTCACACCAGTTTTATCATACTTTAACATTCACTTATGGAAATCAAGCAGAAAACCATCTTCAAACCTAGCTTGTCTTAAACTGACCAACTACAGCTCTGAAGTAGGAAATTAAACAATCAGCATATTAGCAAAATAATACATCTTCTGGTTATAGAAATGCTTCTAATAATGCTAAGACAGTTTGAAGGTATCAACCACTGTAAAGGGTCAATTACACAACATTTATTATTCTGGTGACCATGTATGCGCCTAAGACCATGTGCTGTAAAAATATATACATTGTATGTATAATTTATAGGTACATTCAGAGTACTATGTGTTCTTTAAGTTCTATAGAAAGAGATCAATCCAATCAGATTTGGGGTGGAGGTGATTTGTTAGCTGTGTTATTTTAATATACTTTAATCACTTTGCCACTTTATCTGGAGTGGAGATGGCCTTTAAAGGTTTTTTCCAATCTAAGTGTTTCACCTGCTCTCCTTCCCCACCCCCTCCACTTCTTGATTTCTGTGACAAGTTGGTGGGTGGGCTTAGCATGTGTGATGGACAGTTCAGGCCAATAGCATGCTTCCGAGAGTGTGCTTGGTCTAAGCAGTACATTGACTCAGTGGCGTAACTAAAATCTTGTGGGCCCTCGTGCAATCTTTTGTCCGGGCCCCCTACCTCATCCCTACAGCGAATTCTTGATAGTGATGGTTACGGGTGTTTAGGAGTTTAATCAACCTTAGTATGGTTAGGGTAATCTGAGGGTCTCCTTGGTTTATGGGCCAGATGGACGCTGCAATCTCAATACTAATGCCATTGCTTATGGGCCCCCTAAGGCTCCGGGGCCCGGTGCGACTGCACCCTCTGCACCCCTCCAGTTACTCCCTGCATTGACTGCTATCTCTGGATTTGCATATAGAGAGAACACAGGCACTGATCTAGGCATTGTTTTTGCCCTTATCAAGGCTCAACATCTAAGTGCATTTTGCAGAGCTGACAAATGGATCCTTTAGATGTCAATCACAGAGAAGAGAATAGAAACTGATAGAGACAAAAACAGGGACTGATACTACCAGCCCAGCCAATGCTAATAGACAACAGATGTGGCCTGAAAGTCTGAAACCTAGTCAAGATGCTGTAAACACTGAGGACATATAATCATCATCTGGCAAGAGGAGCAATATAGATAAAGCAATGTGTTTGCTAAACCGCTACAAGTTATACATTATCCTGGGGATGGGAGTACCCCTTTAATAAAGGAATAAACAGTGTTAAAATAGGTATTTATATCTGTCTCACCTTCTGCTTTGACGGATCCATCGGACATCACCTTCTTGAGTGCTAGCTGGCTTTGGTCTTTGCTGTCATTTGCTGGTGAAGGCAGATTGTCAGACTGAGTTCTTTGAATTGGGAGTACTCCTGCTATGCTGTGTCTATGCTGCTTCCTGCCATAATTAGACTGACCGCTTTTATGTGCTGCTGTGGCAGTGTGGGTGAAATGGAAACCCATAGTATGTATCCTCAGATGGAACCAGCTTAAATGTTATTCATGCAAACAGAAGTGTTGTTTTCTGTATTCAGATAGGTAGTGTTTTTAACACCAAAAGAGACACCACATGCACAGCATTACGGGGCTTTAAAACTGGCTGTTTCTTTTTATTGGTTTAAAAATGTTTTTTTCCCACCATGGCTTTAATCCTGTGAGAACACATGCAAGAACAAGTTTCTGCGACAAATACAATTATCTCTTTTGGAAGGTATTCATTTTCAGAAACGATATGCTCTAGGGTGCTGATTGATAGAACAAGTCATATGTGCATTCAATATAGTTTACAGTAGCATCATTTAGGAGGTCATTGACTAGTTGCAAAATGTTATGTAGCAATATAAACATCTGAGAACAGTAGGCTTGGAAAACAACTGGAATTATTTACATTAAAAGTGATTAGTGAAAGATATACCATGTGGAGCCATAATTTCATGGTACTGTGTATATGTCATTTATTTACACAGCTGAAATATAACAGGCAAGAAAAAAAAATCTATGATATATTGCAATACTTGACATATTAACATCTTAGTGTTTCCAAAAATGTTTGCTTAGACTGTATACAAATAGATTGGCCACTAAACAGTACTATATATTTTTTTTACTCTTATTATGGTTTCTTTTTACTTACAATTGTAAAAATATATTGTATTTGTACAACTTATACAAGGCATGCTCTAAAATTTGGAAAAGTTCCCTGGGTTTGCCTATTTAATAAGAATGGGTCATTTTTTCTAGTAGAGAGAAATTGATGAACTACTTTCTATTTCTTCATTGCAACTTTTGTCATTGAGCAATATCTCTACTATGCCCAGAGAATGGTCATAGGAGGTGAATGAATATCACTATAATGCCAATAATAACTACTACCCAATATATTCTGTTCATAAGTATTCCATTTCTGTATATATACTGTATATGCTGTATAATTACACCATAATTGCTTACTTTATATCTGAACACATATATATATTTACTTTACTTTTTTGTATTCTGAAAATATTTTTAAATTTTAAGCTAAATAAGAATGGTATTGTTGTGTGCAATAGAGCAAAATTATAATATATTTATGTATAACTTATTTTGTTACTAAAAAGCTGATTTCATTATATTTTCATGACCTAAACATCCATATTAATAGACAAGCAAAAATTCATGGTTCACAGTGTTGATCACCATGCAAAAGTAGTATGTGTGTCTAACTAGATGCCTAATGACAGTCTGTGGCAAAACAACCAAAATGAAATATAACTAGGATTAATTCAATTATTATGTTAATTCTACAGTCCATAAAAATACACTGTAATATTTCATATATGGAGAATGTTGGCATGGGCGTGCAGTGATATTAAGCGATTACTGAAAATGATATGAGGAAATGTGCTTACAAAATGTGACTGTGGTGGTGGTTCAACGTTTATTAGTCTAAACTACAGTATTGCTATGGTTTTCACTATAATGATAATGTTTATATGGACTTTTAATGTTACCTCTTAGTAAACAAATACATGCCTAAATGTAGATGATGCTCACATACTTTGCATGTATAGAGGATAAAACCGTGAATTCTGGTCTTATGAAATTTGAGAAGGACAGAATGACACTGAGATTGGACCTACAAGAGTCATACAAGTAACTGACATTATGGGGCATACCAGACAAATATACTGTACGAGATGAACACGGATGAAGGAATGAACCAATGAGGAAACAGCCAGTTTCATTAAATTTCAGTAAACAAAAATCGGGTAACATATATTAGATGTGGACAAAATTTTCACAATAAAGGACATTTAACAAAGGTGAACAAGTAGTGACAACAAATAATGGTCAACAAGGGGAAACAGCAGGAAAAGGCAACAGATGAACATTAAGCTGCCATGCTGAGGAATTTATTTGCGTCTTTTACTTGGTTGCAGACGAAGCTGTTGGACAGCTGCTTCAGCAGCAGCGATGGCTGCTCCAGCATCTTCTAGATGAGTCTGAGTGACACTGCTTTTACTTTGGCTACGTGATGGTCCATGTGAACGAAGGTGTCCCTCAGAAGAAGATTTTGAGCTACCAGGGCTGCTATGAGATTTCTCTATAGTTGGAACCTGCATATCTAAAAGTGTACAGTGAGAAAATCAGTTGACATCCTGCATATGTAAAAACTAAGAAGTGAATATGAAAATCAATTCTTTTTAGGTCTGTTACATTTTCAGTTTTCAGCTGAATGTCTTCCATAACTATAATAATATCATACAATTCATATGAATAGGCAATGAAACATTATAAAAGCTTACAATTAAAGGGGTTTTATGGAATAAAATTATCAATGACATATCAGATCAGTGAGGTTCTGATACCCAGCATCCCCATGAACCTGCTGTTCTCAACAGCTAAAACACAGAGAATGGTACAGGAAGAAGACTTGTTATGGAATTACCACTGGAGTAATTCCCATGAAATGCAGGAAATGGAAGATACCAGAGAGATGTAGAACAAGCAACTTAAATTGCACACTGCTTTGGGACATAGATCTAAGGCACCCAGTTTATCATCCCAGTAGCTAAGTGCAAGAAATAAATGCTCTGCAATCTAAATACAAACAAAGACCCACAGTACAACACACTCACTAGGCATATCAAAACAGGAGTGCTGAATCAAAAGAGTAAATTTATCCAATACGGGGTCAGACATACTACAGCAGCAGCGTTTTGAGCCACACAGTGAGATTCCTAACAAGATGTCTCTGTTCTCTGTGTAATAGCTGAACTGAGTCACATCAGTTTAGCTCCCATTCAAGTGAGTGGGTTCAGAGGTGTAATACCATGGTCTGGCCACTACACAGAGTACAGTGCTGCCTGCTACTTGTTCAATTATCACTGTTTTAGCTGCTGAAAAGTTGAGTTGGTCCCCTCTCCCCCTTCTGATATTGGTGACCTATCCTTAAGATATTTTTATCCCAGAAAACCCCTTTAAACTGTGTTCCACATACAGTACTTGTGTTACTTTGACTTATAGCAACAACGAAAAATACATGTCATTTGCTATGTCAGAATTATTCAAACATCATTACAAATATTTAATTATACTTTTATGGGTTTGACTAAGTAGGAACAAAAGACAATTGTAGAACAAATGTAGAAATTCACATTTGATTGACTAAAAATGCTTCGAAAGCACTTAGAGATGTAAATCTAGGCTAAATTGTCTAAAACAAAGTAGTAAATTAGGAACTTTATTAAAATAGCTACTAATATAAAGGCATCACTCACCAAATAAAGTGAATTAAAAAAGACAATTATGTATTAGCTACATGATCTACTGTAGTACCTTTAGATGGATCTGGAAAGATTCCATGACTTCTGCTCTTAATGACTGATGGCTTTGGTACTTGTTGACTGCTGTGACTTGAGTGAGACTTGGCATGGTCAATACTTTCACTTTGCTCCTTCAATGGGTACCATCGTGGCATGTTATCAAGGTAGGAGGCATTTGATAAATCTATTAATACCTAATGATAAAATGATGTGTTAGATACCTTGTTACTTACCAGTTACTTCCTGCAATTATTACACTGTATATGAAACAGAAATTATTAGCGCCTTAATATTCTGCACTGTTCGTCTATGGCGATGCAGGAACGTAGTTAATGGTCTGTACCAAACATGTATGGCACCAACATGGCACCGGCTCAGTGGGATTGTAGGTGCCACTTCCTGACAGCCAAAATACACTGCGGTACATTAGTACTGTGTTATACTCAGTGTATTCAATCAGGGATCAGATAACAAAAAGTAAAGAAATAAAGTGTTTTTAAAAATATAAAAAAGATTTAAAACAAACACAGTTAGGCTAGTTTCCCATCTGCACTGGGCTCTCCGTCATTCAGGTCCGCTGGGGGACCCGAATGGCGGAGAGCCGGACTGCTAAAACAGCAGTTACCCATGGACACCGGCGGACCCCATTTACTGTAATGGAGTCCCCTGGGTGTCGGCCGTTTTCATATTGAAAGCGCTGGAGAGAAGTCCTCCATGCAGCTACTTAGAACTTAGCCTTATACAGCTACTTTCCTGCTCCTGCAATCTAGCAGGAGGCCCAATCTAGCAGGAGCAGGTTGGGCCTACAGCTCTCTGAAACTCTGAGGAGAAGACAGAGGTGGTTTGTTACTATGTTTGTCTTCTTCTTTGCTTTGCATACTGCATAGCATCATATAGTGACTAGAGGAAGCAGCAGTGTTGCTGTCTATAATGGACCTGGCAGTCACATCATTGCTACTTGCTTCCTGGAGTTCCACGGTCTTAGCAGACCCAGATCAGTTCTGCAAGTGTCTATTATCACTAATAGAGGCTGTTACAATGGAATAATGCAATTAAAAAGAAATTGTAAAGTGTGAATGTCCCCCAGAGGTCTTTTATGATAATATGTAACAAACTTATATACATATTTAAAAACGTATCTACATATTTTAAAAAAATAAATAAAAAAAGCCCAATTGGAGCAAAACATTGGCACAACTCGCATTCATCCAAAACTATACATATATTAAAAAGTCCATAATATAATAGGGAACCCATTTTCAAATACTATTTTAGAGGCAATTTCTAAATTCAAAAAAATACTATAAAAAAAATATATATATATATATATATATATACAGTACAGACCAAAAGTTTGGACACACCTTCTCATTCCAAGAGTTTTCTGTATTTTCATGACTATAAAAATTGTAGATTCACATTGAAGGCATCAAAACTATGAATTAACACATGTGGAATTATATACTTAACAAAAAAGTGTGAAACAACTGAAAATATGTCTTATATTCTAGGTTCTTCAAAGTAGCCACCTTTTTTGATTACTGCTTTGCACACTCTCGGCATTCTCTTGCAAAGCAGCTAAGTAAAGAAAAACGAGTGGCCATCATTACTTTAAGAAATGAAGGTGAGTCAGTCCGAAAAATTGGGAAAACTTTGAAAGTGTCCCCAAGTGCAGTGGCCAAAACCATCAAGCGCTACAAAGAAACTGGCTCACATGAGGACCGCCCCAGGAAAGGAAGACCAAGAGTCACCTCTGCTGAGGAGGATAAGTTCATCCGAGTCACCAGCCTCAGAAATCGCAGGTTAACAGCAGCTCAGATTAGAGACCAGGTCAATGCCACACAGAGTTCTAGCAACAGACACATCTCTACAACAACTGTTAAGAGGAGACTGTGTGCAGGAGGCCTTCATGGTAAAATAGCTGCTAGGAAACCACTGTTAAGGACAGGCAACAAGCAGAAGAGACTTGTTTGTGCTAAAGAACACAAGGAATGGACATTAGACCTGTGGAAATCTGTGCTTTGGTCTGATGAGTCCAAATTTGAGATCTTTGGTTCCAACCACCGTGTCTTTGTGCGACGCAGAAAAGGTGAACGAATGGACTCTACATGCATGTTCCCATCGTGAAACATGGAGGAGGAGGTGTGGGGGTGCTTTGCTGGTGACACTATTGGGGATTTATTCAAAATTGAAGGAATACTGAACCAGCATGGTTACCACAGCATCTTGCAGCGGCATGCTATTCCATCCGGTTTGCGTTTAGTTGGACCATCATTTATTTTTCAACAGGACAATGACCCCAAACACACCTCCAGACTGTGTAAGGGCTATTTGACCAAGAAGGAGAGTGATGGGGTGCTACGCCAGATGACCTGGCCTCCACACTCACCAGACCTGAACCCAATCGAGATGGTTTGGGGTGAGCTTGACCGCAGAGTGAAGGCAAAAGGGCCAACAAGTGCTAAGCATCTCTGGGAACTCCTTCAAGACTGTTGGAAGACCATTTCAGGTGACTACCTCTTGAAGCTCATCAAGAGAATGCCAAGAGTGTGCAAAGCAGTAATCAAAGCAAAAGGTGGCTACTTTGAAGAACCTAGAATATAAGACATATTTTCAGTTGTTTCACACTTTTTTGTTAAGTATATAATTCCACATGTGTTAATTCATAGTTTTGATGCCTTCAGTGTGAATCTACAATTTTTATAGTCATGAAAATACAGAAAACTCTTGGAATGAGAAGGTGTGTCCAAACTTTTGGTCTGTACTGTATACATATATATAATTTTTTTTTTTTATACATATATACTTTCATTCCTTCTTTATACTTTTGGTCTTTTGGTACAGCCTTAGAGGTTGTAAAAAACAATGCAAAATTTACTTTACAAAATGTGCTCAAAAACACTAAAGCCTGCCTGTTCATCAAGGCCTTTTCAGGTCTCAAATTTAATTGGGTTCATGAGAAATTCCATTAGTTAACTAAAGTAGAGATCAGTTAAAAGGGTATTTTTATTTTTTTTATTTTTATTTATTTCTCTGTAGAGTGCGATATCATACAATTTTCCAATATGCATCTTTAAAATTCTGCTTACTTATATTCACAGTAGATTGGTACAGCCCATTGATAAGACCTGTGTAAAGCATCCATGAACTAATAAAATGGGACTAACATGATGTGACCACTTGCATAAACAACTGGGTTATATACATGAGTGTTTGGTATACAGGACACATCTATAGAATAACTAAATAAGACTAATGGTCAAAACAGATCTTTAATATAACAACTTTACTGTTTTTGTATTTATATGACTGTCTCTTGGTGATTGCTATGGCTGTCTGTCTATGGATGACTGTCTGTCTGTCACAGAGGGTGTTAACTGCTTCCCCCTACAGCCATTTTATCTTTTTGCATTTTTTACATGTTTTTTACTTCCCACCTTTCAACAGCCATAACTTTTTAATTGTTCACACAGAACCGTATGAGGGCTAATTTTTGACAAATTGTACTTCACAACCGACACTTCCAAATGTTGGGGTACCTCGTGTGTTTATGTTTAAAAACGACCTTTCACCTGATGCCAGGTAGGAGCAGGCAAGGGGTGTGATTCTGAGGACATTGTCTAATTGGAGCTCTGAATCATTCCCCCTTGCCTGCTCCTGCCTGACATTGCCCACCTGATAGTACAGACCCCTAAGTAGCATATTGGGCACCAAAACTACCTTCACTAAATGCTCCAGAATGGTGGCGGCTAGATAAAAAAAATCCAACTGTACTGGAATCAGTGGAGCAGCAACTATTAACAGATGCTAAGAACTGGAATTGGCAGAGTTGGTAAAATGTCCTCTTTAAAGGTATTCTGTCAGTAGTAAATTGGTTATAAACCTAATAACAATACCTATTCACATGCAAATGAAGGGAAAGTGCTTCGGGGGGTTGTGTCTTGTCTGGGCTTTGGTCTCAGCTCTAGATTCCTGGGCAAAGCACTTTCTCCTCATTTGCATACAAATAAAATATTGATCTATGTGAAAACGGGGCTCCAAAGCTGAACAACAGCCAATTTACTGCTGACAGACCTTCTTTAATTTTGTTTGTTTTACTACTTCATGACTGGGCCATTTTCCCTGATTCATGACTGGTCACATTTTTGTTTTTTTTTTTTGGCACGTGCTATTTTGAAGGTTTTCATTTGGATTAATTGAATATTTGGTGATATATAGGGCTTTTATGTAATTTTTATTTTTGCATGTGTTTTCTCTTTTTAATATCTGAGTAGGAAAGAAAAAAGAAGACGTCTGTTTTCACATTTTTTTCAGTTTTTTTTAATACTACAAAGCACTATTTTTTAAAAATAGTTTTTCCTTTTCATTACATAAATTTTTATGTAGGTGACACATAGTTTTGTTTTTGTCAAGGCTAGAACTTGTGATGTAGGTGTGGTAGTGGTGCTCTTTTTTATTTTATTTTTAGCCTCATGTTTTTATTTTATTTTTAGTTTTTTTACACATTGAGCCCCCCATAAAGTCAAAATAGATCTTTGGGGGATATTTTTAACATTACTTTTTTTGCAGTTGCCAACCCTGGTAGATCACATGGCCACCAGGCTGGGAGGAAGCTGAAGCATAGCAGTTTGCTTTCTCTTTAGGATGTCCAGCTGTTATAGCTGGCTCCATGATCCTCCAGCTGCACAACCTTGAACCTTAGGGAGTCTGATTACCTATACAATATAATACAATACTAATGTATTGCAGTATATTTCAAAATCTATTCACGTCTATTACATAGCCTTCAGTTGGCTCCCAGCTGTTATAATGCACCCCAATCACAATCTGAGGGCTTCAATATCAAGCAATATAGCAGCATTGAGCCCTGCCACTCTTCAGATTGCTCAGTTGCAATTAACTGAGGTATCTGAACAGTAAATCGCTCACAATAAGATTGTCTCTGATTGCGGACATTACCACTTGGTCTCCGCTGTGTAAAACAGCAGAGACCCAGTGGTTATGGCACCCACTCACCTCCTGAGTGGTTGCAATGTTTAAAGTTCCAAAGTCCACCATACTATTACAATGGATGTTGTGAAGAGTTCATGAAGTTAACTGTAAAAATGTTTTAAAAAATCAACAAAACAAACAGAGAAAACACATGGAGAAGGCTGCCATTCACTAACAGACATGACAATGAGCTCATACTGTAGTAATACTGCATATACACTGACAAACATGATGATCAGATCATGCTGCAGGAATACTGTATATACACTGACAGGCATAGTAAGAATATGCTAAAAATGTAACAATGTACATACAGTACACTGACAGACATTATGGTGAGATGATGCTGTAGTAATGTTGTATATACACTGAAAGACATAAGGTTGAGATGATGCTGTAGTTATATGGTATATACATTGACAGACATGATGTTGAGATACTATAATGGTAATACTGTATATCCTCTGTTCTTCAATCAATTACTATTTATTTGTTACATATCTGGTCAGTTACCTGAATACTTGGGAATTACATGTCTCGTGTCAGTGTCATATGACTGATATCATGTTTTGTTCATTTCATTTCTCTTATGGATACATTACAGAGGGCTAAAATCAGACCATACTATTATTTTCTTTAGAGATTACTGAACTGATAAATAAATATGAGTGCTCAAAATACAGTGGGGAAAAAAAAGTATTTAGTCATCCACCAATTGTGCAAGTTCTCCCACTTAAAAAGATGAGAGAGGCCTGTAATTGTCATCATAGGTAGACCTCAACTATGAGAGACAAAATGAGAAAACAAATCCAGAAAATCATATTGTATGATTTTTAAAGAATTTATTTGCAAATTATGGTGGAAAATAAGTATTTGGTCAATAACAAAAGTTAATCTCAGTACTTTGTTATATATCCTTTGTTGGCAATGACAGAGGTCAAACGTTTTCTGTAAGTCTTCACAAGGTTGGCATACACTGTTGCTGGTATGTTGGCCCATTCCTCCATGCAAATCTCCTCTAGATCAGTGATGTTTTGGGGCTGTCGCTGGGCAACATGGACTTTCAACTCCCTCCAAAGGTTTTATATGGGGTTGAGATCTGGAGACTGGCTAGGCCACTCCAGGACCTTGAAATGCTTCTTACGAAGCCACTCTTTCGTTGCCCTGGCGGTGTGCTTGGGATGCTCAAAGACCCAGTCACGTTTCATCTTTAATGCTCTTGCTGATGGAAGGAGGTTTGCACTCAAAATCTCATGATACATGGCCCCATTCATTCTTTCATGTAGACGGATCAGTCGTCCTGGTCCCTTTGCAGAGAAAAGCCCCAAATCATGATGTTGCCACCCCCATGCTTCACAGTAGGTATGGTGTTCTTTGAATGGCAACTCAGCATTCACTCTTCTCCAAACACGACGAGTTGTGTTTCTACCAAACATTTCTACTTTGGTTTCATCTGACCATATGACATTCTCCCAATACTCTTATGTAACATCCAAATGCTCTCTAGCAAACTTCAGACGGGCCCGGATATGTACTGGCTTAAGCAGGAGGACACGTCTGGCACTGCAGGATCTGAGTCCCTGGCGGCGTAGTGTGTTACTGACGGTAACCTTTGTTATGTTAGTCCCAGCTTTCTGCAGGTCATTCACTAGGTCCCCCCGTGTGGTTCTGGGATGTTTGCTCACCGTTCTTGTGATCATTTTGACCCCACAGGGTGAGATCTTGCGTGGAGCCCCTGATCGAGGGAGATTATCAGTGGTCTTGTATGTCTTCCATTTTCTAATTATTGCTGCCACAGTTGATTTCTTCACACCAAGCTGCTTGCCTATTGCAGATTCAGTCTTCCCAGCCTGGTGCAGGTCTACAATTTTGTTTCTGGTGGAGTTTGGAGTGTGACTTTTGAGGTTGTGGACCGGTGTCTTTTATACTGATAACAATTTCAAACAGGTGCCATTACTACAGGTAATGAGTGGAGTACAGAGGAGCCTCTTAAAGAAGAAATTACAGTCTGTGAGAGCCAGAAAGCCAGAAATCTTGCTTGTTTGTAGGTGACCAAATACTTATTTTCCACCATAATTTGCAAATAAATTCTTAAAAAAAACAGAAAATGTGATATGTTTTCTCATTTTGTCTCTCATAGTTGAGGTCTACCTATGATGTCAATTACAGGCCTCTCTTCATCTTTTTAAGTGGGAGAACTTGTACAATTGGTGGCTGACTAAATACTTTTTTTCCCCACTGTCATGTACAACCTCAATTCCAAAAAAAGTTGGAATGCTCTGTAAAATGTAAAGAAAACAAGAATGTAATGATTTGGATATATATATATATATATATATATATATATATATATATATATGTTTCATTTTAAAAAAAAACAACTCATTTTTAAATTAATAGCAGCAATACATCGCAAAAAGTTGGGATTGGGACAGGGTTAACAAAGGCTAGAAAAATGAGTGGTAATAATTACTCAAAAAGCTGGATGGTCAATTTTCAACTAAGTCACACAACTGTGTATAAAAAGAGCATATTAGAGAGGCAGAGTCTCTCAGAAGCAAAGACAGTCACCAATATGTGAAAAGCTGTCTAAAAATTGTGGAATGATTTTAGAAAAATGTTCCTCAACATAAAATTTCAAAGACTCTGAATAGTCTACCATCTACAGCACATATTATCATCAAAAGATTTCTTGAGAAATACATGTGCACACGGGACGATCAATATTGGATGCTTGTGACCTATCAGGTGGCACTGCATGAATCGGTAATGAAACTCACTGCATTGGCTCAGAAATAATTCCATTAATGATGTCTGTGAAACACAGTTCGCAGTGCAAAATTAAAGCTGCATCATGCAAAGAAGATGCTATATAGCAACATAATCCAAAAAAACCATCTTCTCTCAACCATAGCTCATATAAAATGGACTGAGGCAAAATGGAAAACTATTCTGTGATTAGACACAACACAATTTGAAATTCTCTATGGAAATCATTGGAATCCTGTGGAATTTGTTGTATTGTGAAATTAAAAATTCAGCAAAGAAGACCCAGGACTGTCGAGCAGCTAGAATCCTACAAGACAAATCCTATATCTGTCAAAACTCCAGTGATTGGTCTCCTCACTTCCCAAATATTTACAGACTGTTGTAGAAAGAAGAGGGTATACCACATAATGGTAAACATAGCCCTGTCTCAACTTTTTTGAGACACCATTAATTTGTAATTGAGTTATTTTTTTCAAATGAAATGGAACAATGTCTAACTTTCGACTTCTGATATGTGTTCTATATTTTATTGTTAATAAAATATGGTTATAAGAAATTTCCAAATCATTGCATTATTGTTTTCTTTACATTTTACACAGCATCCCAACTTTTTTGATAATTGCATATGAGAAAAGTGTATGATATCCTGTACTATACACAGGGAATGACTGCAGTGGTCACGTGAATCTAAATGATGCTATTACTGCTAGACTAACAAAGCCTGATTGGGGCTGCTGAAGCATCAGCAGTGCTGCAGCAATTATTTTTCTATGTTATCACATTCTCTGCTTTTAGTCACTTTTTGTAATCCAAGAACAAACCACCACGTCTTCTGTCATGTGCAAGCAACGGCAGAAGATGCCTTATCAGACAGGATAGTTCGGTTACCTAGATTTGATTTTAGAGAGTTTTTTTGGAAGCCGCTTTGAGCTTTGTTATGGTTGCATTGGAAATGGTGTCCTCCTGTCTGAACCTACATTTCCTGTTGTTGCTTGCAAAAGCGGATGGGAGATGAGGTTGCTGGTTCATGAGAGTGTCACTTTAAAAACCCATAAGATTCTTTTGAATGAAGTAAACCTTGTGTGCTGTAATCTGCCATGAACATGCATTCTCTCCAGTGCCTTGAAGAGTGTATTCATTTATATATTTACTTGTATCTGTGCAATCAGTGATCAATTGTCTTACTGTACCTCACCAAGAAAGTCATTTGAAGAGAATTTATCGTAGTCCCATACAGTGACTTCCAATGTTTTTTTCTTTAGCTGTATTGAAGTTCAAAACACAATTAGTACAATTTTACACATGGTCACAAATGTTATAATAATTTCACAGGCTGACTACTGCGGACGCTCTGGTAACCGCCATTGCTTATTTAATACCCTTGAGAAGGAAAATTACTTTGCATTGATGCTGAATAAGATTGTGATACATTGACTAAATCCATTACATTATTATGAAGGCAGTATCCATGTACAATTCATATACTTGTTAATAATATACATAGAATAAGTCACTCTTTATGTAATTTGTGTATTACGTATATAGCTGCACTATACATTTGGAGGCTATTACCATGATATTATAAAGGTAAATTTATCCCAAAGCTTTTAAATAATTAGATTTGTCTTTTATGTTAAATCAGTTTCTCAAATAAGTGAATTATATTTGTTAAATATTCAGAGATGAAAGTGTTAGTTCTTATGATGTAATTAGCTAAAGTTGTCATACCATACAAGTTGAAATAAAATGTGAAATGAATAAAAATATTATTAAGAAGATAAAAGATACTTTGGATGCACAGATGTTGCAATAAAATGTTATCTATGTCATGTTTATTTTTAATAAATATAGATAATTATTTCACCCTGGTGATGGAGTAGAGCTAGAATTAGTCCACCAATTATAACATTGCTCAACAATCTTTACATATCCCTTAGACCAGTTTCACACAAGCAGAATATGGGCACATTTGTGCACTTGTATTAAGACTGCAAGTGCCATTCACAACCATGGGTCTAATGAGCCGAAATTATACCATCATAGACCCCTATTACTATGTTATTAGTGTGGTTCATTAAAACCATAGTCATGTTGGCACATGCTTTCGTAATAGGAGCACAAAAATGTGTCCTTATTACACTCATGTGAAATTAGCCATAGGATGAGGCCACATGATGTGGAAAAGTATTTTTTGACTGGCTTCAAAAGGAATGAAAAATATAAATTATGCAACCACAATACATGAGTTTAAAACCTATCCGAAATAAAGCAAAAAGAACAGTCCAAAGGTAGCTTTTATACTTCTCCTTTCTGCTAAAACCACCCCTGGATTTGGCGCAAAATACTGCTGCGTGTGTGGACTCAGCCTAAAAGGGGTTTTCCCAGATAAATTAAGAACTCACTGGGGGTCTGGGGTGTGATAAAATAAAAAAGAAATTATACTCACCTACACCCGATCCTTGGTTTGGGTTTCACATCCCCTTTCCCTCCAGCTGATGGACAACTTGAGTTGGAAGTGCAGAAGCTCAGGTGACCACTGCAGCCAATCACTGGCCTCAGCAGTCACTGGTACCCAACATGTGACCACTGAGGCCACAATGATTTGCTGCAGTGGTCACCTGAGCTTTTGCACTTCCAACCCAAGCTGTCCATTAGCTAGAGGGAAATGGGATGTGCCACCCTAACCAAGGACTGGTGGTGGACCGAAGTTGGTGGAACGAAGGGAATGGGGACATTCTGTGTAAACCGAGGGTTGGGGGCTATCATTTCTTCTTTATTTTACCTTTGTGAGTTTTTAATTTATCCCCACAAAAAACTTCAAGAGTTATAGTGTCAAGTTTAAACATTTAAAAAAAGCACCACAGATCATTCTTAATGGTACTGTATCCCTAAATTTTTTGACTATATTATCCAATTAAAAAAACATTATATTCCACAAACCTGTTCCATGGAGATACTCTTGTAAATCACTGTCTGATTCCATTCTGGGTTTAAGCTTTTTTGCACATATTTTGTTCTTCGCTTGTATTCGGCACTAGTGCAAAAAATAGTAACATTGCAGTAGTTTCACTTACGAACTTTTTAAATGCATTCACATGCAAGCAAGCATTGTGACAGGTGTAACACTGTAAACTTGACCTGCGTTGTGGAGCCGTTTTGTTTGACTTTTACAATTTTACTAAAATACCTATTCATACTGTACTGTTCAATAACATTATTTTTCTTCTGTAGAGAACCATTAAATCCTTGGTGAACCGAGACATTTACAGTATGCACTTTTGTTAAGGCACAATAGTGTTCACACAGGCACCATAGTGATCACAAACGTTTCACTGTTAAACACCTTGGATGCTGTTGTCAATAGCAACTACATTAATAAAGGTGTTTGACAGAAAGAGTGAATACCTTCTCTCAACCATCTGCACTCCACAATGTGATTGTTGGGTGCTGCTGGGTTAACAAATCAACTAGGGACATGTTAAAGGCTACAGTTGTGCTGTAAGCATTTGCAGTGCACTAAATTTGACAGTATAATGCATTTTTCAGTACCTTCTTAAAGGCAGTCCACCATCTCGAAAAAGCCTTTTAAATAACTTATATACTGTGTAGGGCAAGTGAGTGGCATTGTAAACATACTATTTTTGTGTCAAAGTGCAATCTTGATGCTGAAAAATTCTAATTTTATTCAGTATGCAAAGGAGTTGTTTGGTGCACATCTGCTGGAGCTCCATCTTTTGTGTTTGCTACAAATTGCTGTCCATGGGATAAGTCAGGCTTTTAGTTTTAGGGGCAGCACTGAGTGGTTATCACAAAAGAAAATGGGTGATTCAGCATACAGTATGTGCACTATACAGCTTATTTGCATATGAAATAATAGTTGAATTTCCCAGCAGCAAGATTGCACTTTGACACAAGAAAAGTATGTTCACTATACCACTAGCCAGCCTACAGCAGCATGCAAGTGCTTTAAAAGCTATTTTAGTGGTGGGAGACTCCTTTTAACAGGTACAAAACACTGATTTCATACACAAATAATGCAAAAGAGCAAAAATTATATCAGCTTATATGGAGCTCATTTACAATTCTACAATTCATTTATTTTTTGCAACAGAACAGGTTTAGAACAGTATAATCTAAGACTACAGAGGAAGCACCAAGGCTTTTGTCCTTAAGACAGGGTGATGCGTCAGGATGCAGTAGGCTCAAACTGTGCCTTTGCTTTCCTAACCTTAGTTACAAGACAGCTCTGATACGTTTATCAAGATCAGTCTCCAAGGGGGCGTGGCCAGGGACTCAATGCGGTGAGACGCACATCTGGGGAGCTCCTGCCTGACCGTTTTTAGTGTGGGACCACTAGCCTTAAATAGGACCCCCATGGCTAAGAAATCCACCCGGGCACCTGCTACAGGGGACTGTGCATCAGTGGACAGGTCCGTTCAGCCTACCTTGTACGCGTTCCTGCAGCCGACAGCATCCACAGCGCGGGCCTCCACGAGGCGGCGGCCATCTTCCTCTGCTGCGCCGGCCGCTTCCGCTATGACATCTGCGATGGCCCCGCTAGCGACACGAGCGGCATCCACCTTGCAGAGAGGCCAGCCTGCCAGGCCTCCAGCCCTGCCAGGGACAGAGCTCCAGAGCCCAGGCGCTGGGCTCCAGCGGACCCCTTCACCGGCGGGTAAGTCCAGTGCTGACTGCCCCCTCTCCCCCGCTGCTCCGACCGGCGTCTATGTCAGTGGGTTCCCCCATACAGAATCAGGGGGGACCCAACAGTCCAAGAGGTATCAATAGCGGCCTCCCAACTCCACAGGCCTCTTCCTGGCCCTGAGCACCCTCTAAGCCCTGTGGGGGAGGATTTAACCCCTCAGCTGCCTCCACAACCTCTTAGCCTCGTGCCCTCACAGCAGCCTGCACCCCTTCTCACGGATGAAGAAGCAGACCTGGGGGCAACTCCATCCCTCTCTATCTATGCTATCCACACCCAGCCGCCTTCTCCGTCTGCCCCGCTACCCCGACTTTCGCCACACTCTGCTCCAACAGCCTCCTCTGATCCTCCACCGTGGCTTGATTACCTTGCTCACTTACCGTCAAAAGAGGACTTTGAACGACATGCCGTTGTGACTTTAGCAACCAGGGATTCAGAGATACGCACAGAAATCACTGTCCTGCGGCAGGATCTCCAGCATATTGCTAACCGGGTTGATACCCTTGAGGACGATCATGACCAGACCCGATCTCATGTGTCTCACCTCCAGGACACTGTCCTCTCCCAATGCCAGGTGGTTAACGACATGCAACGCCATTTGGAGGACTTGGATAATCGGGGCAGACGCAACAATATCAGAATCAGGGGGCTGCCTGAGGCTAACCAGGAGGAGGATTTGCATACTACCTTGGAGGAGATTTTCAACTTCATTTTACAGGAACCATTTACGCATAAAATCAAGCTAGATAGAGCTCACAGGGCCCTGCGCCCCAGGGGATCGGGCCCCACTCCACTCGATATTATTTGCTGCGTGCACGACTTTGCACTAAAAGAAACTATCCTTTCCAAGGCCCGTCATCTTAAAGACTTTGAATTTGCAGGAGCCAAGATTCAGCTTTACCAGTACCTCTCCTGGATTACGCTACAGAAAAGGAGATACCTGCGCCCTCTGCTGCAGCTTCTATGCGACTGACAGATACCGTATCGCTGGGGATTCCCCTTTTCTTTGACGGCTAGGCACAATGGTCGCTCTGCTACCCTACGGTTCTATGAAGATCTGGAACCATTCTGCACTGCCATGGACATTCCTCCTCCCGACCTGCAGAATTGGGAGTTGATTGCCCCACCACCACCGCCACCCCCGGTCTGGACGGCCCGGAATCCAGCTAGGCGTCAGCAACGTTCTTCCAGAAGATCGAGGGTGGAGCCCCCTCCTCTGTGACTGTATCTTTTTTTCTCAGGCCTCCTAGTTCCTGGGAGGGACACGTCTACTTTGATTACTAGGGGTGTCCTGTTACTATTGTTTTTTACATTTATACGCAGTTTTTTATAGTCCCACAACTGTTCTGCATCATATTTATGCTTTAGTATTATCGGTCGGGCGGGTTAGACTCCCCCCCCCCCAGTACCGATAGATGTTATTTTTTTTTAGGTCCCCAATTGATGCTTTGGATCTTCTTATTGCTGATCCCCCCCCCCGTCTCCCACCCGCCCCCCTTTTACTATGGGGGCTTCGTCCAGCTGTGGACCCACTGGTTGGGCCCCGGTAGGGTCACTACTGGCCCTACTTTGGACTTTTTTTTTTTGCCCCCGGCCAGGAGATTTAGTCCTGACCACTAGATTTAGTTTAGCTGTGTCATCTAATTATTTTTGTTTTGTTTTTTTATTTGTAATGCCTTGTATTTTTTGTATGTCCTTTGTCTTTTTCCCCTTCCCTTCTATCCCTTTCCCTTCCTCCCCTCCTTCAGGTTCGGAGACCCGTCTGGCAACAGTGGTCTGGACCCTCCAGCTTTACTTTTTCAAGGATTCGGACCATCGATGGCTGGGTGAGATCTGCTCTACCTCATTTTCTCCTACACTAGCAACAAACTCACTTAGTATTCCCCATGGTTAGGTGCATTACATTAAATGTTAAGGGCCTGGGCTCCAATACAAAACGGCGAATGGTCCTGCGGGAGCTTCGCTCTCTTCAGGCAGATGTAGCCTTTCTCCAGGAGACTCACTACGACCATACTGGCACGTTTAATTTTGCCCGACATTACTTCCCCTCTGCTTACTCTGCACACTGTAATCGCAGGAAAGGAGGAGTAGCTATTTTGCTTTCCCGTACTTGCCCAATTACTGTCTCGGCTTCTCACATAGACCCCCAAGGTCGATATATTATTCTGGAGGGGCTATTATACGGTCAACCCATCACTTTATGCAATATTTACGCCCCTAATTCTTCACAGATCCCTTTCCTTAAACAGGTCCTGGGGAAACTGCAAATGTTTGAGGGATCTGCACTATTACTCGGTGGAGACTTTAATATGATCTTTTCAGAAAATATGGATAGATCCACCCTCACTAATGCCCCTCCTGGACCCTCTCAAACGAGACTAGCAAGAGAGTTCCGCTGCCTTGTACGGTCAGCTGCCCTCTATAATCTTTGGTGGGTGGATAATCCCTCTGCCCGCTCCTTTACATTTTACTCCCAGCCCCATAAAACCCACTCTAGAATAGATTATTTTTTTGGAAATACGTTAGCCCTTCGCTTACTAAAGTCTGCTGACATAGGCCCCATATCCTGGTCAGATCATGCTCCTGTGAAGCTTACACTGTCCTCCACCCCCTCTCCGACTAAACGTTGCCACTGGCGACTTAATGAATCCCTCCTTCATTCACGAGAGACCCAGGGTAAACTTCGAGCTCACCTCCAAGAGTACTTCCGAGTTAATTCTGACTCAGTTTCCGCTGTGTCCACACTGTGGGAAGCTCATAAGGCAGTAATGAGAGGTCACTGTATTGCGTTGGGAACACAGATTAAGAGAAATCGGAGGGTCAGAGAGGAGGCTTTAACTAGTAGGATCAGATCCCTCACAGAGCGATTAACGACGCGACCCTCGTTATCTTTACTGCGTCAATTAGTAGCGGCCAGGGCTGACCTCCGCGACCTCGCCACCCAGGCTACTCGACGCCTGCTCCTCTACAGTCGCCAGAGATACTATGAGAGGGGAAATAAGGCCTATACACTTCTAGCTAGAACCCTGAGGGACCAGGTTTCGTCCACACCCCATGCCGTCCGAGATTCTCAGGGCACCCTCCAGCATCATCCCGATGCCATAGTGGCCTTGTTTAGAGATTATTACACTAAACTGTATAACCTTCCTTCGCCTACTAGGAGAAACCCCACCATTACAGAGTCAGACTTGCATTCTTACCTAGCCTCGTGTCAACTCCCGTCCTTCCCGTCCTCAGCCCTCTCTTCGCTTAATTCTCCAATATCGAGTGAGGAGTTAGCTGCCGCTATGGAGGCTCTCCCTAATGGTAAGGCTCCGGGCCCTGATGGGTTCACCTATGCTTATTATAAAACTTTCCAGACTGATCTCCTCCCGTATATGTGTCAGCTTTTCAACTCATTCTTGGAGGGAGCTCCGATCCCCCACACTATGCTGCACTCTCACATTTCCCTAGTTCCAAAGCCTCACAAAGACCATCAGGAGTGCTCTAATTATCGTCCCATTGCCCTCCTGAATACAGACCTCAAACTTTTTACAAAAATTTTAGCAAACAGGCTTGGCCTTTGGCTTCCGTCTCTCATCCACAAGGACCAGGTGGGATTTGTTCCTTGTCGTCAGGGGGGAGATAACACTAGAAGGGCAGTGGACTTGATTGACGTGGCCAACTGTCACTCTACCCCCACTTTGCTTCTAAGTCTAGATGCTGAGAAGGCCTTCGACCGCCTTAATTGGTCGTTTATGACGGCCACTCTTGAAAGCTACGGGATCTCGGGGGCCTTCCTCACGGCTATAAGGGCTCTTTACTCTCACCCCTCAGCAGTTGTTAAGCTTCCCAATGCTTCCTCCCTTCCCTTGTCCATTTGTAATGGAACCCATCAGGGATGCCCCTTATCTCCACTAATATTTGCACTATGTATTGAACCCCTGGCGGCTCAAATTAGATCTGCCCCAGATGTCTCTGGGGTATTTGTGAGGGATAGAGAATTTAAGGTTAGTTTATTTGCAGATGATGTCCTGTTGACTCTCACTAAACCCCATACCTCCCTTCCAAACCTTCTCCGTGTTTTAAAGGATTATGGAGACCTATCGGGATATAAGGTTAACCCTAGTAAGACGGAAGCCCTGCCCCTAAATATCACAAGCGAGGCCTTGCAGTTGCTCAAATCTAACTTTGACTTCCAATGGAAAGACCGCTCCCTACGCTATTTGGGTGTTCAGTTATCTTCTTCTTACCACACGCTTTACACGGCCAATTATCCTCATCTGTTTCATGAGCTCCGTTCTCTTCTAGATAAATGGCGCCCACTTCATATTTCTCTTATAGGCCGTATAACTGCGGTCAAGATGACTCTCCTCCCGAAACTTCTTTATTTTTTTGAAACCCTTCCAGTGGCAGTCCCTAGATTTGAATTGAGGTCCTTACAGAAAGCAATATTCCAATTTATATGGAATGGCAAACGCCATCGCATTCCCCGATCGGTGATGCTGGCGGGTAAGTCGGAGGGGGAACTGGGGGTCCCACACATATTGCACTACTATTGGGCTGCCCATTTGTGTAGTATACCGTTCTGGGCGACGTCCCAGGCACATACGAAATGGGTGGAGATAGGGTGTACAGGAGCCAGCCAAAGCTTCTCTAACGCATTTTTGTGGTCCTCCTCCCCCCCCCTGCCCACGACCCCGCTGCTTGGCCCTATCGGCTTTACTCGGACTATTTGGAACACCTGTTCTAAGTTGTTTCGATTGGCCTCCTCGCACTCATCTATGATCTCCTTTTTATATAATCCACGTTTCCCAAGTGGACTCACTGCTGCTATGGTCAAGCCCTGGAGCAAGCTGGGTTTATTCCACATAGCGGACTTGGTCGACCCGTCATCCTTGGAGCTCAGGCCCTTCGATTACCTCACCTCTACACAGCACTTGCCTACCTCAGAGTGGTTCCACTATCAGCAAATAGTTCATTTTGTCGTCTCCCAATTTGGGTCCGCCCGGGTCTCCCTCCCTACAGCTTTTGAACGACTATGTCGGGCGGGTACCTCTACTAGAGGCCTGATTTCTAATATTTATGGGCTTTTGTCCTCTCAGGGGGGGCAGGCCCCGGTGGTCCACAGATATATGACCCGGTGGCCTGGAGCCCTGGGCGAGCACATCTCACACAGTCAGTGGCAGGTTATTTGGTCCTGAGCAGCTAAATCCTCTTCCTGTGTAACGTTCAGGGAAACGCAATACAAGATACTCATGCACTGGTATCATACTCCAGCTCTACTGCATACTCTCAACCCCACTATTCCTTCTAGTTGCTGGCGATGTCAGGCAACACCAGGAACATTGTTCCATATATTCTGGGAGTGCCCCCTGGTCCGCCCTTTTTGGTCTGAGGTTGGGAGGCTAATATTCTCTTTCTCCAGGGTGTTCCCTTGGACCCCATGGTTTATTTGCTGAATCTCCCTCCAAAAGGTCTCAGGAAAAATACATCGAAATTATTCCTTTACTTGTGTACTGCGGCTAAAACGCTTATAGCTCGCCATTGGAGAGAAGCCCTTCCCCCAGCGATTTCAGAATTGATAGCCCGACTGAAGGACATCCACAGTCTGGAGTATCTGACTGCTTCCCTTAACCATACGGTGGAGGCATTTGAAGCGGTTTGGTCCCACTGGGATACCTACTGTGTCACCCAAGGTCTCTGAAATCTGACCCCCGGCTTTGTTTCTTTCCTCATTGTTCCTTCCCTTTGTCTGTTCCTGCGTATTCCCCAAATCTTGTTTTTGTGTTGATGTTTTTATTTTTGTAGACTTAACGGATTGTATGTTATGTGGAATGTTCTTTATTTGATTTATGTCATTTTCAAAAATATCTTAATAAAAATTGCAGTTTAAAAAAAAAAAAAAAAGATCAGTCTCCAAGATTAGAAGCATGAGCTTGGAAGGTTGGCCCCTATTATGCCCAAGTCTTGGCAATTTTGTACTTTTAAAGATCTGAATGGCAAGAGGATTAAACAACGTACATCTTTAAAATCACATATGAGAAAAATTAGAAATAGGCTAAGATGATGTAGAAACCATACAGTGTAGAGATAAAGGATAAATGCTAAGTACATGTTGGTATAAAGACAGCATGTGACAGTAATCAAAAAACAAGGCAGTTGGTAGCGGCAATGGGATGAGGTAAACATGTCTCAGGCGGATGAACATAAAATAGTTTAAACATGGCTATAAATGGAAAGTGGACTGACAGCAACTAAAGAAAATTATACTTTGATGGGTATAAATAGTTTACTGCTATATATGGTGTACATTTATATTATATTTTTATCAAAGAATTAAAATACAAGCCTACATTATATGTTATATGCAGAAGTTATAATATTCACCATCAATATCATATTGGTGGGCATTACAACCCCCACTGACCCCCCAGCTGATATTAGCAGCCGCCAGATCTAGATCCACACAATGTATGGAGCCATCTGCTTCTGTCACTGTGTAGAAGTTGTGGCAAGTTACTGTGGCTTAGCTCCTATTCACTTGGGAGGTGAGCTGCAGTAACTCACATGACCATAACACAACCCCTTCCATTTCATTATACATAGATTTAACTATTCTGTTTTTTCTAGTAATAGTAAGGCAGCCTTTAGCGTAATTCAGATGGGCACTGGATCATATAGAATGCATTGTAATCATGTAATCTATACTACACTACAAGAAATTGGTGCACATTTGCCAAACAGAAGCGAAGCATCACAATTTAAATGATGACTCTTATCTAAAACAAGTCAGGGAACTATGCATCCTTAATTAAAGAGTACCGAAACCTTCAACTTTTGATTTTCTACCGGCATTTGTGGCATTAAGACATATTGTAATATACATTAATAAAGGATTTTGCCTCCTTTCTATGAAATCCTGAGCTGAAATTCACTATCTGTCCCTTCTGTATTCTTTGCCTTCCTTCTATCTCTGGAGTATGGGGGAGGGGTATGGGCTCTAATAATTTAGGGAAACAAGGGAGAACAATGATTTTGGTTTCATATGAAATGTGAGATTCATATGACACCAAGATTGCTGTTCTACCTGTATTATTTTCAGACACACCAGATATTAGTTAAAAACACATGGGGGACTGGAAGAAGCTGCAGTTGCATATTAATACGACAGTCCTGACTGTGTATCTCTGAAAAATAAAGAAGGGACAACAAGTGAATTTCAGCGCAGGATTTCATATAAAGGAGTCAAAATCTCATAAGAAGGTATATTACAATATTTATTAAAAGGGTTGTCCACAAATTTCAAAACTCAGGAAGGAGGCCAGGGAAGGTGAAAAAAATCATGCCTGTCTCTGGTGCTCTAGTAGTATTATGTTGTACCGTGTTAGCCATTGAAAGTAGTGGAAGAGTGAAGAAATCAGGCGATACCTTTTAGAGGCTAACTGAGTATATTTATAAGTAAGCTTTCAGAAGCGCATGCTTCCTTCATCAGACATGGTGTTATACAAGAACTGAAAATTCACAGATTTTTATACTTTATACACATGGTCTTCAAAGGATTTTAGAGTCCTTAAAAAAAAACCAAAACAAAATGCAATCTAAGTAGAGAAGTTATTTACAACAGGTCAAAAAAAAACAATCTGGAAAGTTGTGGAGAGTGACAGAGGGATGATCGGTTCTGCTGTTATTAATATTGGACCTGTGTGAGTTCATTCGCTGACTAAGTCTCTGCCCTGTTTCCCCCACATAGAGGCCTGTGGTGGGACATTGCGCACACATTATGAGGTACACCACATTGGAAGACCTGCAGGACAATGTCCCCCTAATTCTGTGCACCTGTTGTGACTGTGGGACAGGTATACTGTCAGCGGTGTGGATGTGCTTGCAGGTCATGCACCTTTTATGTAGGCAAGGTGAGGTGCCATTTTCAGTTGGGGCCTTCAGGGCACTCCAGACAATAATACGCCTCAGGTTTGGTGGTTGTCGTTATTAATATTGGACCTGTGTGAGTTCATTCGCTGACTAAGTCTCTGCCCTGTTTCCCCCACATAGAGGCCTGTGGTGGGACATTGCTCTAGTGTCTGCCAACACTGTCCAGCCCAGAGCACATCATGTCTTTGCTGGTGGAAGTCCTGCACTGCACTTGACCACTGATGCCAATCAGCAGCCAAAGGAAAGGCACCGGTGACATCACTCACATACGTCACTGGTTCCTTTCCTGTGGCTACTGAGGCTGCTGATTGGCCTCAGCGGTCACATGTGGTGCAGGACTTCCACCAGCAAAGGAATAGTATGTGCCGGACTGGATAGCGGTAGTAGACACCAGAGAGCCTGGGATTTTTTTTTTTTTTTTTTTATGGACTCCTCCCTGAGTCCTGAAATTCATGGACAACCCCTTTAATTTCACAAATGCTTCAAACATTTTTTTTTAAAGTTTAGGTTTCATTTTTAATTAAAAAAGCAATATTCTCTGTTAAAAAAACACTTCTAATAAAACTAGGGGTGAATATAAATAAAAGAGGGGTGAATATTTTCCTTTATATGTAGTTAATTGTGGAAACCATTCTATTTTTAAAACCACCATGCAACTACTGTAACTTAAAGGGGTTCTCTTCCTTTATGAAAAAGAGGTTACTATACATATTTTATATAAATACTGTTTACATATAGTTAAAATTAGATAGATACATTTTGTTTAATGTCAATAAATGTGTTTAACATGCATGTGATATGGTCCAGCTGCTACAGTACGTGTCTCATAGGAACTTTAAATAACAAATACTTTATATTGCAATATGATTTAATTGTGGGGAAGAAGTAGAAAAGCAAGTTATTTAGACAGTGGTTTAGAAATATAATTGGACATTGACCAGTCTTGAGCAAAAAGTAAAAAAAAAAGTTAAAAATTGGATGACTTATAGAGCATTTGTCATCATGATCAGATTTGTGCGGGTTCAATACTTGGTATCCACTCTGATCAGCAAATATCACCAGGCACCAGTGTATGGTACCATATATTTCACGCACAGTGTATCTCTTGGACTACTATACTTGGATAGCTGAAGAGACATAGATTCCAAAGATGTATTTATTATGCTTTAACTCAGTTTCACTCAAATACATTAAGCCAGTAAATGCTCTGTACTGTAAGACATCCCCAGAACTCTACAGTTGAGACAGATAGTGCAGCAGACTCCTAGATGCTTCAAAAGCATATCGAGCAAGGACAGTATAATTTTGTACCTCACTCTTGTGTTTCAAGAATTTCATGCATCTGAGAGCCAGTTTTAGCCAAAAGGCCATAGGCCATAACTATGGATATATATGCTGCATGTCTATGTCTTTATTATGAAACTGTAGGTGTACTTCTTGTATGTCATGGAAGGAACTCATCGCATTATCTCATGGGGTAGGTAATGCATATCACATCCTACCTGCTACTTACTGTGAAACAGACTACAATAAAGTTTTTATGTAAACTAATGATAAAATATATTCCTATCAGTGTAATAAAATACTGAAAACTGGAGAACCCCTTTAATTCCAAAATGTCTACAAATATTGATTTGTAATACATTTTGTAAAATCAGTCAAGCAATGTTGGTTTGTGTTTGCTTTTTCATGCAAAGTAATATTAATCTGTTTTAATAAAAAGTAAAGTCAAACTCTACCTTGCATTCTGGACAACCATTACTTGGCTGTAAGGACCCAGTAAAGGGAATTTACACAAAGATGAGAAAGCATAGGAAGCAAGCAAAGATAAAACAGAATATACAATTGAAAGACATAACAGACATACATAGGTAAACATCATTCTTTTCATTCCTGGTAAAGGTTGGCAGCATATTCCTTAGGGATATAACATGGACATAACTAGATATATATTGAGGAACAGAGACAAAAATAAAATATAACAAACATACTGCTTCACAGAATACCAATATTTTTATTTTGTTGTTTGAATAATGCATGTAAAGTACATGGTGGGCCATAAGCATGGATATACGTGGGTGGACCATAAGTATGGATACACCCGGGTGGGCCATAAGTATGGATACACCCAGATACCATTGTTTTTCTTGTGCAATTCTCCATGTGTTTGATGATGTCTTTTCCCCCATCCCATGTACTAATATGCCACAAACGGTAAGGTGATATCAGCAACCACTTCCATTTTATCTGGGTGTATCCATACTTATGGCCCACCCAGGTGTATCCATACTTATGGCCCACCCTGTATATCTTTAGATATTTAAAACGTATTATATGCTACACCATACGATTCTGTAACTGGCGGTCTAGGCTCTGACATCCCCCACAGTTCTTAAGAACAAAGTTGCTATAAGCACATGGCTGCTTTGAATCCCACTAATATATTTTAGCATAATTTTTTGATAGTCCATAGAGCATCTTTAGCTCTCTTGGGAGTCAAAGGTACTATGCTCTCTTTAAATGTTTTAATGTTTGTTCTACAAAATGAAGAGATCTTAGTTAAATACATATTTAAAAAACAGTTTAACCAGGTGTAGACAATGGTTATAAATGTATTTCGCCAAAATACATATACAACTGGACTCCTGGGGCTTTACCACATTAAGGGAGAGAAATCTTTAAAAAGGACACAGAAAGCCAAAACTTACATTATAATACATGTAGTTCCCATTGGATCTTTTTATGTTTTGTTGTGTTATATATGAAGACTTCAATCACATTCATATGTGATGTCAGTATGCTCTGGAAACATTGAGTTTGTCACATGACATTTTTATTAACTGTATAGTGAATGCATAAGACAATAAATAAATTAACCAATTATAAAAACTAGAATTCTTAGATTTTAAGAATTGAAATGTTAGCTGTAAAGTGTGAAAGTATGCAATAAGTATTTTCTTAATGTATCAATACTAGGCATTGTAAATTTTCAATTACAGTTGTATGTCACTTTAGAAAATAGCAGCACACGTGGCAACTCTGTTATATTTAAACAGAATATTAAAGTTTGTTTCTTGATACCGTATAATGCCTGAAATCTCACTTTAAAAAGATCACAGGTGAACATATTCTAAAGCATGTCTATAAAAGGTTTATGTTACAGAACTAAAAGTTGCATTGAGCTTACCCTCTTCCTGGAAGAAGATATACTTTAACAAAAGGATCTGAATAACCATTGTTATCTCTAGGAACAAGATTCCTTGCTTGCAGTATGTGGATTATGAGATTACCAAGATGTTTATCATAATTAACTTGAAGCTACAAAATATAGAAAAGAAAGCCCGTATGCTTAAATGCAAATTCATTACAAATAGCAAACAACTTTCTACATGACAAAACAAGAAAGTCATATCGCAACAAGCAAGAGTGGAGATCTGACATGGATCAGTTGCTGCTATGCTGTCATACTACATGTATAGTGATTGTCATATAACACTGCATTTTGCCTGTGGCCTTAATAAATAAACTTCACCTTCTAATGACTTAACTCCTTACATAGTTAATATTTCATTTGATAATTCAGCTCTGTAAGGAGATGATAAATCTGTTACTTAAAGAGGACCTTTCATGTCCTCAGGCACATGCGGTTTTATATACCACTAGGAAGCTGATAGTGTGCTGAATTCAGCGCACTGTCATTTCAGCGCACTGTCGGCTTTCCCGTTATGTGCCCCGGGGCTGGAGATATTGGTGCTGTTAGTTTTCTGCCCATTGTCAGAAGGTCATTCCTGACAGTCTAGCTGGGCTGTGCAGAACTCCCCCCTGACTGTACTCGTCCACTGACTTGTACTGGGGGGGCGTTCCTCACAGCTTAGCGTCATCGCTGGGCAGTAAGGAACGCCCCCCGACTGTACTCGTCCATAGCCCTGTACTGTCAGAGGGGGCGTTCCTTACCGCCCAGCGATGACCTCACAGCCCAACTAAACTGTCAGGAACACCCTTCTGATGATGGGCATACAACTAACGGCTTTCTAGCGGTATATAAAACCGCATGTGCCTGAGGACACGAAAGGTCCTCTTTAAAGATTTAACCACCTCTCCTAATCTGTCTGCTCTCTGTGTATGGGCCACTAAAGTACAGATTTCATGAGTTCTTTCTGATACAGTGATCAGTGCAGGAGAATGTGAGGGATATAACAGGAGAAATAAAAAGTTTTCCTTAATAAAATATAGTACATTTACTATTATAAACTGCAATATTGAATTCTGAAATAAAAAAAAATTTAAAAGTTTAGGTTTCTTTTAAATAGCCATCTGTCTACAAAACCATCATCTTAGTCTTTTACAAATTATTTATTCACACACACACACACACACACACACACACACACACACACACACACACACACACACACGTATTAAATACACATGTATTACCATACATGCTGTTTAAGTACCTGGATTTCACCAGTAATTGGATGAGAAGGCACCTTCACAACTTCAGTGGACTGCAGAAGACACAAAAACAATTTACATTTTTGGGGGGTTATAAAGAAACAGCACTAAAAATGCTGACACTTTTTTGATGGCCTATCATTAAGATAGGGCATTAATATCTGATCTGATATCTGATCTGCTTCTAGGTCCATTACTATACAGTGTACGGAACCAGAAGCAGATGACTCCGTACAGCAGCAGTCCCATGCTCAGTGTTTGGACATGGTGTATTGATGTCTTGTACATGTCTCATATGAAAGCTGCTGTACACGTCATACCTGCAACAATCACTGAGGACCATTTCACTGTGACTGATACATTTTTTACCCCCAAAAATAATAAAACCTTCATTGAATAAAAAGAACAAACTATTAAAAGGCAGCATTAATCTCACTTTCTCCCAATGTACCAAAATACAGGGAATGCCTGCCTATAAATGATATTAGAGGGAACTGCTTTCAAAATTATACCTGTTTGAGTCAGATCCACAAAGGAGGAACAAATCCCAAGACTACTGGCCCAGTGCTACGTCAGGGGATTGAGCCTCAGACCCACAACAGGGAGAACACTGCCAACAGATCTATACCCCCAGTTAAGGAGACCCATTAGCTGTGGGATATAGTACTGTTAGCAGTGTTCTCCCTGTCGTGGGTCTGAGATTTGATCCCCTGGCATGGCACTAGGCCAGTAGTCTTGGGATTTGTTTCTCCTTTGTGGATCTGGCTGAGACAGGTATACTTTTAGTAGTAGCAAATACAGCAACTCTTTCCCTCTAATATCATTTCTAGGCAGGCATTCCCTGTATTTTGGCACATTTTGAGGAGGTGAGATTAATACTGCCTTTTAGTAGCCTGTTTTTTTATTTTATCGATATCCATTAAAGGTTAAGTTTTATTATTATTATTTTTTTCCCTCATACATCGCTGTTGAGGAAAATGATTTACTACAGCTGTCACATTAATGGATGTAGGGGACATCACTGCTGCAGAACCAGTGAGGACCAAGAGATGTATTTTTTTTATATATCTTATACTATTTCTAAAAATCTCTACATTTAATACAAATTTTGTAAAATTGCAGACAACTTCTTTAAAGAAATGAAAGCGGAGCTATAATTTATTGCAATGGACAACCGGGTAAATGAGGCTCACTGTATTTCTTTTCACACACAGTAACATCTATGTTAACATGCATTATTAGACTACTTACATGAGAAATATTGTAAATACAGCACATACTGTATTTATTTCTAGAGCTGCTGCTCTACAAAGTAGAGCAATCCAAGGCCTCGCTATAGGCATAATGCACAGGAAATAAACTGCATTCACAGTTTTTTTTTTTTTTTACAAACTGCACTTGAAAATATGCTTCTAACTGGAAAATTGTTGTTCTAGATTTTCATTTGCTTGTGGCATGATATAACTAGATGTGATCAATTTAACTATTGTGTCACATTTATATCAACCTGCCACTTCTACATATGGTGGAAACAACTTATTATAATATGTTTTTATATTATGGTAGATAATGCTGATATTAATAGTAGGTCATATTAAAGACAATATTATAATATTGTAATATTTAATATATAAATATTTTGTAACTGCTATGAAATAAAAAGTCTTACAACACAATTTACAAACGGCCATAATGTATAGCACTACAAATGTTTATTTACCGTATTACTACAAATAATTTAAACAAAGTTAACCCTACTACGCTTCAAGAGAACTGCCATCTTCCTCATACCTTGCTGCTGTGCCTTTTCTTGCTTACAGAAGGGGAGCCAGGTTGCCCAGGACTGGGTACTGCACTGGAGGCTGCTGATGTTGTTCCGGAATGAATATATGATCCTTTCTCCACTGCTGAAGAGATAGCAGAAGGTGTCTGCTGCTGGGAAACCTTCTGGAGCTCAGCTGCTAGCTGTTTCGGATCCACTCCAGGAGATTTTGTTTTCTCTACTGTAATGAGGCATAACACCATGACAAACAATCAAAAAGTTGACAGACATGAAAGTAAAGGGATTGAATGAGACTGGAAAAATGATCTTCTGCATTTCCACTTTTATACATGGCTATGTTCAATATTCCAGCTCAATGTCTTGAATGATTTCAAGTGAATAGGGCTGAACTGCAATATGATACACGGCCCATGGACAAGAGAATACTTGTTCCTGGAAAAAGAGGAAACTTTTTTTTTTCTAGTCTTAAGGTCCTATTACATGAAGCAGATAGTAAGGGAAATTATTGGGAGCAACCATTCTAAGGCTACATTCAGATGACCGAGGTGCAAAACCAGCATGAAAAACATCCATTTTTCAAAGCTCTCTTGGATCCAAAGACAGATATTTTCACGGATCCCCTCATACATTTGAGTATATGGAGGGATCCGTGAAAATGGACAAAAATAGAACAAGACTTATATTTTGATGGTCATGTGAATAGCCCCCATTCACTGACATTGAATTTAATGTCAGTGAATGTTTTCTAATTTCATTAATGAGTATCACATTTTACTATGCATATCACCTGTATAATAACAGCCAGTACACTAGAGGTTTTCAGTTTAACATACTTCAGCATACAGGTAACATACATAGTAACATGTGCTTTTCATTAATGCAATTAACCCCCTGCTGCTCTGCACTGTACTATTGCATGGCACTGAGCTTATAGTTAACACTCAGCGCTGTAATAGAAAAGCACTTTCATGCTGCAGGTACAGGAGCTGTGCCTGTGGCATGTCCTTCAGATCACGGCAGTGTTACACAACTGACACCCAGGACCAGCCACTGGGGGCTTAATCCCCTCAGATGGTGTGATAAATAGCAATTATGGCATCCAAGTCATTAGGAGGAAAGATCACCCCTTCCACCCCTTGGATTCCCTGTGATGAGATAGCGGGGTCTAAAGGGTTGCTCTGGGAGGCCTGGCTGCCTTTCCCTATTGCACATAGACATATATTAGTATTACAGTACGCTGAGCTGGGAATTAAGAGATTCCAGGTTCCAGTCCCCTTGTGGGACAGGAAAAAAAAATAATAAAAAAGTATAAAAGAAAGTGTAGAGAATAAATAAATAATAAAAAACTTAAAGCTCATATTAGGCTACGGCCCCGCATTACAGAAACGTAGGTTTTTTTGTTGCAGATTTTGCTGCGGTTTTTTGAGCCAACGCCAAGAATGGCTACAAATGGAATGGGAAATATATAGGAAGTTCTTATACTTCTACCTGCCGCTAAATCCACTCCTGGCTTTATCTCAAAAAACTACAGCAAAATCTGCAACAAAAAAATCTGCGTTTCCGCAACATAGGGCCGTAAGCCTTATGATTAAAAAAATGCATACTGTGAACAAAATTAAGTAAACAAACATGTAAGGCATTCCCAAGTATGCACTATAAAAAATAACATTATTTATCCCATATGGTGAATGTCGTAAAAAAAAAATTCATACAGCAATGCTCAAATTAATGTATTTTGGACCCCTCCATAAATAGCAATAAAAACTGATCAAAAAGTCATATATACCAAAAATGGGTAGCAATAAAAACTATAAGTTGCCCTTCAAATAAAGAGCCCTGACATGACTCTGTCAGCAAAACAGTAAAAAAGTTATAGACACCAGAATACAGTGAACACAGGCAAATTGATTTTCGAAAAAATTGCTGTAATTGAAATGACCCGCCGGACAAAATTGCTATGTAATTTTTAATGCAGAATGAACACTGTAAAAACAATATGCAAAAAATAATGATAGAATTGTAGGTTTTTTCACACGGACCCCACAATTAGAACTTATCATGCAAAAACTATAACTTGAAATTGTAACTTGTCATGCAAAGAATAAGCTGTCACATAGCTATGTCGACAAAAAAAATAAAAAAGTTATGAATTTTGGAAAGCGGAGATGAATAATAAGAAAAAGTTGGCAAGCATTGACGCCCAAACTACCCTACATCCTTAAGGGGTTAAAAAGTGCTGTGTAAACCCAGCCTTATGTATTATAAGGGTCTGTTTACATCACGCTTTTTACTGAAAAACTGTGCGCACTGTTGAAACTAAACTAAACCATTAAACTAAAAACATCTGGTATACTGGTCAGTAGTATACAGGTGAAATACATAATAAAATGTGCTACTTATTACTGCAATTAAAAACTGCATGCAGTTCTTCAGCAACAATAGCACAGTGTAAACCCAGCCTTAGAGATGCAGATTACTGGCAGCACATTGCCCTTTGTAAACAGGGATGTAGTGATGATAATTGGTGCAGCTGAATGGGGATGAAGGATCAAGCAGTGATTGTTCCTCTCCAATTCACTTTGCATTGACCTGTGGAAATAATCCAGTGCAAATTGCGTTGATCGACATGTCTATCATCGATTGGTACTCATTCTATGCCTGCATCTGTAGGTGTAAATGGATCTTTAAACAACCTCTTTAAATTATTGTTTGCTCATATTATCCTAAAAACATTTACTAATCCCTTTTACTTACCAGCCCTCCCTGGGTCATGCAGTTCTAAATTCTGTGGAGTTGCAGAACTTGATAACATGCTGATGTCCCTGAGAAGAAAATTACAAAAAGAAAGAGGCAAACAATGAGATCTGAAAGCTTTAACTTGCTGTTTAAGGCCGGGGCTCCACGTGGCGAATCCCATCCCCACTTTGCGCAAAAATACTCGCAGCATGTCAATTATATAGCTACGGAAACGCTGGTGGTTTCCCCATAGGTATAATTGAAGCAGAAAGTCCGCAGAGGAAACCTTTGCGGACTTTCTGTGAAAAGCACTGTGGGAAAAATCGTGATGTGCTACTGCCACGGTTTTTACCACAGTGCTTTTTTTTTGCTGCGGGATGCTATGTGGGGCTTTAGTCTAAAAGTGGTTTGATAGTAAATGAATAATGTTGTTCTGATGTATAACTTGTCAGGATGAGCTACTGACATGTTAGTGTCATTTATCATCCACAGAAAACACGTGAAAGCAACATTGGAGTAGGTTTAAGTAGAAAGACTATAAAAAAAAAAAAAAGTATATTTGTGACCGATTACCTTGTCCTGTACCAGGTTATCTTGACACTCATAGCATATATTTTTATGCATTAGATATCAGTGAAAGATGAGTGGGTAATTATTCCTGAAAATAATATTGCTTGACCAAACTATTTTTTATTTGGACTCTTAGGCTGAGGCCCCATGTTACGGAAAGCTTTTTTTGTTGCAGATTTTGCTGTGGTTTTTTTTAACCAAAACCAGGAGTGGACTAAGCAGAAAGGAGAAGTATATATTTCCCATTCCTTTTGTAGCCACTCTTGGCTCAAAAAAACACAACATCTGCAACATAAAAAGCTGTGTTTCCACAACGTGGGGCCTCAGCCTAAATCATTTTCCCATGGCACGCATTATACTATTTCCACACAAAGGTCATAATCGGCCATCTGATGGACTTTTTTTTAACGCTCGTCACACAGTTGCTATTCACATGATCAATATTTTCATGGTCTGTTTTAAATCATGTTCTAATGTCCATTTTCACAAATCACTCCATACACTCAAATGTATGAGAGCTCCGTGAAAATGGGTGCAAGATGGTCGTGAAAAAATGTAAATTTTCCATAGTCATTTTGCACAATGTTCGTGTGATTGTAGCTTTATCCTTAGTAATATTTTTTCTGAAAATCTGTGGATCTGTGAAACTCCTTTTATGAAAATCTTGTGGATTCTAAGGATTTGCACCATTTTAATCTAAGGCTAGAGTCACACAACTGAATTTCACCTGGAAGAGAAACTCCTAACATAATAGTTGTCAATGCTGCTAGAAGTCCCTACCTTCCAGCGACAAACTGTCCTGCTATAATCGGCACGGGACAGTATGTCGCTGGGAGGCAGGGACTCATGTGCATCATAGTATTACACAGTATTATGCTGGGAGTCACTCTCCCAACGTAATGTTCAGGTCGGTAAATCTGGCAAAAACATGGACTGAGTTTCACAGGAGTGTTTCGGTCGTGTGAATCTAGGGTAACAAATCAAATCCACACCTTACCTGCAGCAATATTCGGAAATATGGATTCTGAAATTAGTAGCACATTTATCATTTCACACAGATTTTTTCCAGAAAATGTAAATGGGGTATAAAAAACCTTATTCAAAATACCTTATTCAAATACAGTGATAAAATGTCAGCCGATTCTGTCAAGATTTAGGCATGGGATCTACAGAATCCAGCAAACATACAGAAGTGTAAGATGTTGTTGTTCAACAACAGGTTTTAACGGCCATTTTAAGATTAAATGAAAAGTGAAAACACCCTCTGGCTAAGGTCCCACATAGTGAAATACAGCTAAAAAGTGTGGTGAAAAAAACACATTGCTTTTATTCTACATTTTTCATTGTGGTTTTGCTGTGTTTTTCTAATTTTTCCATTGCATTTCCGCAGCTGCTAAAAATGCTGCTTTTCTGTGGGGCCTTAGCTTTACTTTATTTTGGTCAGGATGAAGCTTTTGTTTAGGAATTTTTTATGAGCAAAGAATGGATCTAATATCTACAAATACAAAGTTGGTTTGTAATTTATGAAATTAACTGTGTGGCATGTACAGTACAATGTCCTGATCAGTGACTTGGGGCCACATGTCTCACTTGGGACATCTTCTATTGGGTCCCAAGTTGTTGACAGCTGCATATTCTGTGTCTGTCCAGGTTCTGTCCATGCTCAGAAGGCCCACAGGGGAGCGAGTGAAATCCTTGGTAGGCCCTTAACCCAGACGGGCTAGTGGGCCCTTACGCCCCAGCAAGAATGGTGCATGACACAGTACATTCACAGCACTACGGTATCACATGCGGCCTATGCGCCTATATAATAAACTGGGTAGAATATTTAACAAACTTTATTATATGTAGATGTATTGGATAGCTGAGATGACATCTAGGCACAGAACAGGTTGACTACTACACTTCATTCTGGGCCTATGTCTCCTTACTGTCACTGTATAGCCCCCAACACCAATCATCTTGTTCACAAAGCTAAGGCCCTAATCTAAGGTAAGGGCTTGGTGGCAGGATAATGCTGAAAAAAATGGGAGGTTTCACTTAGATGTATAGTGGGCCTCCAGAATTAATTTGACTGGTAGGCCTTAGGCACCCCAGCCTGACACTGTGTATGTCATAGCATCAGGTATATCAATATCAATGGTTCCGATTAAAGTAAAAATCACATCATACTCTTCCCGACATCCGCCTTTAAATATGGTGGTCACTCTAAAGCTGAGTGACCACCACAGCTACTAGGTTTCTGCTTTTTTACACAGTGGAAACCCTGCACTAATGCTTGTGATTAGAGTTCACTATGATCACAGGCATTACTTTTTTTATGCCCTCTTGATCGTCCCCAGAGCCCCCCTAACTATTCTGTTGCAGAATGATTCCTGCATGGCGAGAATGCGGAAGCTGTCATGTTCCTATGGCAGCCAGGAAACTTATTAAGGAATATCCTGTCATAGGAATATAGCTATTGAGGCTTTCATGTGGCAGGTCTCACTAGCTAGACATTGAATTTCCCATAGACTGCATTACAGTTGTATTGCAGTCTATGGGACATGTGATCTAAAGGTCACAGGTTGAAACCCCCTAAGGGGCTAAATAAACAGTAAAAAAAAAAAAAAAAAAAAAAAAAACAGTGAATGCAGTAAAAAAAAATTGTCCAAACCACCGTCATTTCGCCTCTCATAAAAATGTGAATAAAAAGCAATCAAAACATGAGACATTCTCCGAAAGTACATCTGGCCCCACAAAAAAGACACCTTTTGCAGCCCCATTTACGGAAATATAAAAAAAGTTTTGGGGGTCAGAATATGATGACTCCAAGATTTTTTTTTTTCAATTTACGTTAACATATTAAAACATAACAAAAACAAAATATATTTGGTATTGTCGTAATCATAACAGCCCACAGAATACAGACAACGTGTCAACTTGGCTGTACCTTGAATACTGTAAAAATAAAACCCATAAGAAAGCAGTGCAAATAAAGTAATTCTCTAATTCCTCCCCATTCTAAATTTGTTTCCAGCTTCCCAGTACATCGCATGGTATATTAAGTGGTGCCTTTATGAAGTGCAATTTGTCCCACAATAATTAAGCCCTTATACAGCTCTGTGAATGGAAAAATAAAAACGTTATGCCTTTTGGAAGGTGGTAAAAAATGAAGAATGGCTGGAGAGGGAAAGGGTTAAACATTCAATTAATGTAACTAATTGGAATGTATTGTATAGTGAATAATAGGAGCATAAATGTAAACTCACAGTCGTACACAAATTTCTGCTTCCCCACTTGACTGACTAATGATACTCTGAACTTCTTCGTATGTCTTTGCAGTTAATTGGAAACCATTCCACTCTAAAACCAGCATTCCTGAAAAGATAATTCATATAAGTTATATAATGTAACAACACATAAAACACAGTTATGACTGACCTTTCTAAGCTACCATGTCAGCCCTGTATTTCTTAAGCATACTCAGTTTGGTTAATTGTGCACAGATTGTAAACTGTGAATCTTGAAACATGTTTTGTGCTTTTTTGGCATGCAAAATTGGTTTATTTTGCATGCCGTGAAAGAGCAAAGTATGTCTAAATAAACACAATGGAGTTGCAATGAAAATTATTCAATACTCCCCCCCCCCCACACACACGTAAATTAGGTTTATTAGTAAAATTTTCAAACGCTAAGCTGTTTTCAATGAACCAATAAAATAAGAACAATATAAATAATTCAGCACATCTAATATAACCATTGGTTTCTCCAGCTTCAACACTTACACACTACTGCAGTCTCAGAATGATTCATCCCCTTTGTGACAAACATCTTTAGTACTTAGTAGAGCACCCTTTGCTGTTATGACCTGCTGCAAGGTGTTGTCCTAATATGCAATGGTATTGAATAATTTTGATTGCAACTGTACATTATGTTAGATACTAGCTTTATACAATTAATTACATACACTTTTACCTCCACAATTTCCTACTGATCCCATTCCAATCCTGTATGGTTCTTTACCAATCTCTACATGTGATCGATGCAACCCTTTACTCCTTGTAGCAGACCAGTGTTTGGCTATAGTGGTCACAAGTCCCTGTCTTAGGATATTACCACTGCAGCACGAAGTAGACAATGGCAGGGGAGCGGGCAGTGTTGGGACAGGAGCAGCAGGGAATTGATGATGCCATTTAAAAAAAAAAATGTATACATCATTCACAGATGTTGTAAAATGGTTTTTCTTTGATTTAAACCCCTTCAGGCTAAGGCCCCATGTTGCGAAAATGCAGCTTTTTTTGTTGCAGATTTTGTCGCGCTTTTTTGAGACAAAGCCAACAATGGCTACAAAAGGAATGGGAAATATAAAGGAAGCACTTCTACTTCTACCTTCCACTCAATCCACTCCTGGCTTTGGCTCAAAAAAACGCAACAAAATCTGAAACAAAAAAAAGCTGCTTTTCCACAACGTGGGGCCTCAGCCTCAAAGTGTAGACCTAAGCATAAATGGAATGTTTTTTGACTGCCCAGAGTAAAACCTCTCACTTAGCTCCCAAAGTCTCAAAGGTTCTGTTTAAAGAGACCCTTACATCACAATAAAACGTTCACTATAAATGCACAATGCATATTTAAATACTTGGTGCCCTTCCTTTTACTCTTCCTGGTATGTTTTTGTCTGGTTTTCAGTCGCCTCTTTATTTCAGTAAAATTGCCACCAGCTTCTCAGACTGCTCTGATAGCCTTTTTTACTTCTATCAGTTGTATCATACTACAATGTGGGGTTGGGAGAGTGTCTCTGAGTAACAAATAATAGTGTGCATAGTAATCTGAAAATGTGTCAACCATTTTACAAAGACAAAGAGAAAACTGAGGAAACGTACCAGAAAGATTATGCATTATACATTTATTTTTATTTTTTTGTATTGTGAACCAGAGGGACACTTTGTCTTTAATCCGTTAAAACTGAGGACCTAGCAACAGTGTTAACAGAATTGTACCTACTGTATAAGGAGACTATTGCAGAGGTGTTGGACATTCACTAACTTTCTTCATAGTGTGACTGGCTACCAAATGAATAGAGTTAATGGAGTTAATAGGAAGCCTCCATAAGCAAATGTAAATGAGTGTTTGAGGGGAAGGACAAGGGCTTAACTCTGGGTAAATGCTGAATTTCACTTAATTTACACCTAACTTAATAATTTATTATTATAAACATTGGTTATAAGTATTCTAATTTAATATAACAAAATAAGATTATTTTTCTGGTAAGTGATTAAAACAAAACATTTTGTGTCATGCCTATGTCACTCTACTCATTGCTGTAAACAGCAGAGCAGGATTATTTCATGGGTGTGTAAAAGAAAAGTGTGTACTTTTTGGTGGATACCATGTTACTAATCAATTTAATTCTAGTAATGTAGAATTATAAAAAACCATGAAAATCATAGTGCACCATGATATAGTGTATCTTGAGAATATTTCAATGAATGTGAATTCTTAAAGTAGCATTTTCTCTTATAAAATAAAATTTCCTCAAAGCTGTAAATGTCAAAAACAACATAATGACATAATTTAACATTTAAGATGTATGTTAATGGACACTATTGACTGAAACATACACAGGGCATATTTCATTTTACTGAGCAAAAAAAAAAAAATCATAAAGCAAATAAATGTAATATAGATAGAATTTAGTAAAAAATAATTAGAATTTTGAATATTTTTGTGCTGCTTTAAGAAGAAATCTCACATTCTCATTTTTCACACAGCAAGCTGAAATATTTTAGGACTGCACACAAGGAATGTCCACTGCAAAATGGTACAATCATAACTTACAAAAACTAAAATGGATCTTCGTACATGTTTTGCGGTAATCCTGTGCTGTGGCATAACAAAATCCAAAAATAATAGATTGATAACGTTGTATGGACCTATCATACCCACCTTACACACATGTATAACATGTATAACATTATTAAAACTTGTATTTCTCAGCATTATAGACCTATTAACACATCTGTATAAATTAAAGAAAAGACAAGCAGTATTCATATATGCCTTCAGTGCAAACAGTAATAGTCTAAAGCAGGGTCCAGAACGACAATATTTGCACATTGACACAATTTCTATAATTCATCACCATTTTGATCAATTGAAACAAAACTATCAATATGTAATTGAAGTATAGACTTTCAGCTTTAATTCAAGTGGTTTAACAGCAATGTTGCATTATAATAGAGACCATATAAAACCATATTTTATAATCTATTCTCCCCACTACAAACTCTCTCCAGTTTACCTCTACCCTTCTTACGATGCGGGACCTAAAGCTCATATGCAATATCTTTATTTCAAGATGTGTCCTTACAAGTTAATCCTGGTTTCTTCTGTTCACAGAATTTTGTTTCAGAACTGAACAGATTATTCTAATATTTCCTAGCAAACTCTAATCTTTCTCTTTTGTTCTTGAGTGAAACAGTTTGCACCATTGGGAGATCCAGTAAACCTCTGCGGATTTTCTGTGAAAAGCGCATGCGTTTTTTCCCACAGCGCTTTTCTGCTGTGGCCTGCTACATGGGGCCTTAGCCTTAAACATTAAATGATTTCTGATAAAATCACTAGGCCATATTTACATATGTTCACATATTTTTTGCATTAAAGTATTTAGAGAGGGTAGTCAGAAAAAACTGTGCCAAATTTAGGTGTACACCTCTTTATAAATCTGGTGAATTTACAATTTTCTAATTTTTCTATTATTTTTTTTAGCCGTGTTATGAGCAGCTATACTATTACACCACTAATTCCATTAATCACCTTTCCCTATGATATGATGTGATGAATTTACAGTAAAGTACATTTACAGTTTGATCAAACCCAAGTAAAAAGACAATTATATTAGCTACCTTGGAATAAAAGTATAAAAAGAGGTCACTTAAACGGGACAAAGCTGGACCAATGAGGCTAATCCTGAATCTCTCTGCCTGATCATAAAGAGGACTATGAAGCACAGTTCTTTCTATCTCTTCCCTTCACTCATCTCTGTGATTAGTTCAGGGCATAAATGAGAAGTTACAGTCAGGGCAGTGCTGGACACTGGAGGGGTGATTAACCACTGGAACTGAGGTATGTATGTAGTCTTAACCATTCCACTTCCCTTTACCAGGAAAATTAAAAATTACCAGTTGACTACCCTAGACCATCAGGGATCTTTAATTGATCTCCTTCACCAACCTAGATGGACAACTATCCTTAACATTAATACCATTACAGTCCTAAACTATGAGTTATATTATAAGTATTAATTGTCCTTTTCCAAACCACCAGGTATACTGACATGACCCTTTACAGGCTTAGATCATCAGTGATTTATATACAGTCATATGAAAAAGTTTGGGCACCCCTATTAATCTTAATCATTTTTAGTTCTAAATATTTGGGTGTTTTCAACAGCCATTTCAATTTGATATATCTAATAACTGATGGACACAGTAATATTTCAGGATTGAAATGAGGTTTATTGTACTAACAGAAAATGTGCAATATGCATTAAACCAAAATTTGACAGGTGCAAAAATTTGGGTACCCTTATCATTTTATTGATTTGAATACTCCTAACTACTTTTTACTGACTTACTGAAGCACAAAATTGGTTTTGTAACCTCACTGAGCTTTGAACTTCATAGCCAGGTGTATCCAATCATGAGAAAAGGTATTTAAGGTGGCCAATTGCAAGTTGTTCTCCTATTTGAATCTCCTCTGAAGAGTGGTATCAATGGCTCCTCAAAACAACTCTCAAATGATCTGAAAACAAAGATTGTTCAACATAGTTGTTCAGGGGAAGGATACAAAAAGTTGTCTCAGAGATTTAACCTGTCAGTTTCCACTGTGAGGAACATAGTAAGGAAATGGAAGACCACAGGGACAGTTCTTGTTAAGCCCAGAAGTGGCAGGCCAAGAAAAATATCAGAAAGGCAGAGAAGAAGAATGGTGAGAACAGTCAAGGACAATCCACAGACCACCTCCAAAGAGCTGCAGCATCATCTTGCTGCAGATGGTGTCACTGTGCATCGGTCAACAGTACAGCACACTTTGCACAAGGAGAAGCTGTATGGGAGAGTGATGCAAAAGAAGCCGTTTCTGAAAGCACGCCACAAACAGAGTCGCCTGAGGTATGCAAAAGCACATTTGGACAAGCCAGCTTCATTTTGGAAGAAGATCCTGTGGACTGATGAAACAAAGATTGAGTTGTTTGGTCATACAAAAAGACGTTATGCATGGCGTCAAAAAAACACAGCATTCCAAGAAAAACACTTGCTACCCACTGTAAAATTTGGTGGAGGTTCCATCATGCTTTGGGGCTGTGTGGCCAATGCCGGCACCGGGAATCTTGTTAAAGTTGAGGGTCGCATGGATTCAACTCAGTATCAGCAGATTCTTGAGAATAATGTACAAGAATCAGTGACGAATTTGAAGTTACGCCGGGGATGGATATTTCAGCAAGACAATGATCCAAAACACAGCTCCAAATCTACTCAGGCATTCATGCAGAGGAACAATTACAATGTTCTGTAATGGCCATCTCAGTCCCCAGACCTGAATATCATTGAACATCTGTGGGATAATCTGAAGCAGGCTGTCCATGCTCGGCGACCATCAAACTTAACTGAACTGGAATTGTTTTGTAAAGAGGAATGGTCAAAAATACCTTCATCCAGGATCCAGGAACTGATTAAAAGCTACAGGAAGCGACTAGAGGCTGTTATTTTTGCAAAAGGAGGATCTACTAAATATTAATGTCACTTTTCTGTTGAGGTGCCCATACTTTTGCACTGGTCAAATTTTGGTTTAATGCATATTGCACATTTTCTGTTAGTACAATAAACCTCATTTCAATCCTGAAATATTACTGTGTCCATCAGTTATTAGATATATCAAATTGAAATGGCTGTTGCAAACACCCAAATATTTAGAACTAAAAATGATTAAGATTAATAGGGGTGCCAAAACTTTTTCATATGACTGTAATAACCCCTTGCACTGTCCTCAACCAAAACATATAATGACAGTAACTCATACTCTACCCTATACTGCCAAGGATTCTTAAATTAATCCTACTACTGTATACTAACATTAACCTCCTCACCAATCTATAGGGCATTTTACAGTAACATCATTACTATCCTAGACCACCAGAAAGACTGATATTAAACCTTTCAGTGTCACCAGGGATACTAACACTAACATTGACCCCTTAACTGTTCTTGTCCACAATAGATATAGACAATAACATTTATTGTGACTTGAATGCTGTTTAAGAATTGTTGAATAGCATTTTCCTGAATCATTGTATTTCTGGATGCTTAATATAGATGTTAACAGATGTTACAAAGTTAACACTTAATGTATTAAAACACTGATGCAGCAAACTTTAATTTGCTAGTTGATACATTGATGACTTTACAAATTAGATTTTGCAATGTTGTGATGATGAGATAACCCAGTTATCCTTGAGATCAACCCCACACACCCCTTTCAAGCAGCCAGGAAAACATCCTTCTTAGGATCCTTGCAGTGTGGGGTGGGGAGGGGGGTAAAAGGAGGGGGGCTACCTGGCCAGGAAGTGTGGGTGGACACTGGCCTTAATTGAGAGGAAGACTGATTTTTTGACACATCTGTGGAAGCAGCTAAGAGAGCTGGATGTGTCCACTTCTCTACAGAATATCTCCAAGCTTCCTGGAACCAAGACTTTTAAGTATTATTCTGCTTTATTCCTTTTTATTTTTATAGCTGTTTGTATTGTGTGTAATTTGTTATTTCTCTATATCTGTAGCACTGAACCATCTTGGTATTAAAGTGTTAACTTTAAAGTTACTTTGTGTATGGTCTATGAACCCATTACCTTTTTTGAAGTGTATATGTGCGCAAGGTTTCTGCTGGACCTGAATCAGCAGTGGTGGCATGTATTTGGGGTGCGTGGACTGTGCTGGGGTGAGACTTACGCTCAATTTGCAGCCTGAATGAAGGGTGAGTGCAAGATTGAGTGAGCCGAGTTGAGTCGACCCCTGACAGCCGTACATACGTTTCATGCTAGGAAGGCTCGTATGTGACAAATGTCCTTTAAGATTATTTGCTACTTACACAGCTTCAGAGAAAATGATGGTTTACATGAAGTCATAGAACATTAGAAAAATTCTTAACTTTTAACAATCTTTATTTTACCTCTACATATTCATGTAGACAATAGAGTGTTTGAGTTTCTATAAGATGAGCTTTTGTCCTGCAGATCTTGTCTTTTTGTTGGGGAAGAGTGAAGAAATCAGGTGATGTCTTTTTGTTGACAGTAAACTGACAACAATTCTTCTTATTAGGCTTGTGATAGAGCACCAATTAAGCAACAACAGCCTGCAAGCCAAAACTAGATACCCAAACTTGGCAGTGATAGACTACAGATATAGAAAATCATATTGTTCTTAATATTAAATAACATCAAGCAGTGTCATTAGTAAATAAGTGGAGAATGATAATTAGAGATGAGCGAATCGAAGCTGACACGGTGGAATTCGATCCGAATTTCAGGAAATCTTCGATTCGCATCAAATCTGGATTTCCTCACATTTAGTGGTATCGAATCACATTTTAAACTAAGAAGACGTCGGAATAGCCTTTAGAAAGGCTATTCTACTCCTACCTTTGCATCACACCCCCTGCGATGTCCTAGCTAGAGTAGTAAAATAATCAAAATGGCCTCCATACATGCCCAGAGCTGCACGGAATAGACTCAACATGGCCACTGGACATGCACAGAGTCCCTCGGAATAGAATGAAGATGGCCACCGGACATGCGCAGAGCCGCTCATGGTGGCCATCTTTATCCTATTCCTACACAAGCGGCTCTAAGCATGTCCGGCGGCCATCTTGATTCTATTCCAAGTGTTTCTGCGCCTGTCCGGCAGCCATCTTGATTATATCCTATAGAAGACCATTTCTGCGCATGTCCAGTGGCCATCATGATTCTCTTCCAAGCGGCTCTGCGCATGCCCGGCGGACAAGGCGTTCGCAGGGGGCGTAATGCAACGGCAAAGGTAAGAGTAGAATAGCCTTTCCAAAGAATACTCCAATGTGTCCTTAGTTTAAAATGCATATCCCCATATCCCCAGGCTCTCTGAAGCCAGGAAAATAGCTGTTTTTAATATGATTCGCAGCAAAGAAATTTGGATCAAAGCAAATTGTTTTGGGAAATTCGGCGAAGCTGCCGAATCGAATTTTTGAGAAATTCGCTCATCCCTAATGATAATCTTTGAGTATGGGATTCATTGAGTGTATTTATTTAATACACTCCTTCTCCAAAGGGTGGTCAATCCATATACTGATTTCATTTAGATTTGTCTTTTGTTCATTCATTTCATTTAGTTAACTGACAAAATTAACTATTAACATTTTTCTTTTAAAGAATTCTTACTTTGCAGCATTTTTCCACATACATTGTATGTTACATTGTAGAATATGTGAAAAATTCACTATAGCCTTATATCATTTATAGATAACAGAAAGCAACTTGGAGACTTAAAGTGTACCTATCATTATGCGTGAATTTTCATAATAAGTTTTTGTGTATGTACATGAGAAATAATACTATTATAACGTGTGTATAATTTGTGTCTGCATTTTTTACCATTTTTTTTAATTTCTCTGCAGGTTTCATCTTTTATTGCTGGTTGTTGAAATCAGCTACCATACATAGAATGGAGAGAAAATGGAGATCCCACTCCCCTATTTTTACTCACACACCTTCAGAAGTAGCAGTAGACCATTAAATAGCAATAACAAGCTGCACAAATGTTGCTGCAAATTTAGCTCTGGGGTGAAGCAGTAGAAGCAGCAGCAGTGACATTCCCCCAGCTCCCTATAAACTTTGTGAGCAGTAGGCAATAACTGTAATGTCAGTGAGAATGAATCTGTCTTAATGTCTGCCTCACCAAAAAAAGATTTTATTAATGAAGTCAGAGTGAATGATCAAAGTTGGAGATGGGAAAGGAGAAGTGGCTTATAAGTGGAAAAATAAAAAATTTTTTGTAAAAAGATATATTACAAAGTTTATTATATTTGCTTGAATGGAATTTTCCAACAAATATAACCATATTTAAATCTGTAGACATTTACAAGTTAAATATTTTGCAAATATAAACATTTTGCAGAGTTCTAAAGATTTTTCTAACCATCTTAGTGGTGACAGTCTGCCAACAGGGCCGGTAACCATAGGGCCAATGGTGAATTTGCAGCGGGCCCTATAGTAGCAGGGGCCCTGTTGGAACAGAGGGACAGTCCTGCATTTGCAGTCCCGCTGGTCCAGACTGCCCCAACTTCAACTCATCGATGTCCTCAGGACACTGATGAGTTGCATACAATGATGAAGCAGGGAGCCATCTGCTCCCTGGTTCACCATTCCTCCCCTCTCTTCTCTGGGAGCTGCAAGCGCAATGTGATGATGTCACTTACAGTGGGGAAAAAAGTATTTAGTTAGCCACCAATTGTGCAAGTTCTCCCACTTAAAAAGATGAGAGAGTCCTGTAATTGTCATCATAGGTAGACCTCAACTATGAGAGACAAAATGAGAAAACAAATCCAAAAAAATCACATTGTCTGATTTTTAAAGAATTTATTTGCAAATTATGGTGGAAAATAAGTATTTGGTCAATAACAAAAGTTAATCTCAATACTTTGTTATATATCCTTTGTTGGCAATGACAGAGGTCAAACGTTTTCTGTAAGTCTTCACAAGGTTGGCACACACTGTTGCTAGTATGTTGGCCCATTCCTCCATGCAGATCTCCTCTAGAGCAGTGATGTTTTGGGGCTGTTGCTGGGCAACACGGACTTTCAACTCCCTCCAAAGGTTTTCTATGGGGATGAGATCTGGAGAATGGCTAGGCCACTCCAGGACCTTGAAATGCTTCTTAAGTAGCCACTCCTTCGTTGCCCTGGTGGTGTGCTTGGGATAAGTGTCATGCTGAAAGACCCAGCCACGTTTCGTCTTCAATGCCCTTGCTGATGGAAGGAGGTTTGCACTCAAAATCTCACGATACATGGCCCCATTCATTCTTTCATGTACACGGATCAGTCTTCCTGGTCCCTTTGCAGAGAAACAGCCCCAAAGCATGATGTTGTCACCCCCATGCTTCACAGTCGGTATGGTGTACTTTGGATGCAACTCAGCATTCGCTCTCCTCCAAACACGAGTTGTGTTTCTACCAAACAGTTCTACTTTGGTTTCATCTGACCATATGACATTCTCCCAATACTCTTCTGGAACATCCAAATGATCTCTAGCAAACTTCAGATGGGCCAGGATATGTACTGGCTTAAGCAGGGGGACACGTCTGGCACTGCAGGATCTGAGTCCCTGGCGGCGTAGTGTGTTACTGACGGTAACCTTTGTTACGTTAGTCCCAGCTTTCTGCAGGTCATTCACTAGGTCCCCCCGTGTGGTTCTGGGATTTTTGCTCACCGTTCTTCAGATCATTTTGACCCCACAGGGTGAGATCTTGCGTGGAGCCCCTGATCGAGGGAGATTATCAGTGGTCTTGTATGTCTTCCATTTTCTAATTATTGCTCCCGCAGTTGATTTCTTCACACCAAGCTGCTTGCCTATTGCAGATTCATTCTTCCCAGCCTGATGCAGGTCTACAATTTTGTTTCGGGTGTCCTTCCACAGCTCTTTGGTCTTCACTATAGTGGAGTATGGAGTGTGACTTTTTGACGTTGTGGACAGGTGTCTTTTATACTGATAACAATGTCAAACAGGTGCCATTGCTACAGGTAATGAGTGGAGAACAGATGAGCCTCTTAAAGAAGAAGTTACAGGTCTGTGAGAGCCAGAAATCTTGCTTGTTTGTAGGTGACCAAATACATATTTTCCATCATAATTTGCAAATAAATTCTTTAAAAATCAGACTATGTGATTTTTTTGGATTTGTTTTCTCATTTTGTCTCTCATAGTTGAGGTCTACCTATGTTGTCAATTACAGGCCTCTCTCATCTTTTTAAGTGGGAGAACTTGCACAATTGGTGGCTGACTAAATACTTTTTTTCCCCACTGTACATCGTGCCTGTAGCTCCCTGAAGACTCCGGACCAGAACAGCAAGAGAGCAAGGAAAGGTGACTATTTGTATTTTTTTTATTTTTGTTTGGTAGGACAGAGACATAATATTGTGGGGGCAACTGCAGGGGTACATTAAACTGTGGCGGTAGCTAAATGGGGACATTAAACTGTGGGGAAGCTGGAGGGGGACAATAAGCTGTGGGGCAACTGCAGGGGGACAATAAACTGAGGGAAGCTGGTGGGGGACATTAAACTGGGGGGGGGGACAACGTGGAGCAGCTGGAGGGGGACATTAAACTGTGGGGGCAGATGGAGGGTGGCATTAAACTGTGGGGTCAGATGGCGGGGGACATTATATTGTATGAGGCCACTATGGAAGCATTATACTGTGTCAGGGCCACTAAGGGGGCATTATTATTTTTGCAGGTCAGGTATTTTAAAGTGGTGGTGATGGGGGAGGTCCACTTATGAAATCTTTGCACTGGACCCACCAATGTGTTAAAATGGCTCTGGTTGCTAAGGGATAAGACCATGAATGCAGTAACTTTCTATGGTCTGGCACTTTTCAGAAACCCAGCCATTATTTCCTTATTTCTTACACAGAAACAGGCAGGGACACTACATGTACACAAAGATAAAACAGGCAGGGCCATAATAAGACAAATATGACTGGGATTCAGACCATAAAATTCCTGTATTCGTGGTAATATCCATCTGCAACCAATGCAGACAAAAGACTGTCATCACTAAGATGGTTAGAGAAAATATTTAAAACATTGCAAAGTTTTTGATTATTTATATTTGCAAAAAAAATGTTATTAATTGTCTACAAATTTAAACTTGGTTATGTTCATGGGAAACTCCCTTTAATGGTAAAAAATGATACTCACTCACTCACTCGCTCAAATATTGGTGACCAATACTTAGGGTAGGCCTTCAATGTTTGGTGGAGGTTGGACACTTGGTACTCCTGCAAAATGGAAGGGCCTGCTCTTCTCCAACTGATGCCACATTACCTTTACTTTTTGGAGAGGCACAACACTACACATACAGTGGGGAAAAAAAAGTATTTAGTCAGCCACCAATTGTGTAAGTTCTCCCACTTAAAAAGATGAGAGAGGCCTGTAATTGATATCATAGGTAGACCTCAACTATGAGAGACAAAATGAGAAAATAAATCCAGAAAATCACATTGTCTGATTTTTAAAGAATTTATTTGCAAATTATGGTGGAAAATAAGTATTTGGTCAATAACAAAAGTTAATCTCAATACTTTGTTATATATCCTTTGTTGGCAATGACAGAGGTCAAACGTTTTCTGTAAGTCTTCACAAGGTTGGAACACACTGTTGCTGGTATGTTGGCCCATTCCTCCATGCAGATCTCCTCTAGAGCAGTGATGTTTTGGGGCTGTCGCAGGGCAACACGAACTTTCAACTCCTTCCAAAGGTTTTCTATGGGGTTGAGATCTGGAGACTGGCTAGGCCACTCCAGGACCTTAATATGCTTCTTACGAAGCCACTCCTTCGTTGCCCTGGCGGTGTGCTTGGGATCATTGTCATGCTGAAAGACCCAGCCATGTTTCATCTTCAATGCCCTTGCTGATGGAAGGAGGTTTGCACTCAAAATCTCACGATACATGGCCCCATTCATTCGTTCATGTACACGGATCAGTCGTCCTGGTCCCTTTGCAGAGAAACAGCCCCAAAGCATGATGTTGCCACCCCCATGCTTCTCAGTAGGTATGGTGTTCTTTGGATGCAACTCAGCATTCACTCTCCTCCAAACAAACAAAAACTACCAAACAGTTGTACATTGGTTTCATCTGACCATATGACATTCTCCCAATACTCTTCTGGAACATCCAAATGCTCTCTAGCAAATTTCAGACGGGCCCGGATATGTACTGGCTTAAGCAGGGGGACACGTCTGGCACTGCAGCATCTGAGTCCCTGGCATCGTAGTGTGTTACTGACGGTAGCCTTTGTTACGTTAGTCCCAGCTTTCTGCAGGACATTCACTAGGTCCCCCCATATGGTTCTGGGATTCTCGCTCACCGTTCTTGTGATCATTTTGACTCCACGGGGTGAGATCTTGCGTAGAGCCCCTAATCGAGGAAGATTATCAGTGGTCTTGTATGTCTGTGAAATCTTGCTTGTTTGTAAGTGACCAAATACTTATTTTCCACCATAATTTGCAAATGAATTCTTAAAAAATCAGACAATGTGATTTTCTAGATATGATTTCTCATTTTGTCTCTCATAGTTGAGGTCTAGCTATGAAGACAATTACAGGCCTCTCTCATCTTTTTAAGTGGGAGAACTTGCACAATTGGTGGCTGACTAAATACTTTTTTCCCCACTGTATGAGTATAAAACTGTCCCTGAAACTGCAGCTTGATCTCATTCACTTAAATGGGACTATGCTACAGTACCAGATACAAGTCCGACTGTAAACATTAGAGGAAACATCAATATTTATGACAAGGCAACCCTGTTAGTGACAACAGGAGAATTCACAGGGCTCAGTAGATTAGCAGTTGTCATCCAGTGCATTTTTGGATTGTTGCAATGTGACTGCCCCAAAGCATAGTGTATTAGTTATTTTGTTATATAGACACCTACAAAGGATAGCACTGGTCTCACACATCAAGATGTCCAGTTAATTGCCAAGGGAAACAATAGATTTCATCTGAAATTTCATTTTATCATATTTTATGTATTGTATGTGTTGACTTTAGCTAGGACTAATAACTTAAAAGGATTTGTTACCATGTTACCATGCAAATTAGTTAGCAAGCTACATACTTTTTATTATCTTTGCCTATAACCTGCAACATAGCCTCAGAATATATTAAAGGTTGCCATAATACTGTTTATGTCTTAAAGGGTTATACCAGCTACAAATTATCCATAGGGGGTAACTTGCTTATCATGGTGGTTCCACTACTGGGATCCCCACTGATCATGAGAAAAGGGATGTTTTGTACCCCTGGTTCAATGGAAGCAGTGGTTGGAAATGTGCATCCCGCTCATTTAAATGGGACCAATTGAAATAACAAGTTACCAGCGGGTAACTTGTTATGCCTTGATTGCCCCTTTAAGGATTATTACTATAATTCGTCATTAGCTGAATTGGTCATAATATTTCTCAGTTTATGTTCAGCCAGTAGTGTTGCTTTACTAAAGTGACTAAGCATGATGCAGTGAACTGCTGTGTGCTCTATACAAGCTGTTGAAATCAATAAATGTTGCTGGGAAATGTTAATCAAATCCACCCTCTGTTTTATAACCTAATTATGGTCTATGATAATATATCATCTAAATAAGTTTAAAAATACAGTTGAGTAAACAGCCTACTAAATAACAATTAGAAATTCTTCAGCACTGTTGCTATGACACAAAAAATCAGAACCCTAGTGAAATAATAGTAGTCAAAAGAAAGCATGACACTCTTTTTAACCACTTCAGTACCGGGCCACTTTCTGGTCCAAGACCAGACACATTTTCGGGGTTTTTTTTTGTATGTGTCGTTTTGAGGGCTGTAACATTTTTATCATATGCGTTATTCAACTAATTTCTGCGTCTTTTTTCGGTGACACATAGGGCTTTATTTTTATGTTGTATTTATTTTTGCATGTGTTTTAATTTCTTTTTTTTATATCCGGGAAAATATAAACATAAGAGGAGGGAAAACGTGTCTGTTTTTCACTTTTCAGTTTTTTTTTAAATTTAATAACACAAAGTGCTACTAAACAACTTTATAAAATAGTTTTTCCTCTCCGTTACAGTAATTTTTATTTTTTATGGTGTCGACGGGGGTGGGGCTATAACCTGTAATAAGGGCATTTTATTGTTGTATTATTTTATTTATTTTTTAAATTATTTTATTTACTTTTTTTTTTTACTTTTCTATTAATTTTTACATTTTTTTTTTTTACATTGTGTCTCTATAAGGTCATAATAGACCTTTGGGGACATCTGATTACTTTTTTTTTTGTTGGGGAGGCTGATTTCCCCTGTAACTGGGGCTGGTACATTTAGCCCCAGTTGCAGGAGGAATACAGTCTTCTGCACGTTACATGCACAATACTATAGAGCTGATCAGGGTCCTGTAGGACCCAGCACCTCTTGCAGACGCCACATGACCGCCGGGTCAGAGGGTGGCCGCAAGATGGCGGCGTCCATAGCGCTGTATACAGTGCTCATTGAGCGCTGTATACACAGCAATCGTGAAGGCAGGGAAGGTAATAAACCTTCCCTGTCTTCTCTCTGGGAGCTCCAGCTGAAGTTACGTTGAGGTTAGCAAAGAAATGGTTCAATGACAATGAAGTAGAGGTGCTGGATTGGCCCCCACAGTCCACAGACCTCAACCCAATCAAACACTAGTGGGTAGAGATGAAGAAAAAGTTGTATTCATACCAAAGTTAGTTGACCAGTATGCACCAAAATTGGGAACATGTAAAAGAGACCTGGGATCAGATTTTGGTCAAGACAAGCTTGAATCTGATAGAGACCATGCCCAGAAGGATTCAGGCAGTGTTGAAAGCCAAAGGTAGATTTACAAAATACTAACAAAATAATAAAAAATTAGATTTAGATTTCTAGGAGCAAAATAGCAACAATGCAGTTATATGACAAGAATCTGCATAACTAACAATATGCTAAATAGTTACAAGTCAAATTTATGTATGAGATAGCCAATATGATTGTCTATAAAATGATGATAGTCTCAGGTTGGAAGCTGTAGTGGATGGTGAGATATGGCGCATGAAAGTCAAAAGTTCAAAACAGTGTTACCCTTTTGCTCGTCCATGTATAATAGTCAGTACCACTTATTTATGTAAAAAAAAAAAAAACATTAAACCAGCACCAATAGCATTTCCAAGCAGTTAAAAGCAACATTTTTATCTTTATTACTAAAAACCCACAATAAGCACATATACTGTAGACATACATTTCCTGAGGCCTTTAATTGTACATATTACAGGATCTCACTCTGACATGGCACGTGGTGCACTGACTCTCCTTTTTTCACTGATTTATGCAATGTTTGTTAAACGTTAGGTACCCTTAAAGCATTTATTATATTTATAAAATTATTTATAAAAATATCCAACTGTCCTGTCATTCATTAAAAGGAAATCCCCCTTATACTGACAGAGAATGTATTTCTATATGGCAATGTATTGGGCGGCACATTGGCTCAGTGGTTAGCACTGCAGCCTTGCAGTGCTGGAGTCTTGCCAAGGACAACATCTGCAAGGATAGGTTCAGGTCCCGATCATGTAACCGCCGTATCAGGGAAAGTTTGTTGCAGTAACAAACTTTGCCTGATATTAGCTTCCGCCAGTCCACGGGCAGCATCGGGAGCGGGTGTTAGCTGTATCTGACAGCTAACACCCTGCTCTGTATTCTACGGTTGGAGCTGTGCTCTGATCGGAGGTTTTAACCCCTTGGATGCCGCGGTCAAACAAGACCGTGGCATCCAAGGGGTTCCGTGATGCTAAATGAACCCCCTCCCTCACCCCCCGCGGCGAGATCGGGGGGTGCCCATATGTGTCTTCTGCAGCCCGGGGTCTGGCCAGTGACCCCAGGCTGTTCAGTGCCCCCAGTACCTGGTTGATCTGCCCAGATGCAGGGAAGTCAGCCGCATACGCTGACTTCCTCTATAGACTGCAATACACGTGTATTGCAATCTATAATACTGAACCAGCGATCCCTGGTTCAGGTGTCCTTATAGGACAAATAAAGAAATGTAAAAAAAAAAAAAGTGCAAAAGAAATGTAATAAAGTTTGTGAAATAAATAAATGAATAAAGCCCCAAAATTCCCTTTTCCTATATCAAATGAGTTATATAAAACAAAAACCTAAAAATTAATAATACAATACATATTAATTAAAAACAATACATATTTTGTATCGCCACATCTGTAACAATCTGTACAGTACAATAAAACTGAAACATTATTTAACCTACATGGTGAACGTCGGAAAAAAAAAAAAGGAAAAAAATCCGCCGTAAGTAATGATTTTTCGCCATATCACCCTACAAAATATGCTATAAAAAGTGATCGAAAAGTCACATATACCCCAAAACAGCACCAATAAAAAGCACAGGTTGTCCCGCAAAAAATAAGCCCTCAACTATCTCTGTCAACCGAAAAATAAAAATGTTACGCATCTCAGAAGATGGCGATGCAAAGATAATTGATTTCCTTCCCCAAATGGATTTTTGTTCTGCAAAACTAGTAACGCATAAAAAAACAATATAAATGAGGTATTGCTGTAATCGTACCGACCCAAAGAGTAAAGGTCACAGGTTACTTATGTTGTACACTGTGTGGAAAAATTTAATAGGTAAAACACAATGCCAGAATTGATGAGGATTTTTTTTTAATCCAAGAAAGCGTTAATAAACGTTAATAAATAAGTCATAGGCACCCAAAAATGTTATTAAAAAATACATCTCAGACCACAAACAACAAGCCCTCATATGGCTACAGCACCAGAAAAAAAAAAAATATATAGCTTGTTCAATGTGTAGAGAAAAACCCCAAAAATCGCCAAATCATTAGAACACAACTGGTTGCGGCAGGAAGGAAATGTATAAGCTGTGCGAGCGTATATCAGGGGACAAACCAGATTTAGAGCTTACGAGGGAAAATAAACCAGAAGTGACCCCCAGAGTGACCCTTCCCCCAATCATACAAGCTACTGGGGATATAGTAGTAGTAAATTTCGTGTTCCCCATGTACTCCGCACAGCTTACATATTCACTCTTCATCTGCTGTGCAGTCACGTCTGGGATACTAATGCTTATTACACCCTCTGATAAATTCTTTGAGGGGTGCAGTTTTTAAAATGGGGTCATTCCCTAGGGGATTCCACTTTACTGGTACCTTAGAGACTCTGCAAACATGACATGGTGTCCAGATACCAAACATCTAAATGTGCGCTCCAAAAGCCACATAGCGCCCATGTGTGCCCAAACTGCAGATTATACCCACATGTATGACACTGGTGTACCCAGGGTAACGTACTTAATGTCATATGTGGGTATAAATGGCTGTTCCGGCACAGAAGGGAAGGAGCGCTATTTTGGTTTTTGGAGCACAGACTTAGACGGTTTGGTTTTTGGACGCCATGACACTTTTTCAGAGCTCCTGAAATGCCAGTAAAGTGGAATCCCCTGATATGTCACCCCATTTTGGAAACTACACTCCTGAAGGAATTTATGCAGGGGTACAGTGAGAATTTTTAACCCCCAAGTGGTGCCTTAATTAATTTTCCAGAAATGAATACGCAGCTGATGGTGGAAGATGAAAATGACGCTTTTTCCAGGAATACGTCATTTCAGTGCATAATATGTTGTGCCCAGCTTGTATCAGAGACGAATGCTCCAAAAGCTGTTGTGCCCGGGATCCCCGCTCAACAGTTTTTGGAGGTTGTGTCTCTGGTGACACAAGTTGGGTACAACATATCAGCACTGAAATGGCGTATCTATGGAAAAATTGCAATTTTCACTTTTCATTATCAGCTGCGCATTCATTTCTGGAAATGAAATTAATGCAACACTCAAAGTTTAAAAATGCTCGCTACATCACTTGATAAATCCCTTCAGGGGTGTAGTTTCCAAAGTGGGGTCACATTTCAGCGGGTTCTACTTTACTGCCAATTCAGGGGCTCTACAAAAGTGGCATGACATCGAAAAATCAAACTGTGCTCCAAAAACCAAAATAGCGCTCCTTCCCTTCTGTGCCCAAACATCAATTTATACCCACATATGACATTAAGTATGTTATCCTGGGTACACCAGTGTCATACATGTGGGCATAAACTGCAGTTTGGGCACACAGCAGGGCGCAGATGTGAAGGAGCGCTATGTGCTTTTGGAGCGCTGATTTAGTTTGTTGATTTTTGGACGCCATGTCACATTTATAGAGACTCTAAAATTGCCCCTACAAAATGGGGTCACTTCTTGGGGAATTCCAATTTACTGGCACCTCCAGGGCTCTGCAAAAACAACATGGCATCCAGAAAATCCCTCCAAATCTGTACACCAAAAGCTAAAAAGCACAGTGCTCCTTCCCTTCTGAGCCCTGCTGTGTAACCAAGCAGCAGTTTACACCTACATATACAACTTCTTTCTACTTGGGATAGCCCAGTTAATAGTTTTAGGAGTGCATGTTTCTGATGACACAAAGTGGGTGCAACGTATTGGGCACTGACATGGCATATTTCTTTAAAAATTAAAATTTTCACTTTCTACATTAATTTTCAGGAAGCACTCTTAGGGTCAAAATTATAATACTCCTTGATAAATTCCTTGAGGGGTGTAGTTTCTAAAATGGAGTCACTTATTGGGGGTTTCCATTGTATTGGTACTTTAGGGGCTCTGGAAATACGACATGGCACCTGAAAACTATTCCAGCAAAATCTGCCCTCCAAAACCAAATGGCGCTCTTTCCATTCCGAGCACCACCATGTACCCATACAGCACATTATAACCACATATGGGGTATTCCCATGTTCAGGAGAAATTGTGTAACAAACCTTGGGGAGCTTTTTCTCCTTTACCCTCTTGTAAAAATAAAAAAATTTGGACTAATTTGACGGTTTATTGAAAAAAACTAATTTTTCATTTTCACGTCCCGATGTTAATAAAATCTGTGAAAAAGCTGTAGAGTCAAACTGTTCATTATATCCCTTGATATGTTCTGTGAGGGGTGTAGTTTCCAAAATGGGGTCACTTTTGAAGGTTTCCATTGTATTGGTACTTTAGGGGCTCTGCTAATGCGACATGGCGCCCGAAATCTAATCCAGCAAAATCTTCCCTCCAAAAACCAAATAGCGCTCTTTCTATTCCGAGCCCCACCATGTACCCATACAGCAGATTATGACCACATATGGGGCATTGCCATGTCCAGGGGAAATTGTGTAATATCCCTTGGGGAGCTTTTTCTCCTTTAGCCTCTTGTAAAAATAAAAATGTTTGGACTAAATTTACAGTTTATTAGAAAAAAAGTAATTTTTCATTTTCACGTCCCAATGTTAATAAAATCTGTGAAACAGCTGTAGGGTCAAAGTGCTCATTATATCCCTTTATATGTTCTGTGAGGGGTATAGTTTCCAAAACGGGGTTACTTTTGAAGGTTTCCATTGTACTGGTACTTTAGGGGCTCTGCAAATGCACCATGGCACCTGAAAACTATTCCAGCAAAATCTGCCCTCCAAAAGCCAAATAGCGCTCTTTCCATTCCAAGCCCCACCATGTACCCATACAGCAGATTATGACCACATATGGGATATTGCCACGTTCATGAACAATTGTTTAACAAACTGTGGGGTGCTTTTTCTCCTTTAACCCCTTGTGAAAATGAAAAATTTGGGGAAAAAGTGACATTCTAGTAATTTTTCATTTACACATTCCAATGTTAATAAAATCTGTGAAAAGGCTGTTGGGTCAAAATGCTCACTATACCCCATGATAAATTCTGTGAAGGGTGTAGTTTCCAAAATGGGGTCACTTTTGGGGGGTTTCCTTTGTACTGGTGCTTTAGGGGCTCTGCAAATGGGACATAGCACTGAAAACTATTCCGGCAAAATCTGCTTTTCAAATGCCCATTGTCGCTCCTTCCCTTCTGTGCACTGCCGTGTGCCCAAACATCAGTTTACACCCACATGTGGGATATTTCTGTGCTCGGGAGAAATTGCATAACAAACTGTGAGATGCATTTTTCCTTTAACCCTTTGTGAAGGTGTTAATTTTAGGGCTAAATGAATGTGTTACTGAAAAAAAAAGAAATGTCTAAATTTCGCCTCCATAATTTTTTAATTTCTGTGAAATCCTTAATGGGTTAACAAACTTCCCAAATGCTGTTTTGAATTATTTGAGGGGTGCAGTTTTGAAAATGGGGTGATTTATGGGGGGTTTCTAATATATAGGCCTTCATGATCCCCTTCAGAACTGAAGTGGTCCCTAAAAAATTAGTTTGGGAAATTTTCTTGTAAATCTGGAAAATCGCTGTTACACTTGTAAGCCTTCTAACATCGAAAATAAATGAAAGGATGATTAAAAGATGATGCCGATATAAAGCAGAGATATGGTAGATAATATTTATTAATGTATTTATGTGATATGACTATGTGTTTGAAAAGCAGAGCATTTCACATTTTGAAAATTGCGATTTTCTCCAAATTTCCATCAAATTTCCTATTTTTTTTATAAGTAAATATAAAAATATTGATCAATATTTACCATTAACATGAAGTACAATGTGTCACGAAAAAACAATCTCAAAATCACTTATGCAAGTTAAATCGTCTCAAAGTTATTGCCATATAAAGTGACACATGTCAGATTTGAAAAATGAGGCCTGGTCACGAAGGCACTTTTAGGCTGTGTCCTGAAAAGGTTAAGATCTGTATCTATCTACAGTAAATAAAGCACACAGTAAATAAACAAGACTTACCATTTTTACATATAATTGCATTATTATGCGTCAAATGGCTAGATTAGGTCTCTAAAACATTCCGCTATTTGCCACCATATATGGGTGTGGTTTGGTTGTATGTGTCCTGCTGCACTGTGTGGTGAGTTGAAGAATACTATTGTCAATGGCAAGTTACTGTAATTGTTTCTTGTTTATTATCATGTTATGTTCTCATTTTCTTTAAACTAAAATATAGACTAGTATATCATTTGATAGAAATTTTTGATAAACCATTTCTTTCTTCATTCACTGACATTATCTATTGTTAGAGTGAAGTTATTTTAATCTATCACATTTTGCAATTATTATCAATTAATCAATATATATGTATATATATATATATATATATATATATATATATATAACAGTACAGACCAAAAGTTTGGACACACCTTCTCATTCCAAGAGTTTTCTGTATTTTCATGACTATAAAAATTGTAGATTCACACTGAAGGCATCAAAACTATGAATTAACACATGTGGAATTATATACTTAACAAAAAATTGTGAAACAACTGAAAATATGTCTTATATTCTAGGTTCTTCAAAGTAGCCACCTTTTGCTTTGATTACTGCTTTGCACACTCTTGGCATTCTCTTGATGAGCTTCAAGAGGTAGTCACCTGAAATGGTCTTCCAACAGTCTTGAAGGAGTTCCCAGAGATGCTTAGCACTTGTTGGCCCTTTTGCCTTCACTCTGCAGTCCAGCTCACCCCAAACCATCTCGATTGGGTTCCGGTCTGGTGACTGTGGAGGCCAGGTCATCTGGCGTAGCACCCCATCACTCTCCTTCTTGGTCAAATAGCCCTTACACAGTCTGGAGGTGTGTTTGGGGTCATTGTCCTGTTGAAAAATAAATGATGGTCCAACTAAACGCAAACCGGATGGAATAGCATGCCGCTGCAAGATGCTGTGGTAACCATGCTGGTTCAGTATTCCTTCAATTTTGAATAAATCCCCAACAGTGTCACCAGCAAAGCACCCCCACACCATCACACCTCCTCCTCCATGCTTCACGGTGGGAACCAGGCATGTAGAGTCCAATCGTTCACCTTTTCTGCATCGCAAAAAGACACGGTGGTTGGAACCAAAGATCTCAAATTTGGACTCATCAGACCAAAGCACAGATTTCCACAGGTCTAATGTCCATTCCTTATGTTCTTTAGCCCAAACAAGTCTCTTCTGCTTGTTGCCTGTCCTTAGCATCTCACAGAAATTAAATGGTTTCAAACGATAAAACTTAACTTTTAAAACTTAAAAGTTAAGTTTTATCGTTTGAAACCATTTAATTTCTGTGAGATATGAAGTAATAGGGAATGGTGTAGAACCCGCTGTGAGACTGTCCTTAGCAGTGGTTTCCTAGCAGCTATTTTACCATGAAGGCCTGCTGCACACAGTCTCCTCTTAACAGTTGTTGTAGAGATGTGTCTGCTGCTAGAACTCTGTGTGGCATTGACCTGATCTCTAATCTGAGCTGCTGTTAATCTGCGATTTCTGAGGCTGAGCCAGTTTCTTTGTAGCGCTTGATGGTTTTGGCCACTGCACTTGGGGACACTTTCAAAGTTTTCCCAATTTTTCGGACTGACTGACCTTCATTTCTTAAAGTAATGATGGCCACTCGTTTTTCTTTACTTAGCTGCTTTTTTCTTGCCATAATACAAATTCTAACACTCCATTCAGTAGGACTATCAGCTGTGTATCCACCTGACTTCTGAACAACACAACTGATGGTCCCAACACCATTTATAAGGCAAGAAATCCCACTTATTAAACCTGACAGGGCACACCTGTGAAGTGAAAACCATTTCAGGTGACTACCTCTTGAAGCTCATCAAGAGAATGTCAAGAGTATGCAAAGCAGTAATCAAAGCAAAAGGTGGCTACTTTGAAGAACCTAGAATATAAGACATATTTTCAGTTGTTTCACACTTTTTTGTTAAGTATATAATTCCACATGTGTTAATTCATAGTTTTGATGCCTTCAGTGTGAATCTACAATTTTTATAGTCATGAAAATACAGAAAACTCTTGGAATGAGAAGGTGTGTCCAAACTTTTGGTCTGTACTGTATATATATATATATATATATATATATAAGTCTAGATATGATATGATAAATTATTTTAGTAAGACATGACATGCATTTCAAGCTCCATTAATATTTTTCAAGTGCACATTGAATGCTACCAAACAAGTAGAAATGTCAGGAGGTAATAAGTTATACTCTATTTCCCCATTCACACATATTACAGCTTTCATGCAATAACCTTTCAAAAGAATGAGCATTAACAACAACAAAAAAAAAAATATAAAAATAAATTGTTGGAACAAATTTAAGGGCTAAAGAGAGATAATTAAATTGTAATAAAAATCAACTATTAAGAGGAGAAAACAGACAAAGTAAAGGTCCAGAGTTTTTACACCGGGAAGACATTGAGAAGCATTTGTGAAGAATGCATTTGTGACAAAAAGTAACTGTAAGGCTAAGGCCCACATAACGAAAAGCAGCTAAAATATGTTGTGGAAAAACAGTGAACTTTCATTCATTTTGTTAGTACTATAAAACACAATCCAAACATAAAGAAAAAAAAGGTTTCCTCATCTCACCCCATAATTTCTGCTCAAATAATTCCACTCCTCTGGATTCATGGACAAAATCCTCTGGATTTCAAAGTTCGAAATTCACGAAAAACAAGATAAAACTCCAGCATCGAATGGACAAGAGGTTTGTATTATCTTATCATAGCATGAGCCACGAAACGTGTAACCGATAACTAACTCCAAACCCTTTGCTTGTCGATTTTTTTAATATAACAATTAAATTAATTATGTAATTATTTATTTAAATTAATTAACAATTAAATATTCTTGTCCATTCGATGCTGGTACTGTAAAATACAATGTTTTTTTTTTTCCTCTGTGTTTTGCAGCAGTCAAAATTGCTGCATTTCTGCAACATGATGCCTTATCCTAAGGCTTGAATTACCCATATGTTCACATTTATTACTGAGTTCTGCTGTATTTTGAGCCAGATTTGGTTAATTTTGGTGCATGTTTGATGCGGAATTTCACATCTTGTCTTGTGCTATTTTTTTTCAGACCAAGGGCTGGTTCGCATCTGCGTTCAGGTGTCCGTTCTGGGAGTCCGCTTGGGGACCCCCCGAATGGAAACCTATACACATAAAAAGCGGTTTTCACCTGGGAAACCTGGGGACCCCATAGACTATAATGGGGTCCATGTGGTTTCCGCTCGATTTCCGCACGAAACATGCGGAAACATGTGGAGAGGAAACCCAAGCGGACTTCCCGAATGTAAACCTGAACTTGTCAAGGAAGCATTGCATAGATTCAAATGTGTGTGGCTTAAATTGTGACAATATATGCCAGAATTGCGCCATAACTCGAGCACCAAATTTGGGAAGAACACAAGCCAACTAATAAGTCGTATAAAATTACATAAGAATAAATATGTACCAGATGTATCATCAAGCATCATCCTCTGTGATAAATCTGATGCATTCTAAGATAGGCTAGTCTAATCTAAATCCCAGACAGAATTAGTTTCTTTAAAGTTTTAAGGCAGTTTTATAAGCTTTGGTTAAACGAAAAGCATTGAAAACTATATTTTTTTTTCCAAAAAAAAAAGCTGTGTGCGAAACTACACTTACACAAGCTAAGTTGTTTGTAAAAGAGATATATCAACATTATCTTGTTTGATATGGAATAAATCCGTTAGGAGGGGGGGATGTGGTTTAGCACTTGGTTCAAAACTCTTTCAGGAGTGACAAAGTAGGGTCCCAACCAGTCAGAATTGTAGTAATAGAGACTTCAAACTCCAAGTAGGTAGTATATATCACTTATTTATTTTTCACCGAATCCGGTGTTCAAGTAACAGATTTGTTTATAGAGATATCTGAACAACGTATAGAGTAGAGATGTAAATGTTATCGGCCAGTATATGGCCTTCTAATAAGTGATATATACTAACTACTTGGAGTTTGAAGTCTCTATTACTACGTATTTGATATGGAATATTACACTCTCAGACAGTATCATTGTATATTCTACACCACATATATTAAATAAATATTCTAGTAAAATAAAAATAGGTAAATAAATAGGCAAATGAAACTATACTTCAAAAAAGGAAGTCAAAAGTGCAGTGAATATTGGTGTAATAGATTATGCAATGTGAAACTCAAACAAGGCTGAAGTTTTGCTTCACAATTATTCTGATTAACAGAAATTATACAGTGTATATTCAACACATTTAAAAACTTATAGTAAAGATGGATTAACAGTATTGTGTACAATTCTACATATTTGTACGGTTTACAACATATATTACTTATTTTGTACCTTCTGTGAGCCTGCCTGTCTGCTCAGCACTTCCACCCGGTAAAATCTTGGCAATGTAGGCTCCAATTTCTCCCTGACTTACAGGAATCTCTTTCCCTCCAACAACCCGTATTCCAAATCCATTTCCTAATAAGTAAACAAAGAAACAAGGAATTGATGCATATTTCATAAAGGATGCCAAATATGTGTTCTAAATACATTTTTTCCACTAAATACTTTTTTTGCCACATGGATCTGCCACTGGATATGTGATCGAATCATCAGCAAGACACTGGAAGGTTACCAAATTAACCATATAAATTGTACAGAAGATAATCTAATCCCAAATTTAGCAGGTCATTAGTTATATAAATGGTGTTCGAACCCGAACTTCAGCTCTAAAGTTCGGGTTCGGGTTCGGCTCATCCCTAAAGCTGGTTGATTGACTGCTGAGCAGCCAATCAACCAGCTTTAAGCCCACAGACATCACAGCCATGCCCAGTATGAGCATGGCTGTGATTGGCCATGCGGCACATGTGACCCCTATATAAGAGGCAGGGTCACAGGTCCTGTCACCATTCCAGCTAGTTAGGCTAGGTAGGGAGAAGCTGCAGCTGGAGATAGGGACAGTCAGGGCCTTAGCTAAATTTAATAATTGTCCTTTTCAGGGCAGTGCAGCGAGGTAGGGAGAGGAGCCAGATACTGTGAGGGGCAGCCAGGGGCGCACCGCTAATGAGGTGAAGTGAGGCGGCCGTCTCAGGCGGCACTATCCGTCGCTGTCTGGGGGGCGTTATTTTTACTATTCAATGTAAACCAGCCCAGGACAGGCCGCTTTAAAAAAAACAACGCTGAGCGTGGCCTGTCCTGGGCTGGTTTACGAGACGTCACATCTCAGCGCAGGCGGCGATACAATGACGTCATCGCGCCTCCTACGCTGAGACACAGACGTCGCGGACAAGAGGAGGCGGCGGCTCTATCAAGGGAGGTAGGTGAGGATAAGTTTTTTTATTTATATAAATAGGCCGTTACCTACTGGAGTAACCCCGACAGGTGACGGCCTATTTATTTCCCTACCTGGCGTCTCGTGGCCGCCCCCGCTTCCCCCTTCTGCTATGGGACGTAGAAGAGGAAGTGTATGCCGCTGTGAGCAGCCTCGGGCATCGGTAAGTGAGGCCGCGGGCCTCAAATACTACTATTATTATACTCCAGGGTCTTTTCAGACCCCGGAGTATAATAATCGGAGACCAGGGGAGGTGAGGGAACATAAAAACATATGCTGCTTACCTTTCCTGCGATCCGATGTCACTCCGAGCAGGCTTGGGCGCTTTGGTGACGTCATCAGGTCGCGTCGCCGGTCTGATCACATGAAGTCTGTGTGCAATTAGACAAGGCCGAAAGCTTCCTGGAGTGAGCCGGTGTCCAGGATAGGTAAGTAACACTGATTTTTATGTTTGTCAGCTCCCCTGGGTCTCCGATCATTATACTTTGGGGTCTGAAAAGACCCCAGAGTATAATAATAGTTTGTGGGTGGGCAACTATGGGGCACAATACAGTGTTCAGGGGCCACTATGGAGCCTAATTCCAGTGCAGGGGCCACTATGGAGCATAGTACCGTGTGCAGGGGCCACTATGGAGCATAATACCATGTGCAGGGGCCACTAGGGAGCATAATACCATGTTCAGGGGCCACTAGGGAGCATAATACCGTGTTCAGGGGCCACTATGGAGCATAATACCGTGTGCAGGGGCCACTATGGAGCATAATACCGTGTGCAGGGGCCGCTGCGAGGCATAATACCATGTGCAGGGGCTGCTGCGAGGCATAATACCGTGTGCAGGGGCCGCTGCAGGCCGTAATACTGTGTGTAGGGTACGCTGTGAGGCATAATACCATGTGCAGGGGCCGCTGCAGGCCGTAATACTGTGTTCAGGGGCTTCTGTGGAACATTATAGTGTGTGTAAAATGGGCGGTAGAAACAGGGGCTATGGCACCTGTTTATATCACGCGCTGTCTGTTTATAGTGACCGTGTGATGTAATTCCAGCCTTGTCACATAGACATGTATAGGACGAGGCTGTAGTTACATTACATGGCTGCTATGAGATGAATGACAATATGTAAACAGAGAAGCGGTCACATCACTTACACAGGTACCAGGGTTCATTTAAACAGCTGATCAGTGGGAGTCCTGGGTTTTTGAGCCTCACTGATTATTTTTTTAATGACCTGGAAAACCCTTTAATTAGTTAACACCTGGGGCATTATTAATAGGGGGCACTATTTATGGGGGTAGACATTGACATTATTAATATAAAGATGCACTTGGGGGTATTATTCATTATGGGGGGGGTTATATCATATATTTTATAATTGGGGGAAGCAGCAGGATGGGTGTGCAGGTGAGGACAATGTGGGTCAGGTGCCTGGAAAAGTGAGGAGCCAAAGATGTCTGTGTTGCAAACTTTACAGAGACAAGTCACAGCTAGAAGAAGTGGTCATGGCGGTCCAAAGGGAAGAGAAGGGAAATGTGACCGATTAGTCAGAGACGTCACCTGTAAGTCACAAAATGTTACTGCCCTGTATTCACCTAAATGATAGAGGATAAATACCTGATTGATGGGGGTCTGTCTGCTGAGTCCCCCACTGAACCTGAGAATTGGGTTTTTTCCCCCACTGGGTGGGAATTCAGCCTGACCTCAGCCATATATATAGGTGTGTCACTTGGTGGATGGACGAACCCACGTGGCTCTCATTCACTTCAATGGGAGTGCCGAAGATAGCCGAAGTCCAGTACTCAGCTATCTGTGGCGTTCCTATTATAGAGAATGGGGGCCACGTGGCCTCGTCCATTCACCAAGCAAAAGATGTGTGAAGTTACTTTCATTGCTAATACCGTGTTTTTGATCTGATACCGAAGTAATGCAGTAAGAAGAATTCTTAAAAACTGTTTTATAACTTTGTGTATTGTGTGACAATAACAGCGTGTGAAGCTAGTAGCATGCAAACTCAATTTTAAACAATAATAAACAATTAAATGCAATAAATTAAATGCTATATCTGCAATAAAACACTATTCTGTTATATTAAACAACTGGTAGTGATGGTGGAGCCCTCAACAAACCACAACTCCATGTACCAAATATAAGGCAGTTGTCTGTTCAAAATTCTATAACAGGGGATATTGGTAAACAATCATATGAATAGACATCAAATACAATCACAACCTTGTGCCCAAAACTCCAGCAGATAGTCAAGTATAGTGTCCAAACTGTATACTAGATATTAAACAAGTGTTGGAGACGCCAATGCATGATTGATGAGAAGAAAGAAGGAGGTAGATAACTCTAACAGTCTATAATAGGTCATACATGTTATAACGAATCATCTCCAATTTGTGAATAGATTTATTTGTGGCAATAGATGCATAAATCAAATACTAAAAAAGTGGCATGATAAAATTCTTTGGCAAACATGTTTTGGACCTACCACAGGCTCCTTCCTCCATTGAAGACACACTCATAAAATGGCTAGATGTGAAAAAAATCTCTTTTTATATCTTGCCATTTGATGACTGTTTCTGCCACCAAGGAAGGAGCTAGCAGTAGCTACAAAACACATTTAGCAAAGAATTTTATCAAGTCACTTGTTTACTCTTTAATTTATTCATCTATAGCCACAAATAAATCTATCCTCAAATTGGAGATTATGTGTTTTAGCATGTGTTGACCTATTATGGACTGTTAGAATTATCTACATCCAATGTGAATGTCCTATATCACTAATCTTTTGAAGCTAACCAGCTATTCAGAACTGTGGAACCACTGTACTCAGTATGCCTGTTCTTCCTCTACTGTACATGTGCTAAAGGAAAAGACAGGTGACAGCTGGCGGCCTTCCCTTCTTCTCATTATGTTTGCACTGGTGTCTCATCCATTAAGGTGGAACCGCGGAGAAAGAACTTTCTAATGGAGTGGTGAGTGGCACAACATAGCTAATATGTAATATACAGTTTAGACGCTATTATATTTGATTGCTATTCATATAACTGTTTACCAACATTGCCCTTTATGGAATGGAATTTTGAATGGATGACTGCCTTATAATTGATATATTGAGTGGTGGCATTTTATTTATTGGACATATCTATTTGTGGCTTTCTATGTTTATTTGACACTTTTTATGCGGCTGGTTTGCTATTTAAAGGTATTATATTCACACTTAGCGGTTTGGCAAGGGCCCTGCCATAACTACCAGTTATTTTATATAACGGAATAGAGTTTTATGGCAGATAATGCATTTCATGTTATTACATTTATTAGTATATGATCTAATAAATTATTTAATTTTTTACGTACCTGAACCTGGGGATTCCACCCAAGTATAAAGACATTTGTTAAATATCTATTTCTGCTTCAGAAAAGTAAAATGATTCTGAGATATCCAGGTCTCTTTACCAACTGTTGATATTTCTTTATGCCATCATAGTTACAATAGTAACACAGTATATGACGACACCTGTAACTTTTTTATATTTCTGTGTACGGAGATGCATAGGGCATCTTTTTTTGTGGGGCCAGGTGTACTTTTTAGTTATACTATTTTGGGGAATGTCTACTGAATGTCAAACAGTCAAAAAGTTTATTATTGTCATATGCTGCAATTATCATATGGAATATACACAAAATTTCTTTATACTCTTGTGGCTATAATACTAATTGCAAAAAGTAATTATTAATGATGCTGACACATTGTAACAGGTGCTAAATATATTCACTATGGATTATATCAAGGTAGGGAACAGCATCAAAACATGTTTTAAATATTCATATCCCACAATCACCAGGTGTTTCTTCCTATTTAGAATTACTTTAAAATGTCAAAGAAGTAATTTGTACATGTTCATTACTACCTAGAGTAAAGGTCAAAACTATATTGTTCATTTGCCTACACAATATCTCATTAGTTGTCATAGATAACCAGCATTTAACAAAGCAGTACAAATGAACTCAAACAACAAAATAGTTGATCCACTACACATACTAAGAGCTTGCTGTACCATAAAATATAGGGAAATGAATATACAGTAAGAGTGGTTTCATACACAGAGTTTTTTGTAACAATATCACTGCAGCCAACAGGAGACATGCATCCATCAGGAAGGCAAATTATAAGTACTGCCATTATACTTCCCAATTCTGTTGGATATACCTCTGGCTTTGGTTCAAAAAGCAGTATGAAAAGTAGAAACATACTCACCCCTCATCTATTTCAGTTTTTCGCCATTACTTTGCTTTCTGTCAATGAAATGAATCATTCTTGCAACACAATGTACACTAATTTCACCTATTGAAAGTACATTCAGTGTCAGACTGTGGAGCCTTTGGACCCACCAGTGGAACTCATTCTGGAGGCCCACAATACAGTTACATTCAATTATTACCTGCCTCCCATTTATTTTCAGTATTAGCCTGCTACATAGCCTTTGTCTTAGATTAGTGCCTCCTTAGCTCTGTGAGTAAGATAATTGGTGATGGTGGCTATGCAGTAAGGATATGGAGCCCAAGAGGGAGAATAGTGGTCAATCTGTTTGCTGTCTAGATGTCATCTCAGCCGTCCAATGCATCTAAATATAATACATTGGTTAGTTTGTTAAATATTCTAGCCAGTTCATTATATGGATGCATAGGCTGAGTGTGATCCTGTAGTGCAGTGAGTATACTGTACCATGCACCACTCTTGCAGAGGTAGGCGCTAGAAGCCCACTGTTGGTCAGTCCAAGCTTGAGTACTATGTAGGGAGGTAAATGCTTGTTTTATTTTATTTTTATAGCTATACAACTATTAAAGAAACAAAAAAAAAAAACATAATTGATAAAATCATAAGATGTTGCATCTGATGTCATCTTAAGAGTCAATTAACTACAAGTCGATTACAGTTTTAATAATAATTAATTTTTATGAAATAAAGTTACCTGATACTGTGTGGTCCTTTGGATCTCTCTGCAGTTTAATTCTTGTATGAGGAAATGGGTAGTGGATAGGCTTTCCATTCATCTGGTGGGTAAAAGGAAAACATAATAAATAGTGTATTGGAGTACAGAAGAAGACTGAAAAGTCTAACAATAACTGACTTATGTTCAGGATCTATCTAGTCTGCATAGTCCTTTTGAAAATACATATATTCACTAAAACACTTGACTTATAAGATAAAATAATATATAAACTAGTGGGCAAACCTGTTGGAAGATCATATTTATTTTGTATGAAAGTTCTTTATGTAATTAGTCATCAGTCAATCTGATATGAGCTTAAAAGGACTACCCCAGGATATACACGTATCTCCTATCCACAAGATAGGAGATAACTGTCCTATTGCTGGGGGTTTGACTGCTGGGACCGCCAGAGTTATTGGAGCCTTAATACTCCACGTGAATTGGGGTGGTACAACGACATTTCCATCCCAGTAGTCCCTTAGAAATTAATTAAATGGTAGCCACAACTGTGCATCACCGTTCCATTTACATGGATCATTCAGGGGATCTTGCAGAACCCTGTTCTTGTGACCTCCCCTGGCATTCATTACATGAATATGTAGATGAGTTTGTCCATCAAGCTATTCTTCCTATAATATACTCCATTTCATTGACACCATTCTGTCTTATATTGCAAACAGATCTTTGACAAACATATAAGGATGGTTTCTATATGTGTCCAGGAGTTCAGCTATTCACACCTCCTCCCTTCATGGTCCAGACTGTAAGCTACAGAAGGAAACTACTGCAACTTCTGTTATCCTGATCTGTTAGCTAAGCTCCAATTCCTAAAAAATTAGAGATCACCAGGAAATGAACCCCAGTTCTCTTTAGAATGCTTACAAAACTGTGTTTCAAGAACATGAAGACAATTATGCAGACTGGCAAAGAATGTGGACAAGTTCTGCTTCTGTTTATTTTTTCTGATGACACATATTTAAATAAGTTGACCTTAATTCTAGATAAATTTTTGAATTATGAAGGATCTGGTTCCTATGAAGAGTGTAAACCAGCATGTGTCAGACTTTCCAACATCTTACTTGTTCCTGTGCATGAGCTGGTCTAGAGTGAGATAATTTGTCAGGTAGTTTTCTCTCAATTCCATGCCCATTTTCCAGTCGGGATTCTCTAGGCTTGTCAAACCAATCTGTTTCTTCACGACGAAGATGATAGGCTTTGGAAATCAATGTAACATTAATATTTCTATTTCAAGGATTATAGAGGGAAGGGAGAAGAAAAAAACTACTATGAGGCAGTCATGCAAAAGACCCAACCATGCAGCTTAGGTCATCATGATCAGAAGTACACATACAGGCAAGCAGATCTGCAATCTACTATACAGTCACAAAGCAAAAATAAGTTAGTTCACTGCATTTTTACAAAAAAAAATTGCCATGCCATTAGTGTAATGGAACTGAACATTTCATAATCATTTTTATTGGGTGCAGTGAGAGGTGACCTCATGTATACAGTAATTTGTGAAGACTGAAATGAACTAAACATGAAAAAGGTGAGACTTTTCCAAAAATATTATCATTGACACATTAACATCAATAGCAAAAACAATATACCAGTTATTTATATCTCCAGCAAAAAGTGTATAGCATATTTTTTATAGATATTGTTAAGTTATATTAATCCATTGTAAACTATATAGTTTTTATATTTTATTACATGTTCATATTCTACTTAGTACATAGAGTATCTATGCATTTTGCATGTAAAAATATACAGATATAATTAATAGTAATTAGTGAAAATTAGAGGAATGGCCATTGATTGCTCAAAGGCATTACCTGAATGTATAACATTTCCAAAGTTTTGGTAATTATTTTATTTCTTTGTATTTGCTGTCACAAGCTGCATGAAGCATTTTATGCAATAAAGCCTACAGTTCTTCCGACTAATACTAACAGTAATTCAACAATAACCACTGAAAGAGGCAGTTATCTTCAAGGCAGGCCACCTAAGTATACAATTAAGGACAAAATCAAGGCTTCCATATTTGTTTTTTTTATATACCTATTGAGCCATCATTGACAGCCCATAGTGTATAGGAAATCATTAAAAAAACAAAGAAAAACATTGTCTAATCTGGTTTTACTTACTCATTATAGATTATTCTATTTTTATACATGTATATGAGGGCTGCCATCTTGCCTTAGCTGCTGTTAACAACATTTAGACATATGCTTTACAGAAGCCACATGGCTCATAGACACAATAGTCTGGAGGTCCATTATGGTCTATGAAAGAGTTTTCTAGACATGTTGTGACCAGCGCAGGTGAAGCGAAACAGAAAAACTGTTTGCTTCAGCTACTGTGAATGGTGGTTATTCTGTTATCTATATATAAGGGTTATTTTTCATTATAATACTGCCTATGCTGATAATGAGGTGACTTCTACACAGAAATCTACAGAGCAGGAAGTATTAGTCTATTATTAGACATTGTAGCCAGAATGAAAGGATTTTGGATTTTTTTTCAATACAGATATTGACATGGGAAATTAAAAACAGAATCACCAACAATTTAGTAAAAGAGTAGTTGAGGCTAGGAACAAACTTTTGGAAGATGAAAAATAACAAATGCAGACTAAATGGTTTGTGTGGTCTTTTTGTGATATCAATTGTCTATGTTTACGTGTTTCTTAATTTTTAAGAAATATGTTTAATATAAAACATGATTTAAAAAATAGGTATTTGTCTGGTATATGAATCAGTAATATAAAGCATCTCACTAGAAAGAAATTTACATTTTGCATCAAATATTAAATTGGTGGGGGTTCAACTCCCAGCACCCCTACTAATCAACTGAAGGAACTGCAGACAAGCCATCAATTTTATTTGGCTGGAAAACCCCCTTAAGGCTTACGCCCCACATTGCAGAAAAGCTGCTTATTTTGCTGCATTTGTATGAGCCAAAGCAAGGAGTGAATTTAGCAGAAGGTAGAAGTGCTTCCTATATATTTCATATTCCTGTTGAAGCCAATCTTAGCAACGGCTTTAAAAAATGCAGCAAAGTCTGCAGCAAAAAAAAGCTACTTTTCCGCAACATAGAGCCTCAACCTCTGTCAATTTGATTATTCTTTAGATCTTTAAACATTCTATTGTCATTATTTCATATTGTATATTTTTGGAATCTGATTTACATTTTTCTAAAGTCTTTTTTTCCTTCATATACATCCCTCTTCAATTACAACTCTTTTCAACACAAAATGAATTCAAATTGTTGCATATGGGAAAAAATAAACTAAAAAATATATTTTATCAACTATCTTGTTTTTCTTCTTTAACTGCACAGATCTCTCTGATTTATAAGGACTTGGTGCAGTGGTGTAGTATTAATGGTTATAATATCTTACAATTATAATGAATGATGCTTACTGTAGCTTCAGTCCTGGATTATGTCACATAATATGAAAAAAGTTACTTTATATTGACCAAGAGTTATAGATAGCAACTTCCTTTTACTTTGTTGTTATTACAAGGAAAAAGTAAATAGGAAACATTTTACTTAACCTGTAATGTGGCACTTTCAGTATGCATACTGAATGTAACTATTGCAATAGAGGATGCCATTTTAATTAACTATCTGAAATATGACCATGATAAGTTATCGAGAATTACTCTTTCTAGCAGAATTTCTCTTTCTGTCATGCTAACCAGAAGGGTCCTGAATGAGGGATGTCCCTCATGATACTCATAGTCATGTTTTATTTATTGTTCTATAACACACAGAATAACTGTGGAAAATCTAATAAAATGCATTTTACATTTTACTTTTAACTATAAGCAACTAAAAAGTTTTTATCAACTAAAAAGTATATTACCGATATTATAAATTGGATTTAGCATTCAAGAATTCTCCAGTACAAGACTTTGTTCACATTGTGTTTGTTATATACATGCTAAAATGCTAAATTCATCCACAACATTCATTTCATTAGTCATTGGATGACAAAAGAGTGCCAGGATGGTATCCTAGAAAAAGAAAAAAAGAAAGTATGGACCAGCATAGTAGACTATACTATTCCATTAAATGGTATCCATAAAAAAGTATTCCTTGTGTAGGCTTCAAATGGAATAAACAAGATGTGAACAAAGTTTAAAATGTAGAATTGAGGCACAAGCACTGAGTGTTGTTTTAAATCAGATCATAGTTGTCACACAACCAGTAACTTTAAAGCAAAAAGCAATAGTTGTGTTTGTACTATAATTGTGATATTACATATAAAAATCTAAAAACTATTGGATATTTATTATATATCATATGGTGAAAACTCTCAAAAAAAAAGTCTGTTACACTACTTAAATATATTGTGCTGTATTCAAAAAGGATGGATATGTGTTAAATATTGTATACTGTACAGTAACACTAAGACGCACCCTTTAAAAAATGATATTTTGTAAATTTGCCATGCAGTAAAATAAAATATGCTCAATATTATGGTTTATGCTTTTTATATAATTTTAAGAACTTCTAAAATACACATTTTATTTTGTGTTTCAAAGAATACGAAAAGTGCTGGTAAAAATACTAATCCCCAACTCTACCAATGTAATCTCAGTAAGTACTTTAGGAATTTGAATTTCAAAGACCATATCTAAAATTTAAATGTAAGTACCATACAGTAAATTAGGACATTTTTGTTAAGAGTTTCTTAATGAATAAAATGCCTTACCACAAATGGACCAGTATTGCATGTTTTCCACACTCCTAAATATACATAGAGAATTCAAACCCTTTGGTGGATATCACTTTGAGGTGCAAACCACTATGAACAAATGAGGTGAAAGACAATCTAATGATGTACATTATGGGACTTTTGTTGCATCATTCATTTCATTTGCATTGTCATACAATTTAGTTTTGTCCTCTATAAGATATGGAATTTTAAGCTGCTTTAGCAAATGTAAATTCTGTAATATGGAATATGGATACTCAAATAGGTACTTTAATATAGTCACATCTTCTTCTATGAACAAGTATAGTATCTCTAGGGACAATTAATAAAAAGGTTTTATGTATTATATATTTTTTTACAATATATTTATTAATATACATTTTTAACAACATTTGTTGCCTCATTATGGTAAACCATATAGTTTAACACTGTTTGAAGACTTCTTTGTAATTTTAGCTTAAATTGCTATCTCACTGCTATTATTAGAAGTACCTGCCTTCGTATATACATAAATTTTCTGTAAATCAATACATTCCAGTAAGTTCTTATTAAAGAACAAAACCAACATGCAATACAAAGACATACAGTACACAGACTCTACGAGACTGGCAACAGAAGACTCCTACCATCATTAAAGGAATTGTCTGGAGGTTACCCAAAACAAACAGAGAAAACATTCATTTACCAACAGACACGTTGCTCACATCACATTTTTAGCCACATTGTCAGAACAGTTAATGGCAAGAATTCAAAAATTTTGCGACAGGTTCCATAATGTAGATCTCTGAATGATATAAGAGCAGTATGAGGGAAATACACAGAGATACTGAAAAAGAAATTCTTAATAGGGGTTCATTTTAGTAAAATATAACATAAAAGTCTATCATGTCAATAAACCTGCTAGCATGGCAATAGATGATAGCATATCTACACACAGTCAAGTCTAGTACTCATTGCATTGGGCTCACTAAAAGATTGTCTCTCTGTGGTTAGAAGTGAGTATAAGGTATAATTCTGATGGAACTATTGTAGCTATGGTATGTAACTGTCTGTTTTCCAGGAAGTAACATTTAGACTCCCGTGGATCTATTGAACAAATCCTATATAGCAATACTGTATATGACTATGGGGCTGTAGGTTTGATTTAAAATAAATGTGGAGATCTGTGGGTTACAGCTGTAATGCAGGCATTTTTAATATGGGTACAAAACTTCCTTCTGAGTGAGGCTTAACCCTGCATCTACATACGTTGGGGAAGATTTACTAAGCTAAAAGCGTCAGAATACTTGCTTACTTTATATGCTGTACATCACATGCTGTTTTAGAGACTTCTCTCACATATTCAATAAGGGGGTAGGGCTTATACAACAAGGGGGTAGTTGTACAAGTTTCTGTCACAAAGTAAGCTAGCTAATAGGTGGTATAAAGTAGGCTAGGCAGTCTAAAGATGCACCACAACTTAATATTCAGCATCAGCCATTGTGATAAATCTAGCATATTTTGAGATTGTCTGGTCTAAACATGCACTGTCTAAATATTAGACAGGGTTAGTAAATCTGCCCTTTTCAATAATTTTGTTTAAAAAAATGAAACCCAAACAGTCTATTTTGAAAAAGTTCTTGTTCTTTATAAAATACATTTTCTCCTGGAAATACCATGCAAGTAGTCTATCCCTTGTCAGAATTTGTTTTTTATTTTTTTTTTTTAGAAATGTAGTCAAATATTTAGCAATATATGTTAAAAAACCGTTTACAGTGAATTTATGAGCAGATTTGATGTTTAAAGCAATTTAAAGGGAATCTTGTAGGGCTGCTTTCCAAAGATGTCTTTCTTATTCTGCAATGCAACTCTATTTTCATGAAAATTAGTGTTTTATTCTTAAGCAAATTAGCTGAAAAGGGCATTGCTTTCTGCTCTAAATAACTGTCCCTAACTGCTCCAAACCCCCTCAATGCTTGAGTGACATCTCCAACTTTGTCACACTTTGTGTGCATTTAGGATTGGTTATCCGAAGCACCAACAGGTGAAGAAATGCCACTAAAGCCCTTTTCAGTTAACCTACATAAGAAAATGTAGATTTTCATGAAAATGGAGCAGCAATGTAACATAAGAAAGACATATTTGGAAAGAGTAGAAGCAAGCCCTAACAAGCTATTAGTTTGATATTGATTTCCCTGCTGATAGGTTCCTTTAAACAAACCTAGGGGAAAGGTCATGCTAGTTGCATGACTGAAGAAAAGAACTCGTAATACTCCTACTGTAGCACTATGATTGCAGGTGCTCTGGGCTTCCCATTACTGTGCAGTATTCAAGACCCTCTGCACTGAATGCTGCCCAACCACTGCCCTCCACTTGAGAGTGACAGTTATAGTATTCAGCCAGGAGACTGCCACAGTTCTCATTTAAGAGCAAAGAGAAGGATTTAGGGTGAATATAGTGTAGATAGCCCAGGACACTAGAAAGTAAGAGACTGTACAAGGCAATTCAAGCTGCAGCACTAGGAGGACTAATACTTCTTTTTCCCAGTCAAGCAATGAGCAATTAGCATGACAATTCAGCAGGTTGTTTAAACTGCTTCACATGTCAGCTATGTAGAGCTGTGAAATCTTCTAAGGAGTCAAAACTGCTAAAAGACTCACTTTATGATATAAGTAAGTTCTAATATACTTCAAATTAAGCATTGTTTTCTAACACATGACAATTGCTCATTAGGATACGTGACCATTAATTGTCAATACAAGTGGCATAGAAGCAAATCTGTTACTACTAGGTTATAAAATACAATTTTTTGGGGCCATTCGTAAACAGATCTTCAACAGTTATTTAATATTGAAAGATAATTGTATTAGTCAAAGTATAATGTTCTCAGCAGATGACATTAATATTTGAGAGGGCCACAAAAACTAAAACACTGGAAGGTTAAATTAATTAATTAATTATGTTTTATTTTATAATTAAAATGAACTAATCAAAGAGATGGCTCGTTCCGTAACTGTTAAAGTGTTCAGCGCCTCTTCATCTAGCCTCATTCTGTATGCTGCTATCAGCAGCTAACTTTTCTTCCTGCATGGTTGGTAGGATCCTAGGCATCTCTACCTGTCAGAGAGTTATGATATAACCTGATATGCCATAAATGTCTTAAGGCTGAGGTCCCATGTTGCAGGAATGCAGTTATTTTTATTGCAAATTTTGCTGCCAAAGCCAGGAGTGGATTGAGCAGAAGTTAGAAGTATAAGTACTTCCTATATATTTCCCATTCCTTTTGAAGTCATTTGCTCAAAAAAAACGCAGCAAAATCTGCAACAGTAAAAGCTGTGTTTCCGCAATGTGGGGCCTCACCCTAAAACGGGAAACCTCCCTTAATTAATATTTAAATACTGTATGATCTGAATCTTTGAGACTTTTATACCATACATGTTGTATGGCTTATGGTCACAGAAATCTGTAGTTTCTTAACCATTATTTTCTACAGATCCTTTAAAATGATAACTTAAGTTTCCTTTTTTAATTATCCAGCTATCCAATTTATTCCATCATTCAAATTGAAATGTAATTTCGTACAGATTGACCATAAGAATTTTCTCTTACAAATTTATAACAGTATCTTTTTTAAATCATAAATGTTCCCAATATTTTATCTGCTAAAATAATATATTATTGAATAAACCAAAATACTGTTGAATTTTCATGCAGCATTATATCATGCGTTCTATTTCTTTACAATAATCATAAGCAATTAAAAATGTGCATGCACATATTTATTAAATAGCACACAAACATTTATTGGACATAAAAAACAAAAGCACAAAAATGAATGCACATATTTCACAAACAGCTACAGAAAAGTCTATGTTGTAATAGTTTATAAATAATATATTTAAGATTCCAAAGCTCTCACTTACAACTATTTTGTTATATCTCCTTGCTGCTGCAAAGGGCTTGCTAAAGCATGTTGCAAAGCAGACTGTCGCATGTGCTGACAGCAGCAAGGAGTTTAAAGTGTCATTCTTAGTTGCCTTATAGTCTTTTAATAAAGTATATATAAAATACATAAACAAATTTGTAAGTAATATGAGATCAGTAGATTCACATTAACACCAAAATAATAAACATGTAATTTTATCTTTTTATTTTTAGTAAAACCTCCATTCAATTTTACAAAATTAAATTGGTTGAATGTTTTTACAAATTTGAAAAAAAAAAATCCCACTTTTCAAATTGTAAAAAAAATGTAATGATTATTTTTTCATGTATTGTATGTATTGGAATTTAGATAACTAAATGGTAAAGGAACTATTTTGCTTTTATCCTATGATACACAAATTATTTTGAAACACCAGGTATAAGTTAAACATACAATCAAAATATGTCATATGCACATGTATATGCATAAATAAGGACAAAAGAAACACAAGAACATAAAAAACCTTAACTTCAAATAAATCAGAGTAGAAAAGAAAGAACACATAGAATCCACAACAGAAAGGAAATGTTAAAAAGTCACAAGATACATTAATAGCATGCATAGAAATGAAGGTTTGTGTTGTGATAGTGATAAAGAAGTCTGAGTCCCTGATTACCTTCACTATCAGACATGGCATGCTGAAAGTCATCCATGATGAATGCAATGTCTCGATCATAACCACGAGTTCTTGATTCTTCCCTCATATGTTGTTGTACCTCAGGCAAAGAGTGACTAGAGCCAAACTGGTCCCTGTTGTCTGCAGATATTGGTGGCAAAGGTCCAGCTGCAGCTCGTGCCATTCCCATCGGTTGGCCCACAGGACTTAGTGGACTTTCTTCTTCAGAGTTTTGTGCTACTATTGGTATTCTTCCCCTACTTTGACTAATAGGAAGACTAGATGGTTTCGTTCTTCCAGAAGGTGCTGCATGACTGAATGTTCCCTCTAATGCTTCTGACTCATTAGCTTTCTGTCTTAAAGAAGAACTAGATAAGTCTCTTTTAATTGACAAATCTAGACCATAAACAGATGATGGTCTGGATGAAGGCCGTGATCGGCTACCACTTACATAGGGTTTATCAACTTCATCCTGCATTGCAGTTCTTATATTTGTATTAAGAGTTGACCCAAGGCTTTGTGCCAAAGCAGGACCCAAAAATTTTTGTTGATCTGTAATATTTTTCCTCAATCCATATGTGATATCATCCTGCAGTAGCCTTACCTTTGAAGATATGCTTGGAATTGAAGAAGTACTTGAAGAAAGATAACTAGAATAGTCAGGTTCTAAATCTCTACTTTCCTGAATTGGAGAGAACTTTGAAATCTTTGGGTCTATTAAGGATTTTTTATGCTTAGGTTGTTTTTGATACAATATAGCTGGTGGCAGCTGTTTAGCAGCCTGTTTTTCTAGTGTTAGCCTGCTAATGCTATATTTTTCACTTTTAGGAAAGTGTCTATACAGACTATCCGAATGATAATAAGGTGAAAAACCAGCCAGAGGATCTAAATTCTCTGTACCTCTACGAAATTCTTGTTTTATTTGATGTTTAAGAAGCTTTAATTCATAAGGATCTTCCATTGACTCTTCATCTCCTTTTCCATATGTGTGTAATCTGGTAGTGGTTGAAATTGGTGCTAAAAAGTCTGTTACTTCAGGAGTTCTCCGAGATTCTACAGTTCGAAGTAGGCGGTCCGTTTTGGAAAGCTCTTTTTCATGTAGTCCAAATGCAGAGCTTAAAGAGCTTGAACCTTTAGTGAGTTCCCCAATGTCATCAATTAGAACATAATTTCTGGAAGCATGGTGTTCTAGATCAGCATAAAATGAATCTGCAGATATGCTAGACATCGGACTACTTGCCATGCTACTTTTTTCATCTAAGCCTAAACGTAAGTCCAAAGTACTGTATTTACTGCCGAGATGAGAAACAGAGTAGCTGCTATCAGTAGAAACAGGTGCAATTATAAGAGGTTGGTTTCTTATAACATCATAATGTGATGATATTTTAGAATCTAAATCTAATGCACCTTGCCTTGCTTTTTGCTGTAATAATAATAATTGTGAAGGGTGCTGATAAGTTTGTTGACTTGGTGTTGATTGTGGCTGAGGAGTAAAAGACAAAGTTGGTACAGCTTGAAAAGTTGGTTGGGTTTGGTATGATGAAACTTGCTGATGATATAGAGGTGGTTGGTAATGAGTCTGTTGAGGAAATTGGGTTGGAGCTTGAGTCAGCAAAGTAGGGGTCTGATATTGGTATTGTGTGTAAGGACTTGTCTGAGGTGCAAATTGAGTTTCTGTCTGAGTCTGTGGTGGCAAGTAAGAACTGTACTCTGTTTGTTGAGCAGTCTGTGGCCTGTCTAAGCCTAGATGGTTTTCAATTCTAGTTGGCCTTGTGTTACTAACTTCACTATCTGACATGTAATCACGTTCTTCAGCAACTCCTTGTAGATAAGCTCTTTCCCTCTTTTCTCTCTCTTTCAACAAAGCTTCTTTTCTCCTGTTGATTCCCATTTCCAGATATCTCAGTTTTGCATCAATTTCTTTCTCTTCCTCATCCAATTCAGCCTGTTTCTTGCGTAGTTTGGAAGATTCTCTTTCAACTAGATCCAATTCTCTATCAATGTCCTGAAGAATTTTAGCTCGAGCCATTGTTGTAGTCCTACAAATTCTTCTACGAGAAACCGACCCAACTGAACTGTATGTAGACTGCAAAACATTGCCAGCTTCTTCTGGTGGAGGGTTTGGAAGTGTTCTTTTAACCTTCTTTTGAGTGCCAGTTTGTATAGTTTTACTCTATGATGCAAAAATAAATAAAAACAGCAGATATAAGTCTACTATCTAACCCTTATTTATTACATGCTTTTATCTTAAGGATAACTATTCTCACAGCAAACCACATTAAAATTCAAAAAATGTAAAATTGTACATTCAAAAAATAATAGTCTGTTACAAAACAATTGTGGAAGAGTTAAGAAATCAGGCGATACCTTTTAGAGGCTAACTGAGTATATTAGATGGTAAGCTTTCGGAAGTCTAGCTTCCTTCATCAGACATGGTGTTAAACAAGAACTGAAAATTACAGGTTTTTTATACTCTATTCACATGGTCTTCAAAGGATTTTAGAGTCCTTAAAAAAACAAAATGCAATCTCAGTAGAGAAGTTATTTACAACCGGTCAAAAAATAAACAATCTGGAAAGTTGTGGTGCGTGACAGAGGAATCTGTTATCTGTTTGCTATCAGGAGGTGATTTGTGACCCTCACAGTTCATACATAGTGTGACATGAAGCTGTATGGCCACCAGCTCCTAAACATATTGTGTGAATTAAATTAATTTGGCACCTGCTAAAACATAGTTAAACAATATTGCAAAAGACAAATATAAATGAATACATACAGTTGAAATCAGAAGTTTACATACACTATATAAAAAGACACATATGCATGTTTTTCTCACTATCTGACATGAAATCAGAATAAACCTGTCCCGTTTTAGGTCAGTGAGGATTACCAAAATTATTTATATTTGCCAAATGCCAGAATAATGAGAGATAATTTTTTAAGACATTTTTATTACGTTCTGTAAAGTCAAAAGTTTACATTCGTTTCATTAGTATTTGGTACCATTGCCCTTAAACTGTATGACTTGGGCCACACATTTTGGATATCCTTCCACAAGCTTCTCACAATTGTTGGTAGGAATTTGGGCCCATTCCTCCTGACAGAACTGGTGTAACTGAGCCATGTTTGTAGGATGCCTTGCTCGCACCTGCCTTTTCAGCTTTGCCCAAAAATTTTCAATAGAATTGAGATCAGGGCTTTGTGATGGCCACTCCAAAACATTGACTTAGTTATTTTTAATCCACTTTGTAACCAGTTTGGCAGTATGCTTCAGGTCATTGTCCATGTGGAAGACCCATCTGCGCCCAAGCTTTAACTTCCTGACTGATGTCTTGAGATGTTGCTTCAGTATTGCCACATAATGTTCTTTCCTCGTGATGCCATCTATTTTGTGAAGTGCACCAGTCCCTCCTGCAACAAAACAACCCCACAACATGATGCTGCCACCCCCGTGTTGTACAGTTGGGATTGTGTTCTTAGGCTTACAGGCTTCTCCCTTTTTCCTCTAAATGTAACGATGGTCATTATGGCCAAACAGTTCAATTTTAGTTTCGTCAGACCACAGGACATATCTCCAAAAATGAAGGTCTTTGTTCCTGTGTGCATTTGAAAACATTAATCTGGCTTTTTTATGTTTCTTTTGGAGTAATGGCTTCTTCCTGGCAGAGTAGCTTTTCAACCCATGTCGATACAGTACTCGTTTCACTGTGGATAATGACACACTCTTACCAGCTTCAGCCAGCATCTTCACAAGGTCTTTTGCTTTTGTTCTTCGGTTGATATGCACATTTCATACCAAAGCACGTTCATCTCTGGGACACAGATCCCGTCTCCTTCCTGAGTGGTATGATGGCTGGACATTCCCATCTTGTTTGTATTTGCGTATAATTGTTTGTACAGATGAATGAAGCACCTTCAGGTATCTGGAAATTGCACCCAAGGATGTCCAAAATTCTCTTCCTGATATCTTGGCTGATTTCTTTAGACTTCCCATGATGTTACACAAAGAAGCAGTGTGTTTCAGGTGTGCCTTAAAATACATACACAGGTATGTCTCTAGTTAACTCAGATGTTGCCAATAAACCTATCAGAAACTTCCAAAGACATGACATCATCATATGGGCTGTCCCAAATTGTTTAAAGGCATAGTAATCTTAGTGAATGTAAACTTTTGACTTTGCAAAAAGTAATACAAATGCCTTAAGAATTCTCTCTCTCATTATTCTGGCATTTGGCAAATATATATAATTATGGTAATCCTAATTGACCTAAAACTGGAAAGGTTTATTCTGATTTCATGTCAGATAGTGAGAAAAACATGCATATGTGTCTTTTTATATATTGTATGTAAACTTCTGGTTTCAACTATAAATGTTCACTAACTTTTCAGACAACTTAGTCTCATTTAATAGAGCATGTCATGTCCCAGGACTTGGTTTAATTAACTGACATGTATCTGTGATACTGTTTTTGCCTGTGAAGTTTGTCCTTCCTTTCTCTTTGTAACCCTAGCTGTGATGCTGTAGCTCCTCCCCTCTCTCTTTTGCTCTAGTTCACTTGTTTTTGTTGTAACATGTCTGCTCAGCTCCTGGAAATGTATCATCATTTTTCACCTGCTACTGTTGCTACTACTACTGCTGTTATATGGGGATTTACAAGATTTACCTGGATTAAAGCATCTGGAATCTTATCTACGCCTCCTCAGTTGAGTTGAACACTATCTGACAATATGTTTCTGGTGTAAGTTACTGGATAGTATAGAGACTACAGGACACTCTCACAATCATACACTTGCAGCCAAGTTATTGAGTCAGAATAGAGCATGTGATTCTGAACCAAAATGTAATGGATATTCCTATTTTTTTTTTTTTTTCCAAGATTGCGCCGCTGGAGTGGCAGCCTGTTACAGCAGCTCTGAGACTCTCTCTCTTATTTTTCTTTCTTTGTCTTGTTTTTTATCTCTCTACTTAAGGGACTTTGCACTATGAAGAAACACACAAAGACTTGGAATTGGACCTTTGTGATACTTTTTTGTTTTTATCTGTCTTTTTGTTCTGCTTGAAATGGGAACTTTTGTGTCTGCAGACAATTCCTTTGTCTACTCAAGAGAGAAACTTTTGCAGCTTAGAGACACAGCAGGGCTGCATACCATCTGTCCACACATCCCCCGAGAGCTCTGGAGAAAGAAAAAGCGGGGGGAGGGGCTGCAGAGCTGGAACTCTTCAGAAGATTAAAAAGAGGCGTTACCGACCAGCTCTTCCCTCCATCATTATGGGCAATGTGAGATCTCTTGCAAACAAGATGGATGAACTAACAGTGCTCACCAGGCATCATCAGGAGTTTCGGGTGTGTAGCATGATGCTACTTACAGAGACTTAGCTCACTGAAGTTACTCCTGACCCTCTGGTCTCCTTGGATGGTTTTAAACTCCTTCGGGCAGACAGGACAAGGGAGAGCGGTAAGAGGAAAGGAGGAGGGCTGGCAATGTTTGTGAATAATAGATGGTGTAATCCTAGGCACATTGTGATTAAGGAGCAAACTTGCTGTAAGGACATTGAACTATTAGCTGTGAGCATGAGACCTTCCTACCTACCAAGGGAACTATCGCATGTCATCGTGATAGCTGCATATGTCCCCCCCTCTGCGAAAGCTGATTCTGCCTGCGAGGTCCTACAAGCCATGCTGAGCCATTTACAGTTGAAACATCCCCAGGCTCTCTTTCTTGTGTCGGGTGATTTCAACCATGCCTCCCCATCATCCACACTGCCCAGTTTCACACAGTATGTAACCTGCCACACAAGAGACAACAAAACACTGGACTTGTTCTTTGCCAACGCGAGGGAGGCATATAACTCATCAGCCCTACCGCCCCTGGGAAGGTCAGATCACAACCTAGTGCATCTCCAACCTGAGTATAAGCCACTTGTACGTAGAGAACCAGCTGTCACCCGCACAGTGAGGATATGGTCCGAGGAGAGTGATGAGGCTCTGAGGGATTGTTTTGACACAACCGCATGGGAAGTTCTGCAGGATTCTTATGGAGAAGACATAGAAGGACACACTGCATAACGGACTACATTAATTTTTGTGTGGACAACACAGTACCCACAAAAGTGGTGAGGTGCTTCTCTAACAACAAACCATGGATTAACTCTGATATAAAAGCACTACTTAAGGAGAAAAAGATGGCATTTAGGACAAGAGATAAGGAGGGGTTGAGGGAAGTACAAAAGGAGCTGAGGCATCAAATCAGGCAGGGAAAAGCCAGTTATAAGGAAAAAATGGAAAAGCAAATGGAAAGAAAAGACATAAGGGGGTCTGGGAAGGGCTTAAGTCAATTTCGGGTCATAAACAGTCTGTCTGCCAGATTGAGGCAGATGTTAATTGGCTTAATGAACTAAACCTATTCTTCAACAGATTTGATCACACACCAGCTCCTCCCACCCCAGTATGTCCTTTAGCTCCCCCCACCACAATGACTTCACCCCATGCGGCTACTTCCCAACAGACCAGTAAATCCAGAAATCCGTCTTTATCTGACCACAGGCTGACCTTCACACGGGCCCAGGTGAGGAAGGAGATGAAAAAGATCAAGGCGAGGAAAGCCGCAGGGCCAGATGACATCAGTGCAAGGCTAATTAAGACTTGTGGGGACCAGCTGTGTGGTATAATTACATATATGTATAATATGAGCCTGAGGCAGGAAATAGTCCCTAAATTATGGAAATCTTCTTGTGTGGTACCAGTTCCAAAGAAACCTCACCCTATGGACCTCAACGACTACAGACCTGTAGCACTGACATCCCACCTGATGAAGATCTTAGAAAGATTGGTTCTCACATATCTCCACCCTCTAGTGAGCCCCGCTATGGACCCCCTCCAGTTTGCTTATCGGCCGGGCATTGGGGTAGATGATGCCATCATCCACCTTCTGCACAGGGCTCTGTCTCACCTGGAGAAACCAGGGAACACGGTGAGAATAATGTTCTTTGATTTCTCCAGTGCTTTTAACACCATACAGCCCAGGTTATTGAGGGACAAGCTGGGCCTTGCTGGAGTGGACCACCACCTCTCCAACTGGATCCTAGACTACCTCACAAATCGACCTCAATACGTGAGAGCCCAAGACTGTGTGTCAGGTACCGTGATCTGTAATACGGGGGCACCTCAGGGTACGGTTCTCGCCCCTTTCCTCTTCACACTGTACACTGCAGATTTTAGGTGCAACTCATCTAGCTGCTACCTACAGAAGTATTCTGACGATTCTGCAATAGTAGGCCTCATCACAGACGATGATGACAGGGAGTACAGAGAACTGAACCAGGATTTTGTGGACTGGTGCCACTGGAACCACCTGAAGATTAACGCGGGGAAGACCAAGGAGATGGTGGTGGACTTCCGTAAAGGCAGATGCCCTCCTAAACCAGTGGACATCCTGGGGACGGGCATCGAGATTGTGAACACCTATAAGTACCTGGGTTTGCTCCTTAATAATAAGCTGGACTGGGCAGATCATATGGAGGCCCTGTACAGGAAGGGCCACAGCAGGCTCTACCTGCTTAGGAAGCTGAGAGCCTTTGGAATCCGGGGGCCACTTCTTAGGACTTTCTTCAACTCGGTAGTGGCATCAGCCATCTTCTTTGGAGTGGCCTGCTGGGGGAGCAGTATATCAACCAGGGACAGAAATAAACTTGACAAGCTGATTAGAAGGGCCAGCTCTGTCCTGGGGAGCCCACTGGACCCAGTGCAGGTGGTGGGTGACAGAAGGATACTGTCCGTGGTGAGCTCCATGCGGGAGAATAACTCCCATCCCATGCATGAGACTGTGATCGCGCTGGGCAGTACTGTCAGTGACCGACTGCTCCACCCTAGGTGTGAGAAGGAGCGCTATCGGAAGTCTTTCCTCCCCACCGCGGTTAGGCTGTACAACCAACATCGACCTAAGCGGAGATCATTACACACAGAGAACTGAAATATCTCTCTGCCTGTTAAACCCCCCCCCCCTTCCTCTGCTCCTTCCTATCTGTCTGTCTGCTATCAGTGTAATGCCTCTTACCTTGGAACATTCCTGTACATGTTGTATTTGTATTTGTATCTGCTTATCTTTGCTGCTGTAACACACTGAATTTCCCCATTGTGGGACTATTAAAGGACTATTATTATTATTATTATTATTATTATTATTTTCTGCCTGAAAAATCTCTATAAATTTGTTTGCACTAGGAGTTTCACTACATGCAGATTTGCTGTTCATTCCTTTACCTAGAGAATTTCCTTTGTTAGAAACCAGCAAGCTCAAGCTCAAGGGAACATAGTGTGTGGAGGGGGGTTGAGACTGGTTTCTCATCACACAGTGGACAGAGGGGGGAGAGGCAGTTTTCTCTGCACAACCTGTGCACTTTTGCAGGTTTGCACGCAGATTTCTGTGCCTCTACACTGCACATTCTTTAGATTTTCATGATTCAAAGTGAGTTTATTTATTATTTTTGATTAGCTAATTTAGTTATTGCTGATGGTATGTTAGTTATAGACAGAAAGCAGCTTTCCTGATTGTTGTTATTTAAGCTCTGTAATGTCAGGTGGGCAGTGTCATGTATTGGGGGGATTCAGAGCTCCAATCAGAGGCAGAAGTGTCAGAGCTCAGAATCAGTCCCCTTGTCTGCTCCTGCCTGACACCACCTTCCTGACAGTACAGAGCCTAAATAGTATATCAGATACCAAAACTAACAGCATCCATTGCTCGGTAATGGTAGGGGCTAGAGAAAAAAATTCCAACTGTGCCAGAATCAGTGGAGCAGCACCTATTAAATGATGTAAAGAGCTGGGCATATCGGTAGTGGTGAAAGGTCCTCTTTAAGTATTTCTGCAAAGACTACATTTGTGGTATACATGAATAAATGAATAATTTGCATGTTCCATCCCTATATCCCATGCTGATAATTAATCCCTTTGTTTATTATTTTATTGTTAAACAGGGCCCAATTTATTTATGAAGGTTTTTATTTTGTTTTACTTGTCATGGAATCGGTCTTGTTCAGTGAAATATAAACCAGAAGACAATTTAGCATATTTTAAAACATATCTAAAGTTTGCAAAGTGTACAGTATCTATATTAAGTAAATATGATGCAATTTTTTTCTTTCTTTATGAAATCTTCCCATTAATTCTGTTTGGACCCATATTAGACTGTTTATTACACATTTGATATTACTTGGGTAAAAAAAAGTTATGAAAAAGCTGTGTGTAACCTTAGCCTTAAAATGTTTTTTTCCAGAACATATCCAGTTTGCCATTTAATGTGGAAAATGGGTCATAGAATCAACAGTTGATGAAGAATATGACCATAAGAGAAGATGAGTCATTAGTTATTACTTTTAGTAGTCATTAATTATCATTTTCTTAACCCAATAGTGCCTCATAGTCTTCAGCAGGCCATATACAAGTGTCTACACATGGCCATACACTAGTTAAAGAGTACCTCTAATTATAAAATGCCTTATTATAAATAAGTAGTACAAGTATAAGGAACTTTAGAATATATCTTATTAAGGAAAATTATTAAATTTTCTTTTTTTTTCCGCTGAAATACTTCTAACATAGAAATCTATAGAGATGGGAGAGAGAGAAGAGGAGGCTTCTGGAAAAGTCACACATACTGCAGCTGCCAAGTTCTGTTACACTGTGAATGAGATTTTTTGACCCTACTATATCTATTAAGATAGTACCAATATACAGAATGCGGCAATAAATAAAACACTAGACGGCAGCAGCCTCCTCTTCTTCCTTCAATATACTTCTGGATGTGGACAGATAAAAGATTGAGGGGAAGTAAGGAGCAGGAAAACAGTCAGATAAGTTGAAAATGAAATTGTAGTTTTCAAATAGCTATATTACAGAGTTGATTGTACTATTCATTTATGGAAAGTTATTTTGTTATTGGGGGTATGCTTTAAAGGAAACCTGTCAGCAGTAATTCATACAACAAAACCAGACCTAGTACCTTATAAAACAGCTGTCCCCTTCCTATGGCCCAATATTGCTTCAATGTGTTGAAAAAAAATTTCATTCAGTATTCTAGTTACTAGTATAAAGTCAAGAGCATGGAGAGTCAACTGATAAAGTCAAGCTCTTCAAACCCCCTGTTGTTTGATTGATGTCCCAGAGTACTGGCATATCACTAGAGTGGTTTCCTGAAATCCCATGTTTGTGCTGTGGTGATACTCCTGGCTGTGCATGACTTTCCTGGTGCCTGATTCCCCTGGCACATATGCAGAAAGGAAAAGAAGCCGGGAAATGTACACAGCACATATGCCAGAACCAGGAGTACACAATCATCAGGTGCTTTACCACTGTACATGCGTGGGGGTTCAGAAAATATGTGTAGTGAAGTTCCTGTACTCAGACACATCAATCAAACCACAGGGGGCTTGGAGAGCTTGACTTTATCAGATGGCTCTCCATTACTATGGCTTTATACAAATATCATACTGAATGAAACTTATTTTTCCACGCATTTCAGCAACACTGGGCGATAAGAAGGAGACAGTTTTCACACTTCACAAGATTTTGGGATTCCTTTGTGGTGTGAATTCCTGCTGACAAGTTCCCTTTAAGCTGGTGGCTATCTACCGAACCACTCCATAAATAAAAGTAGACTAGAGTTTTAAGTAGAGATGGGCAAACCTTTCATGATTTGTTTTGTTTCAGGTTCTAGTGGCTAGGGTCCAAGATTAATTTAAGGTTGAATAAGTTTGGTACGAACCACACCTTAAAATGGTTTAAGACATAGAACACTCTCAGGGCTTCTAGGAACATGTCCATGGAAAAACTCAGAGTTTAAATATACACTGTGCTGCCACTCACTTTAACATTTAAAACAATCCAAAAATGACCTTTTTATTAGTGGAAAGGTACTTGCCTGTGTTTTTTTTTTTTGTTTTTTTGACACACCTGGTAAAAAGCAATGATTTTGTAGAAAAATTAGCCCATTTTGATGACTTGAAATGTTACAGGATTGTTATTTGGGAGATAAATTTGTGGCTCTGATGCTAGTTGAAGAGTGATGAAGAATTGGCTTTTCAAAAAAAGCCGCCAAAAATTATCCCTTGATAGGAGCAAATGTGAAATCAAAATGGTTTATTTTGTAGTGTAGTGGAATGTGATGGAACAGTGAGACAGGGCATATAATATGATCGAAAAGGCCGCAGGACGTCGACTGGGAGCGGCAGAGGCCACCTGGGAAAGCATGTGACTGGCAGTTGCAGTGGTCTCCCTAAATGCTGTGGTAAGCTGGGAATACATTGTTTGTTTGTTTGTTTGAGTTGGAAGGGACCTCAAGGGCCATCGAGTCCAACCCCCTGCAAAAGCAGGAATTCCTAAAACATCCCAGCTATATACCTATCCAGTTTCCGCTTGAAGATTTCAATTGATGAAGAACTCACCACCTCCCGTGGCAGCCTATTCCACTCTCTCACTACCCTTACTGTTAGAAAGTTTTTCCTAATGTCTAATCTGAATCTCCTTCCCCTTAGTTTCATCCCATTACTTCTCGTGCTTCCTTCTGCTAATGAGAATAGGGTAGATCCCTCTGCACTGTGACAACCTTTCAGATATTTAAATACCGCTATTAAGTCTCCCCTTAGCCTTCTCTTCTGCAAACTAAGCAGTCCCAATTCTTTTAGCCTCTCCTCGTAGGACATGGTTTGTAGACCTTCCACCATTTTGGTTGCTCTTCTCTGGACCTGCTCCAATGAATCGATGTCTTTCTTAAACTGGGGCGCCCAGAACTGTACACAGTATTCCAGGTGGGGTCTGACCAGGGCAGAGTACAGCGGAATAATTACCTCTCTTGATCTAGCTACAATGCTCGTCTTGATACATCCTAGAATTTGGTTAGCCTTTTTAGCCACCGCACCGCACTGTTGACTCATGTTGAGTTTGCGATCTATTATTATGCCCAGATCCTTTTCCCCTGTACTCTCACTTAGTACTATTCCTCCCATACTATATATGCTTCTTGCATTTCTGTTACCCAGATGTAGAACTTTGCATTTGTCCCTGTTGAATACCATTTTGTTCACCTCAGCCCATTGTTCCAGTGTGTCTAAGTCCTTTTGGATGCACTCTCTCTCCTCTCTAGTGTTGGCCATTCCTCCTATTTTTGTATCATCTGCAAATTTTATTAGTTCTCCATTAGCCCCATCATCCAGATCATTTATAAAAATATTAAAAAGTACTGGGCCCAGGACAGAGCCCTGCGGCACCCCGCTTTTTACTTTCTTCCAGTTTGATGTATAGCCATTTAGAATTACTCGTTGTGCCCGATCATTAAGCCAATTGTGAACCCACCTCACTGATATTTTATCAAAGCCATACTTGATCATTTTTTCAATAAGAATGTTATGTGATACTTTATCAAAGGCCTTACTAAAGTCAAGATATACTATGTCCACTGCATTCCCCTGGTCCAACCATTCAGTGACTTTATTATAGAAGGAAATAAGATTAGTCTGGCAAGATTTATTAGGCATAAAGCCGTGCTGGCTTTGATTAATTAAAGCCTTCCCATCCAGGTACCTAATTAAATGTTCTTTAACGATTTGTTCAAAGATTTTTCCTACTATCGAGGTCAGACTTACCGGCCTATAATTTCCTGGGTCGTCCCTATTCCCCTTTTTGTAGATGGGGACCACATTTGCCCTTTTCCAATCTAGAGGGACCACTCCTGTCTCCCATGACTTATTAAAGATTATTGCAAGGGGTTCTGTTATTTCCTCTGCTAATTCTTTTAAAACTCTAGGGTGTAAATCATCCGGTCCTGGGGACTTGGTTTCCTTAATCTTAGCTAAATGTTCTCTTACCAAACCTTCACTTATAATCAGCTTGGAGTCCTCATTCCCCTCATCACTATCACCATTAATGTTGATATTTCCATCCATTTCTTGGGAGAAGACGGATACAAAATATGAATTTAGTAACTCCACTTGCTGATCCACCATGTTAACTTTTTCACCCTTTTCGTTCTTTAGGACTCCAATGGTTTCCTTCACTTTTCTTTTGCTCTTAACATATCCCCAAAAACCTTTTACATTACTCTTAACTTCTTTTGCAAGCTTCAATTCGTATTCAGCCTTGGCTTTTTTAATGCTTATCTTGCAGAGTCTGCAAACTGCTGTATACTCTCCCTTAGATATAGCTCCCATCTTCCACTTGTTGTAAGTTTCCTTTTTCTTTTTTAGTAGGTTATGTAATTTTTTGGTCATCCATCCTGGAGTTTTTAGGTGGTTCCCATTTTTCTTGCTTCTAGGTATTGTTAGTTCCTGTGCATTAATGATTTCCCTACGGAAAATTTCCCACCCCTCATGTGCATTTTTGTGCTTAAGTAATTTTCGCCATGGAATTCTACTAACCCTTACCTTTAGGCCCCTAAAATCTGCCCTACTAAAATTGAGTCTTCTAGTCTTTGTCTTCTCAGGTCTTCTTCTTCTTACAACCCCAAACTCGAGTATAGCATGGTCGCTGAATCCCAATGTCCCTGCTACCCTTAATTCCTTAACCATGTCCTCCTTATTAGTTAAAACTAGGTCCAGAATGGATGTTCCTCTTGTGTTTTCTTCTACTAACTGGGCAATGAAATTGTCTGCTAGAGAGGATAAAAATTTGATAGAGCTTTTACTCGTAGCTGTGTGAGTTTCCCAATGAATATCTGGGTAATTAAAGTCTCCCATGATAACAATTTCAAATTTCTTCGAAAGCGTGGTCATTTGCTGTGAAAAAATCTCATCCCTGTCTTCTGTCTGTCCTGGTGGTCTATAATAAACACCTATTATGATGTCCTTATCATTGTTTTTCCCCTGAATTGTTACCCAAATATTTTCCAATAAGTTATCATTATGTAAAACTGTGATTTCCGTGGAAATGTGATCTTTTTTAACATACAATGCAGCTCCTCCCCCTCTTTTATTAGTTCTATTTTTTTTGAATAAGTTGTATCCTTCCATCTGTATATTCCAATCATGCTTATCGTTCCACCAAGTTTCTGTAATACCAATGACATCATATTTTTCCTTCTGTATTATCAGTTCTAATTCTCCCTGTTTATTTCCCAAGCTTTGCGCATTTGTGTAAAAACATTTCAGATTGCGCTCTGGTACTTCCTTTTTCTTAATTTCCTTCTGAGTATCCTGTCTTAGGTCCTCATTACCACATCTAGTAACCTTGTTTAGTATATCCTTTAGCTGCATGTTCTTGTCTTTCTTTTTACTTCCCATCCCCTTCTCTTCTAGTTTAAAGCCCTCCTGATAAGTGTGGCAAGTCTTCTGGCAAATATGTGTTTCCCAGGCTTTGTGAGATGTATCCCATCTCTAGCAAGGAGTCATCATAGAGGTAATTCACTCCATGGTCCAGAAATCCAAAACCTTGCTCTCTACACCACTGCCGAAGCCACTTGTTTACCTCTACATTTTACATCTTATCCTAATAATGCTCTATTTTTTATTCTCTTTGGGGAGCAAGGAAGAATTTCCCCATTTTTTTAATTTTTATAGCAAGGGTCTAAGAGAACTGCCATCTTGTACTCATCCCTCTGCTTGATACTAATAATACGCTTGTCACTGTGTAAATTGCGGAGTATACAGCCTGAAATTGTTGCCAACATATGTGCAAACCCAGGGACCTGGTGTTCTTAGTCAGCATGGCCGTCATCATTATCATCTTGGAAGAAATAATGGTCAGCCTCCTCCCCTGGCTGTGCCTGTGATATATCAAGGGTCCCCTTTACATCCAAGGGAGAGTTTTCCTCCTCCTCCTCCTACTCTTCCATTCTAGAAGTCCAAGTTCCTCCACAATAATGACCCTGACCCAGATTCTTATCCTCCTCTATCAACAATGAAGGGCAATGATGTTGACAAAGAGATTAAAACTGTTGCATGCAATAATAGTTCACCACCTTCTGCATACAGTTGCTCAGAGCATTTTTAAGGTGGAGTTCCATCTAGTTGGAACATCACAGATAAGGCGGTGCAAAGACAGACCATTTTGTTGCTGCAAATCAAGCCGGGTGTTTTTTGTGACATAAGAATAACCACCAAATTAAGGACATGCGCCATAGAGGGACAATGTGTTATTCCTCCTTACTGCAGTGCAACAGCAATATTGGTGCCATTGTCACTGGCAACACTGCCCAGTTGGAGTTGGCGAGGAACCATCCAGTGGGATACAGTTAAGCAGCTCCTTTGTTGTGTGGCTCCTCTGATCCAGGCTCATTAATTGTAAAAACGGCCTTGTTGCATTTCTGGACTTTGGCTACTGCCGCTCAATACACTGACTCAATGGGGCGTAAAAGCCATGTTATTGTCCTAGTCCATAATTGCTCCTTCATGTGTCGACAATGGCGTGCACCTTTCCCCAGACTGACATATCAAAGGAAAGGTCCACATTCTCTGGCGCCTGGTTATATAAAGCAGGGACAGCTTTCCTGGAGAAATAATGGCATATTTCTCCATCGAGGTTGAGCGCATGACATCAGTTGCCGTAACAAAGTGGAATCCACTAAGTGGTATAGCAGTGACTGCACTGCCAGAGCTTGGTCAGTTAAAAGTTCACATTCTTCACAGGTAGTGATGTGGCAGCGGCTGAGAAATCTATTTTTCTTAGTCAAAGCAGTCTTCCTCCTGTTTTTGATGAGCTGGATAAGAACAGTCAGCATTGTGTGCAAGCAGAGGAGGAAGACATGACTGGTGGTGGTGGAGGTAGTAGTGAGACATGGTTGACAGTCCAGAAAGGTCCTGTGGTAAATTATGTGTTATGTAGGATGAGAAGGAACATACAGGAGCCTGACTCAAGATCCCATCTCTCTCAGATGCAATATCCTCCTGTGACTGAGAGTGAGCTAAGTAATCAAAAACTTTATCTTCATTCTCAGGAAGTACAATAATCCTGCAGCTACTGGCAGCACACATTCTTATTGTTAGCACTTGCACTTGTGTTTCTTTGTCTTTGTTTGAACCCAGCTTGTGTTTAAGTGGTTCACCCATCTCTAATTTTAAGCATCAGTCAAGTTTATTTCACTGATAAGAGGGACAGAAGACAAAAACACTTCCAACAGCTAATTTTCTGGTTGAACAAAACAATCTAATGTATATGAGGGCCTCTGAACTGTAACCCTACAGCACGTGTCGAGCGAAATATGTACTGAGTATGATGACTTTTTGATGGGTTTTGCTGATGTTAATCTAATTTATATCCAGAACTTAACCTTGCTCATCTATGTTTCACTATGTTATCACTTTTACTTGCCCTTTATGTTAACCATTTGTCTACTCTTATTTCTCCTCATCTATCAGAGTAAGGCTATGTTCACATTAAATTTCTACCCTCCCCCACTTTCTCTACCTCCTTCCCTCATAGATTATAAAGCCTTGTGGGCAGGGCCCTCTATCCCATTGTACTAGTTGGTTAGTGTATTTTGTGTTTTGTATGGAAGCCTTCTCCAAATGTAAAACGCCACAGATATAATGGGCGAAAAAGAAAGAAAGAAAGAAAGAAAAAAAAAAAAAAACAACAACAATAATTGCATTATAAATACAATATAGTTACAAGTTACAATATAAAAAAACAGCATGCAGTACACTTTTTGTACTGTATACAGAATAGTGGTCTACTAGAGTACTTTATTACATAATACAGAAGGTATAATATACCAATGCATTAAGGCTCTACATATACCAAAATAACACAATATCGGCATATGCCAGGTGAATATGGTCCTACTGATAAGCTTGGCACATGCATCAGGAGCTCTCTAGGCATTTAACCTCATCACATTATACGTTTCTCCTAAAACCCTCCGAAACTATGCTCTTGTATGAGCAAGTATACAGTAGGGCCCACTGGAGAAATGACTCTTGATAATCAGTGCAAGTATACAAATGATTTTGGTTTTTCCTCACAAACCTTTAAGAAGGTTATCATTCATCTGCTATAAAACTATGGTCTAAATATTATGCTCTACCAGCAAATGTAACTTAACAGCAATATATTAATTTAGATACCTGAGGGCTCACATAAGTTAGTGAGTATGTAAGAATTACTAGAAGTCACTCTCCACAACAAAGGTAAATATAACATCACCACAAAGTACTGAATATATTACAACTTCTATGTCAAGTGTAATCATTTTATGTATATCATCCTTTTTAGACAAAAGTGGTAAAAGAATGGCTCCAAAGGTCTGATTTGTGTTTAATCGTCTCTATAATAAAAAAAGATTGTAAACCAACTTTCAGCTAGAAATCGTATAATTCCTGCATACTCCGGAGGAAATCCCAAATAAAAAAGGCCTGCAAGCCTGACTTTTTGATTCAGCAATGAAAGAATAATGGACACCCAAGAAACCCTACTGTAGTCAATGGGATCCCTGAGGATCCACTGCTGTCTGTCATTAGACTCACTGCTTTTCTGCTCTTCTGATCCTGCAACAGACCAGAAGAATGGAGATACAGTGATGGCCAAAAGTATTGGCACCCCTGCAATTCTGTCAGATAATACTCAATTTCTTCCAGAAAATGATTGCAATCACAAATGCTTTGGTAATAATATCTTCATTTATTTTGCTTGCAATGAAAAAACACAAAAGAGAATGAAAAAAAAAGTCAAATCAGTGATCATTTTACACAAAACTCCAAAAATGGGCCGGACAAAAGTATTGGCACCCTCAGCCTAATACTTGGTAGCACAACCTTTAGACAAAATAACTGCGAACAACCGCTTCCGGTAACCATCAATGAGTTTCTTACAACGCTCTGCTGGAATTTTAGACCATTCTTCTTTGGCAAATTTCTCCAGGTCCCTGAGATTTGAAGTGTGCCTTCTCCAAACTGCCATTTTGAGATCTCTCCGCAGGTGTTCTATGGGATTCAAGTCTGGACTCATTGCTGGCCACTTTAGAAGTCTCCAGTGCTTTCTCTCAAACCATTTTCTAGTGCTTTTTGAAGTGTGTTTTGGGTCATTGTCCTGCTGGAAGACCCATGACCTCTGAGGGAGACCCAGCTTTCTCACACTGGGCCCTACATTATGCTGCAAAATTTGTTGGTAGTCTTCAGACTTCATAATGCCATGCACTCGGTCAAGCAGTCCAGTGCCAGAGGCAGCAAAGCAACCCCAAAACATCAGGGAACCTCCGCCATGTTTGACTGTAGGGACCGTGTTCTTTTCTTTGAAGGCCTCTTTTTTTTTTCCTGTAAACTCTATGTTGATGCCTTTTCCCAAAAAGCTCTACTTTTGTCTCATCTGACCAGAGAACATTCTTCCAAAAAGTTTTTGGCTTTCTCATGTAAGTTTTGGCAAACTCCAGCCTGGCTTTTTTATGTCTCTGGGTCAGAAGTGGGGTCTTCCTGGGTATCCTACCATAGAGTCCCTTTTCATTCAGACGCCGACGGATAGTACGGGTTGACACTGTTGTACCCTCGGACTGCAGGGCAGCTAGAACTTGTTTGGATGTTAGTCGAGGTTCTTTAGCCACCATCCGCACAATCTTCCGTTGAAATCTCTCGTCAATTTTTCTTTTCCATCCACATCTAGGGAGGTTAGCCACAGTGCCATGGGCTTTAAACTTCTTGATGACACTGCGCATGGTAGACACAGGAACATTCAGGTCTTTGGAGATGGACTTGTAGCCTTGAGATTGCTCATGCTTCCTCACAATTTTGCTTCTCAAGTCCTCAGACAGTTCTTTGGTCTTCTTTCCTCCATGCTCAATGTGGTACACACAAGGACACAGGATAGAGGTTGAGTCAACTTTAATCCATTTCAACTGGCTGCAAGTGTGATTTAGTTATTGCCACTACCTGTTATGTGCCACAGGTAAGTAACAGGTGCTGCTAATTACACAAATTAAAAATGTGGAATTATATCCAATTTGGCTTTTTGACAATTCTTTTGGTGGTTTTCCATTGAAGACAAATTAAATGAAGATATTATTACCAAAGCATTTGTGATTGCAATCATTTTCTGGAAGAAATTGAGTATTATCTGACAGAATTGCAGGGGTGCCAATACTTTTGGCCATCACTGTAATTATCACAAATCAGTGGTCAGGACATATGTTGTTTCCTGATGGCGTACCTACTGTACTATGAATGTCAGAATTAGACAACTTTATAGGGTTAGCAAACTTCAATTAGGTTACAAAGTGAAGTGCTTACAATCTGTAATTTATGTGTAAGATATAAAGCATTGCTTCTAGTAAACAATAACTCCTTAACTCCTGGCTTTTAACTGAGCATGTCACAATATGCATTCCTTTTAGATGAAATATATAGTAAACTATGAACTCACAGACACTAATCACCAATCCACAAAAAAAAAAAATCACAGAAGCAATATATTCATAACAAAGATTATGAATCTGGAAGAATTACTCTTATTTTAAATTCCTTGGGAAATGCATAGTGCATAGACACATATGAAGTGTAAAACACATGAATAAATCTCAAATCATCCAATAGGATACAAAGTCTAGAGAGTTTGTGAAGTATACTTTCCCATCGTAAGCTGTGAATATGTTCAGTAAGGAAAACATATAAGGAAAAAATAATTTTGAACTAATATATAGTAAAAATGTCAAACTTTAATGCATCATTTTTTAATTGATGTTTTAGGATCGTGGTGGCGAACCTATGGCATGTGTGCCAGAGGGGGCACTCAGAGCCCTCTCTGTGGGCACGCGCGCTGACGCCCCAGCCAGGCTCCTGGATCACTCGCTAAGGGGCTATCCGGGACAGCTATCCCAGATCCGCCGGCGAGCGAGTGCTTCTTTCAGGAGTATGTGCAAATGCAAGGCTGCGGCTTACACTAACAGAAGATTGTAATCAGCGCCTGCTTTGTAGTGGAAGGAGGTCACCCGGCTGCTCATCGTGGGAGTGCAGGAGCATGTTATACTGTGTGGGGGCTACTGTGGAGTATATTATGTTCCACAGTGGCCCTCACACAGTATACTATATTGTCTAGGAGCCACTGTGGAGCACATTGTTCTGTGCGGGGGCCCTTCACTATTTATATCACACAGTATCTGTTTTATAGCAGACATGTGATATTATTACAGGCCGTAATAACTTTGCACGGTCACTATAAAACAGATCCTGTGCGATGTAAACAGTGAACATTAATTTTTCAAAAGTATACCAAATGCAAACTTCTACCTTTCAGTGCAAAGTTGTTTTGTACTGAAAGCTCTGTAAAGGTCTGTAAAGCCCCATTCACACGACCGTATTTTCCGGGTCTGTAACTGTCTGGAATTGTTGATACGCACAGTATTAAGGTTAAATTGCCATGTTGGCACTTTGCGATACATTAGTGGGTTTTGGGTTGCAGCTTGGGCACTCAGTCTCTAAAAGGTTCGCCATCACTGTTTTAGGATATATTTTGTTAATCATGATACTGTACATTAGCCACTACGAGATAAAACAATCTTCATTTATTTTCTATCTTTATAGATCAGGCTGTAACTCAAATTAAGCTGCCTGCCACTCTTTAGAAAAGTAGGCAGAGCAGGGCAGAGACCAAGGCAGGCTGGGGTGGGGACACCTTAGCCCAACAAACATGGTGTGGGTTATAACTGAAAATTACGCCAGTTCCTGACAGGCACAGGTTTCAATTAGGCGATAGGTAGCATAGGACGACCACAGAGGTCTATGAGCTCATGACATACCTCTGTATGCCTCCAATTTGATATGGAGTTTTTAGCAAATCTAGCTATAAAGACCAAATTAAGGCTGAGGCCCTACAAAGCTGCTTTTTTGTTGCAGATTTTCCTGCATTTTTTGAGTCAAAGTCAGGAGTGAAATGAGCAGAAATATGTGATTCCTATATATTTTCCCATTTATTTTGTAGCTACTCCTTGTTTTGGCTCAAAAAAAACGCAGCAAAATTTGCAAAAAAAAAAAAACATTAGCCTAAAACAATTTTGACATTATAATATAGAGAGCTTGCAATTAAATCAATATTAAAGATTTTATATATGAAATATTCCAAAATAAATCTTGTCTTTAAAATAGGTATAAAAATTTAAAAAAGCTGGTCCCATCATGTCTAAAGATGAGGAAACCTTTCAAGATTTGTTTAAGGCTCAGACCAAGGCTCGAATTCTGTCTGAAATGGTGGTTCTTTCCGAACCAGAAGTGCAAATAAATTGTGTTTTCTTTTAAGCTCTGTAATGTATACACAGCCTTAGTAATGTTAAAGTGACAGCAACAGCTATGGCTATAGGTGAACAGAGGTAGCTAGTGCTAACAAACAGCCTGGTTAAAAACAGCTTGATCTAAAACATGCTCCAGTGTTGGATTTTTTTTACGCTTTTTAAAATTTCACTGGGTTTTCAGGTGTATGTCAAGGAAAAAACAGGCTAAATTTAAAATACCACTTTTCGGAGGAAAAAATCAATTAATGAGTCACTGTATGTATTTACTGGGTTTTGGCATTTGTCAAGGAAAAAAAAATATCCAAATTATTTCAAGTATGTACAAAAAGAGTGTTGTGTGGCAAGGCTATATTGTCTGTTGTTGGTCTTGGACGCAGTACAGATTGAATTTGAATATTTGACTCTGAGAATTATGATTGAGATTGAAGCGTCTCCTGCAGCACAGTAACACTATAACATCACTTCAATGTGACAATGTGACTGACAGGCAGCTAGGTTTCTCTATCAATTGAATCAAAGTCTTTTTCTCCAGACCTAACACTACACTTCCCCAGAGCTCCCACACTATCTGTGTATCATCCTAAGTATGTCAGTCTGAGTGCCTGAGACCCTATCTCTGTTCTTTCTCTCCACAAAATGAAAACTTTCCCTCCTGCCTGGATTTTTATATTACTCATGAGTCATTAGTGACCTCTGACCTATAATCCCTAATGATTTCGTGTCCCCTGGCTTCTTAAAAGGTATTATGGAAAGCACGTCTGATCCCTGAGGTAAGGTGATCCTTCTTCTCTGCTTTCTCCATGCTTTCACATGGCGACTGTCCTTTTAGCCAGTTTTTGCATCATCCTAGATGAATTGGGCATATGCAGAAAGAACATTAGCTCTTATAGGGTAATAACATAATAGATAGTAAAGCAGATACCCATTTCCCATATAGGTGGGTAGACACCTGTTAGCAGATAACAAAGAGCAAATTGCATCTATTGATGTCTTACTTCATTAGTGGCAGCCAGGCATAATTCCACAAAGTACGTGGTAGTGCAAGGTAGTGCAATAGTGAGAATATTTGGAATGATTTCCAAAAAAGTCATTGAAGGTACAAAATCAACGTGAAAGAAGCCACATATTGACAGTGGACGATGTTAATATTTGATATATTGATATTTAAATGATCTTGATTTATTATAAAAGTCTCAATAGGAACACGTTATGGGGTATGCATACTCCTTTATCAAACCAACAGATGGTAAATACAAATTTGCTCTCTGTTGGTTTGATAAAGGGGTTTTTTTTGGGAATCATTCCAATTACCCTCACACTGCATCATCCTATAAACACTGATGGCATACATGAGTAAAAAGATCGCTGTACCTCTACATACAGATAAAGCAAACTTTGAATTAACATTTAACAGTCTGTACAGTATACTCTATGATGTAGCAAACTTTAAATTGACACCTAAAGTTATAGTTTGCTCCTAGGAACGTTTGTTCCCCATAACAGCCCTGTCCAATAGTACTGTCATTCACCCAAAGAACAAGCATCTGCTTGTTCATTTGCTTTCAGCAAAATAAAAAATCATTGTTCACTAGCAGCACATCACCCTGTGCAATAAGCAGAGGCGTAGCTAGTGGGGGGCAGAGGGGGGCGGCTGCCCCGGGCCCACTGACATTGTAGGGCCCACCCTGGGGCTGCCATTAATACATCTTTTACTTATAACTAGATCGGTGTCTGCAGACACCGATCTAGTCAAAACGCTTCCTGCAACTTGGCTATAACAACGAGAATACAGTCATCGGCACAGGCGGCGCGATGACGTAACAACATTGCACCTCCTACGCTGTGACGCTGACTTCCTGTGTGTGGACCCTGCGCACAGAGCGCAGGTCAAGAAGAGAAAGTGGAGGCTCTATTCATCACGATCATCGCAGGTAGGTGAGTATAACTTAGATTTGTTTTCTTTTAGCTTAGTTGTGGGTATTTTGTTAGTATAAGGGGTTGTTAGGAGGGGGAATTATAACTATAAGGGAGGGGGCATTAGGAACATCAGGGGAGTCATTTATATAAGGGTTATTATGGGGTATTATGAATACAAGGGGGAGGCATGATTTATATTAAGAGGCATTATGAACATAAGGGGGTGGTCATTGATATAAGAGGTCATTAGAGGTGCAGTATTTATGTCAGGGGGAATCAGGGACTATATGAGGGGACAATTAATTTAATTAAGGTGACACTTGGGCTTTATTAAGACTAAAGCCCCACGTAACAGGCCGCAGCAAAAAAGCACTGCAAGAAAAACCGCAGCAGTGTGTTTTTTCCCGCAGCGCTTTTCACAGAAGGTCCACAGAGGTTTCTTCTGCAGACTTTCTGCTTCCATTATACATATAGGGAAACAGCCAGTGTTTCCATAGGTATAATTGACATGCTGCGATTTCCAAAACCGCAACGGTTTTGGAAATCGCAGAATGTCTGCTGCACACATTTTTCCACAATGTGTGGATGTGATTTGCTAGAATCCCATCCACTTTGCAGGAACTGTAAAATGCTGCATTTGTTTTCCCGTTGAGGAAACCTCTGCGAACTTTCTGTGCAAAGCGCAGCAGGAAGAACAGCGCTTTTTTGCTGCAGGGCGCCATGTGGGGCCTTAGCCTTAAGGAGTTTTCTAGCTCATTTTTAATTGATGATCTATCCTCAGAATAGATCATCAATAAGAGATAAGTTAATCCCCACTGACCTGCTGTATGAAGGGACCCCGGTGCCTGTTTATATCACACGCTGTCTGTTTATAGTGACCGTGTGATGTAATTCCAGTCTTGTCACATAGACGTGTATAGGACGAGGCTGTAGTTACATTACATGGCTGCTATGAAATGAATGACCCTATGTAAACAGAGAAGGGGTCACGGCACTTACACATGTACCATTCAAACGGCTGATCCAGGGGGTCCCGATTATTGGAACCCCACTAATTATTTTTACCTTTTGTTTACTTTTTAATTAGGAAACACCTGGGGTATTATTAATAAAGGGCACTATTTATGGGGGTATAAATGGGGCATTATTAATAATGAGCACTATTTACAGGGGGTACACAGGGTAGTTATTAATTTAAAGATGCACTTGTGAGTATTATTCATTACGGGGAGTTATATTATATATTTTATAATTGGGGGTAACAGCAGGATGGGTGTGCAGGTGAGAACAATGTGGGTCAGGTGTCTGGAAAAGTAAGGAGCCAAAGATGTCTGTGCTGCAAACTTTACAGAGACTGGAAGAAATGGTCATGGTGGTCCAGATGAAAGATATGGGGAATGTGAACGATTAGGCAGAGACGTCACCGGTAAGTCACTAAATATTACTGCCCTGTATTCGCCTAAATCCTCTGCAGAGCCCTGTGTAGATCCGATATATACCACTATACAGTCACCGTATAGTGATAATATCGGTATACCTAAGTTGGGGGGCCCACTTGGACATGTTTGTCCCCCCCCCTGTGCTGAACCCCTAGCTACGCCTCTGGTAATAAGGGCTGTGCTGCCAGCAAACAATGAAGTCATTCCTCCTGCATGTGCTTTCATCGGCCTATGTGCTAGTCTGGTGCAGAATTAGTGCTGATTGGCATGGCTTGTCCCTGATCTACACCACAAAAGTCTAGACATACAGTATGTCCACCAAGTTTAACTTAGGAATATGAATTAAAATACAGCTTTTAGTAATATTAGAATTCATAGTAGTAGTAGTGGATGAATATATCTGGAAGTGCACTATAAACAAAAAATTTGAACATGTTAGTCTTCAGCAGTTAATAATTCAACATTTGTATGGCACATATGTATATCTTAAGCACGAAAAAAACAAGGACTTTCACTTTAAAGGCATATACAGTAAATTAACAGATAAAAGGAATTGGCTCTTACTGAGTATCCATCTGAGTACTGGAACTGAGTTCTAGAAATGTCTTCTGCAGTCGGACTTAAGGGTTTTGGATCTGACATAGAGCGTTGCATGACTTTTGCAGATTTTGGACTTGGCGGTGGAATCTGCCCAATATCAGAATGTGACTTGTGAGTGTCAATATCATCCACCATTGTCTTATCATAGGGAACAAAAGCAGATTCTAGCGCTTTACTAGGGGAAACTGGTGAAATTGGTGAATATAAAACTTTAGGTGACTTAGGAGGAGAAGGTGCAACCTGCAGTGATGAATCAGCCCGAAGATGAGAAGAATAACCTATTTCTAAAGGTGTTGGACGTCTTTTATCTTTTTGTGCTATATCATTTAGATATTGTGGACTTTGTACATCAGAATCAGTTTCTGTTTGGCAGCCCAAGCTTTCTCCTTTGTAACTCTTTTCTGGAGCAGAAATATGCTTAATTATTTCAACTTTTGAATCAACTTTAGCCCTTATGGAAGGTGTTCTTATCATTCCAAGTGGTTCAGTCTGTACCGAAATTTCTGCAACAGTTTGAACAGCTATACTAGAAACTTTTGAAAATGGTCTAGATTTATCAGCATCAATATTTCCATCACTGTATTTTCCTGCACGTGACCTTCTTCTTGATCTTGTGGGAATATCCCACTCATCTTGATCCTCATCATCAGTCTGAACACTTGTATCAACACCTTTTTTGGATCTTCTTCTTCTGCCAGTATACCTATTATCATTTCCATCTTCATCATCAGTTTGGACACCACTATCAACAATGAGTTTGTAAGATCTTGGCTCTTCTTGCATACTTCCATCCATTTCATCATACATACCACACAGTCTAGGCATGGAACTTCGTTTTTTAAGCTGTCTTTCATCATTAATATCCATGTCTTTTAGAGACAATTCTGAAACAGAGTTAAGTATTCCTGGTCTTGAAATATATTGTGGAACACTATCTGACTGTACAGCATACCATGCATCATTTGGAGCCATTTCAATGCCTGTAACTGCTGATGAAGTAGTTGCAGTATGTTCACCTGTCCAGAACTGTCCTTCCTCTGGAGCTGAATATTGACCTTCTAAAATCACTTGCTCAGAAGTTGTTTGAGGTGTCACATTTTCAGAGTCATAGCCATATTGATACATTTGTCGTATTTTTTGTTCTTCTAACTGCTGATGAAGTTGCTGCTGAAGTTGCTGAATTTGCTCAAGATGTAGTTGCTGTTGAGCCAGTGTTTCCTGCCTCATCATGAACTGAGCTTGTCTCTCTTCTTCCTGTTGATACAGCAGGTGCTGCTTCATTGACTGTAATTCTTCCAGTTTTTTCTGAACCATAAAAGTTTCTTGTTCTCTGAATCTCTGAATTTCCTGCCGTTCCCATTCAAGCTCCTCAGCTAATCTCTGCTGTTTCAGTTTTTCCAGCTCTAGAAGCTCACGCTGCAAATGTAGGTGCTGTTGTTTACCATCATCAGATGGCACTATAAAAGATGACTCATCTTCAGCCATTTCAGAGAAAGTTTCTGATTCTGATGTCAAAATGGAAACAAGTTCACCTTGTGTACTTGATGCAACGTCCACAGGAAAAGTTTGCAAACTAGTATCAATCACAGACATTACATCAGTTACATCTCCCACTGTTGATGTTAATATGCTGTACGTTCTTGGTAGAGGCTGAGTCTGGTTTAAGCTTGAAAATGAAGTAACTGCTTCAGTAGTAATGAACGTAGATAAATCTTTTACTGTTGTACTGAATATAGAGCCAGGTTGTGTGGTGATTGCAAACGTTGAAGGAATTGGACTGGTAACTGAAGAATAAACAACTCCATTAGATGACCGTAAAACACTTTCCATACCATAAGGTGGGGCTATAGAAGCAGTCATGCGTGCTTGTGAATACTGGGGTGCACTTATTCCAAGGCCAGAAATGACTTGCCGTGTTTCTGGGTAAGGACCTGTAGTCTTGGTTTGGTAATCCAAAGCCTCACCTGAAAGTATAGGGGTAAAGTTATAGTCCATTTCCTAAAAACATAGATGTTTGGTGGTTTGGTGAGCCATCCAATCTTGATGAAATACATGGGTATAATTGCATGCAAATCTCCAGATTAATGATTATTTGGACAAGAAGCAAAATAAAATTTGGAACATGCAGACACATGCATGAACCTGTTAGCTAAACATACAAATAATAAAAAAGGAAAATAAAAAACACCAGTACGCCAAAATATTTTGCCACAATGTGCCAAAAAAAAAAAAAAAAAAAAGACTAAAATTAAAATGTAAAAAAAAATTACCCGGAAATGAGATGGGGAACACCATAATCACATTTCAAAGAAAGATTTGCTGGCACATCATACTGACCTGTAGTCATTTTCCCAGATGTAAGGTCTACAGCAACATCAGCTATTCCAACTGGGTAATCAAAAGTATTTTTACTTTTGTATAAAAAGAGTCCTGCTTCAGCTAAATTTGTATCAGACATAGAAGGTTTCATACCCCCAACACCCCTAAAACCTGAAATTCCTGAACGATCATATTGATAATGGTCATCTCTATATCCAAAACGATCTTCAGGTAAAGTAGTGGATGGTTGTTGTGAAATGCAACTTCTTCCAAAAGGCAATTTGTATACTACATCACAACACACAGCTCTTCTACCTGCAGTTAAGTCCACAGGTTTATCGTCTTCAATTATTTCAGTGACGATTGCTGATGATGCATCATCCACGGTTACCATTGTTCTAAGGAATTTTGTTGTGCTAAGATCCACTACCCCACTGTCTACTGATTCTTGAGAGGTAGAAATATCAGTGGCGCCATTTGTTACGCTAACCGATGTTGGAAAAGGTTTTGTTGTTGATCCAGCTATTGATTGGGCAGGGACACCCAGAGATAAGTTAATTGGCACTTCTACATCCACAAAATATGTCCCATTTTCCTCTTCATATTGTTTAGAAGTTGTTAGTTTTAATGGTTCCTTCATTGAACTTCCTAAGTCAACAAGACTTTCTAAACTTGTTGAATAACTTACAGTTGTTGAACCTGTCATTACTGTAATGGATTCAGTGACTAATAACATAGATGAAATTACCGGAGAAGCAGTACTAAGGTTTACTATAGCAGGTTGGACAGCACTTATTGGTCGATTTATAGAACTAAGAGCAGAAGACTGGCGTTTTCCCTCAGGTGTTGTAGAAGAAAGGTCCATGCAACTATCAGCCTCAAAGTCTTTAACCTTATAGTCTGTCTTGTTCAAGGTGCGTAGATCTATTATATCATTAGATTCAGTGGGCTTTCCAACTTGTGTTAACTGAGATTGAGCTGTTACAGTTCTTTCAGTTGGAAAAGTATCTGGAATGCAAGTGAATTCAGAGACTGTGCTTGGAGGTAAAGAAACGGTAGTGTTGGCATCTTTTGTTGCGATTTGTGATAAACTGTGCACATTATCCAATGGTTGACTTGCTGTCACCTTTTTATTTATACTGAGAGGTGTGGTAGAAAACACTGTTTGTGTTATTTGTGGAACCTGATCATAGACAGATGTTTGTAGAGGCCAACATGTTGTTGTATGAAATGAATCACTTTCAGTTGGGGTACCAGGTTCAGATGGCAAAGTAATAACTACATAGGTTTCTTGAGATGGTTTGGTTAATCTTGGTGATGATTTATTAGAATGGGGAGAAAGAGGTGATGTTGGAGAAGGTAACTGATATTCTGTAGATGTAACTAAATTTAAAGTCATACTTGTGTGTATGGAATTTGCTGATGTTTTGGGTTGTGCTTCTGTTCTTTTTTGCATAGCAATGGGGGAATCATAAGCCACATACTTTGTTAATTTTTGAGGTTTTGAGCCTTCCATTGTCTTATGACTGAATATCAGTCCAGCTGGAATACAAGATGGTTTTGGAGGGACTGGTGGAGGTGGAGCAGGAGGCTTGTGTGTAGGGGTTGAACAGATTTTTAATGGTGAATCCTCCTGAGCTCCTTCACTGTTATATCCTAATTTTGCTTTTGTTGTTGGAATTTTAGGTGCTGGCCTCTTTTTTGAACTTAATGCTGGCTTTGGGGCTGTTGGAGGTAATGGTGGTGGTGGAGGAGGTGGTGGAGGAACAGGACTTTGCGTTAATACAGGATCAGTAGAATCAGAAGAACTTTTAAAGAAAGACATTACCTTTGATGAGACTGATGGAACTGATGATATGACTGATTGCAAGTTAGGGGCATTGGTTGTTGCATGTGCAACTGCTGTAGAAGTCACAGTGTGCTTCGTTGACACTATGCATTCAGTGGTCATTGGCTGCACATGATTAACTAAAGCATTTGATGTCTCCTTTAGATGTTCTTTCCTTTCAACATCCGATAGTACTTTCCCAATACTTTCTGTTGTCATGATATGCACAGAAGAAGAAATTGGTACAGTTTGTGCATTGGTAGATTGAGCAATATCAGGTACAGAAATGATAACATGATCTGTAGTAGATACATCAGTAGATGAACTGGTTGCTGAAGTTTGACTAAGCTGTTTGACACCTTGAGATATCAGAGAACCAGATATTAAAACACTGTCAGCATTAGAAAATGTATTTGCATTAAAGCCATCTTTGCCATTTTTGCTTACTTCAGTATCTTTTGAAACTGAATAATCAGAGACTTTTTCTGTACTATAATCAACAACCACATCATCTTCAGGCTCTTCTGCAGTGAAGTGTTGAGTTATTTTAACATCAGGAATAGACATTGAATTAAGGGAGGATGGCTCCACTGAAGCAGTAAGTATAATATTTTCAGTTTTATAGAAATTATCATTCATAGAAGATATGTGCTCAGTTTTCATGCTAAATCCATTTCTTTGTTGAGTTGGACTGGATCCTGGTGTTAACTGCATGTCCTGACTGGTAATAATGTCATAAAAGCCAGTAGCATCATCATGCTTGTCATCTGTGTTGTCTAAAATAATAATTTCATGGCTTTCTGGGACAATGTAAGAACTTGAAACAATGTCTTCCTGAGGCATCATAGAATGGAATGTTTCTGCTTCAAAGCATTTACTGTCTACAATGGCAATAGCCTGAGTGACACTGGCGTGAATGTCACCTGCAGAACTGTTTTTAACTTCTTGTAATTGCTGGTCAAACATAGGACGTTGACCACTGATTATATTAGCATCTAAGTTTTCATCATAATTCTCTTCAATTAAGGATTCATATATATAATCTTCAATTAGCATCCCTCCATATAAAGGCTCTTTTTCAAATACTTCTTCTTTTTCCTTGTCACTGTGATATAATTTCGCTTTGCATAAAATATCTTCATAAGCTTCTTCAGCACTCTTTAGAGTATGCTGCCCATTTTTGTTCTCTGGTATAGGAACATTAGGGGATAGTTCGGTAGGAGAATACAATGATACAGATGTAGGCAATTTATAGACCTTTTGAACTTCTATTATTTTCTCAGGACTAATTTCAAATCCTTCAGGTTCTGACTCAATACTAGGTGAATATTCTGAACAAGAAGATCTATGAAGTTCCTCCATTTCAGCTGCTTGACGCAATTCCTCTGTTGGAGAAGCATCTTCAATAGGAGACAAGTTGCTTGGAGGTGTTTTTGGTCTCTCTCTCCTTCTCTGTGCTCTTAGTTCATCTTTGTCTTTTTTAGATTTTTTACTAGAACTTTTTCTTTGTTGCTGTTGCTGCTCCAATTCTCTTTGCTTTTCCTGCTCTTTCAAAAGTTCTTCCTCTTCTCTTAACTCTTCTTCTTCAGAAGAGTCTTCAATAGTGGGGAGAACTGGTCCATGAGACCGATGTCTTGCTTTTCTCTGCTGCTTGCTTTCTCCTGACATCTTTTTGTGACTTGGGCTACTGTCACTGTCTTCATCCAGTGATGAAACAGAAGTTGGTGAGGTACCAGGGGTGAAACTTGAAGCATGGAGACTTGATGATCTTTCTTCACGTGACCTGTCTTCTGGAGAATCTGTTAAACTCTCCATCTCCAACTCTGGTTCCTCATCATAATATAATATGGTAGACTGTTTGCTAGATTCTTCAGTGTATGTATTAGACATTGTGCTATTTAGCTCTATAGTTTTAAAACGTCTGAGGCCTCCACCAGCACTTACTGAAAGCTCTTCATTTTCTTGACTTTTAGTTTCTCTAAATTTTGGTTCTGGACTTTCATCATATGTTTCTTCATCTTCATCCTCTTCATCATCATCATGCCATGAGTGTCGCCTGACTCCATCCTCATCATAACTTGCACTGCTTTTTTTAGTTAATCTCTTGCACTTTGCTGGTATTGGTTTTGATTTAGTTTCTTTATTTTGACTTTCATTAGAACTTATTTCCTTTAATTTTGTTCTGATAAATTCCTCATCTTCAGAGCCAGATGCATCTTCATCAGCACTCATTTCAATAATCTGTTTTCGGATAAAATCTTCATCGTCTCCAGATCCCTGACTATCATCTTGTTTAAAGTCATCACTACTTGATGATCCATTGCTAGTTCTTCTTTTTCTCTGAGGAACTGGTGAGTTTTCACTTTCACTACTGTCATCAATTGAATCCTGTCGCTTGCGTACAGTTATACCTTTTGTTGGGTTTATGCCCTGCTTTTGAACTTTTCGGGATGGAAAACCCCTTTTCCCATTCTCTCCTAGTATCTCTTCTTCCTCTTCCTGTATATCTTCAAGCTCTTCCTCTGAACTGTAGGATTCTGGTGTGATTGGCAATATCTTAGTTCTACCTCTGTCTTGAGCTTGTCCAGTATATTTTCCATGTACATCATTTCCTTTTCTTAACTTTTCATCAACAAGAACACTTGTTTGGGCTTCTAAGATTGATAAAACTGTACTTTCCAACTTTGCTAAATCCGAAGGACTAGAAGGGCTGCTTTCATGTGAAAGAGAATCCTTTTTACTTTGCTCTTTATTCAAATCTTTTTCGTCACTTGGTATTAAACTTGGAATTTCTCCAAGTGAACCAGATATACCATCTGATGAATAACCTGTATCACTTAGTCCTTGTGGGCTTTTCTGCTGCTGAGAATTTGAAGTATCAGATTTGTCATCTTCCTTCTCCTACAAAACAGAAAAAAATAATGAACTAAGAATAAAAGTAACAAAACACCACATTTGTAGAAAGTCAAGAGTATATTGCTACTTTTGTCTTAAAGAGATAGATATATAAAAGTATGAAAAAAACAAAACATAAACACCACAATAAAGGACATACTTTAAGTGTTTTCCATTGCCTAATTGAGTTGAGTTCACGTGTAGTTTTGATCAAGTATGGCTAACTAAAATTTGCAGAGCCAATGATATTGCAAATTAATAAAAGCACCCAAAAAGATGTACATGTGATTAACTTCATATGACTCACAGAATAAGTGTACACACAATCTGGATATGAAACACTGTACTGTACATCCTCTCTAGCTAAGTATGCTCAGAAATTGTATTTCTGAAAACAGGCTACCAGCTCTTTGCTACTGTAGCAACTACCAGATGCCCCACAAAGACATCAGTGCAGGGAAATAAAGAGAATGGAGCTGCCATCTACTGCTCACCCTCTGTTTGTGCATGCAAGAATGCACTGTTTTGTAAATGTCTTTTTGTTGACCTTGAAGCATGTAGGTAATGTTTGGGGACTCTATAGTGTAGCATCTTGGGGTGTAGGTGCTCCAGAGAGGAAAAAACGTTAAAGTTCAGGTAATAAACTCTAATTGCCCTAATAGGGTAAAACCAGACAGCTCATGCAAGAAACATCACTGGTGAGAAATTATTAATTAGGGCAACCTAATAAAAATAAATAAAAAATATTGCAATGATACATACATAAATAGCAAAATATGCCTTTCTTTCCCTGGAGTTTTCCTTTGATTCCTGAATTAATGAGAGCTGTATACCAGAAAAACTGAGCTATTTTTATATTACAGCATACCTCCAGTTATAAACAACTTTTCATACATGAATAGTGCATTTGAATATAAGAAACTTTTCTCCTACTCCTTATATTCAATCTGATTGCTTGTTTTCATTATATTTGTCTCCATATTCAGTGCCACACATAGAGCTCTATGTAGAAGGAAGAGGTGGAACTGGATTCTTCTGCCGACTCGTTAATTGATTTATTGCCTCATTCTAAGAACACCTAGCCTCTTACCTACAAAAATATGTTTTTGGCTGGCCTATTCCGTTTCGCAGATATCAATGAATATAGGACGCGTGCCCTCTTCCTCTTCGCTGACCTTCAAATTAAATTTAATCTCCAGTGATTTCTGCTATATCCAGATAAGCCACCTTGAGTGTTCCATTTTTTGGGTTCCTCAGGCTCCTGTGCCACACTTTTTGAAAAACTGTGCAAATCTGAATCCTCCACAGCAGGACTTATTTCGGATATTTATCGCATTTTGTCAGATCCCACCCCAGAGAGATACCCCAGGCACCCATATATGTGGAAGTGGGAGGATTACCTAGGTGAGAACCTGTTAGATCTGTCATGAACCATCATTTGGAGAAGAGTAGCCAAAACTTTTCGATGTATTACTCACAAAGAGAATCTTTCCAAGATGCTGCTACATTGGTACCACACTCTGATCTTGCTTCATTTTTTCAACGCTACCATACCAGACGCTTGCTGTAGGGGCTGGTGCTCATGGTGCATATTTCATCTTTTCTAGTTGTGCCCTCTGAGCCAACCATTTTGGCGCTAGGTCCAGATTGTGACAGAGTGGGTATTAGGCCTTTGCCTTCCACTCCTCCCCCGCACATTTCTTCTCAATTCTCATTTCTTCTCCCAAAAAATTTAGGAAAAAATCCCTCCAACTACTGTTATATATCCTCATTTCTGCATGGTGCCTTATAACTAAGCATTGGAGGCAACCCACCTCCGTCCCGGAGGAGTTATATGCCAGAATAAGAGAACTTAGAACCTTAGAGCATCTGACTGCTCTTCTGATCAATGAGGAGGACCGAAGCCAGGCTGTGTGGGAACCCTGGGATACTTTCTGGGTACTCCGTGATCTTTAACTGCTGATGTTGTGACTTCCCCTGAACCTGAAGCCCTGCAGCCTCTCCATTATCCTATCCATTCCCTTTCTTTCCCCATTTTCTTGCCTCATGACCCCCCTTTTTTCCTTTCTTTTCGGTATATATAACTGATTTTGAATTATGTTTTTTTTTTATTATTCTCAGAGCGCACACACACTCTCTTTGCCTTATCTGCTTATTTTTCACTATGAAGGTTATGTGCCGATTTTATTTTGCCTCATCTTGGTTTTACTGTTTTACATCTTTTGAAAAACCAAAAACCTTCAATAAAAATTACAATTGAAAAAAAAAAAAAAGTTGTTTATAACTGGAAGTATGCTTTAATTACTTGCATCAGTTCTCATGAATATTTCTTTTTGATGAAATTTCTTTATGATGAAATATCCCTTTAAATCATACTAAATTACTTTAATGCGGAATATCACAGAATTGTAGATTTTACAGACAAGGGCATTGCCCCTGATAATATTACAGAGAAAATGTCACATTTTAGTCTAAACCAGCGATTCCCACCTGGGGTGCCGTGGGGAAATGGCCACATGCCTCCATTTAACTACATGGGCATCCTAAGCTGATTTAGTTAAATAGAACGATGTAGCAAGAAGGCTTTAACATCCTGCTCTATTACTCTGGAATCAGCTAGTGATGCCTGCTGAAGACCTGCTGCATCTATCTGCAGAGGAGGAGGATCACAGAGCTCAGGGGACAGAGGATGGGTAAGTGGTGTTTTTTTTTTTTTTATTTATATAGCACAACTACAGTGTGGGGTCACTGGGGGACATTATTACTTGTCAGGGGGCTACTGGGGGTCATTTTTAGTTGTGAATGGACCACTGGGGGGGCATTATTGGTTGTCAGGGGGCCACTGGGAGACATTATTAGTTATCAGGGGGCCACTATTACTTGTCTGGAGGACATTATCACTTGTTTGGAGGCCACTGGGGGACATTGTTCGTTTTCACGGGGCCACTATTACTTGTCTGGAGGCCACTGGTGGACATTATTAGTTGTCAGAGGGCCACTATTACTTGTCTTGAGCCCACTGATGGACATTATTACTTGTCTGGGGGCCACTGGGGGACATTGTTACTTGTCTGAGGGCTTCTAGAGAACATTACTACTTGCCTGGGGGCCACTAAGGAGTATTAAATACTTGCCTGAGGGCTACTAGGGAAGCATTATTAGTTGTCTGGGGCCACTGGGAAGTATTATAAGGTGCCTGGGGGCCAATAGGGAGCATTATGAGGTGCCTGGGGGTCAGTTGGAAGCATTATTGTGTTCTGGGGGCCACTGGAGGACATTATTACTTGCCTAGGGGCCACTGAAGATATTATTACTTGTCTGAGGGTCACAAGGGACTTTACTACTTTCCTGGGGACTACTGAAGAACATTACTACTTGCTTGGGGGACACTGGGGAGTATTACTACTTGCCTGGGGGCCACGGGGAGCATTTTTAGGTGTCTGGGATCCAGTGGAAAGCATTATTAGATCTCTGGGGGGCAGTGGGAGCATTATTTGGTGTCTGGAGGCCACTTGAAAGCATTATTATTTGTCTGAGGGCTTACTAGGGAGCATGTACTGCGTGATGGACCAATGGGGAGCATGATACTATGTGGGGCCACTAAGGTAGCTTGGTGATAGTAAAGGAGAATTTTTGTAAGCTATAGGATGGTGTAGCTTTGAGAATGCATTCACATGGTGCAGTTGTAATGCAGTCACAATTGCATCAAAACTGCAACAGAAAAATGCATACAGTTTTAATGTGGTTCTAGCTGTAATTTCAAAAACTGTGCTAAAAAAACACATCAAAACTGTAGTTTTTTGGTAAAAATTATGTGGTAGAGGTCCTCCGAGGAAATTTTTTTTTTCCAGGGGTGTCTGAAAAGGTTGGGAAACATTGGTTTAAACCATGAACATCAAACCCATGCAAACAGTATGGCAGTATATTGTAATACCTGTTGCTAAACCTGAACTTTTTTTTTTAATGTTTTCATGATCTTGTAAAATGTATTGGAAAAGGACAGAGGTAACAGATGACATTTGTTATGATCCATAGTTGAAGAGAACATCATGTAAGCCAAACAGAGCCAAACATGTATAATATCTAGCTATCTATTATATATTTATAATATATATTTTATGTAGAACAAATAGTACAACAAGCTAGTAAAACAATATTCAGCACTCCAAAATATTTCAGACAGCATGGATACAAATTGGAGACATTGGTGACAATATAAGCATTATACAATACCACAAGGAGAACGTTGAAAGCATAGATAGATATTTCCCTTCCGTCCCACCAGCAGCACAATAGTGGGGTATTTCTGCCCCTATGTGCTGGTAGGACATATACACACGTGGACAAAATTGTTGGTACCCCTCGTTTAATGAAAGAAAAACCCACAATGGTCACAGTAATAACTTAAATTTGACAAAAGTAATAATATATAAAAATTATATGAAAATGAACAAATGAAAGTCAGACATTGCTTTTCAACCATGCTTCAATGGAATTTTTTAAAAAAGACTGTGCTCTCCTCAGTCCTCTGCCTTTTGGAGCACAGCTTCCGTCCGGTGCCTCTGCAACTTTCTTGGCTGCGCTTGTTTGCTGCCGGATTTTACTCATCTTCCGGAGTTTTTATTGCTCTCCTGTTTCTCCGGTGTCCTAATGGCTGGGTGACGCTGGAGACTGTGTCTGGAGTCTATGTCTACATGCTCTGCATGTTTTTCGGCTCTCAGTGACGTCATTGAACATCTTGGAACTTGATCGGTCCATTTACGGTTCTCCCCCTCCCTGTACTGGTGGTGGGGAGGGGGTGAAGCTGCTCTGGGACCTGAATGGCTCCTACTTCTGCCCTTAGTTAGTGAAATTGTTTGTCGCTATCTTTTTCCTCCCCTTTTGTGGGAGGAAAGAAGAAAATAAGCACATGTGCATATCTACTATATATATATATATATATATATAATAATAATATATATATATACACACACACACACACACACACACACACACACACACACACACACACACATATGTATAGTTAAAAAAAAACTAAACAAAAGAAAAAAAAAAAAATGATGGAAAAGTAATGTATTTTCTCCTGGAGCTGCAGAGGAAGTGGAAGTGCCTGGCCATAAGCCACTCCCCCGTCTTCTATATAAAGTTTGGCGCTGCCCTTGCTCTGCCTCTTTGTTCCTTGGCAGAGAGCTAGCACAACTGTGCTGCTGTGACTTGCTATTTTGTGTGGCTTGCTATTTTGCGCCTATTAATGTTTGGGGAACGTTTTCTGCTTACCTTTATATTTGAATTGACTTTGTAATTTACTCTAAGGTACTTTTTCACACCATTTTCTTCACCTCAGTCCAGTAGCCTGAGTTAATTGTTTGTTTTTTCTTTCCATTAGATGTCTTTTGTGTCTGGTGGGGCAACTCCTTTAGACAAAAGTCCTTGTCCAAGCTCAAAAACACCTCTCCTTCAGGGAGTGCAACATCACCTTACCTGATAATTATGAGTACAACACCTGCCGTCAGTGTCACCCTTAAGAGCCCACTGACGAGCTTACCATCAGGGATGTTGTCATTTGGATTAAGGAATATGTGCAGTATATGATACAGGGCTTAAATGAGTCTTTATCCCATATCTCTAAGAGACCAATGCACAGTGAGGCATCTTCATCTGTCATCCATTCTGACGAGGAATTCAGAATCCTGGATGAGACAAACCCTCAGGAGTTTCTGATTTGGATATGGGAAAAACTCTATTCCTGCTGGAGAAAATCCAGAAACTGCTGAAGTCCATCAGGTCGGGAGACCACGATGTTGACCCCGGGAAAGCCTCTGACTCCACCTCTAGGGGGCCCAGGGTCTTCAAAGTGGATGACTTGTTGCAGAAAGCCATGTCCACCAAGTGGAAACGCCTATAAAAAGCATTTGTCCTGTCCAGGTTTAATACCCTGTTTCTGGGGTCCTCCACCTAAGGTGGATATGGCAGTAGCCAAAATTTCCAGATGTACCCTGGTTGCTTCGGAGGATGGATCCAATTTACAGCACCAAATGGGCAGGCGTGCTGAGTGTTCCCTTAGAAGAGCTTATTCTGCCTCCTAAGCCCAGTGCTCTGTGGATGTAGCTTCTAGTAGCTTCTAGTAAAGTGGCTAGAAAATTATGTGTGGATGTCTCTCAAAAGGGATATTGATTCCGGGGTGTCCAGGGATGATCTGCTGACCTCCTTGAAAAGTATATCTCTGGAAGAAGACTTCCTGAATGAGGCCACTTTACATCAGGTAAAACTGTCTGCCAAGTCCATAGCTCTCACCATTGCCACACACAGACCCCTTTGGCTTAAACCCTGGATGGTGGATAATGCGTCTAAGTTTAATATCTGTGGATTACTTATGAGCCTGGAAAATTATCTGACTGCATTATGGAAGGACTAGAGGATAAGAAGGGTAAGTCTTATCCACTAGTAAGTCCCTTCCCCAGACCTTTTGTGGGTGTAGTAGACAACGTCGTAGAGGGCTGTCTCCGCAAACATCGCAAAAATCCAGGGGCCAGTATCGGTGACGTTCCAGGTTTCAGAGGAGAAATACTGGCCATCATAACCCCAGGGATGATACAAAATCCATAAAACCATATTTCTGACAATCATCCTCCTCCATTGTGCGATATCCCAGTAGGTGGTCGAAGTAGGAGAAGAACATTTCAGACCATTGGATCCTGGAGATAATTCAGTCTGTGTACAGCATAGAGTTCTCTGTGCCTCTTCAGGACAGATTTATTTGGAGCACCCGTCTTCCTTCTGTCCACCAGCTGGCACTACAAAGGTCATTCAAGGAGTACATAAAGCACGTTTTGGAGGAGGTTCCTGTTCATCATCAAGGGTCTGGCATCTATTCTCCAGTCTTCCTGGTTCCAAAATCTTCAGGGGACTGGAGAATGATAATAGACGTAAGACATCTGAACCGTCATATCATAAAAAGAAAATTCCAGATGGAGACTGTAAGGTCGGTCACATTTATTCTCCAACAGGGAGACTATATGACCACACTGGATCTAAAGGATGTCTTTCTTCAGGTCCCTATCCTTCCTATTCACATAAAATTACTAAAAATTGTGGTGGTCATAGAAGGTCATCTAAGGCACCTACAGTTTACCGCTCTCCCATTCAGAATTACCTTGGTTCCATATGTCTTCACCAAGGCAGTGTCCTCAGTGACTGCAGCGCTCAGAGTCCAGGGGATCTCCATTGTCCCATATCTGGACGATTGGCTAATAAAAGCCTACTCCAGAGCAACTATACAGCAGCATCTATCTACCACCATATTCAAGGGCATCTCAATAAATTAGAATATCTTTGAAACGTTTATTTTTTTCAGTAATTAAATTAAAAAAGTGAACTCCTATATTTTCTAGATTCTTTACACACAGAGTGTTCTATTTCAAGTGTTTTATTTCTGTAAATGTTGATTATGGATTATAGGTAATGAAAACCCAAATCTAAGAAAATTAGAATATTGTAAAAAAGTTCAGTATTGTAAATTCAGTGTGTCACCTGCCAAGGTTTCCTAAGCCTTTAACCCTTTCCCGACATCTGCCTTAATAGTACGGCGAATGCCGGGTGTTTAAAGATGGCGGCCGCTCAGGAGTCGTGCGGCCGCCATAGATGTCGGGTCTTTGCTGTTTTATACAGCAAAGACCTAGCGCTAATGCCTGCGATCGGTGCCCGCATTGATCGCGGGCATTAACCCCTCTGGCGCCTCGGTCAAAGCTGTACAGTTGGCACTTCTCCGATCTGCTGAAGGGGAAAACAGTCAGAGTACAGTCAGATAACATGATGACAGTTCCCTACTTGAACAAACCGGGAAGAATTTGGTCTCAACCTTTTCTAAGTGAAGTGGGAAAGATCCTGAGTTGGCCAGAGAAGATTCTAACTCATCTCTCTGCTGTACATATCAAGGGATTGCTGAATGTGATAGCGGATCAATTAAGTTAAGGTCTCGTCATTACATGGCAACCAAACTTAATGCCAAGGTGGAGTAGTTCTGCTCTCTTTACCAGGAGGACAATCCCTTGGCTGTGGATGTCCTGTCCATCCCTTGGAGATTCAGGTTGGCATATATATTCCCTCCAATTTCCATGATACCAAAGATATTGATAAAAATCAGGCAGGACCAAGCCTCACTAATTGCCTTCATTCCATTCTGACCGAAGAGAGCTTGGTTTTCCCAACTCATACAAATGAGTCATGGGTCATACTGGAGGCCTCCCCCCATTCAGAACCTGGTGTCTCAGGGCTCCCGGCTCTGCCAGGATCTGAAATCCTTCAGACAGCCTGGAGGTTGACCAGTGCCTACTACGATCTAGAGGACTCTCTGGAGCCGTCCTGAACACTCTTTCTAGAGTCTACTAATAGGAACTAAGCCAGGATACGTTCCATCTCTATTGCCTGGGCCACAAGGAAAGGGATTGTGGAATTCAATTGTTCCATTGCAGTTGTCCTAGAGTTCCTTCAGGATGGCCTGGAGAAGGGTCTTAGTTTTTCCACATTGAAGGTTCAAGTTTCGTCCTTGTCATCCTGCTTAGGTAAGCAGCTCTCACAGGATCCTTTAATAAAGACATTCCTTAGGAGAGCGTCTAGATTAAGACCTCCTATTACTCACCCCATTATTCTGTCTCAAAGTGCCATCATACGCTAACCTGAACCAGGCAATCTCATTGCTGGTATATTTTCCTGAACCAGCTACTCCAGAAGAGATCAAACTATATTCTCTCGACATTGCCAGATGTCTAAGAATTTATCTTGAGAGAACTCTTTCCTTCAGACAATCAGAAAATCTGTTATTTTCCTTTTCAGGCAAAAACAAAGTGCTTAAAACTTCTAAGGTTCTTCTCTGTCTCGGTGGATTAAAGAGACCATAAGGTTGGCCTTCATATCTCAGGATTTGAAACCTCCTGAATTTGTTAAGGTGCACTTCACCAGAGCTGTTTCTATATCCGGGGCAGAAAGATCTTGGAGTTCACATCAGACGTTTGTGAACCATTATAGATTAAATTCTTGTATCATATTAAATTCTGTCCATCAAGAGGGTCCTCCCTAGGGGTTCTTCTTGCTAAATATTACTCTCAGACCGAAGTCTGAAGGCCCAACAGACCTCTAATAGGGATAACTCAAATGTCCCAATAGCATAGGAATAGATAACACTCACAATAGTATAGAATTCAAGTTTTAAGTAAAGCACAGCCATATGCACCAAATATAAACTCTATACATGTTCACATTCCCATGGATGAGTAAATCTTCACACTGGTTACATACCATGAGCCATTGTAGTAAAAAAAGAGAGGGCTATACATATATATGGCAACTCTTAACCCCTTCACACCAGTGACATTTTTAAATTTTCGTTTTTGACATCACCCCCTCCCCCACCTTCCAAATCTCATAACTTTTTTATTTTTCCATTCACATAGCCATTTGAGGGCTTAATGTTTGCAGGACAAATTGTTCTTCATAATGGTACCATTTACTATTCTGTACAAAGTACTGGGAAGCTGGAAAAAAATTCAGAATGGGGTGGAATTGGAGAAAAAGTGCATTTGTGCGACTTTCTTTATGGGCTTCGTTTTTACGGCGTTCACTGTAAAGCCAAAATGACATTTTACCTGTATTCTATGTTTTGGGACAAAACATAGGGATACCAAATTTATATAGTTTTATTTATATTTTAACGCCTTAACAAAAATCTAAAACTTTGCAAAAAAATTTTTTTTTTGTTTTCGCAGGGCCAGATATACTTTTTAGTTATATCATTTTGGGGAATGTCTATTGCTTTGATCACTTTTTATTCAAATTTTTATCAGAGGTGTAATAGCAAAACAATGGCACAAAGTTTGTAGACTAGGCGTTTTTAGGACATGGTGATACCTAATGTATATGTGTTTCACAGTATTTAAAGGGAGTTTATCATTAGTAAAACACCTTTTGAATACTGTTAAAGGCTTTCTCCCAGGCATACTCCCGCCCTCATTTTGGAGTGTATAGCCTTGTTGTTACCCTTGACTTATGACTGCAGTTTTGTACATGATAACTGTGACGTTACGTGTCCTGATTATATTCTTTCGTACCGAGGCTACGTTCTATGGTCCGGGGGGGGGGGGGGGCCGGGGGGGGGGGGTGTGGGGGGTTGGGTGATTTTTCATTGAAATTCTATTCATTTCTTCTCCCCACATGTTTGTTTGTTTGATTTCTTCCTTGTCTGCTCGCTTTTCATAAAATTAAAAAGGCTTTTTACCCTCCCTTTTTTTTTTTTCTTCCCCCCCCCGTTTCTGATAAAATCCGTTTCTTGCATTATGCAAATTACAATCACGGAGCACAGCGTTTCCCCTGCCCTTCTAGCACCCCCGTGTCATAACCTTCCGCTGCCCCTTAGCTGATTGTGTTCACTCCTCTCTTCATCTTCTCCGGATCTTCTGCCTTGCGTAGGCATCGGATTGTGTAGAAAAAATGGCGGCCTTAGCACGCACAGTCGGCTCTGCCTGAACTCGAAGTGCCAGAGCCGATTGTGCATGCGCAAGATTTCGTATCCGTACAGCGCTGCATCCAGTGCCCTGTGCTCCATGATTGTAATTTGCATAACGCAAGAATCGGATTTTATCAGAAATGGCAGGGAGAAGAAAAGAATTGAAGGTAGGAGTAGAATAGCCTTTTTAAAGGCTATTCCAACGTGCCATTAGTTCAAAAGGTGCTTTTCTAATGATAGACTCCCTTTAAGTACTTTTAGACTTGTGCCCCACATAGCATAAATGCTGCGATTTTGACGCTGTACAAACGCCGTAGCAAAAAATGCACCATTTTACAGTAACTGCAAAGTAGATAGGATTCTGGCTAATCCCATCCACACACTGTAGAAAAATGTCTGCAGCAGACATGCTGCAATCTCAAAAGCAGCCATGTTTTTGTAAATAGCAGCATGTCAATTATACCTACGTAAATGCTGCCGTTTTCCCTATAGGTATAATTGAAACAGAAAAGTGCTGTGGGAAAAACGTGGGGCCTTAGCTTAATATGTGTTCTAGGGAAAGGGGGTGATTTGGATTTTTATTGCTTTTTAGTTATTTTTTTATAACTTTTTTGAATATTGCATTTATTAGACTCCCTAGGAGTCTTGAACCCCAGGGGGTCTGATCACTAATTACAATTAGAGATGAGCGAATTTCTCAAAAGTTCGATTCGGCAGTTTGATTTGAAGTTCCAAAAAAATTTGCTTCAATCCGAATTACTTCACGGCGAATAAACAGCTATTTCCGGTCTTCAGAGAGCCGGGGGTGGGCAGGTGGGCGGCAAAATTGCGGTAGCTCTTAGATGCCACGGTCATGTCTCTCTCTCTCTCTCTCTCCATCACGGGTAACTTTTATTCATGTGGAAGGATCTGCTAACAAGCAAAGACACGCCTATCCAATCACAGCACTAAAGAACATCTTGTGACCGTCTGATGTCACAAATGTCATTAATAAATATTCGTTACCATGAAGCATCAGGAAATCCGGAATCGTGGTAAATCAAAGATTTCCTGAAATTCGGATCAAATTCCACTTTTGCAGAATCGATTCGCTCAGCTCTAATTACAATACTAATGCATTGCAATGTATTTCAAAATGCCAGCATTTGTATGACAGGCTGCATAAAGCATCCTGTCATACAAATAAATGCCAGACAAGCCTGGGGAGCCTTCAATAGGCTCCCAGCTGTCATGGCAATGGAACGCCATCCCTGGATCTCATTCCGGGGCCGGATCTTCACCAAAATGGTGGCACCCATGTATCAAGGGCCTTAATGCCCACGATCAGTGCCCTGTATAATACAGCACAAACCCAGCGGCTATGGTGGCCACTTGGCTCCAGCTCAGACCACTTTTAGACTACTAAATTGAACTGTGATAGATAGAGGGCCAGCGTCAGCACCCGGCTTACCCGTGCAAGTGCCGGGCTCCAAACTCCTGAGGGGGCCCACTCGGCAGTGGCGTTACAGTATGGGGTAAGGGGTACTGGGCCTGCGGCCAGCTGGAAAGGGCTGGGGCCCCAGACCACCATGATAGTGGTTGGGGAAAGCCTGGTTCCCCAACCGCTATACATACTGCTATCTCCAGGCCCCTTTCCAATAGATTCTAGCCCAGGGGAGGTTACTAAAAATAAAAAAAAATACTTATATTCACCTCTCCTGGGCTCAGCATCCTCTCTGGTGCTCTTTTGGCCGGTGACCAAGGTAATGGCAGCGTAATTACATCATCGATGAACATGATAAAGACAGTCGGAAGGAGCGAGAATACGCAGGAGAGGTGAGGTAAGGTGAATATAAGTGTTTGTTATTTTTAATAACTTCCCATGGGCCTCCCACAGGTGACCCCAGAGTATAATAATAGCACTAGCTCTAGGAGGGTGGGGCTCTTGGGAGCATATAATACTGTGTGGGGGCTACTGTGGAGTATATAATTCTGTGTTGGGGCCACTGTGAAGCATATAATACTGTGTGGGGGCCACTGTGGGCATATAATACTATGTGAGGGCTCTGTGGAGCAGTAATTAGCCCAGAACAACTTTTAGGCTTTCCGTGGTGGTCTGGGGCCCCGGCCATTTTCAGCTGGCTGTGAGCCCCGTATGTCTCCGAGCGGACACACCCCCTGCGACTGTGATCATTACGCCACTGCTGAAAGGTCCGCACCCCACCATCATGCACTACTTAATGCGAGATTCCCTGGTCAATGCAATTATATAATGGGAGGGACGGCTGAAAGGTAAGGAGGTAATGTAATGGTAAGGCCTGTATAGACTTCGCATTATCCTTCCCATCACTCCAAAGAAGGAAGTACCACACAGATCTAGAAGCTATGATTGTTACTAAGAGGCAGCCTAGTTTGAGAGGGGGCTGTGACGGGGGGACAGGAGTACAATTAGCGGCACTCCAGCTGCCTCCCTCTCAATAGCAAACCATCATAGGGGTGAGGGGTCCTGCCACCAATGAGTGAGATGTGTCAAGAGAGTAGAATAGTAATATTTATTAACATCAGGAACACCCATACCTCCATCTCTGCGCAATCTAGTCATAATGGAGAAGTGAATACTGTGTTTAATGCCCATTCCATATAAAATTAGTAAGGAGACCTTGCAGGCGGACAAAGTAGGAGGCAGGTAGGGGAATACATATAATATGACTGGCAATACTAACATCTTGACCACAGCTATGCGACCTGCCAAGGAGAGAGTTGGATTATTAATTTTGTCCAGTAAGGTAGAGACTCTGTTGAGGAGTGGGGCGTAATTAAACAAAAATAGTGCTTAACTAGAGCTAATTAAAGAGATGCCCAGGTCGGGTAATGGACCGTCTTGCTATTGGAATGGGAACTTAGAGGAGAGGAAAGCCTGTGTGTTTCTGTCCATATCAACATTGAGTATCTGGGATTTAGCGGCGTAATCTTGTAGTAGGACACTGCGCCAAATTCACATAGAATATTTTGAATGGCGGGGACAGAAACAAGTGAGTCAGTAACAGATAAAATTACATCATCAACACAGAGACCTATTTTATGGGATGCCTTGTCGACAGTGATACCAGAAGTGGACGGGTTGGTTCGGATGGCTTCTGCCAGTGGTTCCATTACCAAGGCAAAAATTATAGGGAATAAAGGACAGCCATGGTCTGTATCATTTGTGATATGGAATCTATCAGATAAAAAAAACAGAGGCCAACACCCTCGCTGAAGGCATCGAATAGAGAGCAAGTATAGCAGATTTGATATGAGTCATGACCATGTATCCCAAATTTATCTATCATACTGGATCAATATCCCCAGTGTACTCTGCCAAATGCCTTCTCTGCATCCAAAACCATGAGCAGACAAGGTGTCTGAGAGAACTCTGCCCATTGAATGAGATTAATAAACTGGTGTGTACCATCAGGGACTTGTCGATCAGCTACAAAGCCCACCTAGTCCGGTTGTACCAGAGTGGGCAGGACAGCATATAGACAATCAGCCAGAATCTTAGCATATATCTTGATGTCACCATTCAATAATGACATCAGACAGTACTTTGAAAGGGTAGTTGGTGCCTTACCTGGTTTGGATAGAGTTACAATGGTTGCCTCCAGTATTTCAGACAGGAAGCATCCTTCCTCCAAAGCCCAATTGAAGGAGGCAACCAGATGAGGGGCCAGGGTAACAGAGAACAGTTTATAATAATTATTGGTAAAGCCATCAGGGCAGGAGCTGTGTGGGGTTTCAAGGTTGTAATTGCAGTTATAACACCCTGGACAGTGAAAGGCGCAGAGAGATATTGTAATTTAGTCTGAGGGATTTTAGGTAAGGACAATGTCTGTAAAAATCTATCAATGTCCGTACTGAAGGGTTGCGGGGTTGATGGGTCATCCTTTGATTAGTTTGCTTTTAAAAAATTAATCTGCTGAACTACAATTCAAAAGCAATGTCTTATTTTAATTAGTTGATTTTTAGTAAATTTACATTTGTTAATATTAGAGATGAGCAAATCGAAGCTGCAGAAGTGGAATTGGATCTGAATTTCAGGAAATCTTCAATTCGCCACAATTCCGAATTTCCTCACGCTTCGATGCATCGAGTCGCATTTTTTATAAAATGGCTGCTGCACATGTTAGGACAAGGGGCAAGGGACTCTGGGAGCACTGGATCACCCACAATGCCAAGCATGCAGCTAATCAGCCTCCAACTGGACCTGTTATGTCACAGTCCTATAAAAACCCTCGGCCATTTTAGGTACAGTCATTTCACATCGCTCTTACTGAAGGGACAGACGTCGGCAGGAGCTAGGGAAAGACAGAAAACAGATAGAAGTTCAGGGAAAGAGGCTGAGCTTTAGAACTGTAGGGAAAGGATAGGGAGGAATTGAGTTTAGAATTTGGGGTGGTTGCTGAGTCATTTACAGCAAGAATTTGCAGCATAATTCACATTGCAGCACTCACTGCCATTATACTGCTGCTCATTACTCATATCTGTATCTTCAAGGTGGAACACAACAAGCCTTTTGCAGTGCAGTGCAAAAATATCTGCATGTATCTGTAAAAAACGCCTTTTTTTAAATGCGTTTATTATAAGGGGCTTATTCACTGTTCTTCCACAGCATAACATTTGTTAGGGCTATTGTGCCAAAGAAAACTGAAATATCATCCAATAATATCTGCACTTATCTGTAAAAAATGTCTTTTTAAAGGTATTTATTATAAGGGGCTTATTCACTGTTCTTCCACAGCATAACATTACATTTGTCAGTACTACTGTGCCAAAGAAAACTGAATTATCATCCAATAATATCTGCACTTATCTGTAATAAACGGCTTTAACGTGGGGAAAGACATAACGACCATATTCGCCATTTTGTTACCAGTATAAAGTTGCTGGCCATTTTTAAAAACAGTATTGTCAATAATAATTCAATAATTCTTAGTGGTTATCATCACTTATTTAAAGGTGTTTATTAGTGTCTAAACCCATAAGGAGGACCATATTTGACATTTTTTTACCAGTATAAAGTTGCAGGCCATTTTTAAAAACAGTATTGTCAATAATAATTCAATAATTCTTAGTGGTTATCATCACTTATTTAAAGGTGTTTATTAGTGTCTAAACCCATAAGGAGGACCATATTTGACATTTTTTTACCAGTATAAAGTTGCAGGCCATTTTTAAAAACAGTATTGTCAATAATAATTCAATAATTCTTAGCAGTTATCACTTATCTAAAGGTGTTATTAGTGTGTAAACCCATAAGGAGGACCATATTAGCCATTTTGTTACCAGTATAAAGTTACTGGCCATTTATCAATACAGTATTGTCAATAATTCAATAATTCTGAGCCACAAATCTCTGCTTTTATCACGCTTTTTTTTATTTGTGTTCATTAGTGGGGAAGAAATAAGGGGCATATTTGCCGTTCTCTTCAAAGTAGAAAATAACAGGCCTTTTTGCCCTTTGCAAGTATGTTTTTTCATCGAACACTATGTCAGACAGAGAAGCGAGAAGCCATGCACAGAGGAGGGCCACAGGCCTAAATGTTTCTGGCGCAGGCACAGGTCGCAGCAGAGTAAGGGGGCGTGGCAGCAGGGGTCAGTTATAGAGGCCTGAGCTCCCAGTGTCAAGTAGCGGTTGTGTCTTGACCAGCAACCCAACGATTGTAGACTGGTTGACTCGGTCATCCAATTCATCCCAAGTCACATCAGACACCCCCCAGCCAAGAGTCGGTGGGTTTGTCAGACACAACCCTTAGTTGACATGGCCCGGCAGCAGGCCCTGTGCCCTCACCTGTCCTCAACCTGCCTCTGTCCTTTTCTGTTCCCTCAGCTAGAGAAATACTCTATGCTATGGGTTCAGATGCACTTTACAGTGAGGAGGAGGTACTAGAGGACAGTCAGCAGCTACTGCTCAGCCAAGATCTGGAAGAGACATCCGCCGCTTCCTCTGGTAGGTGGGCAAGTAGTGATGAGGAGAGTGGTGTGGGAGCTGGTGTTGAGGAGGACATCAGTGACCTGCAGACAGTAGTGGATGACAATGTAGCCGATCGTAATTGGGAGCCGGGTGACGAAGGGGCCTCATCGTCATCAGGAGAAGAGGGTTGCAGCTTACGCATGTGGCAACGGGGGAATCAGCAGGGTGGCAGCAGTGTGAGGTCAGGAGCTAAACGTGCCCAGGGTAGACCACTCACTTTGCAGCAGCCTACCTGCCCGGAAAGCAGTGGTGCATGGGTTCACGGAGGCAGTGGCAGTAGCAGTCAGTTATTGCGGAGTGTTGGGGGTAAAATCACCTACTCGGTGGTGTGGCAGTTTTTTGTAAAGCCGCCAGGGGAGGTGAACATGGCCATATGTTCAATCTGTGGGCAGAAGGTGAAGCGTGGCCGGTGTGCCAATGTTGGCACCACAGCCCTGCGTCAACATATGCGCCGTCACCGTAAAGTGGCCTGGGAGAGCTGTGGCTCCAGTGTGGTGGTCCAGCCTGCTGCAGCAACCAGCTGCAGCACCCAATGGCCCGCACCCCATTTCAGGAAGTCAAGGCTCCACCAACTCAGCTGAAGGAAGCTGTGTGTCTTTCCCATCATCTACTGGTCGTGATGCTCCTGCTCCTCCTCCTCCTAGTCAGTTATTGCGTCAGCAATCGATCACAGAATCTTTATCTAAGAGATAACAGTATGCATGCACTCATCCAACAGTGCAGAAGCTGAATGTGCTCCTGTCCAAGTTGCTGGTGCTGCAGTCACTCCCTTTCCAATTGGTGGACTCTGCACCTTTCAGAGAACTGATGGCTTGTGCCAAGCTGAGGGGGAGAGTCCCAAGCCGTCATTTCTTTGCCAAGAAGGCAGTACCAGCCCTGCACAAATATGTAGAAGAGAAGGTGGACCAGTCCTTAAGCCTGTCGGTGTCTGCCAAAGTGAACGGCAGCGCCGATGTGTGGAGCTGTAACTTCGGTCATGGACAATATTTGTCATTTACAGCCCACTTGGTTAATGTGGTGCCTGTCCAGACACACCAGCAACTTGGACAGGTGACGCAGCTTCTGCCTCCACGTTCTCATTCTGTTGGTACTTCAACAATGCCCGCCTCATCCTCCACTGTCTCCTTAGCCTCCACTGCAGGAACAATTCACAGTGCTCCTCCAGCATACCACATGTACAGTGCACAGTGGTGTAACACTGTTCTACACCTCGTTTGCCTGGGTGAACGAAGTCACACAGGGGAGGAACTGCTCCGTGTCCTCAATCAAGAAATCGAATCCTGGCTTTCTCCAAAAGAAATTAAAATTGGAACAATGGTGACAACGGGAAGAACATGGCATTGGCACTGTGTCAGGGAGGGTTGAGCCATGCACCCTGCATGGCGCACGTGTTCAATTTGGTTGTCAAACATTTTCTTAAGTGTTCCACCCATCTGCAAGACATCCTAAAAATGTCAAGGAAATGTTGCATGCACTTCAGCCACTCGTACACCGCCAAGCACACCCTCTTTGAGCTGCAGCGGCAGAACGGCCTCCCACAACATAGGCTGATATGCGATGTTTGCACCCATTGGAATTCAACCCTCCATATGTTGGATCGACTATATGAACAGAGAAAAGCCATAAACAATTTCTTGATGATCCAAGTGGACAGAGGTACTCCCCTGTGTAACTTTAACGTTAGCCAGTGGCAGCTCATGCATGACACCTGCCGTTTCCTAGTTCCCTTTGAGGAGGCCACTTTGTTAGCCAGTCACCAGGACTATGGGATGAACAACGTCATTCCACTGATTCACATCCTGGAAAAGATACTTTTCAATCTGGCAGATCAGGGGACTGGAGATGTGTCTACATATCAAGGCCACATGAGCCCTGTGGGGGCTGAACTGGAGGAGGAGGAGGATGAGGCAGATGACACAGACACACCGTGACAGTATGCAGTGAAGATGGATGAGGGAGTCCCTCGGAGTCACTTGCACAAATGGTTCGATGCATGCTGACTTCCTTGCGCAGTGACAGCCGAATTCAGTTTGTCCTCCCGCTGAGAGGGAGGACAAACTGAACTACTATAGAAGCCTCTTGCTTCCTGGTCTACTAGTTATAGCTCACAAGGCACAAGCCACTACAGAACTGTGGCCTATGAATTGCCCTGGTGGAAATGTCTGTGCAGTGACATCCTGGTGTTTTCCACTGAGCAGCGGCAGTGGTGGTGTAGCCTCCTCCTCAGGGGTTGGGGGATCAGTGTTGTCCAGATATTGGACAAATCACAGTGGAGGCCATGGAAGGTGAAACGTAAGAAAAAAATATATATATCAAACATCTTTCCCAGATGCTTAAGTGTATGCTGCTGCTGTCTGTTCGGGGACAGGTGAATATGATTTTTTTTTAATGTTTCACCTGCCCCAGCCTCCTCTGTAATTTTTCCAATTCCTGGACAACCCCTTTAATACAAGAAGGCATCAGGGCATAATTTATTGTAGTGCTAGTAAAATTGAATGGCTATTTGAAGTATATTCTAGTCTCCATTTTGTATATTATAGTCCCCATTTTGTATTATAGACTCCATTTTGTGTCTTAAGCACAATTTCTCATTGCTGTATGAACTCTGTTATTCAACAAAATTGCACAAGCTTGCATACCTTTGATATCTTAGTTATTTTGTTTATTTCATGTGAACAAATGTATGTGAGCTTTCTCACCCAGTTTATTATGCTGTAGCCAGGGTTGGACTGGCCCACCGGGGAACCGGTGAATCCACTGGTGGGCCCCGAGCCCCGACTATTAGTCCTCATGTCATGGGGGCCCGATCGGGATCCTGACCATCCCGATCGGGCCCCTGCGACCGCGACCGGACCCGGCAGGGTACGGGGCCCGCAGCCAGCTGGAGATGGCCGGGGCCCCGGACCACTATGACAGCGGTCGGGGAAAGCCTGGTTCCCCGACCGCTATACATACTGTTATTGGAAAGGGACCCTGGCATATTGCAGGCCCCTTTCCAATAGATGGCAGGGCACCCAGGGGAGGTGACTGAAAATAATAAATACATATTCTCACCTCTCCTGGGCGCAGCGTCCTCTCCGGCGCTCCTCTGTCATGTGACTGAGGCCTGTGATTAGGCCCTGGCGGTCATATGGGGCGCGACCGCGTAATGACGTCAGTGCGCCCCCACGTGACCGCTGAGGCCCAATCACAGGCCTCAGCAGCGTCGTCGGAAAAGGGCCTGAAGACGCTGAAGACGGCAGGATGGAGCAAGGATGCCAAGGGAAGGTAAGGCAAGGTGAGTATGAATGTTTGTTATTTTTAATCACTTCCCCTGGGCCTCCGATTATTACCCCACAGTATAATAATAGCACCGGAGCAGAGGGGGCTATTGGGCGCATATAATACTGGGTGGGGGCCACTGTGGAGCTTATAATAGTGGGTGGGGGCCACTGTGGAGCTTATAATACTAGGAGGGGGCCACTATGGAGCTTATAATACTGGGTGGGGGCCACTGTGGAGCTTATAATAGTGGGTGGGGGCCACTATGGAGCTTATAATACTGGGTGGGGGCCACTGTGGAGCTTATAATACTGGGTGGGGGCCACTGTGGAGCATATAATACTGTGTGGGGACCACTGTGGAGCTTATAATACTGTGTGGGGGCCACTGTGGAGCTTATAATACTGTATGGGGGCCACTATGGAGCTTATAATACTGGGTGGGGGCCACTGTGGAGCTTATAATACTGGGTGGGGGCCACTGTGGAGCTTATAATACTGGGTGGGGGCCACTGTGGAGCTTATAATACTGTGTGGGGGCCACTGTGGAGCTTATAATACTGTGTGGGGGCCACTGTGGAGCTTATAATACTGTGTGGGGGCCACTGTGGAGCTTATAATACTGGGTGGGGGCCACTGTGGATCTTATAATACAGGGTGGGTGCCACTGTGGAGCTTATACTCCATACAGTGGCTCCTTCATTTTTTTTTTTTTTTTTTAATTACGCAGGGGCAGGTGAAAAAAACAAAACAAAAAAAAAAAACCCACAAACTTTCTTTCCTGTCCCCAGTGTCTCCCAGAGCAGTTCGGTCCTGCAGTTCTGTTGTTTTCTTCCAGCTGACATTCCCTCTGCACGTGACTACCTGTGACGTCACATGACCCCTGAGGCCAATCAGTGGCCTAAGGGAAGGGACCTGGGACGTCACAGCCAGTGAGGAATTCCGGCAAAAAGAAGACAGCGGAGCTGCAGGACCGGACCATGCTGGGAGGAAACCGGAGCACCGGAGACAGGTGAGTATGTTTAGCATGTTTATTTTTTTTGGGGGGGGGGGGGGGGGGGGGGATTCACCTCCCCCAGACTAATTATAAAAAAGAAAAAAATTATACTGGACAATCTCTTTAAAGTGCGGTGCATTAGGGGTGTATATTAAAGGGGTTGTCCAGGCATAATTTGTTATGGTTTATCCTCAGGATAGGCCACAGATACCTGATCTGTAGGGGGCTGACCCCGGACCGATCAGCTGTATGGAGCCACTTCTGGCGCCCATCCTGTACACAATACAGGGCCAGAAGCAGAAAGCTCTGTCCACTGTATAAGGGCTTCACTGTATTTCAGCACTTATTGAAGTCAGTAGGAGCTGAGCTGCAGTGAAGGCGCCGGGCTGCTATACAGTGGATGGAGCTTTCTGCTTCCGGCCCTGTGTTGTGTACAGAACAGGTGCCGGAAGTGGCTCCGAACAGCTGATGGGGCCATGTGTCAGCCCTCTACCGATCAGGTATAAAAAAGATTAACCCTGGACAACCCCTTTAATATGCCCCACACAGTTTAATGTCCCCCCCACAGGATGTTAGCCCCCATCACTGCTCCCACACAATATAATGACTCCATCACTATTCCCCATACAGTATGGGGGACCAGTGAAGAGGCCACTATGTGGGGGGACCAGTGAAGTAACCATAGAAAAATTTGGCCCAGACAACCCCTTAAAAGAGGTTGTCCATAAACTGGAGCGACCACTGTGTCGGCCGCCAGGGAGGTGTAAAAATAAGAAAATTTTTAAAAAAGCATACTCACCTGTCCCCAGCACCCCGTTGTCCCCTGCCTGTGTCTGTTCGGTCTCATGGTGGTGCCTCATTTCTGGAAATCCTGTACCTAATTGGTCTTAGCGATCACATGAGGTGCAGGACCCCCAGCAAGGAGTCGCTGGCACAAGACTGAATGGACACTGGCAGCAGACAACGGAGCGCCGGGGACAGGTGAGTATGCTTTTTAATTTACTTATTTTTTACTTTACACCTCCCGCCAGCTACATGGGTTGCTCCAATTCCTTCGACAACCTCTTTAAAGGATTTATCCATCTTCCTAATATTGATGGCCTGTCCTTAGGATAGGCCATCAATATTACATCTACGATGATACAACAGCCAGGACCTCTGCAGATCAGCTTTTCCAGGACAGTGCGGCTACAGGTAAAGGTAACAATTCTAGGAGCCACGCTGTTCACTTGCCATACAAGGTGTAGCAGTAGGTTTAGGTAGTGCAGTGGTGCACATGGTATAGTGGGTGAGCAGCATGGCTCCCGGCATGTTATTACCTTTAGCCGCCCTGTCTCGGTACCGCTGATCTGCAGGGGTTCTGATGGTGGGCCCCTAGAAACAATTCCACTGGTGGGCCCTAGACATCCCAGTCCGACACTGGCTGTAGCCTATTATCTTTTCTGGAGATTGTTTTGGCTACCTTATCTGAGGCTTTGGAACTGGCCACTCCATGGTACAGGATGAGGTAGACAAACAACACCTGCGTATTTCAAGCTTATGCAGCAGTAGGTTGTATCAGCCATTTTATATAATGGGTATAAGAAGTTGAGGGGGCGCTGATGAAGACAGAAGCTCATAGAGGATGCTCTTCACGGTATTGTTTTGCCAGGGGTTCTCTGCCTTAGCCAGTTGCTTCCACGGTTGATGTTTTTCTGGGCAGATGATGTTAATAAACTCTTGGTGATGATTGTAAATAATCTCTGTATCTTAATCTTTGTATTTTAATCTTTGTATCTAGCATTTTACAAAAGTGTACGCAATATCACACTATTTTTTGTAATCAATTGCAATAAATTTATTATATCACTTACGTCATATGAAAAAGTTTGGGCACCCCTATTAACTTAATCATTTTTAGTTCTAAATATTTGGGTGTTTGCAACAGCCATTTCAATTTGATATATCTAATAACTGATGGACACAGTAATATTTCAGGTTGATGAGGTTTATTGTACTAACAGAAATGTGCAATATGCATTAAACCAAATTTGACCGGTGCAAATTTGGGTACCCTTATCTTTTATTGATTTGAATACTCCTAACTCTTTTCTGACTTACTGAAGCACAAAATTGGTTTGTAACCTCCTGGCTTTGAACTTCATAGCCGGTGTATCCAATCATGAGGGTATTTAGGTGGCCATTGCGTTGTTCTCCTATTTGAATCTCCTCTGGGTGGCATCTGGGCTCCTCAACACTCTCAATGATCTGAACAAGATTGTTCAACATAGTTGTTCAGGGGAGGATACAAGTTGTCTCAGGTTTACCTGTCGTTTCCCTGTGAGGACTAGTAGGAATGGAAGACCACAGCGACAGTTCTTGTTAAGCCCAGGTGGCAGGCCAAGAAATATCAGAAAGGCAGAGAAAGATGGTGAGCAGTCGGACAATCCCGCCACCTCCGGCTGCAGCATCATCTTGCTGCAGTGGTGTCCTGTGCATCGGTCAACATACAGCACACTTTGCACAGGGGCTGTTGGGAGGTGATGCGGAAGAAGCCGTTTCTGAAAGCACGCCACAAACAGAGTCGCCTGGGTTGCGCACATTTGGACGCCAGCTTCATTTTGGGGGTCCTGTGGCTGTGAACGTTGGTTCTTTGGTCATCGGCGTTATGCATGGCGTCCAAAAACACAGCATTCCAAGAAAACACTTGCTACCCACTGTTTTGGTGGAGGTTCCATCATGCTTTGGGGCTGTGTGGCCAGGCCGGCCCGGGATCTTGTTAAGTTGGGGTCGCATGGTTCAACTCAGTATCAGCAGATTCTTGAGAATTGTACAAGAATCAGTGATGTTTGAGTTCGCCGGGGTGGTATTTCAGCAGACATGATCCAAACACAGCTCCAAATCTACTCAGGCATTCATGCAGAGGCATTACATGTTCTGGAATGGCCATCCCGTCCCCAGCCTGATATCATTGAACATCTGTGGGATATTTGGCGGGCTGTCCATGCTCGGCGCCATCCTTAACTGCTGGATTGTTTTGTAGAGGAATGGTCAAAATACCTTCATCCAGGATCCAGGAACTGATTAAAAGCTACAGGAAGCGACTAGGGCTGTTATTTTTGCAAAGGAGGATCTACTAAATATTAATGTCACTTTTCTGTTGGGTGCCCATACTTTTGCACTGGTCATTTTGGTTTATGCATATTGCACATTTTCTGTTAGTACAATAAACCTCATTTCAATCCTGATATTACTGTGTCCATCGTTATTGATATATCAAATTGATGGCTGTTGCAAACACCCAAATATTTAGAACTAAAAATGATTAGATTAATGGGGTGCCCAAACTTTTTCTTGCTGTATATACTATCTTTTTACCATAATTGATTTGTCATTATTAGAGATGAGCGAATCGAAGCTGCAGAAGTGGAATTCGATCCGAATTTCAGGAAATCTTCGATTCGCCTCGATTCCGGATTTCCTCACGCTTCGATGCATCGAATCGCATTTTTTTATAAAATGGCTGATGAACATGTTAGGAAAAGGGGCAAGGGACTCTGGGAACGTGGGATAACCAATAATGCCAAGCGTGCAGCTAATCAGCAGCCAGCCGGCCCTGTGATGTCACAGCCCTATAAAAACCCTCGACCATTTTAGTTACAGTCATTTCACATAGCTCTTACTGTAGGGACAGATGTCAGCAGGAGCTAGGGAAAGACTTAGAAAACAGATAGAAGTTCAAGGAAAGAGCCCTAGAACTGTAGGGAAAGGACAGGGAGGAATTTAAACAAGAATTTGGGGTGGTTGCAGGGTCATTAACAGCAAGAATTGTAATACACATTGCAGCACTCACTGCCGTTATACTGCTGCTCATTACTCATACCTGTGTCTTCAAGGTGGAACTCAACAAGCCTTTTGCAGTGCAGTACAGCAAAAAATAGTGAATTATCATCCACTAATATCTGCACTTATCTGTTCTAACGCCTTTTTCAATAATTCTTAGCAGATATCCTAACAATTATTTAAAGGTGTTTATTAGTGGGAAAAGACATAACGACCATATTCGCCATTTTGTTCCCAGTATAAAGTTGCACGCCATTTCTCAATACAGTATTGGCAAAAATCAATATTTCTTAGCTACTAATCTCTGCTTTTATCACGCTTTTTTTAAAGATGTTCATTAGTGGGGAAAGAAATAAGGGGCATATTCGTTGTTCTCTTCAAAGTAGAAAATTACAGGCCTTTTTGCCCTGTATTTATTTCCTTTACAATTACGTTTTTTCATCTAACAGTATGTCAGACAGAGAAGCAACAGGTCATGCACAGGGGAGGGCCACAGGCTTAAATGTTTCTGGCGCAGGCATAGGTCACAGCAGAGTAAGGGGGCATGGAAGCAGGGGTCACTTACAGAGGTCTGAGCTCCCAGTGTCAAGTAGCGGTCGTGTCTTGATCAGCAACCCAACCGTTGTAGACTTGTTGACTTGGTCATCCACTTTATCCCAAGTCACATCAGACACCCCCAGCCAAGAGTTGGTGGGTTCTTCAGACACAACCCTTAGTTGGCATGGCCCGACAACAGGCCCTGTGCCCTCACCTGTCCTCAACCTGCCTTTGTCCTTTTCTGTTCCCTCAGCTAGAAAAGTACTCTATGCTGTGGGCACAGATCCACTATACCGTGAGGAGGAGGTACTAGAGGACAGTCAGCAGCTACTACTCAGCCAAGATCTGGAGGAGACATCCGCCGCTTCCTCCGGTAGGCGGGCAAGTAGTGATGAAGAGAGTGGCATGGGAGCTGGTGTTGAGGAGGACATCAGAGACCTGCAGATAGTAGTGGATGACAATGTAGCTGATTGTAATTGGGAGCTGGGTGATGAAGGGGCCTCATCGTCATCAGGAGAAGCGGGTGGCAGCTTGCGCATGAGACAGCAGCGGCGTCAGCAGGGTGGCAGAAGTGGCAGGTTGGGAGCCAAACCTGCCCAGGGTAGACCACCCACTTCACAGCAGCCTATCTGCCCGGAAAGCAGTGGTGCAGGGGTTCACGGAGGCGATGATGGTAGCAGTCAGTTATTGCGGAGTGTTGGGGGTAAAATCACCTACTTGGCGGTATGGCAGTGTTTTGTTAAGCCGCCAGGGGAGGTGAATATGGCCATATGTTCAATCTGTAGGCAGAAGGTGAAGCATGGCCAGGGTGCCAACATTGGCACCACAGCCCTGCGTCACTGTATGGCCTCCTCATGCTGTTGCCATCTCCTTACTCTGCCACTGGGTACTGTATGGCCTCCTAAGGCTGTTGCTACCTCAACATTATGTTACCTTGCCACTCTGTGGCCTACTCACATTGCTGCCTCCACCTCTGCCACTGGGTCACTGTATGTCCTCCTCATGCTGCTGCCACCTCCTTACTCTGCGAATGGGTCACTGTATGGCCTCCTAAGGCTGCTGCTACCTCCACACTCTGCCACTGGGTCACTGTATGTCCTCCTCATGCAGCTTCCACTGGGTCATTCTGCGTCCTCCTCATGCTGCTGCCACTGGGTCACTGTATGCCCTCCTCATGCTGCTGACACTGTGTCACTGTATGGCCTCCTCATGCTGCTGCCACTGGGTCACTGTATGGTCTCCTCATGTTGCTGCCACTGGGTCACTGTTGTCCTCCTCATGCTTCTGCCACTGCTGGGTCACTGTATGGCCTCATGCTGCTGCCACTGGTTCACTGTATGGCCTTCTCATGCCACTGCCACTGGGTCACTGTATGTCCACCTCATGTCGCTGCCACTGGGTCACTGTATGTCCTCCTCATGCTGCTGCCACTGGGTCACTGTATGGCCTCCTCATGCCACTGCCACTGGGTCACTGTATTGCCTCCTCATGCTTCTGCCACTTTAAGATTATGTGACCTTGCCACTCTGTGGCCTCCTCATGCTGCTGCCAACTCCACATTTTGTCGCCTTGCCACTCTATAAACATCTATGTCAGCAGACGACTGTGTAAATGGAGTGTGCTCTTTCATGCTACAGTAGGATGTTGGGCCTCTGTATGGTTCTTTCTACCTGGCACTAACATGGACTTGTAAGGATGAGTTCACACTTGAGTTAGTTGGTCAGTTTTGGATCCGTAACTGGCCAAATAAGTGAAGTGTGCAGTGGTTCTAAGAGCGACGCCTGTCATGTGCATGTCATACTGACTCACAGTATTGTTTCCCTATGCGTGTTACTGCAAGGCACAGTGTTCTACACCACTATACAGGCTCTCTGACGCCAGGAAATAGGTGTTTTTTAATGTGATTCGCCACGAATTAATCCGGATCGAAGCATCTTTTCTTTACAAACTTTTCTTTCAGTGAGTCAATACATAAGTACAAAAAAAATCTTTCAAATATAGACAGAAAGGAAAAGTGATCTTAATGTTGTAGGGTGACAATATTCCTGTCTATTTATTTTAATACAATGGTAGTTGATTTATATGGCAATTACTACTTACAGTCTTTTCTTTTCCAGTTTCTTGATCTGTGAATTGGCTTGCTTCAGGTTTAATTTTCTCATCAGATGTTTTTCCATCAATTTCCTTCAAAGCTGTTGATGAAAGGTCAATCATCAAATCTTGCTTTGGCATAAATTTATCTTTAGACTGTAAATGCTCTGCAGCTACTAATGTAGTGCCCTGTATAGCTTCTTGCTTATATTCTTTAATAGGCAGTATTTCAGCTACAACAGGGGCCACTAACACTGTATCTTCTTTATTTACTCCAGGCTTCTTGTCTAGAGGCTTGACATCTTTGTTTTCTTGATCAACAACAATATCAATCTGTCCAAGTTTTCCTTCTGGAAGAATAGTAATTTCCTTTTTTTAATACTTGATCAGTTTTCTCATTTGACTTCACATTTGGTGTGGAAGGTTTTTGAAGCTGGTCTGCAGGAACAGAATACTTTGGTGAAGACTTAGATGATAGTCCTAATGGTTGGGGCATCTTGTCTAAATCGCTAAGATGTCCTGAGAGTGCCCTTTGTGTCTGGCAATTTAGGCATAGCCACTCCGCAGCCTGCAAAGTAAAGAAAAACCTGATTTAATTGTCATTGTTAAAGAAACAATTTACAGTATCTGAGTTGTTTCTCTTGTGGATTACATTATTTTCCTAACTCAACAATTCTATGGCATATTTCTATATAACACTAATGAAGAATCTCCACCTCTGACTTACCGAGAAGGAATCCTCCTTTGCCTAAGACAGCTGATCTTTTATCCTAAGTCAATTTTGCTATATATTTTTTACAAAATAGTAGCTATAATTTTCCCAATCAAAATTTTTTTGTGGCTGGTTGCTCTGTTCCAGGCTCTTGTGGAGCCAAGAGTGACATGAAAGTGCAGCATACTGGACCCTTACTAAGTAGCCAAGTGGACGAGACCAAATTAACAGCATTCAATGTAAAGCAACTGCAGATATCTGTAGATTCAACTGCCATTTGACCATACAGCCTTAGATTATCCGCCATCATTAAACGTGTGAAGTGTGAAAACAGAAATTAATGGGAATCTATTCACATGTACATACTCTGATTTCTCTAGTGGAAACTGTGAAAGAAAAGTTAGGTAGATTATAGGGGTCAGTCACAGACAAGCTTTTATATGAAAATCTGAGAAGTTAATAGTCCAAATTTCCCCTAATAATAACTCTGGACAGAGTAGGCTCAATATGTACAAGACAGAGTGCACCATTACTAGTGTCAAGGCACCCCTCTTAATAGTGCCAGTCAAAGTCTACATTTATACCTCTAAATTGTTCCCCATAAACAATGTGCAACATGCAGCAGGTGTGAACTCAGCTCTAAAAAAAATCATTAAGATTTTAATCATTTGTTTATTAGCCTTATCGTTTTCAGAAAAGAACAAACAACATTTCATTTTCTATCAAATAACTGAGAAACAACTCTAGACCTACTGATATTTTTCATGTAATCTGACAGGGACTGTGTTATATGACTTACCCTAGCATTACCATGGCCTCACCCTTGAATGAAAAGAAATTTTCTAAAATAATTTGTTTGTAAGTACAAAGGAAACGAAAACGGTCAGATCTGACTGGTATAATTGAAGAACTTGACCTCCTTTTGCTTTGTTCTTTCTATTCCTTACTTTGCAGAATACATGTACATGCAATATGAATTTAGTTTATGTTGTATTACTTAAATAATGTTGACATGTAGTTTGCTCATTCAGGATCAGGTAGGTTTCAATCTAAAAATCCTGCACCAATGTTAATGATCCCTGCACTATCAAGCACCAATTTTCAAGAAGACAATTCATTCCTTATTTGGATTATGCATTGCCCCAGTTCAGAATTTAAAGTGCAGCATAGTCAAAACAATGACAATTATACAAGTAATATTTCCAATTTTCTTGCTTCACTCTGCTACTAGTAAAAAGGTATGTGGTACCATAGAATAACCGATACTTTAAACCAAATTTTTATTTTATGCAATTTTTTTAAAGAATGTTTCATGACTGTTTTTTTTTAATTTTCCATATCATTATCTAAATCTTTGTTTTTTTCAAAAAGTACTAATTCCTGTAATTTTCACTCTGGCCACTAAATCTTTTAATAGAATGACAATTGCTAATCTGTAGGGTTTTTTCTTCAGCAGTCACCTCATTTACTGTACCTCACAGAAAAGGCAGACATAATTACAAAAGATGATCACCTCGATAGATAACACCACTGACACTTCACTGCATCCACTACTAACAAAATGATGATATCACAACTTATCCACTTTCTCATCCTGTATAGAACATGCCTAGAAAACGATCTTATAGACATCAGTGAATCAGCTCAAGGCTATTGCTGCCTATGGCCAATAGACTGTTGTAAAGCTTATCACTAAATTGTAGTTAACAGAGAAGTGGAACAGCTAAGGCAAGATAGCAGCCCCCATAATCATGTACAGAAAATATAACCAAAAAAGTGATATATTTCAGGTTTTATAAATATAAAATGGTACTGTTACCTTTAATGGCTATCTTCAGTGGTACTATACCATGTGTGTTTTTATGGGGGTTTTTTAGGCATAATGTTGCCAACTAAAAAAGTCAAACTATACACTAAAACAGCAAGAGACCTTACAATTTTCCATGGATTTGGATAATAACCTATCTTAGGATCAGTCTCGGAATTTACATTAAAATTATTACACGTGTGTTTCAAATCCTATCCTTATAACATATGTTATGATATAGAAGAATATAGCCATCTCCAGTGCCCCCTGATTGAATGCAGATGCTCCAGCAGTCTACTTGGTCTACATTTACAAGAAGCTGACATGTGACTGCTGCAGTTAATCAGTGGTCTTAGCAGTAATGTGTCATACTACTGGCATCAAGCAATAGAAGTCAAGATGGTAGTAGTATGGAACTGAATTTTATATTGCTTGCATGTGAGTTGATGCAGCAAGTATTGTATCCTTTTTGCTATTTTATAACATTTGCTGGTGTTTTTATTTTATTTTTTGTTTATAAATAGAACAACCTATTTAAGACCAAGGGCCCATGGTACGGAAAGGTTGCTTTTTTAGTTGCAGATTATGCTGTGGATTTTTGAGCCAAACCCAAGGGTGGCTTCAACAGAGATGGGGAAGTATTTATAGTCATGGCCACCATCCGAACTATCCTGCATTGCAATCTTTCATCAATTTTTCTATTCCATCCAAGTTCAGGGAGATTAACTAAAGTGCCATGGGTTGTAACCTTGAAATTGTTCATATTTTTCCACAATTTTGGTTCTCAAGTCCTCAGACAGTTCTTTTCTCCTCTTTCTGTTCTCCATGCTTAGTGTGGCACACGCAGACACACAATGTGAAGATTGAGTCAACTTCTTTCCTTTTTATCTGGTTTTAGGTGTGATTCTTATATTGCCCACACCTGTTACTTGCCACGGGTGAGTTTGAACAAGCATCGCATGCTTGAAACAAAATTATTTACCCACTATTTTGAAAAGATGGCAACAATTTTATCCAGCCCATTTTTGGAGTTTTGCGTGAAATTATCCAGTTTGCCTTTTTTTTCAGTTTTTTTGTTTGTGTTTTTCCAACATGTGTATAACAAAACTATTTGTAATTACAATAATTTTCAGGGATAAATTCTTCATTTTCTGAAAAAATTTTAGATGTGCCAACACTTATGGCCATGACAGTATATTTCTCCCTTTTGCTAATTTCAGTCCAGGCTTTGGCTCAAAAAATGCAGTAAAATCTACAATGAAAAAAATAGCTTTTCCGCAGCATGGCGCCTTAGCCTAAAAGTATGGGACAAAACCAAATATAATATAAGTTGCATCAATGCTTGATTATTAGATTTATTACAGTTACAGTTTCCTCCATATTCTCTGGTTTTCTCCTAGACTCCAAAAATACTGATAATTTGACTGGTTTCCTATGAAAATTGTCTCGCAAATGTCTGAGATAGAGAATCTAGATTGTGGGCCCCAGAGCACCAAACACAGAATCTAGATTGTAGGTCCCACTGGGGACATGGACTGATGTTAGTGAAGTGCAGTGCTGTATTTTGGTGCTCTGTCAGAATTTTTTTTTTTCCTAATTTCTGCATCTTCATCTTAGAGATGAATATATTTTTACAGAAATTCCAGTTTATAGTTAGTTATAAGTGTGGATTTGCAATGTGTTTCATGCCTTGTCTAGGTCCCTTTGAAGGTAGCAACACTTTACATACAAAAAGAAGATTCACAGTGCAACATACAGTGGCTTGCAAAAGTATTTATACCCCTTGAACTTTTTCACATTTTGTCACCTTACAAACACAAACTTAAATGTGTTTTATTGAGATTTTAAGTGATAGACTGACAAAAAAGTAGCAGATAATTGTGAAGTGGAATGAAAATGATACATGGTTTTCAAAATTTGAATCAAATAAAAATCTGAAAAGTTTGATGTGCAAACGTATTCAGTCCCCCTATACTTTGTGCAGTCACCTTTTCGCTGCAATTACAGCTGCAAGTCTTTTGGGGTATGTCTCTACCAGCTTTGCACATCTAGAGACTGAGATTTTTGCCCATTCTTCTTTGCAAAATAGCTCAATCACCGCCATATTGGATGGAGAGCGTCTGTGAACAGCAATTTTCATGTCTTGCCACAGATGCTCAATGGGATTTAGGTTTGGACTTTGACTTGGCCATTCTAACACATGAATATTCTTTGATCTAAACCATTCCACTGTAGCTCTGGCTGTATTCTTAGGGTCATTGTCTTGCTGGAAGGTGAATCTCCTTCGCAGTCTTAAGTCTTTTGCAGCCTTTTTGCAGCCTCCAATAGATTTGCTTCCGAGATTGCCCTGTATTTAGCTCCATCCATCTTCCCATCAACTCTGACCAGCTTCCCTGTCCCTGGTGAAGAAAAGCCTCCCCACAGCATGATGCTGCCACCAGCATGTTTCACAGTGGGGATGGTGTGTTCAGGGTGATGAGTAGTGTTACTTTTCTGCCATGCATAGTTCTTTGTATTTAGGCCAAAAAGTTCAACTTTGATCTCATCTGACCAGAACACCTTCTTCTACATGTTTGCTGTGTATATGGCTTGTGAAAAATTGCAAACAGCACTTCTTACATCTTTCTTTCAACAATAGTTTTCTTCTTGCCACTCTTCCATAAAGGCCAGATTTGTGGAGTGCATGGCTTATAGTTGTCCTGTGGACAGATTCTCCCACCTGAGCTGTGGATTTCTGCAGCTCCTCCACAGTGACCATGGGCCTCGTGGCTGCTTCTCTTACCAGTGCTCTCCTTGCTTGATCTGTTAGTTTAGGTGGGTGCCCAGGTCTTGGTAGGATTGCAGTTGTAGAATACTTTTTCCGTTTTTGGATGATGGATTGAACAATGCTCCTTGGGATGCTCAAAGCTTGGGATATGTTTTTATAACCTAACCCTGCTTTAAACTTCTCCACAACCTTATCTCTGACCTGTCTGGTGAGTTTCTTGGTCTTCATGATGCTGTGTGTTCACTAGTGTTCTCTAACAAACCACTGAGGCCTTCACAGAACAGGTGTATTTATACTGAGAATAAATTATACACAACTATTAACTAATTAAGTGACTTCTGAAGGCAGTTGATTGCACTGGATTTTATTTACGGGTATCAGAGTACAGGGGGTTGAATACTTTTGCATGTCATTCCAATTCGCAATTATGTGCTATTTTGTGTTGGTCTATCAATTAAAATCTCATTAAAATGCATTTAAGTTTGCGGTTGTAAGGTGACAAAATGTGAAAAAAGTTCAAGGGGTACAAATACTTTTGCATGCCACTGTAAGTATTTGCTATTAAAAGCACCATATTACTATACTGTTTAGATGTGTGCTGTATTGTTATTTTATAATGAAATTAAAGAACTGTATTATTTCTGTCTATTATATTACTACCACAATTCAGAAGTAGTGAATAATAGAGAATTCACAGATAAGAAGCATTCACTTAAATATTTTTACACCTTTACTGAGATGTAAATTATGGTGTTTAATTCAGCTCACTTTACACTTAAAACCCCTTAATGTGAATTTAAGCAATTCTGCCAGCAACAACTTTATGTTGTCTGTTTTCAAGCCTTTAGCTACAGCTGTTCTTTTTGTGTATTAAAAATGAAAATTCATTCTAGAAACAAACTGTTTCAGCACAGCACAGCAGAAAAACATGAACGGTATTCAAAAGTGCATCTTTCATGAATAACATTTACCCTTTTTTTAGGCCAGGAAGTTTAGAATATACTTCAAATTTATCCTTCCACATGTGCACAAACGTTGAATATATTATAATTCACAAATATGTATACTATGTAACAAAGCATAGTGACATCTGAGTCTATTGTATTTCTTTTAATATAAAACACATCTCTTCCCTTATAATTTTCCTTTATTGTTTTTATAAAAAATAAATATCTTAATTTGAAATTATATTTTAAATTGCGGCATTTTACAGTGAGAGCAAAGCGAATCCCATGACCACTTTGCGGTAAAAACCGCACTGCGGACACGCCACAATTTCCAAAACTGGCACACAGCATGTCAATTATACCTACTGAAACGCTGTCGGTTTCACCATAGGTATAATTAAAACAAAAAGTCCGCAGAGAAAACCTCTGCAAACTTTCTGTCTAAAGTTAATGCAGAGCTAACCTTTCAACCCCTCTTTGTCTGGTAATGTACAGTATGTGTACAGTATGTCACTCTCAACAGCTTTGTGCCTTGTGTTCCAAGCAGTGTCAGACTGGTAATCCTCTGGGGGCCCACTGTATAGCTACAGGTACTATACCTACTGAACAGCCCCACAAAACTTCCAATCTGGGGGAAAAGGGTGTGTCTACTGATGATACGACAAGGATTCTGACAGTCTTAAAGGGGTTGGCCACTTTTAGACCAACATTGAGAGACCAATGTTATTATTTGTATAATAAAATGTTGTACAATTTTCCATTACACTATCTGTATAAATTCCTCACAGTTTTCTGGATATCTGCTTGTTGGCATTCATTCTGCTTACTTCCAGTGGATAAAAATCACAGCAAGAAAGAATGACGGCAAGCAGAGATCTAGAAAACCGTGTGCTACCATATGTATATACTGTTCTACCATATGGTAGTTATTGACATTATAGGAATACTCAATGTTGACATTATAGGAATACTAATGTACTTTTTACAGATGCATTTTTATGTATGTCAACTACTTCTGGTTTTCAGAAAGCCAATATTTGCTGTCACTCTTCCTCTCATAGTGCAAGTGCATACTAAATTAGCCTTATGACTCATAACACCAGCTTTCTATAATTGCATATAAATCATTCAGAAAATATATAGCTAGATGGTAAAAATAATTATAAAAAAAACAGGAAAGATCTGGAAACATTCTGACGGAAAGGTGTAATTTTTAGCACCAACTTACATCTTAGTTTTCTTTCTACTGGATTTGGTATTAAAGAGAGTTCCTATGAACATAACCATAGTTAAATTTGTACACAATTAATAGTTAAACATATTTGCAAATATAAATTATTTAAATAGAGTTTTAACCACTCCGCGCGCCCTCTCTGTTCTTTACGGCATTCTCCTCCAAGACGCTACACCTGGGCCTCCCTCCTACATTGGCCCCTGGGAGTCTGACCTCGGTACTCGCCTCTCTACTGCCGACTGGGATAAATCCTACCTGTACACACACAAACTCCCGCTGTCCTGTGGTGCGCAGGAAAAGAATTACAAAATACTGACCCGCTGGTACCGCTGTCCTGACCTCTTACATAGGATCTACCCTGGCGTCTCTGACCGGTGTTGGCGCTGTGGTTTCGAAAAAGGTACCTTATATCATATCTGGTGGGAATGCGCGGCCCTTAAACCCTTTTGGGATGCTGTCTTTGAGCTTTATGCTAAAGTGAGTGGCAGATCTGTCACGCCTTCACTCCAGCTCGCACTTCTCTCCATTATACCGGGTAGGGTCTCTGCCGTTAAAAGAGACCTTTTGCGACACTTCCTCACCGCCGCCAGAACAGTTATCCCCAGGCATTGGCGTAGCACTGCTGTGCCTACCCTGGTGGAGTTCCTTCAGGAGCTTCTCCTTATCAGGAGAATGGAGGCCCTGGTGGCTGAGGACTCGCCTGACCCCTCCAAATTTGAGTCCCTCTGGCGGCCGTGGGTGGTGTTTCAGGAGTCCTCTGAGTTTCTCTCTATTTTTTCTTGATTCGGGGTTGTTCTGTTTTTTTCTGTTGGTGCAGTGTCGGGCTGCTCTCCATTTCTAAATTTCCCCTTCCGTTCCATCTCCTACCTCCTCCCTCCTGTGTCCCTCCCCTGCCCTTGTCGTGTCCTAGGCCTCATATGTCTTGTACACCTGTGTTCCCCTTTTGGTCCCCCCCCCCTCTTGATGTTTGTTTTCATTTATGGTTAGGTGGGTGGCCCTGTGGTAGCTTTTTACAGTTGACTTTTTAGTTTTTTCAGCTATCACCCACCTAAAGTTATAGTCATTTTAGTTGTCATTGTGTCATTTATTTCTGATCCTGTTGTGGTGGGCTTCGTTGGCCTTTTTACCCAAATTTTCACTACTGTGCCTTATCCATAAATAAGGTGGCCTGCGTGCCCCCCCTGTTATTGTTTTAACTGATATTGATGTCATAGCATTGTACCCCCTTTCCCTTTTCTTCTTTCTGTTCTTATTGCAAAACTTTAATAAATTTGATTAAACATAAATAGAGCTTTTAAAGAATTTCTCTAACCATCTTACTGGTCACAGTCATGAATGCAGGAACTTTTTATGGTCTGGAATTTGTAAGAATGCCAGCCATGATTAACTTATTGTTGCCAGGTTATCTTCTCATACATATAGTGTCCCTGTCTGATAACCTGTCCATAATAAGGAAATAATGGCTGGGCTTCTGACAAATTCCAAAACATAAAAAGTTCCTGCATCCTTTGGCAACCAATCAAGACAAAAGACGTCACCACTAAGATGGTTAGAAAAAAATCTTTAAAACTCTGCAAAATTTTTAATTATTTATATTTGCAAAAATGATTAATGTTTAATTGTCTACAATTTTAAATATGGTTATGTTAATAGGAAAAACAGATTACAGGACTAGTCATATTGAAGTCTGTTGGTAAAAATAAAACATATAATAATTTATTAATTAAATTGGCCTGTAGTTAGAGACTTTGGAGGGGTCTTTTCCCGAATTTACTTATAGTAATGATTGTAGCTAGAAGGATATTCTGTGAAAGTGAAAGGTGGAAGCTGCTACATTAGACATACCACAAAGATATCACAAAAATATCGATTGGACAACCCATCAGAGCAGAGTCAAGAAGTTGGAGGGGGCCTACACCAAAATGCTGACCCGATATCGGCGCTGCAATGTGTGGATAAAGGGGTTGCTGGAGTCTTGTGGAGCGGAGGTATTGAAGCAAGCGGTGCTTGCTATTTTCACTGATCTGCTGAGGAGGAAAAAAAGCCAGTGATATCGCCATCGAGAGGGTCCATAGAGCGTTGAGACCCAAGCCCAGCCCTAATGAGATTCCCCGGGATGTGGCCTGCTGACTTCCACAGATGCTACCATAATACTACAGACAGCGAGAGATAGACCCAACCTGATATACGACGATGCCGCCATTCGCCTGTACCAGGAAATAGTACCATCTACATTGTAGAAGAGGCGGATCATGCGACCCCTCTTAGATGCATTGCGATCCCATAACCTCTCCTATGCATGGCTCTATCCTTTTGGAATCTCGGTGCTGAAAAGTGGAAGGAGGATTCCCATTCTTACACCACAGGATTTGGAGGCAGCCTGGCCCCTTCTGGAGATCCCGCCGGTGTAGGTCCCCTCATGGTTACCGGTTTCGACGGAACTGGTGGCACCCCAGACCAGCCCCCGGTTGGAGTCTCCCCATGTATGGGCCCGGTTCAAGTCTCCTCGGAGCCATAAGTCGGTGATGCAGTAATTGGAGCACACTCTGATGGCCCTACGCTAGAAGGTTCATAGCTGCTTAGCCGCTAGATTGTTGGCTGTTCATCGCAAGGTTTTCTCCCTACTGTCGATGGAGTTCTTGGTCTTGGCCACAAGTTATGCCTTAGGACTCTGAGTGTTTTACATCTTTACAGTTTAATTTTATTGTCATGTATTTTGAGGTTTTCTATGCTCTTCTTTCTTTCTTTACTTCTTCCTCCCTCGCCCTCATCCCTCACTCACTCCACCCCTCTCTCCCCCCTCCTCCTCTCCACTTCCCCCCTCCGTCTCTTCCCCCTCTTCACTCCTTCTCCCTGATTCTTCAGACTCTCTTCCAACTTTCTTCCTCCTTTGCCGCCTCCCTCTTCCCCATTCATCCTCCTTCCTTCTCCCCCCGTCTCCCCCTCCCACTTACTTCTCCCTTTTGAGCGCACTGCTCCCCCCTTCTCCCAACCCCCCTCTTATTTTTACTCCCACACGCCCTATTTGACTTTACCTCCTCGCTACTTGCTTCGCCTTTTTCCTGGATTGCGTCGGAGTCTCCGAGACTCCCTCCGTCAGCTGGAATTGCTGGTCTGATATAAGGTCACGCCTCCTGCTCGGAGCGCAGTTGTTAGGGTCTTGCCAGACGTAGCACTACCCTCACACTACTGCAGGGGTCTGGGAGGAAGGACAGAGACAAGTGAACCCTAATCTCACCCCAGCCACTGTCCCTTCCTATTGCCTCAGTTTACCCTAAACAGTAAAAGGATAACTCGAAGACGAGCCCTATACTGAGTAAAGTGACACACAGAACAAAAAAACAACATAGAAGAATGGTAAACAAGCCAGGGGTCACAACCAGAGAAGCAAAAGAGATACCAAATCGAAATCTAATAGAGTAGTCACAAGGTAAGCCAAAGGTCAGAGATAATAGCAAGGTAAATAACAAAGGTACAAACAAAACAGGCAAAGTCAGTGCAATAACCCGCAACTTGCTGTGAAAGTGACATCCCGTCCCAGCCCCAGACCTGATAGGTACACAGGCTGTCAATCACACATGCAAGGTAAAGATTAACTCTATGCAGTCCAGAGAGAAACAATGCTCAGAACACGGGTGTCGATGGGAATCCATTACACAGCAAGGAAACGAGGACCGTGTTCAGACTAAGCATCCAGAATCCTAAGCAAAGAATCAAACTGAGGATGCCTCCTACACCACAGCGTGCGAGCAGAGGGTGGCGCAGAGACCTGAACAGGCAGAGGCATAACAGCAGTGCTGCAGAGAGTTGTGAATGGACCGGGACTGCACTGGCTGCAAGGTCTGCGGTTTCTTTGCTGATATACAACTTATGTGGGAAATGGCCTATCATGTATAACCTCTGCTGTGATTATTAAGTTCATTGACCTTAGACTCTATATACTTATACGCCTCCACTGGCTTCAGATCTCCCCGCCCTCCATTCAGGAATGGGAAAATAGGGTGAATCAGATCTCTCGTTTTGAAGAACTCTTAAGCTGGTCTAGATGCTCTCACTCGAAGTTCCTTTCTACATGGTCTCCTTGGATCAGCGCTCGCCCTTCCTGAGAGAGTTCTCCCTGCGGGAAATAGTACCCTGCAGATATCTTTTGGAGCTGATCTCTCTTCATTTCATTTCATTTCTTTTTCTCTTTCCTTTATTCCTTTTTTCCCTTCTTTTCTTCTCCTCATCACCTCTCATTCTTCTTCTTCTTTATTCTTTCTACCCTAGTTTCTTCCCTCTTTTCCCTTTTCCCCATTCTCTTGTCTGCTCTTACTGTCCCTCTTCCCACCCTGCATTCTACTTCCCTTCGTTCCCTTCTTTTCTTTCTCCCTTGCTTTTGGCCTTATCCTTCTCTCTGCCTTCCTCTTCTTCTACGTATCCCCTATTCCAACCTTTTTGTGTTATTCGGTGTCCTTGTGGTTGTTGTGGTGGTTGTTGGGTTGTTGTGGTTGTTCCTTGTCTTCTACTTGTTATGTTACGTGTTTGTGTGTTTTTATGTTACCTATTGTTAGTGAAAGACCGCCCTCCCTCTCCCCTGACTCTCCCTAGACATACTGGTGACACACGAGGGACACTTGCGCTTATTATGTTGAGCTATTCTACTACTCATTGGAGTTATACCTTTATTGTACCACTTTACTCAGACCTCTGTACTTAGGTACATATTCTTCAATAATATCATTATACTTCGCTTGCTTTTTCATTTGATGGAATAGCTCCTCTTTAACCTTTAACCTTTGTTGGTTTTCTTTAACCTTTGTTGGTTTCCTATACTGTATTTTATTGCATATGTATTCTTGTATCTTCGTGTACTCCATGTGTTTATGGTATTTGTCACTATATTACATGTATTTACTTTGGAAAACAATAAACTTTGTATTAACAAAAAAAATAATTTTGACTTTCAATCTCCTTTCCCAGTAAGGTTAGTATAAACATCATCTCAAATACAGTACACCTGAAAGAGGGAATAAGGAACAGAAAACTTTTATTATATCGTACCAAGATTTAAAAAGATGTGGAAAGTGAGAACCAATTAAAAAAAAAATCTAAATAAGTCTAAGGTCTCATGTTGCAGAAACTGCATTTTCTGTTGCAGATTTTGGTGCCTTTTTTTGAGCCAAAGTCAGGAGTGGCTTGAAAAGGAATACAAAATATAAAGTAAGCTCTTAGACATTTCCCTTCTGTTTAATCCACTCCTGACTTTAGCTAAAGAAACTGCAGCCAAAAAACACTGTTTCTGCAATGTGGGGCTAAGGCCCCATGTTGCGGAAAAGCAGATTTTTTTGTTGCGGATTTTGCTGGGTTTTTTTGAGCCAAAGCCAAGAGTGGTTACAAAAGGAAAAGAAAAAATCTAGGAAGATCTTATAATTCTCCATTCTTCTCAATTCACTCCTGATTTTGGCTCAAAAAAACGCAGTAAAATCTGCAATGAAAAAAGCAGCTTTTCCGCAACGCCTAAGGCCAGGGCCCCACGTGACATAAACGCTGCGATTTGCGCGTGGCAATTTCCAAAACTGGCGCAGTTTTGAAAATCGCAGCATGTAAATTATACCTACAAGAAAGCCGCGCGGTTTCCCCATAGGTATAATTGAAACAAAGTCCGCAGAGGAAACCTCTGTGAACTCTCTGTCTAAAGCGCTGCGGGAAGAATGGCGACGCATTGCCGCCGTGGTTTTTCCTGCAATGCCTTTTTGCTGCGGGACGCCACGTGAGGCCTTAGCTTAAAATAGCTTTATGTACTGTCAGACTAGGGTGCCGAGGGCCCACCAGTAAAATTCATTTTGGGGGCCCATTATACAGCTGCATGCAAATATTACATGACATTCATTCACAAATTCCCCTACATAAATGTGTTTTTCAGTAATATTTTGCTGCCTAGCCTTTGATTGTTTATGTGCTGTTTATGTAACCCATTTATGTTCCTCCTTTCTAGTCCCACATCAAGGTAGATTACATTTGTACAACCCCAATTCCAATGAAGTTGGGACACTGTGTAAAACATAAATAAAAACAGAATATGATGATTTGCAAATCCTTTTCAACCTATATTCAATTGAATATACTACAAAGACAAGATATTTAATGTTCAAACAGATACATTTTTGCAAATATTCACTCATTTTGAATTTGATTCCTGCAACACGTTCCAAAAAATCTGGGACAGGGGCAACAAAAGACTGGGAAAGTTGAGGAATGCTCAGAAAACACCTGTTTGGTACATTCCACAGGTGAACAGGTTAATTGAAAACTAGTGAGTGTCATGATTGGGTATAAAGGGAATATCCCCGAAAGGCTCAGTCATTCAGATGCAAGGATGGGGCGAGGTTCACCACTTTGTGAACAACTACATGAGCAAATAGTCTAACAGTTTAAGGGCAATGTTATGCAACATACAATTGCAAGGAATTTAGGGATTTCATCATCTACAATCCATAATATCATCAAACGATTCAGAGAATCTGGACAAATCTCTGCAAGTAAGCGGCAATGCCGAAAACCAACATTGCTTTTGATCCCTCAGGTGGCACTGCATTAACGGATATTACCACATGGGCTCACTTCAGAAAACCATTGTCAGTGAACACAGTTCATCGCTACATCTACAAGTGCAAGTTAAAACTCTACCATGCAAAGCGAAAGCCATATATCAACAACACCCAGAAACGCCGCTGGCTTCACTGGGCCCGAGCTCATCTGAGATGGACTGACACAAAGTGGAAAAGTGTCCTGTGTTCTGAACAGTCCACATTTCAAATTGTTTTTGGAAATCATGGATGTTGTACCCTCTGGGCCAAAGATTGTCCGGATTGTTATCAGCGCAAAGTTCAAAAGCCAGCATCTTTGATGGTATGGGGGGTGTGTTAGTGCCCATGGCGTGGGTAACTTGCACATCTGTGAAGGCACCATTAATGCTGAAAGGTAAATACAGGTTTTGGAGCAACATATGTTGCCATTCAAGCGACGTCTTTTTTAGGGACATCCCTGCTTATTTCAGAAAGATGATGCCAAGCCACATTCTGCACGTGTTACAACAGCGTGGCTTCATAGTAAAAAAGTGCGGGTACTAGACTGGCCTGCCTGCAGCCCAGACCTGTCTCCTATTCAAAATGTGTGGAGCATTATGAAGCGCAAAATACGACAACGGAGACCCCAGACTGTTGAGCAACTGAAGCCGTATACAGTGGGGAAAAAAAAGTATTTAGTCAGCCACCAATTGTGCAAGTTCTCCCTCTTAAAAAGATGAGAGGCCTGTAATTGACATCATAGGTAGACCTCAACTATGAGAGACAAAATGAGAAAACATATCTAGAAAATCACATTGTATGATTTTTTAAGAATTTATTTGCAAATTATGGTAGAAAATAAGTATTTGGTCAATAACAAAAGTTCATCTCAATACATTGTTATATATCCTTTGTTGGCAATGACAGAGGTAATACATTTTCTGGAAGTCTTCACAAGGTTGGCACACACTGTTGCTGGTATGTTGGCCCATTCCTCCATGCAGATCTCCTCTAGAGCAGTGATGTTTTGGGGCTGTCGCTGGGCAACTCAGACTTTCAACTCCTTCCAAAGGTTTTCTATGGGGTTGAGATCTGAAGACTGGCTAGGCCACTACAGGAAATTGAAATGCTTCTTATGAAGCCACGCCTTCATTGCCCTGGCGGTGTGCTTGGGATCATTGTCATGCTGAAAGACCCAGCCACGTTTCATCTTCAATGGCCTTGCTGATGGAAGGAGGTTTGCACTCAAAATCTCACGATACATGGCCCCATTCATTCTTTCATGTACACAGATCAGTCGTCCTGATCCCTTTGCAGAAAAAAAAAAACAGCCCCAAAGCATGATGTCGCCACACCCATGCTACACAGTAGGTATGGTGTACTTTGGATGCAACTCAGCATTCACTCTCCTCCAAACACGACGAGTTGTGTTTCTACTTTGGTTTCATCTGACCATATGACATTCTCCTAATACTCTTCTGGAACATCCAAATGCTCTCTAGCAAACTTCAGACGGGCCCGGATATGTACTGGCTTAAGCAGGGGGACACGTCTGGCACTGCAGGATCTGAGTCCCTAGCGGAGTAGTGTGTTACTGACAGTAGCCTTTGTTACGTTAGTCCCAGCTTTCTGCAGGTCATTCACTAGGTCCCCCATGTGGTTCTGGGATTTTTGCTCACCGTTCTTGTGATCATTTTTACCCCACGGGGTGAGATCTTGCGTGGAGCCCCTGATTGAGGGAGATTATCAGTGGTCTTGTATGTCTCCATTTTCTAATTATTGCTGCCACAGTTGATTTCTTCACACCAAGCTGCTTGCCTATTACAGATTCAGTCTTCCCAGCCTGGTGCAGGTCTACAATTTTGTTTCTGGTGTCCTTCCACAGCTCTATGGTCTTCACCATAGTGGAGTTTGGAGTGTGACCTTTCAAGGTTGTGGACAGGTGTCTTTTATACTGATAACAGTTTCAAACAGGCGCCATTACTACAGGTAATGAGTGGAGGACAGAGGATCCTCTTAAAGAAGAAATTACAGGTCTGTGAGAGCCAGAAATCTTGCTTGTTTGTAGGTGACCAAATACTTATTTTCCACCATAATTTGCAAATAAATTCTTAAAAAATCAGACAATGTGATTTTCTAGATATGTTTTCTCATTTTGTCTCTCATAGTTGAGGTCTACCTCTGATGTCAATTTCAGGCCTCTCTCATCTTTTTAAGTGGGAGAACTTGCACAATTGGTGGCTGACTAAATACTTTTTTTCCCCACTGTATCAAGCAAGAATGGGAAAGAATTCCACCTACAAAGATTCAACAATTAGTGGCTTCAGTTCCCAAACATTTATTGAGTGTTGCTAAAAGGAAATATGATGTAACACAGTGGTAAACATGACCTTGTCCCAATCTTTTGTTGCCCCTGTCCCAGCTTTTTTGGAACATGTTGCAGGCAAATTCAAAATGAGTGAATATTTGCTAAAAACCAATAAAGTTTATCCGTTTGAACATTAAATATCTTGTCTTTGTAGTGTATTCAATTGAATATAGGTTGAAAAGGATTTGCAAATCATCGCATTCAGTTTTTATTTATGTTTTACACAACGTCCCAACTTCATTGAAATTTGGGTTGTAAATACTACAGAAACCAGTAATTTTTTTTTCCAATTATTTTTTACTCAATTGTTTTTACATGGGATATGCTATGTTACATCATAAGTCTTTTGCCGCATTCACACGACCGAGTTTCACACGTAAAACTTGGTTCGTATGAATGTGGGATTAGGTTAATATGGCAAATTCTATGATTAAGAGCACATGATTTCATATGATACATACATAATTGCAACACATGCCCTTCCTGCCAGTATACTTATGCAGTCCCTTACAGCCATATTGAAGGATGAGTTTCCTTTTCCCTGACACTGTAATATGCAAAAGTAAACTGACTAAGGCTAGATTTATTAGCATTGAAATGCATTGCATTAGTGATCAGACCCCCTATGGTTCAAGACCCCTAGAGGGTCTAATAATTACAGTAAAAAAAAAAAAAAATTCTATATGGTGAACACCATAGCAGGAAAAAAAAATCAAAAGAGCCACTCTGTTTTGCCACTCTTAAAAATTTGAACAAAAAGCAATCAAAGCAATAGATATTCCCAAAGTAGTATAACTAAAAAGTACACCTGGCCCCACAAAAAAAGACACCTTATGTATGCCCAGAAATATAAAAAAAGTTAAGAGACAAGTGATTTTGAGATAGTTTTTTCGTGACACATTGTACTTCATGTTAGTGGTAAACATTGATCAATATTTTTGTATTTATTTATAAAAAAAAATAGGAAATTTTGAAGAAAAAAAAAAAATCACAGTTTTCAAAATGTGAAATGCTATGTTTTTCAGACCGAGTCATACCACCCAATCACATTCATAAATATTATCTACCATATCTCTCCTTTATATTGGCATAATTTTTAATTGTCCTTAAATTTATTTTGGACTTTAGTAGGTTTACAAGTGTAACAGCGATTTCCCACATTAATAAGAAAATTTCTAAAACTAATTTTTTAGTGACCCTTCAGTTCTGAAGGGGATTATAAAGGCCTATATATTAGAAACCCCCATAAGTTACCCCATTTTCAAAAACGAAACCCTAAAATAATTCAAAACAGCATTTGGGAAGTTAACCTTTTAAGCATTTCATGGGAATTAAAACAATATTGAGGTGAAATTTAGACATTTTATTTTTTTTCAATAATACATTCATTTAGCCCTAAAATTAACACATCCACAAAGGGTTAAATGAGAAAATGCACACACAGTTTGTTATGCAATTTCTCCTGATCACAGAAATACCCCACATGTGGGTGTAAACTGATGTCTGGGCACATGGCGGTGCATGGAAGGGAAGGAGCGACACTTGTCATTTGAAAAGCAGACACTGCTGGAATAGTTTTCAGGTGCCATGTCTCAATTGCAGAGCCCCTAAAGTATCAATACAATGGAAACCCCCCAAAAGTGACTCCATTTTGGAAACTATATCCCTGACAGAATTCATCAAAGGGTATAGTGAGCATTTTGACCTCACAGATTTTATTAACATTGGGATGTGTAAATGAAAAATTACTAAAACGTCATATTATCCCAAAAGTTTTCATTTTCACAAGGGGTTAAAAGAGAAAAAGCACCCATGGTTTGTTAAAAAATTTCTCCTGAACACAGCAATACCCCATATGTGGTCGTAATCTGCTGTATGGGGGGAATTAGAATGGAAAGATCGCTATTTGGCTTTTAATAATAATAATAATAATAATAATAATAATAGTCCTTTAATAGTCCCACAATGGGGAAATTCAGTGTGTTACAGCAGCAAAGATAAGATAAGCAGATACAAATACAAATACAACATGTACAGGAATGTTCCAAGGTAAGAGGCATTACATTGATAGCAGATAGACAGATAGGATGTAGCAGAGGAGGGGGGGGGATTTAACAGGCAGAAAGATATTTCAGTTCTCTGTGTGTATTGATCTCCGCTTAGGTCGGTGTTGGTTGTACAGTCTAACCGCGGTGGGGAGGAAAGACTTCCGATAGCGCTCCATCTAACACTTAGGGTGGAGCAGTCGGTCACTGACAGTACTGCCCAGCGCTATCACAGTCTCATGCATGGGATGGGACTTCTTCTCTCGCATGGAGCTCACCACGGACAGTATCCTTTTGTCACTCACCACCTGCACTGGGTCCAGTGGGCTCCCCAGGACAGAGCTGGCCCTTCTAATCAGCTTGTCAAGTTTATTTCTGTTCCTGGTTGATATACTGCTCCCCCAGCAGGCCACTCCGAAGAAGATGGCTGATGCCACTACCGAGTTGAAGAAAGTCCTAAGAAGTGGCCCCCGGATTCCAAAGGCTCTCAGCTTCCTAAGCAGGTAGAGCCTGCTGTGGCCCTTCCTGTACAGGGCCTCCATATGATCTTCCCAGTCCAGCTTATTATTAAGGAGCAAACGGAGGGCAGGTTTTGCTGGAATAGTTTTCAGGTGTCATGTTGCATTTGCAGAGCCCCTAAAGTACCAATACAATGGAAACGCCCAAAAGTGACCCTGTTTTAGAAACTACACCCCTCACAGAACATATCAAGGGGTATAGTGAGCATTTTGACCCTACAGCTGTTTCACAGATTTTATGAACATTGGGACATAAAAATGAAAAATTACTTAAATAAATGGTCAATTTAGTCCAAAATGTTCATTTTTACAAGGGGTTAAAGAAGAGAAAACACACCATAGTTTGTTACACAATTTCTCTTGAAATGCAATCAGCTGTGCATGCATTCATTACTGGAAAATAAATTATAACAAAACTTGGGGATTAAAAGTGCTCACTGTACCCCTGGATAAATTACTTCAGGGGTGTAGTTTCCAAAATGGGGTCACATGTCGGTGGATACCACTTACCTGGCATTTCAGGGCTCTGTAAAAGTGGCATGACATCAAAAAGCCAAACTGCTCCAAAAACCAAAATAGCTCTCTTTCCCTTCTGTGCTGAAATAGCAGTTTATACCCACATATGACATTAAATATGTTATCCTGGGTACATCAGTGTCATACATTTGGGCATAAACTTCAGTTTGGGCACACAGCAGATGAAAAGGAGCGCTATGTGGCTTTTGAAGCACAGATTTAGATGTTTGGTATCTGGACACCATGTCATGTTTGCAGAGCCTCTAAGGTACCAGTAAATTAGAATCCCCTATGGAATGACCCCATTTTGAAAACTGCACCCCTCAAAGAATTTATCAAGGGGTGTAGTGAGTATTAGTATTCCAGACATGAATGCACAGCACATGTTGTAAAGTGAATATGTAAGCTGTGCAAACTACATTGGAAACACCAAATTCCCTACTATTTCCTCAGTAGCTCCTATGATTGGGAGGGTCACTATGGGGGTCACTTCTGGTTTCTTTTCCCTCGTAAGCTCTAAATCTGGGGTGTACCCTGATCTATGCTCACACAGTTTATACATTCCCTTCCTGCCGCAGCCAGTTATGTCCTAATGATTTGGCGATTTTGGGGGTTTTTGTCTTCACATTGTGCAAGCTATATTTTTTTATATTATTCTGGTGATGTAGCCATGTGAGGCATTTTTTTTTGCATTATGAGATGTATTTTGTGGTACCTAAAACTTATTGAATACATTTTATTAACTCCTTATTCGGTAGATTAAAAAAAAAAACATCAATTCTCGTTTTATCTTTTAATTTTTTTGCCATGCAGTGTACAGCATAAGTAACACGTTACCTTTATTCTGTGGGTTGCTACAATTACGGCGATACCTAATTTATATATATTTTTTTTCACGTTACTAATTTTGCTGAATTTAAATCCATTTGGGGACATAAATCAATTATTTTTGCATCGCAATCTTCTGAGATATATAACATTTTGATTTTGTTGACAGAGTTGGTTGTAGGCCTATTTTTGCGGGACGTCCTGTGCTTTTTATTGGTACTGTTTTGGAGTACATATGACTTTTTGATCACTTTTTATAGCATTTTTTGTATTGCGAGATGGCAAAAAATCATTATTTCCAGTGTTTTTTTTTCCCGACATTCACCGTGCAAGTTAAATAATGTTTCACTTTTATAGTATGGATTGTTACAGATACGGCAATACCAAATATATATTGTTTTTATTTTTTAGGGTTTTTCTTTTATATAATTCATTTTATATATGAATTGGGCTTGTTGGGGCTTTATTCATTTATTACATTTTTTTCATACACCACTTTTTTTTTTCCAACTTTTTTTTTTACTGTTAAGTGATGTCCCACTAGGTGACCTGAACCAGCGATGCTCTGGTCACTGGTTAAGTACTATACATTGCAATACACGTCAGGATCAACCAGGTATGGGGGCTCCTTGCAGAAAATACATATCGGCATCCCCCTGATCTCGCTACGAGGGATGCCTATGGGGGTCATTTATTAGCGGAATTTCTTAAATATAAGGATGTTAGCAGTAACTTACTTAGCTGTAATAGTACAGTGGTTTGCCTTAAGACCCAGGCAGCTACACAGTATAAGTACGGTGTGCATCGAGTTAAGGGATTAAAACAGAAATAAAACTATATACAGTATATTTGCTATCCCCGGAATCATACTGACCCATAGAATAAAGGTGACATGTCACTTTGGCTGCACAATAAACACTGTAAAAACAAAGCCTAAAAGAAAGTTGCACAAACGCAATTTTTTTCCAATTCCACCCCATTCTGAATTTTTTTTCAGCTTTCCAATACATCATACAAAATATTAAATGGGACCATTATGAAGTACAATTTGTTCTGCAAACCTTAAGCCCTCATATGGCTCTGTGAGCAGAAAAATAAAAAATATATGGGGTTTGAAAGGCGTTTCTAAAACAAAAAATAGAAAAATGCCTGGAAAGGGCTAATAACATTACATGGATGAGATGACTATATTGTTAAAGGAAGTCTGTCCCCAGAATTCAGCATATCATCCCTTCCCCACAGGTTAGGGTCACCTGAATGAAGCAGTGGTTTGCCCTTGTGAATCAGTGCCTCTGGTGCCGACATACCGCCGTGTTTGTCAAAATGCAAATGAGTTATTTGAGCCAGGACAATGCCCTCCTTGCTCCAAAGAGCTCATCTGCATATTGATATGGTGATATCTTAGTAACAGTGGAAATAATTCACAAGGGGAAAACACCATTTGATTCAGGTGACCATAACCGGTTTATCTGCAAGGTGAGGTTGATATGCTTGGTTGTGCTGGCAGACTCCTTTTAATGTATGGAGTGATATTTTTTTATTTATGGTAACAGAAGTGGATAAATAAAAGTCAATTAGTAAGTTAGATATTGGTATCTTATTAGTAATATTGGTGCTATTTCTACTAATATGGCAAAATCTTTCATATTTTAATGCTGATTTACTACTTTTTTTTAACATTATTGCTATATTATTTTTTATTGTATTTCAAATATTAATTTCCTCTTTATGAAATAATTAAGTAGTGATATTAGAAGCAAATGATGGCAAACCACTAGCTATTAGAACATGACAATTTTAGATAATGCATTACAATGTCTTGTAATAGCTCTACAAACAGATTTTATGAGAATATAACACAATCAGTAGAGTGCACATTACCATATAAATACAAACCATCAACTTGATCTGAGGATGATTTTGTCTTGCTTTAGCTAATCTAAGTCACAATGCCCCTGGGTACATAGCATATGTCCAATGGAAAGAAAAACATATGACTACAAAAATCTGTCAACCATACATGCCTACAGAGGAAAATGTATTTTTCCAGTTGAGCAAGCAGAATTTGCTTAAGAAATTCAATAGTATATACAGTACATAGTAATACACATAGCTTCAATAGGTGATATCCTGCAAACATTTAGGCATTAGACATAATAATCTATCATAATTGGTGAATATCACAGAATATATGTATTATTTCATTATATAGTATATCACTAAAGCATTTACTAGTGAAATGGGCCGCAATGTTTGGTTACACTTTTACTATGTTCCACCACAGTATAATGAGAGTTATCAGGGTTGCTTTGTGAAACACAGTCACAAGAGATACAGCAGGGTTGGGTTTCTTGGGACTCTAGTGTCACAAGCACAGCAGTTGATATGCACAGTAAATAATAATATCTAGAAGTCAAGATTTCAACATGGGTATAAAAAAAACTGCATATATGGCTTAAGGGGAAATTCTCCTGTGTGTATATTGCATCTGGCCCTGACTGAATTCTGTGGCTTTGCTAAATGATATTTAAGCCCCATCAGAAACATTTTTATTTTTATAGGTTTGTAGACTGTATTTTTTTCACTTTTATATGTATCCTTGGGAAAGGGGGGTGATTTGAATTTTTAATTCGTGTTAACTTTTTATATTTTTACTTTATTATTATTTTTTTTTACTGTACTTATTAGACCCTCTAGGAATCCTAAACCGCAGAGTGTCTGATCATTAATGGAATGCATTACAATGCTAAAGCAGTACAATGCATTGCAAATTACTGGCACTTTTAATACAGGTTGCATAGGGTAGACAGGTTGCATATGGCTCCACGCAAGATCTCACCCCGTGGGGTCAAAATGATCACAAGAACGGTGAGCAAAAATCCCAGAACCACACAGGGGGACCTAGTGAATGACCTGCAGAAAATTGGAACTAACGCAACAAAGGCTACCGTCAGTAACACACTACGCCGCCAGGGACTCAGATCCTGCAGTGCCAGACGTGTCCCCCTCCTTAAGTCAGTACATATTCAGGCCTGTCTGAAGTTTGCGAGAGAGCATTTGGATGTTCCAGAAGAGTATTGGGAGAATGTCATATGGTCAGATGAAACTAAAGTAGAACTGTTTGGTACAAACACAACTCGTCGTGTTTGGAGGTGAGTGAATGCTGAGTTACATCCAAAGAACACCATACCTACTGTGAAGCATGGGGGTGGCAACATCATGCTTTGGGGCTGTTTCTCTGCAAAGGGACCAGGACGACTGATCTGCATACATGAAAGAATGAATGGGGCCATGTATCGTAAGATTTTGAGTGCTAACCTCCTTCCGTCAGCAAGGCCATTGAAGATGAAACGTGGCTGGGTCTTTCAGCATGACAATGATCCCAAGTACACCGCCAAGGCAACGAAGGAGTGGCTTCATAAGAAGCATTTCAAGGTCTTGGAGTCTCCAGATTTCAACCCCATAGAAAACCTTTGGAGGGAGTTGAAAGTCTGTGTTGCCCAGTGACAGCCCCAAAACATCACTGCTCTAGAGGAGATCTGCATGGAGGAATGGACCAACATACCAGCAGCAGTGTGTGCCAACCTTGTGAAGACTTACAGAAAAGGTTTGACCTCTGTCATTGCCAAAGGATATATAACAAAGTATTGAGATGAACTTTTGTTATTGACCAAATACTTATTTTCCACCATACTTTGCAAATAAATTCTTTAAAAATCAGACAATGTGATTTTCTGGATTTGTTTTCTCATTTTGTCTCTCATAGTTGAGATCTACCTATGATGTCAATTACAGGCCTCTCTCATCTTTTTAAGTGGGAGAACTTGCACAATTGGTGGCTGACTAAATACTTTTTTTTCCCCACTGTATATATATTTAATCTTTGGTATAATGGTCTCATATGCAGGTGCATTTACATAAATTTATTGAATAAAACGTTTTGAGAGCTAGTATTTATTTCTATTTCTCTTTTGATTTGTTATCCCTGTGGATACAGGACCCCTTAGTCTGGTGTATTTTCTTGCGTAATTAGAAGATTACCCTCACTAAAATTAAAATCATGACAACAGACCAGAGACTAAATATTTTTGTGAGAGTGCTACTTTAAACTGTAGAACATAAATGGTGCTCTAAATTTCTAGACTGCAGGTGTTTTCATCCTTAAATTAGCTTGAAATTGGTAAAGGACACCAATTTCTCATGAAACCAATTCAATACAATAATGCAACATACTAGTAAAACTCTTTACACACACTATACCTACAACGCGACGTGCACCATTATCCACAGCGCTCAATTTACCTAAGGCTAACGGTAAGTCCCCACACTTTGTGCCCATAAAAAGTTGCCCTGTAGCCTGCTTCCCCATGCTGAATTAGTGACCTAATCCCTTATTTTTACTCTGCAGTTTACCTTATTCATACTCTTGCATTTGCATACTAGACACAAGATTCATCACGAGTCTATTGGTATATATCTTCTACACTACTAGCACATTTCCTACATATCTCTTTTGTCTCTTCCTTATATTTTTAGATTACTTGTAATCTACATTTTCCCTTAATTTGTATGTCACAGATTATCTTCTGGATCACTGCATATTAGCCCCATCAATTTGGCAAATCTTACGATTACATATTGTGTCATGTTACAGTATTAGCACTATAGATGAATTGATGTACCTTGTTTGAATCCCTTAGGATTGATGATCTGCATATATCTTTCCATGTATCCAACTACTTATTCCCCTATGCATGTGACTACTATGCAATACATATATTGTATTGTAAACATATATTGTATATATTATGAAATTTATATTTATTTACACCGTTTGTCACATATATGCATTTACACTGATTACTTGTTCATCGTAGAGTCAGATGAAGGCCATGTAAAAGGCCGAAACGTTACTCACTGCTCTGCAAAGGCAAATTGTTACTTTATGTTACAAATAAAAACACCAACACTTTGAAATTAGGGCCGGTTCACATCTGCGTTCAGCTTTCCGTTCGGGGAGTCCACTTGAAATAGTCAAGTTAAAGATTGTTGCAACTGTTCGTGTCAAATTTTTAATGTGTTTCAAAATTTCTAGGTTAAACTTTGCTGCATCTGTATATTATATCATTTTGTAAGAGAATATTGTAAATTCATGTGAATCTACATATTAAAATGTTGCCCTTGAGCATTGTAGGCTGTAGTTGCAATAGGGTTGTCGATGGAGATCTATAGCACTTAGTTTTTCTATTTGATTAATTCATCCAGTGTCTAATAAAACAATGGGTTAGTAAGAGCATATAACATCCTCTAACAATGGTGCAATTATACAGAAAAATGTTTCAAGGTGATTTTTTTTTCTTGAAAATATGTGACTCTCTACCTTATCTGCAGTTATTAATATTTTATTTTTCCTATTTGTGTGTTAGCTAATTAAATCTATATTTTTCTTTATCCAGCATGAAAATGAGCAAATATTGAAGATGCATTTGTTAATATACTGATTTGCTTTATTCAATTAGCAATTTATGATTTCCAGTCTCTGTGCATTGCATATTTTGTGCGGCTGCTTTTTCTGGTTGTGGTTTCTATAGTAACTGTCTGAGAGTTCTGTCACGTTTAATATTGTTAAATGTTTTGTTACAGTATTCTGGGCAATGTGCCATGTGCTGGAAAGACCCATACTTCACTTACAATTTTAGTAATGTGGATGATAGTTGTCTGTAACACTTTTAGTGACAATGCTAACCAAGCATGTATGTATATTAACCCTAACAATGTATCAGCTGATATCTGTATTATTATTATTATTATTATGGCATTGGTCTTTTTATACAAATAAAGCTGAATTATTGAAAAATATTTTAACAGCTAGTTTTAACCTTTGTGACACTTTCAATTTTTCCATTGACATAGATGATTGAAGCTTGTTTTTTGTGAGATGTGTTGTATTTTCCATATTACCATTTTGGAATACATATAATTTTAACTTTTAATAATTATTTGTGAGGGAACGGAAAAAAACAGCATTTCCACCTTTGCTTTTCTATAGTTTAACTACTTCAGAACAGGGTAAATTTCCCTGATTCATTACTAGACATATTTATTTTATTTTTTTTTGTGCATGGGGTTTTGAGGGCTATAACATTTTTTTTTCGTTCAGGTTATTCAAATAATTTTCACATCTTTTATCAGTGACACATGGTTATTTATTTTTATGTAATTTTTATTTGTGCATGTTTATAAAATGTACTTTATATTTTACTACTTTTGCACAAAAAAAACATCTCTTAAAAAACTACTTACACACAACATAGCTGAGTGTTTGATATACTTGTAGCCAACCTAGACAATTTTCTGTGACCTAAACAATCTAGACTCCAGGTAAAGACATTTTATCTACCATTCAAACATTTGTATATGAGAATTAAATATCTTCCTAGGCAAACCAGCATATAGTGGCACCACTTCGCCGATCGCTGCAATTTTGCAGCCAAGGTGGGCAGTTTAAAATAATGGTCACTGCACTGCTCACGTCACTCTCTCTGGGATTGCGAGGAGGACAGTGCCTGTGCTGCCCCTGTGAGCGTTATATGTGTGATTCCTCTGTAGTTCCTCCTGGCAGATCGATTTGTGCCTCCAGTCATCTCCCTCCATTCCCCTGCCTCCATCAGTTCTTCCACCTTCCCTAAACTCCAAATTTTATTTTTTACTGTCTAAGGAATAAAACCCCTAACCAGCACCAGCCCCTTTTTGGGGAGTTTTTTGTTGTTTTTTATTGCTTTTTTTTTTTCTGTGTTTTTTTTTTTTTTTTTTTGCATCCTGCTTTTTTGTTACATTCCTGTGCTGCCGCAGAGCTCCATTCAGTGACATAAGCTACTGATTGGACCTCTGCTCAATTTTTTTGGGCTGTAGATTTAGAAAGTATTGCTAAAAACATACACACGTGGACAAAATTGTTGGTACCGTTTAATGAAAGAAAAACCCACAATGGTCACAGAAATAACTTGAATCTGACAAAAGTAATAATATATAAAAATTCTATGAAAATGAACAAATGAAAGTCAGACATTGCTTTTCAACCATGCTTCAACAGAATTTTTTAAAAAAGAAAACTCATGAAACAGGCCTGGACAAAAATAATGGTACCCTTAACTTAATATTTTGTTGCACAACCTTTTGAGGCAATCACTGCAATCAAACGATTCCTGTAACTGTCAATGAGACTTCTGCACCTCTCAACAGGTATTTTGGCCCACTCCTCATGAGCAAACTGCTCCAGTTGTCTCGGGTTTGAAGGGTGCCTTTTCCAGAAGGCATGTTTCAGCTCCTTCCAAAGATGCTCAATAGGATTTAGGTCAGGGCTCATAGAAGGCCACTTCAGAATAGTCCAATGATTTCCTCTTAGCCATTCTTGAGTGTTTTTAGCTGTGTGTTTTGGGTCATTATCCTGTTGCAAGACCCATGACCTGCGACTGAGACCAAGCTTTCTGATACTGGGCAGCACATTTCTCTCTAGAATCCCTTGATAGTCTTGAGATTTCATTGTACCCTGCACAGATTCAAGACAGCCTGTGCCAGATGCAGCAAAGCAGCCCCAGAACATAACAGAGCCTCCTCCATGTTTCACAGTAGTGACAGTGTTCTTTTCAAGATATGCTTCATTTTTTCGTCTGTGAACATAGAGCTGATGTGCCTTGCCAAAAATTTCGATTTTTGTCTCATCTGTCCATAGGACATTCTCCTAGAAGCTTTGTGGCTTGTCAACATGTAGTTTGGCAAATTCCAGTATGGCTTTTATAAGTTATTTCTGTGACCATTGTGGGTTTTTCTTTCATTAAACGAGGGGTACCAACAATTTTGTCCACGTGTGTAGATAGAAGTCTATCTATATCTATAGAAACATTTTAGATAGCTTTTAGGACAGGGTCTTTCTCTTTTTTTTCTGTTTACAGTTTTTTACATACATATATATATATATATAATATATTATATATATATATACACACACACACACACACACACACACACACACACACGTTAAAGCATAACATACTCCTCGCATTTTCAATAAAGGTTCAATAAATAAATAAAATTTCTATACATGTATAAAAACACAACACATACACAATATTCCAAAGCTCTCAAATGTCCCAATCATCCCAAATGATGATATTCAGCAGAAGAGGTGTATGCCTTACTGGCCTTTGACACTGATACAGCCAGGGAGGGAGAAGAGGAAAATTCCCCATTCCTCTATTGCTCCCCCTCATCATCCAGTGATGAGTGACCCCAGAGAAGGCGCCCCAGAACAATTGCTGAGGTAGCTTCCAAAACTGCTCATCAAAGGTGGACCTCACCCCCAGAAAATTTTGCGTCTCAGCTTCCTGACTTTGTAGGTAGGTCAGGAATCCAAACTGAGGCTAAGGCTAAGGCCAAGGCCCCACATAGTGGGCCGCAGCCAAAAAGCACTGTGGGAAAAACAGCGGTGGAAAAGCATTGTAGTTTTCCCGCAGCACTTTTCACAGAAAGTCCACAGAAGAAAAACTCTGCAGACTTTATTCTTCCATTATATCTATACAGAAACCGCCAGCATTTTCGTTATATAATTGACATACTGTGAATTGCAAAAACGCAAGCATTTTTCAAATCACAGAATTTCTGCTGCGTATTGTTTTCTGCAATTCTGGCTAATCCCATCCACTTTCCAGGGAATGCAAAATGCTTCGGTTTTTGCCGAGGCCTTTCCACCGTGGCAAAATCGTAGTGTTTATGCTACGTGGAGGCTTGGCCTGAGACTGAAGGCTTTAGAGAAATTGACCTTTTCAAAAATTTTTTTCCCCTAATGAGTTAATAGATTTTATGGTGACCCAAACAAATTAGTATGCCCAGCAATTTATAGAACAGAATGCCACCCTCTTAATATGCTAGGTGGACCCCAGTAAATGCAACAGAGATAATCCTGATATTGGTGCATCGGTTGTTGCTCTCAATAATGTCAATGTGTGACATCAATTTGCGATTCTGAGTAGTAGTGGAGGATTTCTGGAAATCTGAAACGTCTTCAGTTCATCCACTTGCTGTTGTAGGTGAGATATATCAGACCCGTTTGAGACTGGTGGCCAGATCATCCATGTCCCTCTTACTAGGGAGGAGGGCGAGGAGGGATTGTAGTTCAGGGTGGCCTCTGAGGGTTTGTGCGGCCATGTATGGCGGTGGGAGACGTGGGGTCTACTGGTAGGGGTCCATTGCCAGACGGGAGGTACCAGCAGACTTTGCCTGTCCGATTCTGCGACAGGTGGTTGGACGAGTGATGTCCTCATCTGAGGAGGGGTCTGTGTTAGCTGGTTGTGACTTCTGTGGACTGCTTCGCTCCTTATGAGCTGGAGACCTGAACGGCGATTTTTTAACAGGGGAACTTGAGCCCCAATCTGAGTCTCTGGAATGTGTAGTTCCTGGGGCCCCAGAGGGCTCTGGTTGTGGAAAAGTAGCCAGTGGCACAGGGGCCAGCAGAGGGCAGATGTCGGTCGCTGCTGGCATTGCAAGAGATGCAGAGTTGGGCTGTGGCAGCACTGGCACACATGGTGTCAGACAAGATGGCCACTGTCTTCTCACCAGAGGCGGGGAAGAGGAGGAAGGGAGAGTCGGTATGGGGAGGGACTCACCGGTCACGTCAATACGTCAGAGCAATCTGCTGACAGCCCTATAGGGAGGAGGGGTCCTGGAGGTGTCCTTGGGAGATCTCTGCAGGTGCCATTATGTGAAGCATAGGGCCGCGGGAGGGGAAGAGAGACTGGAGGCTCAGACAGATACCGCATCACTGTCGGCTGATTGGTGAAGAACCTCCAGCGGGAGGAAATAATTGAAAATTGGCATCCCTTGATGAATTCCTTGAGGGGTCATTTTCTGGGTTTCCACTGTTTTGGCACCTTGGGGGTTCTGCAAATGGAACATGGTGCCTGAAAACTATTCTTTCAAAATGTGTCCTTCTAAAGCCAATAGCGCATTTTTGTTCCGAACACTGCAATTGAGAATGAGGTGCTTAATGGGGGTTTCTATTAGAAAAACCCTTCAAGTCCCCTTCAGAACTGAACTGATCCCTTGAAAAATGTGTTTTGGAATTATTCTTGAAAATAATTGACATAAGTGACACATGTCAGATTTGAAAAATGAGGCCTGGTCCTTAAGGTACTTTTAGGCTTCGTCCCCAAGGATTTAAATAATGCATATACTGATATAATATATAATGTTAATATACTTCAAGTTGTTTCAATACCAATTATGCATGCTATTGTTCTTTTTGTAACAAAATGTATCATCTTACTTCTGTATTGCAGTGTATTACATGAGCCAGCTTTACATTGGCATACAGCCTACTGGACTCACAGACTTTTGTAGATGGCATACTCAAGGGTCAATGTCAAGCCTGTGACTGTTGTCACATTGTATTGTGAGGGGGGGATGGAGTGCACTGTCAAACCTCTTAGATCTCACAGACACAATAGATCATAGCATCTACGAGGTTGATGCATTATATCTCCTCTCGCCACATGCTATCCATCTGTGGGTCTATATGTGGCTGGTAGTGAGAGGGGAGAGAGGAACGTTACACTGCCTTTTCACGTCCTAATGCCAAATGACTCAGAGAGAACTGGCTATGAGTTTACGTCACATCACAAAAATAAAAGTGATATACTTAGTTAGGGGTATCCGGTAAAACTCTAATTTTTCACATATTTTTAGTTATTTATTTACAGAAACAAGCCACATATAAATAGAAGTGAGCAGTGAGGCAACATTTTACATTTCAATGAGGAATACAAATAGGATTATTTATTAACAATGTGATGATAACAATGTAAATAATAATATTCCTTAGCATTTTCCAGCACAGTTATACTAATACAGCTTATGTAACACATTTTGTATCTGCAAAAAGCACATCCAAGTCAATTTTTCATTGTGCTGTCTACTTCAATTTTTCCAGGTCATAAAATGCAAAAACCAGACAAACTATTTGCTACGAACAAAATTCTTAACAATAGGACAGCAGCCTTGTCTTGAACAATACATATACCATTTATTTAAATTTATACAGAAAAGCTTGAACTATTCTTGTAAACCGAAAGTCATTACTATTTTCGTTTTATTGTCTGTTTAACTTTTAACTGAACAAAAGCTTAAAATTTATAAATGCTTGCATGGGATTTACTTAGCATTTGCTTTTACCATCTCAAATAATTCAACAGTTAAAACTAGATACAGTTGAAACCAGAAGTTTAAATACACTATATAAAAAGACACATATGCATGTTTTTCAACTATCTGACATGAAATCAGAATAAACCTTTCCCGTTTTAGCTCAATTAGGATTACCAAAATTATTTATATTTGCCAAATGCCAGAATAATGAGAGAGAGAATTTTTAAGGCATTTTTATTACTTTCTGGAAAGTCAAGAGTTTACATACACTAAGATTTCTATGCCTTTAAACAATTTGGGACAGCCCATATGATAATGTCATGTCTTTGGAAGCTTCTGATAGGTTTATTGGCAACATCTGTGGATGTATTTTAAGGCACATCTAAAACACACTGCTTCTTTGTGTAACATCATGGGAAAGTCTAAAGAAATCAGCCAAGATATCAGGAAGAGAATTGTGGACTTGCACAAGTCTGGTTCATCCTTGGGTGCAATTTCCAGATACCTGAAATGCCTCGTTCATCTGTACAAACAATTATAGGCAAGTACAAACAAGATGGGAATGTCCAGCCATCATACCACTCAGGAAGGAGACAGGTTCTGTGTCCCAGAGATGAACCTGCTTTGGTATGAAATGTGCATATCAACCCAAGAACAAAAGCAAAAGACCTTGTGAAAATGCTGGCTGAAGCTGGTAAGAGTGTGTCATTATCCACTTTGAAATGAGTACTGTATCGACATGGGCTGAAAGGCCACTCTGCCAGGAAGAAGCCATTACTCCAAAAGAAACATAAAAAATCCAGATTGTTTGCAAATGCACACAGGAACAAAGACCTTCATTTTTGGAGACATGTCCTGTTGTCTGACGAAACTAAAATTTAACTGTTTGGCCATAATGACCATTATTACGTTTGGAGGAAAAAGGGAGAAGTTTGCAAGCCTAAGAACACCATCCCAACTGTGAAACACGGGGGTGGCAGCATCATGTTGTGGGGTTGTTTTGCTGCAGGAGGGACTGGTGCACTTCACAAAATACATGGCATCATGAGGAAAGAACATTATGTGGCAATACTGAAGCAACATCTCAAGACATCAGCCAGGAAGTTAAGGTTTGGGCACAAATGGGTCTTGCAAATGGACAATAACCCGAAGCATACTGCCAAACTGGCTACAAAGTGGCTTAAGGATAACAAAGTCAATGTTTTGGCGTGGCCATCACAAAGCCCTATTACTATTTAGGCAGTTCAGTTAGACGTTATATGTCTAAGTATAGTTATATATATAGACCACTCTGTATAGGAGATTGAGGTTAGGCTATACTTATTCATTATGATCTATGGTGAAGGTATAGCTAGTGTATGGTTTGGACTGCATAGTTATTTATAGATTTATAGATCTGCTCAGTTTTGGATGGTATTAGCGGATTTTAATGTATTTAGCCCCGATAGGGTGTGAGATATTCATTTTTAGAGAATGCACTAATAAAAGTGAAGTTTTAGATATCTATATCTCTAATTTAAGGTTCTATGAAATAGTTTATGAATGAAGAGATAGTTCATCCTTAATAGGTCAGTGAATTTACTATGCACCCTGACCCCATTGATCAAAACCTATACTGTGTCAGTATGTCGCGTTAGAAATTTGTAAATTAACAGGTACCTTGTCTGTACAGAGAAAGCTGGACAATTTTAGATGGAGTTATATCCAACAAATATCGCAGAAAAAATATAGTTACATACAGAGGTCTATATGGTATTTAGCAATGACATCTACACATACATTTTTTAGAGCACTCTAATGGAAAGAGGACATGTGTTAAGAACTACACTGATATGCTAGTATTTATATGCAGGGTATTTTTGTTAGTGAGCAGTCACGCAACAGATGTCAGCCATGCTGTTCTCTGAATGAGCTCCTATTTGAAATTCTATTTATGTGACTTCTTTTAAGAGTCATCTTCTCTCGGAATTTATCAATGCATGTTTATAACTCAGGTTTTTTTTATATACATATTTTCATAAATATACAAATTTACGTATTTGCCTACTTTGAATAGTCTCCCATTGTTTTATGTTCCTATAAACTACCATTACAATATAATACATAACATGTTCATATATTGCGGTTTTTGTTCACACTAGTCTCATAGTTTTCATGTATAATGGAGCCATGACGGTTATGACACCATACCAAACAAATTGATATAGATCCCTCTGACCCTAAACAGGTGCAACAGGATTCTAAAGTTCCCAATACGCTACTTTTATTAAGAAATAAATCTGGAAAGTCACATGAAAACCCCACAAGAACCCCCTAATAGTATTGTAAACTAAATTTTAATTGCAGCATGTTCTTTGTTGTGCTTTATACTTTTCCTTGATTTATTATTATTTATTCAGCTTACTTGTATAGCGTCATCATATTCCGCAGCACTTTTACAGATATTGTCAGTCACTGTCCCATATAGGGCTCACAATCTACATTCCCTATCAGTACGTCTTTGGAGTGTGGGAGGAAACCGGAAACACAGGGAGAACATACAAACTCCTTGCAGGTGTTGTCCCTGGCAGGATTCTAATCCAGGACTCCAGTGCTGCAAGGCTGCCGTGCTAACCACTGAGCCACCGTGCTGCCCATGATTTACATAGAAACAGTTCTAGAAAAATTTCAACAGCAACACAAAGACCAACGCTAATACCATATGTAATTAAAAGTACTTGTATGTGTTACTAAAATCAACCAAATTGCAATCTAGGAATAATTATGCAAATCAGAACACATGTGATTTACAATTATATATTTATATATAATATTATAAATATATATAAATATATATATAATAGTAGGTGATAATATAAAAATACTGTACAAGAAAGCTTACATAAGGAATATAATATGCTATTTTTTTTTTTTTTTTTTTTAAATAAAACGCAAGTAGGCTCATTTCAAGTGTCACTTTTAAGCTTTTGATCTGACTGCCTTTGCTTACCTCACTTCTAAAGCATGCCACATAAACAGCTTGTACAACTAATCCCAGGTTAAAGAAGGTCAATCTTTAACAATTCTGGTACCTTTACTTTAACTTGTTATATCCTGTTAGAAGCATGTCACGCAAATGTTTATTGTAGTAAGAGTGAATGCTTAATGATGTAATATCTGAAATGAATAATGAACAGATCAATTAAAACAATTAATTTTAAAAAAATTGAACATTTCGAGGATTTGTTGGAATACTCCTAATGGTTTAATGTGGGGTTTAAATGTCCTGTTAGTCAAATACAGTCGATAAAGTTATTTATTAGTACTACCTATTCTTTTATTTGCTGCTTGTATTACTATCACACTAGAGCTACTGCAAAGCAACTGTCTGAATTTTTGGCGACACACTTTTTCTACTGGAATCATTGGGGTTAAGCTGACCATACACTTTAGATAGCTATTGGCTGAAAGCTTGTTTGGTCAACAGCTTCACTGCACCATGTAAATGAGCCCTTATAATAAAGAGTATCACAGTTCAGGTTCTCTGTCCCTATACTTATTATGTCATTCCTAATAACTTATTTAGTAAAATATCGAAGAGAAAATAATTACACTGTGTTACAAACAGACATAGTACTAACTCTAGCTGACCATGTGATGTTGTGCTGGGACATCATGTTATTTGTAGCACAGCAAAGGGGAAGAGAAAGCAGGGTGAAACATAATAGCAAGATGGTGTCTGATAAGCAAACAGAAGGATGTACATTGTGATAGACAATCAAGTTGAGTGGTGGTATGGATTGAAAGTGGTATTTTCACATGAGATTTTTCCTTATTTAGGTGAGAATGCTTGCTAATGTGCAGTGTGGCTTTCAAATGTTCTCAAATCTGGGTCAACTATGTGATTACATGTCACAGAAATGTTTACAATGCTATGTGCATCCATGAGCATGCAGCAACATCTACAGCATCTGTTAACAATGGATAGGAAATATTGTTTTACTTGATCATTTAGAAAATTATAGCAACTTCATGCCAAGCAGTTTTGCTGCATTCACTGAAAGCAAGCTCAATATGGTCTTAACAGTACACCCGTGGAGAATGCAGCTGGTAAGTTGGTTCCAAAGCATATCTTTTTATGCTCCTAATATTCACACAGTATCAAACTCTGCAAGCTTTAAAATAGGACAATACTATGTAATTGCAAAGGCTGAAAGCGTTTGGAGGGATAGCATCACTTGGCAATGTTTCCAAAAGCTATCATCTGTAATCTGGAAACCATTTCTTTATATACAAAAAAGAATAAAATATTGAAGGGGTGAACTGAAAAGATTACTAACTAGCTTCCCAGTGCCATCCATTATACCAGTCTTTTAGAGATTTTATAAACCTGCAGAAAAGCATTTGTGATGAGTTGATAATTATGTATGGGAATTGTTTAGAATGGCTGGCTCAAGCAAAATGAGAGCGTAAATGGATTTAACGTCATTCAGAAAATTCCTCACTTGCTTTGCTTGTTTCTTTGTTCATAGAGCTATTTCTATGTTATTATTATATGAGGCACACTAGACTCTATAGATATTAATATAAACAGACCATATGTAAGGTCTGCATGGTTTAAGTTTATAGTGCTCAAATGTACAAGTATAAAATCTGAGCACCACAGTAAAAATGGAAGAGCAAGAACAAAAACAAAACAACTAAATAAAAATAGCAGAATGAGGTAAGTGAGGTAAGGCTAAGGGGGCCAAGCGAATGGTAAGCAGCAAGTGAAATATGAAAGATTACCTATATCTTTATGGCTTGAATTCATGTATTTAAGGTTTATTCACACAAAAATGAAAAACTTATGTATGATGGCCATTTTTGCAACATCCATCACACTTCCGTTTTGAGAACACATTGAATTCAATTTGTCTATTCACATGTCCATTTCTTTTCCAGTCCATTTTAAAAAAACCAACATGCAATATCTTTGTCTGCCAAAAGACATAGATACTGCTATATGAATAGACCCTTTAAAATTCATGGATTCTATATTGGTCATGTGATGGTCGTTATTCACTCCCATGTGAATAAGGGCCATCCATGCACTCGCACGGATAGACACGACAATTTTTCACAGACGTGAAATCTGACATGGCAGTGTGCATAAAGCCTCAAAGTCTCCTGTCACCAAAATTGTTTGTAAACTATTTATATGCTGCTGTAGGGGCTGTTAGTAGCATAGTGAACACACCTTTATTGTGTCAAAGTGCAATCTTGCTGCTGAGAAAATCAGCTTTCAATCCTTTTTGGCCCCAAATATCACATTAGATGTTTGGGGCCAAAAGGGCATGGTATCACCTACAGGAGTACCTGTTTTTGCCTATGATACTGACAGGTCCTGATTTGCAGCAACCACAGGCAAAAATCGGTGCTCCCACAGAAGCAGCCACACCACATGTGCAGAGAACAATTTATCTGCATACAAATCAAAAGTTGATTTCCTTGGCAGCAAGAGTGCACTTGGCACAAAAAGGTATGTTCACTATGCCACTAACATCCCCTATAACAGTATATAAGACAAACACGGGATTTGGACCTACAGTGTATCAGAGAAACAGTACTCTGAGTCTCTTTTTTTTGTATTTGAAATGGGAGTTCATTTTATTTCATGGACTATAAGAGGACTGACAGACAAAATAAAAAGGAATACAGTACTACTTGTGATTTCCCGTCTACTTAAGGCTATGGCCCCACAAGCAAATCACAACAAAAACACTGTGGGATAAAACACTGTAAAAATGCACTGTTTTTTCTTACAGGGTTTTTCATTGACTTTTTACTGCAATTTCTCTGCATTTTTTCCTCCCCTATTAAAGATATTGGGATATTTATCACGATTCTGCAGCTAAAATAAACATGCTGCATTTTTCAAAAACGCAGCTTTTCCATTGTCTCTTACTTATTAGTGATGGCCCCTATGACCCCAGAACTGACTGCAGTTATAACTACATCCAGGTATATAGTGTGTCACCCCCTCAGTAATGAGAAATATCCTGCAATTAATATGTGTCTCTTACTTGGCCCCAGGACTGACCAATTACAACTACACTGACTACTAGAGATGGGTGAACCTCTTAAGATTTGTTTACTTTTGGGTGGCTTGGGTCCCAAATTAGTTTCGAGTTGAGCAAGTTCAGTACAAACCACAGCTTAAATCAGCTTAAAACATAGTTTATAATACTGTCAGGGCTCCTAGGAACCTATCTATCCAATTTTCATCTCTCTAAAGCAAACACAACTGAAATTATGTTAAAGTGAAAGTGATGTGTATGTCTATGGAAAAACTAATGGTAGCAATGGATACAAACTCTGAGTTTAACCATACACTGCACTGACACTCACTTATGCAATTTAGCATTTAAAATGCTCCAAAAATTACCCTGTTTCTAGGGAAAGGTGCTTGCCTATGGTTTTTTTAGCCACAAATGGCAGTTACATTGGAAAAATCTATGATTTTGTAGAAAAAATAGCCCATTTTGATGACTATAGGCTTGTTATTTTGGAGACAAAGTGGTTGTGTGAGCCTAGTTGAAAAGTAATGAAGAATTGGCTTTAAAAAAAAAAAAAAAGCAAAATTTAACCTTTTATGGAAACAATGCCACACCAACATTACATTGGTATAGGAAGAAGAAATGGTGAGGTTGTTTGTTTTATTTTCTTATTATTATGCCAACAGAGTGGCAGGGACACATTTCACAGACAACTATAGAAATTTGATGACAAATTTGTGGCACACTGTCAGTGTGTCTGCCACTTGAAAAGTGAAGTGGTGAAGAACCGACACAAAAAAAGCCACCAAAGTTGTCTCGTTATGGCCGAAGATGCAGCACCAATGAACGACAATTACAAGATTTGAAGAAAAAAATTTTGACACACTATCAGCGTGACTGTCCAGCAAGCTGAAAAAAACTAGAATATACCCTGAAATGGAACATATTCTATGACCGTGAGAACAGCACTTAGGAGGCAGAAAAGAACCTGGATTATCTTGCCGGTTATCCCTGTATGAGAGCACTAGCCACTTAAACATTGTGTTGGTTGAGATACAATTTACAGAATTCCAAGAAACATTTGGGGCACACTATCAGTGTGCCTGCCTACTGCCTAGCTTCGTAGGTGAAAAAGCTGGACTATTTTCCAAAAGTGATCATGAGGTACAAGTTGTTCTTATTCTACCTCGCACAGTTATCCACTCCACTGTGTTTGTGGTTTGCTGCATGCGGTAATCATTCACTATATACTGCTGCTCAAACAGATGCTCCAGCATGTGCAAAATTGTCACTTAATGTACGCTTCAACTTAACTATGAAATGAGAGAGGGGAGTATAAGCAATGACATGCCCTGGTGTGGAGGAACTAGAGGAGGTGTATGGGTTCCACCTGGTGTAGAAACTGTGCCTGCCCTGCACCCATGAGGTGATGTCAGCACTAGAAAGCACCAGGCCTTGCTGCGTTTCTAGACTGTGGCCGCTGATGTTCAAAACATTGATCCAGTGGGCCATGGAAGCTATGTTTTGTCCCTGCCTATAATTACTGCTCCATTTACTGATAGTGGCACATACCTTTCTCCACATGGACATTTACAATGATGACTGATGGTGTGGAGGAGAAGAAGCAGATACAAATGATAATAAGGGTGACCATGTGCTAGGTGTGGATGTGGCCTACCTACAAAGTAAATTATGTTGAGAAAGAATAGAATGGTCTTGTTCATTTGGTGCCACTGCCAATTCTGTTTTGCCAAACTAGCTGGTGATGTCATTACATCAGAGTATGGATAGACCTAGTTCCTAAATGTATGCCTGCACACCCATGGCTAATTGTCTGATTACAGATCTTGCACCTTGCCATCGATTTGTCATTTTGTAATGTGTAAAAACATTCCCATATGGGAGATGACCACATGTAGCTGCTGCCTTCAAAACCAACAGTAATGGAAATGTCTGCCAGTGCCACCACCACCCAAGCTTGCCTTAGATCTACCCTAGGCAGGTCTTTTGAATGTTGCAGCTGCATATCATGTGAAATTCTTACTATTGCAGTTGCCACCACCCTCTTCCTCTGATGTCACCCTAACCTGGTTACCAAGCCTTATCTCAAATAGAAGAATCATCGAATTCAGTAATGTCATCATCTTCTCCACTTTTTTGACTCATCATGGCAATGGGATTCCTCTATGCCTTCACAATTCCCCCCCAAAAAAACAAAAGATTTTTCACTAGTTGGACTGACTGTCAGTGAACATTATGTTTAAACACTCTGTATACAGATGAAACTTCTCTATTGCACATCAGTCTCAGATAAAAACTGATTATTGGCAATAAAAGGGTTAGTCTTTTTACTGTGTAGTAGTGCAGCAATGCTGTTGTCAGACTCACAACAGCAGCACCGGTATTCTCCCTCTGTCCTATCTAATCTGCCTGTAATTGATTAAATCTGACTAAACTGTCCTATTCCTAAGATTATCTAACTCTACTGCTTGCAATTGTAATCTTTTCAGAACTGAGTGCTCTATATGATGCAGTGAGATGCATCACAGATCCTTCTTTATCTCCACCATTACTGCAAATACTTGTGATCATGCTTACAGCACTGTATATGACATCAGTACTCTAAAGTGACTACCTATCACTAGAGATTCGGCCAATTTGCCTAATTTTCTCCTTAGACCCCAGAGGCCCAGGGGAAGTGATTAAAAATAACAAACACTTATACTCACCTTACCTCACCTCTCCTGGGAATTCAGTCCTCCTCGCAGGACCTTAGTCACCGGGCCAGAAGAGCTCTGGAGTGGATGCTGAGCCCAATACAGGTGAGTATCAGTAATTTATTTTTAATCACCGCGGGGGGTTCAGAGGGGGACATGTAGCATGGCGGAACCCTTTGCATGCCGCGGTCATGTTTGTCCGCGGCATACAAGGGGTTAAAACCCCCGATCAGAGCTGTGCGATTCGTTACCACGAAGTGTGAGGAAATCTGGATTCAATGCGAATTGAATATTTCCTGAAAATTGGATCGAATTCCACTTTGTCAGCTTCAAATCGCTCATCTCTACCTACCACCTAAGGGAGGGACAGGTCAAACTGCTTCTGGATCATTACTGTGTAATTGTCATAAGACTTTGATAAATAAAAATGTACTATCAGGCTGTACACATACATACACTTTTACCAAATATTCACTAAAACAAAGGTAAGTAAATGTAAGCCTATGCTGACCATTCTCAATAATATGGAAGCCAGCAGCAAATTGTTCTAATAACCCATTCAGCTCTTAAAAGTACAAAAATATAACATAACAATGCTGCTTGTTGTCATTCGCCTTTAAGCATTTTTTTTAATACTTAACTTTTATGGAAAAGAAATTGAAATTAACAAATCTTAATCCATACAATGTTTCAGAACTGAAAATTGTTAACATCCTGATTGCAAACAATAAGAGATTAAGTGAAAAGTGAATGAATGTATGATAAATGTCCTGCATTTTAATATGGAATTATCATTTTGCAAGCCAAGCAACTAATCAGCAATATTGTCCTTGCAGTTAATATCTTCACTGGAAATAAGCTACACAACTCAATATAATCTAGCTGGGGTGCTGAATTTATTTCTGCTTTTTTACAGATACATTCCTTACATACATTTTACAGTGGCATGTGTGGTTGAGCTAAACCAATTTATTTATATTGTAAATTGGTTATCTCTTTATGATCAGGGTAACCTACTGTATTATCTGAAGTAGCAGCATGAGCTACAAAGAAGTGTGCATGAAATTGTCATCATTGCTGATCACCAAAAAACACAAGACCAATTTGCCTTTGCCTGGTCACCAACAATGGATCTTCTATTGAGTATTCTACTGTGTCAATTGACAATGTCTATGCTTCTTTCTGTGATCTGGTACTACTATATGTAGGGTATCTCTTCTACAGTCTAATGTTCTATGTGAGTTTTACAGTTTTACCCAATAAACTGCATATAAATGCAGCTTAGCCTTACACAGGATAAAGAGCAAGCATTTATAACTGTATCTTTATTGAATAGTGACAGAATTGGAGACTCCAAGCAGAATGACATAGCTATAGTGAAATCAGTCAAATTGCTAGTAGGGACCTTTCACAATCAAGAAGTATCAGACATGAGATAATAACTTTACATTATGTGGTAGGTATTGTACAGTATCCATTTCTAGGTGAAAAAAGCTGGCACTGGTTGACAAGGAGCCTTATATTTGATAGTCCCATATTCACTTGTATTGCTCATATTCACATTTGTGCCTTTAATGTTCAATGGTCATAGTATAAAAGGGAAGTTCGGAGAGCTATCAAAGACTTGCTGTAGTGTAGGTCAACAATACCAGATGCATTGGGTTCAAACACCTGGCAACTCCACCAATCATCCATTAGACAACAGTGTATGGTGCCGAAATAGAGCTCCATATGCTGTGCGATGGCCATGCTGTGCTATGGTAGCTGAGCAGCTGTGAACCCATTCCTTCTGCCTCTCTAAACTGTGCTGAGAACAGCTGATCAGTGAGGGTGCTGGGTGTCTTTCTATTACTGATCCGATACTGATGACCCATCCTAAGAAAAGTCCAATATTCAGACTTGGACAATCCTTTTAAGACAGTGTTAGGACAGAACTCACCATCACTTAAGACTAATTAATATGTAAAATTCCTACCAGCTACCACAGTGCTCTATTCAATGCCACTGTAAGGTCAAGCAGATAATAACTTTATAACCTATTGAATTACTCCTATTTTCATTGAGCATTTATGTTTTATCTTAATTTTTAAATGCATTCACCTTCACTCCAAACAAAAAGACTCCCAAACTATGTGCTATTATCATATATCTTGATCTTGGCTTTAAAAAAATGTGTAGTTTTTCTACATCCATATAAAAGTTTTAATTAATAACAAAACACAATCTATTAAGGTCAGAGCGCTGTTACATAACTACACATAAAAGTGTAATTCACTCTGCCAATTCTTATTGATGTGTGTCAGATGATTATTAATTCATTATATTTACCCTAGTGAAGATGTCCTTTGGGCCATTACACAGTTAGGAACAAACTGATTCAGGATTCATGTGCTGTATCTATGTAATATTCATCTACTTTGAACTGTGGAAATAATTCCCTGGAGAGTTAAAAAAATGTAGGACATTCCTGCAAATTATCATAATTTTAAGGGGGGAAAATTATGCTCTTATTTTAATAGAAAATAAAATATGTTGCTACTATGTATGTTCCTGCAACTTAGAACATTGCATCTATATATTAAAATATACTATAATAAATAAATGAATGAGTTAAAATGTCAGCATTGTCTGACAAACCAATATATAAGTTACAAAGATATTTTACTTAAAACATAAGATAATACAATAATATTCATGTATATTTACTTTAGAAATTGCATGGCACATTTATCTTTGTCCTTCTACATAGGCAGATGAGCTGCAAGTAACAAATGTCAATCAATGATTTAGGAAGTTGTTTAGTGCCTGTTTGCTTCCATTGGCATGAAACTATTAACAGTGTGTGCTGATAAATGATAGCACTATCGTTCATGCCCACAAAGTTTCATTAATGTCAGAAACCCGTTTCCTATATACACAAGGGGATGTCCTGCTGACAAATTATTTTTATGCCCACGTAAAAGGTGCATGAATGTGAAATAACATTCACTCTAATTTTTGTTTGATTGCTAGAAAAGTTTACACGGAGCAATGATTGTGAATGAATGTTTGTACAAATGTGCGCTCAGGAAATCATTCACTTCAGTGAAGGAGCTGTGGTGTAGGCTATTAGCAGGAAGCTGTTGGGTGGGGCCCCAGAACAAGTTTCTCTGGTGGGCCTAAGGCCCTTCAGTCCGACACTGTATAATGGAGAACTATTATATATAAGGGTGGGTTACTATATATAATTGTGAAACTTAAATATGAGGGGGCTATTATAAGGGGGAACTATTATTTATAAGACGAGCTATTATTTATAAGGGGAGAACTATTATATATAAGGCATCCATTATAAGGGGGAGCTATTATTTAAAAGAGGGGAACTTTTTATAAGGGGGGTGTAATTGTTAAGTGTTCTTATTTATAAAGGGGGCTATTAGTGATAATGGGGACTATTATTTATAAGGGTAGCTATTATTTATGAGGGGGCCATTATTTATAAGGTAGCAGTATTATTTTTACGCGGTGACTGTTACTGATAAGGGGAATATTACTGATACAGGGCACTATTTATTATTTATAAGGGAGCTATTACTGATAAAGGTGTAATATTTATAAGCAGGGACTATTATTTATAAGGCGTTATAATAACTGATGACTGGGCGCAAAAATCTATTATGTGGTACAAAGGTGCTTATTTGAATTGTGTGTGGTAAAATGGGGCTTGTTATTACTTTTTTGTTGGCAGAAAGGAGGCGTTATTATAGGGGTTGCCACTGGAAGATGATGGTGTTTTTTGCATATCAGCATTTGGGGCCCCGCTTATAATTTTGCCCAGGGCCCCACTTTGTCTAAAACCGGCCCTGCATATATGCCAAGTATATAGTACAGCTTCTGATGTATTCTCAGTGAAAGAAGCAGGGATATAATTTTTGCTGGACATAAGATTTCTTGCTGTGCCTCACTGAGAAAGCCCAGCATTGGCAACAACATTTGTAACAGTTAAAGGGGTTGTCCAGGATAAAAGCTAATTCCTACACTAATCTAAACACCATCCCCTGCCTACTTTCTAAATAACATAATTTATCAGAAATTTATTTTTACCCACATTTGCTGGTTATCCGGTGATGATCTGTTTCCCCGTTTCCGTAAATGGAATGTCACTACTTCCCTCTACTACTACTAATAATAATAATGGGAACGGGGGTGGGTGGGATAGCTAGAGAGACAGGGAGGGGGTGTATGGGTGGGAGAGAGGAGGGAGAGAGAGAGAGAGAGGGGGGGAGTGAGGTGAGAGGGAGCTAGTGTGGAAGCTATGTAGCAGGAAGCTGAACCATGTAAACAAATGCAGAAGATGCCAGGAGCTCCCAGAGACACCCAGAAATCACTCAAAACACTGCTAAAAAAGTATATGGGTGCATTTATTAACCCATTAATAGCACTAACAGACCTTTTTTTCTAAAAAAAAAACATTTTTTGCCCAGAAAACCCCTTTAAGGATAGATGTCCTGATACAACCTCAAAGCAGTGAGGGGAAAAGCAAGTAGGTAAGCACTTCCACACTTAAACTTCTCTCCACATCAAGTGGTTATCTAATTGCTTTTCCTTAACCTTAACTGTTATAAATAATGCTGCCTATACTGGTCTTTTCTGTAAGAAGCATAAAGAAAGCCTTGGTCCAGCCAAAATAATATCCCTACTTCTTATCCTGAGGATGCAGCAGAAACTGTACTGTATTCTACAGAGCCTCACTAAAATGCACAGACATTTTGAACACCAGGGGGTGCTGTTACATGTACTGTAGATAACTGCAATATTTCTGCAAGGAATTTTTAACAATACTTTACAAATACACTATAATGCATATTCAGTTCAGCATTGCAAAAGGTAAAAATCAGTAAGATTTCTGCAACTAACACTAAGTTGGAAACCAAGCGCTGGAGAGTTCTGAAGTGGGCAGTAATGAGTCTGGATCTAAATCCCATTGAACACCTGTGTAAAGATCTTAAAATTGCTGTTGGGAGAAGGCACCCTTCAAATATGAGAGACCTGGAGCAGTTTGTGAAAGAAGATGTTCCAAAATTCCAATTGAGAGGTGTAAGAAGCTTGTTGATTATAATCGGAAGAGATTGATTTCAGTTATTTTTTCCAAAGGGTGTGCAGCCAAATAATGATGTAAGGGTCTTGACAAACGTAGCAACCCTGACACTACTGCAGCGGTCTGGGAGGAAGGACAGAGACAAGTGAGCCCTAATCTCACCCCAGCCACTGTCCCTTCCTACTTGTCTCACTGTCCTAATGACAGGAACAACTTGGAGCCGGTCCCTACTCTGAATAAGTGACAACACAGAACGAAGACAGGACGCACAAACAACAAAAGAGAGGTCAGGAAGCCAAGGGGTCAGTAACAAACGAGCAAAGCAGTACAAAGTCAAAATCCAAGAGAATAGTCAGGGGCAAGCTAAAGGGTCAGAGAATCAAGTAGCAAAGTATAAAGGAAAAGTAAGAGCAGGCAAAACACAAGTGAAATAACTGGCAGCCATGTGAGGGCTGACAACCTGTTTATAGAAAGTCTGGGACCAGCCCCAGAGCTGATAGGTACACAGGCTGTCAATCACTCAGGCCAGGAAGAGATTAACTCTATGCAGTCCAGAGAGAAATGTTCCTAATTACATGGGTGTGGCTTTACACAGCAAGAGAACTAGGACCATGTTCAGACTGAGCATCAAGAAGCTTACACAAAGAACCAAATTGAAGACACCTCCTTCGCCACAGCGTGCGAGCGGAGGGCGGCGCCGAGACCCGAAACGGCAGAGACGTTACAAATAAATTGAGGATGCCAGTAATATTATCTCACCAAATTTTTAAGTTTTGCGTGAAATTATATCATTTTTGCTTTTTTTTCTCTGCTTTTTAGTGTTGCTCCAATACACACAAAGGAAATAAACTTGTGTATAACAAAACACGTGTAATTGCAATAATTTTCTGGGAGAAATACTTAATTTTCTTGAAAAAAATTTAGGGGTGTCAAACACTTACAGCCATGACTGTATATATATATATATTGACTACTATGTGCATATTGCATCATTAGTAACACATAAACATTAATAATAATAATAATAATATTACTGACGAAGAAGAAGAAAAAGAAAGTATTATTATTATTATTATTATATTATGTGTATTTATTATGATACTAAGATATATTTATTTATTATGTGGGATATTAGCTAGATAGCAGCGGCAGGGCAGACCCAAAATAGTCAGAGAAAGGGACATAATGTCTGGTGAAAATGGGGTTTTCCCCCTGTGTTTTTATTTTATTTTAGAATCATTGAGTATTTACTTCAGTACAATCAGGGCCGGTTTTAGACAAAGTGGGGCCCCGGGCAAAATTAAAAGTGGGGCCCCAAATGTTGAAATACTGTACCTACTACATAGTTACATTCTGTTAATTTGATGTGCTGCAGTGCTTACAGGGGTGTTCCTAAGGTCTTTAAGTCTGGGGCACCCCACGTTGTGAAAACGCAACGTTTTACAGTACCTGCAAAGTGGAGGGGATTCTGACTAATCCCATACACACATTGCAGAAAAAAAATCTGCAGCGGAAAAGCTGCGTTTTCACAGCATGTCAATTATACCTTCATAAATGCTGGTGTTTTCCGTAAAGGTATAATAGGTACAGAAAGTCCACAGAGGAAAACTCTGAGATCGCAATGAAAAACGCTGCTGAAAAAAACGCAATGCGTTTCCACCGCAGTCTTTTCCGCAGCATGGGCCCTTAGCATAAAGGGGTTGTTTCATTTGTATGTAAATTTTTTTGCATAGCCAAACTAGTTGCTTGTGACCCTTTATAAATCAGGTACACAAGTAACAAGGCATATGTCTTTTCCTACACACATTAAAAAAATGTACATATATACAGAATTATCAAATAGGACCGCTATACCAGGACTAAATACTGTCACGTCACCCGCTGACTGCTATACCAGGACTAAATACTGTCACGTCACCCACTGACCGCTATACCAGGACTACATACTGTCACGTCACCCACTGACCGCTATACCAGGACTAAATACTGTCACGTCACCCACTGACCGCTATACCAGGACTAAATACTGTCACGTCACCCACTGACCGCTATACCAGGACTAAATACTGTCACCTCACCCACTGACCGCTATGCCAGGTCTAAATACTGTCACGTCACCCGCTGACCGCTATACCAGGACTAAATACTGTCACGTCACCCGCTGACCGCTATACCAGGACTAAATACTGTCACGTCACCCGCTGACCGCTATGCCAGGACTAAATACTGTCACGTCACCCGCTGACCGCTATACCAGGACTAAATACTGTCACGTCACCCGCTGACCGCTATGCCAGGACTAAATACTGTCAAGTCACCCGCTGACCGCTATACCAGGACTAAATACTGTCACGTCACCCGCTGACCGCTATACCAGGACTAAATACTGTCAAATCAGCCACTTACTGCCAGACTCCCCTCTGTCCTCATAGTATAATCCACAAATAGCAGCTTTTACTGTATAGTGTTCTCCTTGTAGCGCCAAACCCTATGATCAGAGTTACTCCATTCCCCATCTTGAGAACATAACTGCCCCCTTTTATTTGCAGATGCCATCTCATAACGCCAGCCAGCAATTAACCTCTTCCTGCCCTGCACTGTAATAGAATGCTGCAGTAAGCAGTTTGTTCCTAGGACTAAACTTTACAGAGACTGACAAATGACCTTTTATGCCACGTGGGGCCCCGGCCTTAAGGCTGAGGTCCCACTTTGTGGAAAAGCAGCTTTTTTTGTTGCAGATTTTGCTTCAGTTTTTTGAGCCAAAGACAAGCAGGGCTACAAAACTATTGTGAAATATCTAGGAAACTTCTTACACTCCTGGCTCAATCCACTCCTGGCTTTGGCTCAAAAAACAGAAACAAAATCTGCAACAAAAAAATCCGCTTTTCTGTAATGTGAAACACAGCAATTGTGGCTGCTGCAGAAATGTGTGAGCAAAGTGAATAAAATGTCATCATTTAATCTCATCCACAGCAGGTTAATTTCAGCTGTGGAGTCACGGGAATTTCCACATATATTTACCGTAATAGGGGAAGAAAGTGCAGAGAAAAATGCATCAAAAGCTCAATGAAAAACGCTGTGGGAAAAAACAATGTGTTTTTGCTGCTTTTTATCTCCTGTGCTTTTTAGCTGCGTTTTGCTGTGTTGGGCCTAATCCTTAAAGGGGTTGTCCAGGAATTACAGGTTTCTGCAAGGAGGCCGGGGAAGGTGAAAAATAAAACCCACACTCACCTGTCCCTGGTCCTCCCACCCCTGTCCGTTCCAGCGGCGCCCTGGGGCTGGTTCCAGCGGCAGTCCTCGCCACACGTAACCGCTGAGGCCTATCATCCGCCTCAGCAGCCTAAGGAAAGGAACCTGGATGTCACTCACATAAGTCACCTGTGATGTCCCGTGTCCTTTCCGTAGGCCGCTGATTGGCCTCAGCAGTTACGTGCGGCGAGGACTTCTGCCAGAACAAGCCCCCGGGCGCCACTGTACCGGACAGCTGTGCGAGACACCGTGGACAGGTGAGTATGCGCTTTCTTATTTTTCACCTTCCCCAGCCTCCTTGTAGAAAACAGTAATTCCTGGACAACCTGTTTAACATCTCAATATACTGAGCATCACACTATACAATACAATTCTAGTATGTATAATGGTACACATGTACAGAAGAAAACACAGACAATAATATGCTGTATATACCTACATATATACCATATATTTACACACATACATTCATATACAATATACACACACATACCTGTCTACAATCATACAGTACTCACACAGTAGCTAACACACATACTATAAACAAATATACACATATATACACATTATATACATATTTTACACAAAACATACACTTACATTTGGCTGAATTGCTGGGTGAACTGGAAATGGAGGAAGCTCATGTGCAGCTCTGTCTGGCAATAGTGAAAGCATCGCAGCAAATTCCCCCCTGCACACTACAATGTGCTGGATGCCTCACTGCATGGGGGGGGGGGGGGGGGGAAGCTAGTAACTGTTTCTAAGTGCCAGCAAACTGTAGAAGCAGCGACCAGCAGAATCTGTATCTGCCGATGCTTTCATCTACTGCCGATTAAGAGTCCTAATAGTAGGGAAAGTATGGGGCCCCTATGGGTGTTGGGGCCCTGGGCAATTGCCCAGTTTGCCCCCCCCCCCTAACGCCGGCCCTGAGTACAGTCATGCAATATAAATGAAATATTTTTAATCAGAAATAAAATAAAAATTATTTATGATTTATATTGTTGTTGGTAGCAATTATTGATGATTTGCGTAATCATTCAATATAGGTTGTTTCTAACATTTTTTGAGTTTGACACACTTGATTATCATCTAGGTCTGTGGTGGAGAACCTATGACATGCGTTCCAGAATGGGCACTCAGAGCCCTCTGTAGTACAGGATCAGCCAAGGGGAATTAATCTTAGATATGGATTCCATTTGTGGCTGATTGATAGCACACCCTTTAGTCCCCAGACCCTCGCAGACTTAATGTCTGCAGTCACATACACAGTCCTTCTTTGCAAGTGTGAAACTCATTAACTCAGCAGCGGAGATTCTGGAGTGATGTGTATTCTAACATTTCGAGTAGATGGGATGACTCCGGCAGAACTTAAAAGGAAATATAGTAAAGTGATGATATTTTCTGAGAGGAGCATCCTACAGTCGCACCGATAAATTCCTTGGGTGTACAAGACTGGGGCGGACACATCCAGTCCAAACATGGCACTGTTGGAAACAGTGAAAAGGTCCAGACACTGAACTCCCTACCCAAGGTGATCTGGAGGGGTCATTCCTGGTGTCTACACGATGGGAACATCGCCATGAACCCCATCACAGAGGAAGATGAGAGGGAGTACAGAGAATTGAACTGGGATTTTGTGGATTGGTGCCAGCGGAACCACCTTAGGATTAATGCTGGGAAGACCAAGGAGATGGTGGTGGACTTTCTCAAGCGCAGATATCCTCCAAAACCAGTGGACATCCAGGGGATGGGCTTTGAGATAGTCAACACCTATAAGTACCTGGGTGTGCTCCTCAATAATAAGCTGGACTGGGCAGATCACTTGAATGCACTGTATAGAAAGGGCCACAGCAGGCTGTACCTGCTTAGGAGGTTGAGAGCCTTTGGAGTCCAGGGGGCACTTCTTAGGGCATCAGCCATCATCTTTGGAGTGGTCTGCTGGGGGAGTAGCATATCAACCATGGATAGGAATAGACTCAACAAGCTGATTAGAAGGGCCAGCTCTGTCCTGGGGAGCCTCCTGGACCCAGTGCAGGTGGTGGGTGACAGAAGGATACCGTCCGTGGTGAGCTCCATGCTGGAGAATAACTCCCATCCCATGCATGATACTATGGAGCTCACCGTGGAGCACATTGGACTATGTGGGGCCCTTCACTATTTATATCACACACTGTTTTATAGCAGACATGTGATATTATTACAGTCAATATAAAACAGATCCTGTGCAAAGTAAATAGTGAACATTAATTGTTCAAAAGTATACCAAATGCAAACTTCTAGCTATCACTACAAAGTTTTTTGCATCATTGAAAGCTCTGTAAAGCCCCATTTACACGACCGTATTCTGTGGATCTGCACAGTATTAAGGTTAAATTGCCGTGTAGGCACTTTGTGATAAATTAATGGGTTTTGGATTATAGTTTGAGCACTCAGTCTCTGAAAGGTTTGCCATCACTGATCTAGGTGATAGAAATTTCTTCAGCTAATAACAGTAACACTAATAATGTGATTCCAATATCAAATGTAGAACTTGAGAGTAGACAGTAATACAGTATGCATAGTCTAATCAGTTTTCATTATTACACTATATCAGTTTATGCCATTTGACTATCTATTCCACATATATCTATACACAATCTTAAAATCTTAAGAATATTTAGAAGGAATGCCTTAAACTAAGAAAATTTTGAAGTATTCAAAAAGGTTTTTTTCCACAATGCTAAAGGATTCAGAGAATTAAATAATGGATTAAATGTACCTCAATGTCAAGCCCAAAATGTTTGGCCAATGTCCTTGTTATAAATAGAAATTCAGTAAATTTTTTAATCTGGGAGTCAATGCTGACAATGTGCTCATATTAGTATTCCAAGCTATTGTATATACATATTATCTTTAAGCTTTATCATTCCCTTAGTTTTCCTTGGTTACCCCAACTGTCCAGAAAATCTTGACAGTCCTTGACTTTTGGCTATGTAACTGAAAAGTCTAATATTTTGAAATCCAATTTCATTTATGTTTCATTCTCTAGACCAGGGGTCAGCAACCCCTGGCACGTGTGCCAAGAGGGGCACGCGAGGCTTATTTCACTGGCACGGCAGCCCGAGTCCTCACCCAGCAGATTCGATCGGACCAAACACGGCCGAAACGAAACTGCTATTATACTGTGGGGTCTCTTTAGACCCCGAGTATAATAAGCGGAGACTCAGGAGAAGTGATGAAACATAAAAAGCAATGATACTCACCTTGTTCCCTGCGCTCCGCGGCGGCTGTGCGATCTGCCGGCACTTCCGACAGCTGACAGGGCCTCAGAGGTCACGTCTGCGTCTGACGTCATTACGCATAATGATGCGACGTGACCCCAGAGACTCAATCTGCGGTCGCTGACTACAGGCAGAAGTGCCGAAGAGAACAGAGAACACAGCGGCTGCGGAGAGTGGAATGGTGAGTACATTGTTTTTTTTATGTTTGTCACCTCTCTTGATCCTGCACTTATTATACTCGGGGGTCTGAAGAGAACTATAGGACCTAATACCGTGTGCAGGGACCACTATAGGACCTAATACCGTGTGCAGGGACCACTATAGGACCTAATATCGTGTGCAGGGGCCGCTATGGGACCTAATACCGTGTGCAGGGGCCGCTATGGGACCTAATACCGTGTGCAGGGGCCGCTATGGGACCTAATACCGTGTGCAGGGGCCGCTATGGGACCTAATACCGTGTGCAGGGGCCACTATGGGACCTAATACCATGTGCAGGGGCCACTATGGGACCTAATACCGTGTGCAGGGACCGCTATAGGACCTAATACCATGTGCAGGGACCGCTATGGGACCTAATACCGTGTGCAGAGGCCGCTATGGGACCTAATACCGTGTGCAGGGACCGCTATGGAACCTAATACCGTGTGCAGAGGCCACTATGGGACCAATACCGTGTGCAGGGACCGCTATGGGACCTAATACCGTGTGCAGGGCCGCTATGGGACATAATACCGTGTGCAGAGGCTGTTATGGGATATAATACCGTGTGCGGGGACCGCTACGGGACCTAACACCGTGTGCAGGGATGGCTATGTGACCTAATACCGTGTGCAGGGACCGCTATGGGACCTAATACTGTGTGCAGAGGCCACTATGGGACCTAATACCGTGTGCAGGGACCGCTATGGGACCTAATACCGTGTGCAGGGACCGCTATGTGACATAATACCGTGTGCAGCGGCCACTATGGGACCTAATACCGTGTGCAAGGACCGCTATGTGACATAATACTGTGTGCAGGGGCCACTATGTGACATAATACGGTGTGCAGGGGCTGTTATGGGATCTAATACCGTGTGCAGGGGCCACTATGTGACATAATACTGTGTGCAGGGGCCACTATGTGACATAATATGGTATGCAGAGGCTGTTATGGGATATAATACCGTGTGCAGGGGGTGTTATGGGACCTAATGCCGTGTGCAGGGGCCACTATGTGACATAATACCGTGTGCAGGAGCCGCTATGTGACATAATACTGTGTGCAGGGTTCACTATGTGACATAATACTGTGTGCAGAGGCTGTGATGGGATATAATACCTTGTGCAGGGGCCGCTATGGCACATAATACCGTGTGCAGGGGCCGCTATGGCACATTATTCTGTATAACGGTGTGTTTTCTGCATTAAGGATGTGTTTTTGCACAGAAAACACAGGCATTTTTTTTTTTTTGTGCAAAAATGCACCATGTGAACGCAGTTTTACATTGAAGTAAAAGTTTCAGTGGCCTAAGACTATATCTGCGTCCAGATACATAGTGTGTATTCACCATTAGGATGCTGCCATACGGTGCTCCTGGACACTTACATTTATCACTAATTGGGGGCTGTACATGGACTTTCATTGCTTCTAATCGGAAAGTACAGGTGCATCCCAGGAAATAGCAGTAAAGCATCTGGTGCCAGCACTTCTGTGTTATGGTTTGTGGTATATGACCTTAGTTTAGGGGTCGTCAGACTTACAATTATTGACCAGCACTCCGAGTACCTCATCTTTGATTTTTTTAATTAAAATCGGCACGCTGAACAAAAAAGGTTGCCTACCCCTGCTCTAGACCTTTATCATGCACAATTGACACAATAGGTACCATACAGACAATATGATCTAGGTATGTAACAAGTTGGCTTTATAAAAAAAAAAAAACAACTGCCATTTTGTTACGTATTTGGTTGTTTTTACCTTCTAGTTACCTTGATAATCTAGCCGCGCCTATAGCAATGAGATCTAAAATGTTAGGACTGAAACATTACATGTATATTAGATTCCAGTTACAATAAATGTTGATGCATAACGATACTGGATTGCGGAGTTGATGTGACAATAAGTCCCTACTCTAACACCATATTAGGTTGTCCAGAATAACAAAAAAGGAGGTTATGATCTTAGTTTAAATGTCCATATCTGTCAAGAAGATGTTTTACAATGCAGTCTAACACAAATGGTTTTGCTTTGCTTTACTAGATACGCTTAGCCATGGTGGTATTAGATCAACATCTACTAACATGGGAAGTATTTGACCCCATATGCACTGGCAGCTCTGGCATTGGTTCATTACACTTTTCACACTGGGTATTATAGTGTCTCCTAGTTTGCCATTTCTAGAATCTCAAAAATGTTTAACTAAAGAAGACATTCTCCTGGTTCATCTAGTTTGTGTCAGACTGGGGACACACTACTTATAGTGCACAGGTCCCTACCTTTTGTGGCCCAGAGCACTTTTATGATTTTATTCTATTTGCTCAGATTTACTTAATTACATTTTAGACAAGTTTCAATAAAGGTTAAATTTTAGATCCAATGTTTGGTCTGTAAATTTTGTTCCACATGCAATATATTATAATTTTTTATACAATGAACCCCAATAATGTGGTATCATAATTATGACATTTTCTTTTTTGTATCTACATTAAATACCTGCTATATTTACACTCTACTGTGTATTCTAATTCATTATTACATGGCATAATAATAATATACCTTCAACAATGCCATGTTTAACTAGGTAAGAATATTGTAAAAGTTTAAGGGAATGAATTGTCAACTGTAGTGGCTAAGTCATGTGCAGTGTTGTGGATTTGATAACATATATCGTAATACTGGCATCAGTCACTGAGGTGACTAAGCACAGAGGAACTGTAAAATGAGTAGTTCAATTAAGTTGTTTTTCATCATGTGAGATATTTCAAATTAGTTACAATTTTGCTTTGAGTCATAGAAAATTATCCAAAAACATCCACAATTTGGAACTTCTTCTATTGACTAGCCTTACAGAGCCTGGCAAATAAACAAAACATTGTTGGGAATTATTTATTATAAAAGTATTAGCACCACAATATATATTTATACTAAAAAAATATAAAAAGCTGCTCTATGCCATCAAAATGGAATAACTTGAGGCAGACTTGTGTGAGAATAACTGGATAACACAGACATGTCAAATCGCTGGGAGTCTCCTGGTTTAAGGACCCCCTCACCTGGTTACATGACCAATAGCCTCTTTCAACCACCTTCCAGGTCATTAGTATTCACTGCACAGTGACCTCACCTCAGTGCAGTGAATATTAATGAGGAACCCATGAACCAAAGTATGTAAGGCTGTAAGTCTACTGACTGAGCTACAACCTCTATTATTTTGATACTATTGTACTGTGCCTACATAAGGTATTGATATATATATATATATATATATATATATATATAACACACTGCTCTGTGTGTATATATATATATATATATATATATATATATATATATATATATAAGATCTCTATAGGCCAGTAATAAGCATACAATGTACTGGTATATAGAGAGAATTCTATATATCTACATATGCAGGGAAAGAAAAAGCTTGAAGTGCAAAAAAACATATCTAATAAAAAAAAATTATAAAAATAAGGCTTTAGTAATTTATTATTAAAAATAATATTATAATACAATTATTAACATAAGGATTTAGCAATTTTGTATTATTAAAAGTAATATTATAATACAATAAATTAAATAAGGCTTTAGAAATGTTTAATTAAAAATATGCTATAATACATATAATATGTTTAAAGTGATCACTAAATGGTGCAGTTTATCTTAATTAATTAGTAACAATCTGAGTCTAATATTATTTAACATGGTCTGGGTATATGTAATTATGTCCTTTAATAAAGGCCATTCTCACTGTTGCCATGACTTGCCATTCACAAATCATCCCGGGATGGTTCCAAGTCTCTGATAACATGAGTCAGACTTGTGTCTGACTGCCAAATATGGCCAATAATTCTACCATATTGTGAAAACAGGTCACTGAGAGAAAACTTCCTAAAGTATATGAATATAATTCACTGAAAAAGGAGGAAGTGGCTATACAGTAAAACTTAACCTTTATTTAAGTATATTATTAAAATTAAGGAACCCAAAATGAATAAGCCTAAAATAAGACAATAGTGACTAGTGCCATTACTTGATGATAATATTCTTTGGTCAAGATAGTCACTGATAAGGGATTGATTGGCATCCAAGTATAAAATGGATGGCAATAATGTAGGACAACGTAATAAACTAAATGCCCAAATACACATGCAAAAAATGTATGTTCAGATAAATAGTTCACACACAATTGATGTTTGTTATGGGCAAAAAACAAACTATAATCAGTATCTGCAGATAGTACCTTAATGTATATACAGGATGTGTATATATAGATGACACTAATACAAACGTATTGCACTGGTATAGCACAATATAAGTAGATAGGAGAGCTGTAGAGTGTATGATAACTGGTCAGAAAAATACATAGCAATTATTATAACAATTGTTCCCCTTTAAGATAAATCAGAGGATTCAATAACACCTTCAAATGGTGTAACTGTGTCTGTAAAATATAAGTGAGAGATCCTTAAAATACCATGAAGTTAGATCAACCTTCCCTATATAGTAATTTTGTGACCAAGATACACTGACTGCATCAACTGTGCTAGCCCTCACAAGTAGCAATTTCAGTGCTAGAAATGAGCAGTACTAGCTTCATGTAAGATATCAAAATCCTCAACATGTTTCTCCTTAACAAGAGGATCATCAGGTTGAGGTATTAGAAAAATGCACTATAAACAGGAATCCCTAAAAGGACTTTTCAGTAAAACTGCATTTCCCAGCTTCTAAATGTTAGAAGCTGGTTGTAAGGGAATCGCTAGAGGAGAGATTCCCCAGTAGCTGCTGGAGAACCCTAGGGGGAGGGGCACAACAAGACAGTGAGCCCTAAAGCTGAAAAACCCCCACTGGCCCTGCCTTTTGCCTGACTGTCCTAGGTGACAGCCGACAACTCAGAGCCGATCCCTACAACACAGAACGCAGACAGAACAAACAACAAAAAAGGGAGGTCAGAAAGCCAAGGGTTCGGTAACAGACAAGCAATGTAGTACAGAATCAAAATCCAAAAGAATAGTTAAGTCAAGGCCAGAGGTCAGGAATAGGAATACAGATAACAAAAAAGCAAGGAGTAATAGCCAGAATGCAAGAAGCAATAACCAGCGACCATGTGAGGGCTAACAACCTGTTATAGAATGACAGGACCTGCACCAGACTGGATTGGTAGACAGGCTGTCAATCACACAGGCAAGGCTGAGATTAACTATTAGAGGAGCAGAGAGAAACAAAGATACAAGAGACGGGTGTGGATGAAATTCAATTACAGACAGGAGGTATTAGGACAGTGTTTAGAATGAGCAACAAGAAACCTACGCAAGGAATCAAACTGAACACGCCTCCTTCGCCGCAGCGTGCGAGCAGAGGGTGTCGCAGAGACCCGAACAGGCAGAGACGTTACACTGGTACTCAGAGTAATCCTGCCTTGTCTAGCAGTGTGCACACATATATATAAGGTTCCGCCCCTTACCGCTCCCTCATGATGTCATGTGGCAGCCTGAATGGCTCATACAGCCGTCAATCATCAGCCACATCTATATTGATGTCAGAGGGGTGGGAGGGGTAGATGAATGGGCTGAATGTGATACTACCAATCAGGGAGAATTGCGTCAAATGACGTCAGCACTACTCCCTGTGGATAGTAAACAAAACAGCTAAAAATCAGCTGATTAGACTGATGCTGGGGCGAGGAAGGTAAGTATATATATATATATATATATATATATATATATATGCAACAGACAGTCAGTACACATCTAAAACCCCAAATGTATAGAGAGACATAAGGTAAGGCAGACTGAATCTCCTATATTTTACCAGGGGCAAACAAACCTTAATGCAAGATGTAATAATTTGACCAAAAGTGTCACATGATTGTGTAAGAGCATACATGAATTGCAGCAGTAGGAGGATCTCCTTCATGTGAATGGAACATGTACCCGGTTTTGATAAAAAACACACTAAGTTCAGCATTGACCTGTATTAAGCAGCCTCAAAAAAAAAAAAAAATTGATAGGACTACAAAGCAAGCAGAGGTATTATCATAAGTAAGGAACGACTATATGAATGATGCAAAAGATATACCATCATTAAGTCTGAGGCTTAACGCTCTGCAACCTGAACGTCCATTGTGCCTCTTTTCTAAGTATTTTTTGTCAAGATCACCCCCTCTGAGGGTTGGACGGTCTTTTTCTACGCCCTGAAAAGTTAATCTATACACAGAGACAATGTGAAGCACTACTGTAAAGCTAAATGTTTTATCTTTGAAAACAGCAGTTTAATGACTTGCATATGCTGCCATGCTACTCCCATCCACACACTGCCTAAGGGAATAAAAACCGCAGAGAAAAATGCAAACACACAATGAAAAACGCTGTGGACAAAAACCAATGTGTTTCCACTGTTTTTTTGGGGGGGTTTTTTGCTGCATTTTTTAGCTGTGGTTTGCTACATGGGGCCTTAGCCTTAAGCCCCATGTTGTGGAAACGCGTTTTTGCCTACTGCGGAAATACAGCTTTTTTGCCTACTTAAGAAACGCAGCACAAAAAAAATGTTGCATTTTACATTACCAGCAAAGTGAATGAGATTCTGGATAATCTCATCCACACAATGCGGAAAAAAATGCTGTGGAAAAGCTGGGTATTCAAAAACTCATGCATTTTTTAAAACGCCAAAGAGAAAAATACATAAAAAAGTGAAAGACACTACAGAAAAAAAAACCCAGTGCCTAGAGTTTTACGACACATTTGTAAAAAAATATAAACTGTAATTATGAAGAGATCACACATCTAAAATTGGGCCAGCATAATCCATGCTCTAACTGGCACTGGCTGCAGTGTTAAAACCATTTGCTTACTGAAATTTCTATATAATATTAGTGTGTCTACTCAAAATTACCAACAACTGAAGGAGCAAGGGAACGATTTATGTATGATGCTGTGTATCACTTTTCATGCAACCTACAGATATAATGGTGCAGAATTACTAATGTGCCTTTAGTTTTACCTCAGGTTGAGCCATAATTCTATGCCACATTTATTAAATGTTTTAGATACTTTATTGCACCTCCCTAGACAAAGTGCATGGCTTGACAGTAAAGTGATGTGGTTGTAAAAAATGAGGACAGCAATGGTAAATCTGCCTATCATCATGTTTTGACCCCTTCCTGCCGGTGACATTTTTTGATTTTTGTTTTTTTGACTCCCCGCCTCCCAAACCCCATAACTTTTTTTTTATTTTTCCGCTCTCAGAGCCATATGAGGGCTTAATGTTTGCGGGACAAATTGTTCTTCATAATGATACCATTTATAATTCTGTACAATGTACAGGGAAGCTGGAAACAAATTCAGAATTGGGTGGAATTGGAGAAAAAGCGCATTTGTGCGACTTTATGGGCTTTGTTTTTACGGCATTCACTCTGCAGCCAAAGCAACATGTCACCTGTATTCTATGTTTAAGTAAGATTTCGGGGATACCAAATTTATATAGTTTTATTTACATTTTAACCTTAACAAAAATCTAAAACTTTGCAAAAAAAGTTCTAAAAGTCGCCATATTCTGACACCCATAATTTTTTTATATTTCCGTGTAGGGGGATGCATAGGGCATCTTTTGTTGTGGGGCCAGGTGTACTTTTTAGTTATACTATTTTGGGGAATGTCTATTGATTTGATCACTTTTTTTTTTCAACATTTTTATTTTTGCCAAAACTGCAAAAAAAAACGACGGTTTTGGCACTTTTGATTTTTTTTTTCCCACTACAGTGTTCACCGTATGAGAAAATTTTTTATAGGTTTGTAGACCAGGCATTTTCAGACACAGGAATACCTAATGTGTTTCACAGAATTGAAGTACTTTTATATGTGTTCTAGGAAAAAGGGGGGTGATTTGAATTTTCAAATTTTTTTTATATATATATATATATATATATATATATATATATATATATATATATATATTTGAGTGGTATGATATGAAATATGCAACTCTTTAAACTTCTAGTCACAAATAATTACAGAGAGAAGAAAGAACAAGAATATAGAAGGAGGATGGAAAAAGAATGAGATTAAGGCCCTACATGGCGTAAACGCCTCAGAAAAAAAAACGCGCCGTTTTACAGTCACTACAAAGTGGATGGGATTCTGTTGAATCCCATCCACACATGGCAGAAAAATACACGTAGCAGACACGCTACGATTTCCAAAATTGTTGCGGTTTTGGAAATTGCAGCATGTTAATTATACCATGGAAACGCCGGCGGTTTCCTTATAGGTATAATTGAAGCAGAAAGTCCACAAAGGCAAACTTTTCCGGACTTTCTGTGAAAAGCGCTGCGGGAGAAACCACGATGCATTTCCACCGCGGTTTTTCGCTGTGGTCCACTACATGGGGTCTTAGCCTTAGGGCAGCAGCACATGATCGAAATTGATATGGGACAGTATGTCGCTGGGAGGCAGGGACTCCTAGTGTCATAGATAACTAGGAAGCAAGGAGTCCCGCTCCCAGCACGAAGTACAAGCTGGTACATCTGGCTAGCACACATGCCATGTTTCATGGGGGCTAAGGCCCCACGTTGCGAAAACGCAGCTTTTTTTGTTGCGGTTTTTTGAGCCAAAGCCAGGAGTGGATTGAGCAAAAGGTAGAAGTATAAGAACTTCCTATATATTTCCAATTCCTTTTGTAGCCATTCTTGGCTTTGGCTCAAAAAACCGCAAAATCTGCAAAAAAGCTGCGTTTCCGCAACGTGGGGCCTCAGCCTAACAATGGCTAGATGACTGTCTCAGAGTATCTACAAAATGGCAGGTCTTACCCATATGCAGTGGTTAGTACCTTTCAATAGTTGTCTAAAAGAGGACAGCCAGTAAACATGTGATATAGTCATGCATGGGAAGCAAAAACTAAATGTGTCGTCCTCTTTCATAATTTGGTTTAGAAACCGTTTTAGAAGGAATTTTACTTTTTTTTCTAGACTAACTCATTCTAATGGCAAAGTTGCAATGATGAAATAACTCACATCCTATATTTAACTGTACTGATAGACTGCTTTCAGAATAGTCACTTTGGATTATTCATTTACAGAGGTGTAAGGCTGAAATCCTTATTTCTTAAGTATTAGACAGGAATTATCAACATTTTATCCAGATCTGATTTCTTGTGACAGATTTTCAGTTCCATCATAGACAATGCATAATGGTTATCTTCTCTAAGAGCTCCATCCCTCTAGCGGACTCTGTTTTGGGTAGTCAAAGAAGTTTCACTGTATTTCTCCAAAAGACCTTCCCCTTGATAAAACCATCCTTGCCCTAGGTCCAGTTTATTTTAAATTCTCTTATTCCCTAGATACTGTACTACATAGTAATTCTCTGTTTGAGAGAACTACCAATATTATAGCAATTTGGGGTGGTCTGTAAGAGACCATTGGATTGGCCGTTGAAACAGCTGATACTGAATACTGTACATCCTCAATATTATGTCCTAGTAAACCCCTTTAATAATTACTTTATTATAAGTAGGTCAACTGGGGTTAAAAATCTTTATAAATCAACCAGACCCCTTCACAGCAGCAAAGCATTATTCACTCAAATTATTATTATCAACTTTTTCCAACACTACTTTCTGACAGTTTCCACATAACAAAAGGATTTTTTAATACTGTACAATATAAATCTAAATTTGTGAGTACATTAGAAAGATCTGAAAACTTCTAACAAGATATTAATCAAATAAGGGGTTAATGTTGAATCCTTCAACAGTTCTAGTATCTTGTATATGTATGACCTAAAGCTTAAAAATTCAGAGTTAAAAATAAAAGACTTTCTATTAATAAGTACGGTTTCTATAAAAGATAGTATTGCTGGAAACAAAAAGCGATTCGTTGTGTCTGAATGCAATTACTGTTTATGAAAGATTTCAGCCTTTGGAGAATGTCAGGAAGTAGAGAGAACACTAATCAGCTTAACACCTCTGTGTAATAAGTGTTAGCTGTCAGGTCTCATCTGCAATGCATGCTGAATATACCTCTCCCTTTCCCAATCACTAATTACTTGCTATAAAAATACATTCTCTGTAAACCCAAGCAGTCTGTGGATGTGTCGCAAATTGTGTCACAAAACTGCAATGAAATTTCTACACATAAAACCTTACTCAGCCCATCATTAATATGGCAGATTCAGAACAAGAACAATGTTACTTCCGACTAGCTGTGAATAATTGACACATGCATAACGCACACCTAACAAAACAAGAGTTGTCTGCTAACATATGTTCAAGCTATATATAGCTAAAACTTGTGACTTTTCTGTTACAGTCGCAGACAGAAAAGTGTCTCATGCTCAAAGTATACAGTACACTGCACAATCATGAAGGATTTGACACTAAATTCACTGTGCAATTCAATGTGCAGCCCTCTCCTGAATACCAAATCATACTGGATGCTGGCAATATTCCTCTATTGAATTATTGGATTTACTTGGCAAAGCTTGAATGTTGCTAAAGGAGTCATTAACAAAACTTACACAGGTGATATTGTCATTTTATACGTGTTACCAATGCACCATTACAAGCAGCTCAGGCAGAACATAAACTGGCAGAATTTCCCCAGGAGGGGCTGCACAGTTCTCTAGAAAATGAATATAAATTGGACATTTGAAGACATTGCTAGGAATGATACTAAAAAGGCTGTAATGTGGTAGTTAAATCAAGATTTCAGACACAGGTCTTGTGTTTTGTGGCCTGTCAGCAGGCCTGCATCCGCCATGAGGAGAGTCCCTGAGAGGACAGCACTGGCAAGTGGTTTGGTTGCAGACAGTGATTGCAAAGCTACACTACTGTCTGCCACTGACCACGGCCTGTAAATCTCCCCCTCTGCCCCCAAAGTGTTAGGGGCGCCTTTGGATGGATCCCTCCCCTTTTGCACCAAACTGTACAATTATTGTATTTACAGAGCAGGGATGTGGCAGGCAGGACCTCCTCTTGCACACAGCATGTGTGTGTCTACTATTTTCCTCTCAGTGGTACCAAAGACAAGGGGTTGAGGTTCTGGGAGGAAAGTATAGATGCACACAGGCTGTGTGCCTGCCACATCTCTGCACTGTAAGTAAAATATATTTATAAAGTGCTACAGAACATTGAGTAGTATGTGGGGGAGGGGAACTATTACCTTTGGGGGCACTATTAGGCCACTATTGCTGTAATACTGCCCCCCCCCCACAGGTAATAGCATTAATTATATGTGTGTTTGAGGGAATTATTACCTGTGGGGGTTATTATTAGGGCAGTATTACAGTAATAGTGGGGGTTGTTATTAGGACACTATTGCAGTAGTAGTGCCACCACAGGTAATATCATTACTAATGTGTATGTGGGAGAACTATTACCTGTGGGGGGACACTATTAGGACACTATTACAGTAATAACACTGGTAACAGCATTGCTTATTGTTGGGGGGGGGGGGTGGCAGTATTAAGCTTGCCTTCAGCCTTAAGATTCCTGGCAATGGGCTATAAATGTAATTATTCCTAAGTGGCATGCAGTGGGAAAAAAAGTATGTAGTAGCCACCAATTGTGCAAGTTCTCCCTCTTAAAAAGATGAGAGAGGCCTGTAATTGACATCATAGGTAGACCTCAACTATGAGAGACAAAATGAGAAAACATATCTAGAAAATCACGTCTGATTTTTTAAGAATTTATTTGCAAATTATGGTGGAAAATAAGTATTTGGTCACCTACAAACAAGCAAGATTTCTGGCTCTCAAAGACCTGTAACTTCTTTTTTAAGAGGTTCCTCTGCCCTCCACTCATTACCTGTAGTAATGGCACCTGTTTGACATTGTTATCAGTATAAAAGACACCTGTCCACAACCTCAAACAGTCACACGCCAAACTCCACTATGGTGAAGACCAAAGAGCTGTGGAAGGACACCAGAAACAAAATTGTAGACCTGCACCAGGCTGGGAAGATCCTGCAGTGCCAGACGTGTCCCCCTGCTTAAGGCAGTACATATCCTGGACTGTCTGAAGTTTGCTAGAGAGCATTTGGATGTTCCAGAAGACTACTGGGAGAATGTCATATGGTCAGCTGAAACCAAAGTAGATCTGTTTGGTGGAAACACAACTTGTCGTGTTTGGAGGAGAGTGAATGCTGAGTTGCATCCAAAGAACACCATACCTACTGTGAAGCATGGGGATGGCAACATCATGCTTTGAGGTTGTTTCTCTGCAAAGGGACCAGGACGACTGATCCATGTACATGAAAGAATGAATGGGGCCATGTATCGTGAGATTTTGAGTGCAAACCTCCTTCCATCAGTAAGGGCATTGAAGATGAAACGTGGCTGGGTCTTTCAGCATGACAATGATCCCAAGCACACTGCCAGGGCAACAAAGGAGTGGCTTCGTAAGAAGCATTTCAAGGTCCTGGAGTGGCCTAGCCAGTCTCCAGATCTCAACCCCATAGAAAACCTTTGGAGGGAGTTGAAAGTCCGTGTTACCCAGAGACAGCCCCAAAACATCACTGCTCTAGAGCAGATCTGCATGGAGGAATGGGCCAACATACCAGCAACAGTGTGTGCCAAGCTTGTGAAGACTTACACAAAACGTTTGACCTTTGTCATTGCCAACAAAGGATACATAACAAAGTATTGAGATGAACTTTTGTTATTGACCAAATACTTATTTTCCACCATAATTTGCAAATAAATTCTTTAAAAATCAGACAATATGATTTTCTGGATTTGTTTTCTCATTTTTCTCTCATAGTTGAGGTCTACCTATGATGTCAATTACAGGCCTCATCTTTTTAAGTGGTTGAACTTGCACAATTGTTGCCTGACTAAATACTTTTTTTCCCCACTGTAGCTACATTTATACAGTTTCAGAATTACAAACGACCATTTGAAGACAACTATAAGGCTGATGCAGCCCTTGAGAAAATGAGTTTGACACCCCTGTTCTATCCAAACAAACTTAATGATGTCACTTAATAAATGTATAAGATATATATATATATATATATATATATATATATATATATAAATATATAAACACACAGTGCCTTGCGAAAGTATTCGGCCCCCTTGAACGTTTCAACCTTTTGCCACATTTCAGGCTTCAAACATAAGCATATAAAATTTAAATTTTTTGGTGAAGAAACAACAACAAGTGGGACGCAATTGTGAAGTGGAACGAAATTTATTGGTTATTTTAAACTTTTGTAAAAAATAAAAAACTGAAAAGTGGGGCGTGCAATATTATTCAGCCCCTTTACTTTTAGTGCAGCAAACTCACTCCAGAAGTTCAGTGAAGATCTCTGAATGATCCAATGTTGTCCTAAATGACTGATGATGATAAATACAATCCACCTGTGTGTAATCAGTCTCCGTATAAATGCATCTGCTCTGTGATAGTCTCAGGGTTCTGTTTCAAGCACAGAGAGCATCATGAAGACCAAGGAACACACCAGGCAGGTCCGTGATACTGTTGTGGAGAAGTTTAAAGCTGAATTTGGATACAAAAAGATTTCCCAAACTTTAAACATCCCAAGGAGAACTGTGCAAATGATCATATTGAAATGGAAGGAGTATCAGACCACTGGAAATCTACCAAGACCCGGCCGTCCCTCTAAACTTTCATCTCAAACAAGGAGAAGACTGATCCGAGATGCAGCCAAGAGGCCCATGATCACTCTGGATGAACTGCAGAGATCTACAGCTGAGGTGGGAGAGTCTGTCCATAGGACAACAATCAGTCGTACACTGCATAAATCTGGCCTTTATGGAAGAGTGGCAAGAAGAAAGCCATTTCTCAAAGATATTCATAAAAAGTCTTGTTTAAAGTTTGCCACAGGCCACCTGGTAGACACACCAAACATGTGGAAGAAGGTGCTCTGGTCAGATGAAACCAAAATCGAACGTTTTGACCACAATGCAAAACGATATGTTTGGTGTAAAAGCAACACAGCTCATCACCCTGAACACACCATCCCCACTGTCAAACATGGTGGTGGCAGCATCATGGTTTGGGCCTGCTTTTCTTCAGCAGGGACAGGGAAGATGGTTAAAATTGATGGGAAGATGGATGGAGCCAAATACAGGACCATTCTGGAAGAAAACCTGTTGGAGTCTGCAAAAGACCTGAGACTGGGATGGAGATTTATGTTCCAACAAGACAATGCAAAGCAAAATCTACAATGAAATGGTTCACAAATAAACGTATCCAGGTGTTAGAATGGCCAAGTCAAAGTCCAGACCTGAATCCAATCGAGAATCTGTGGAAAGAGCTGAAAACTGCTGTTCATAAACTCTCTCCATCCAACCTCACTGAGCTCGAGCTGTTTTCCAAGGAAGAATGGGCGAGAATTTCAGTCTCTCGATGTGCAAAACTGATAGAGACATATCCCAAGAGAATTGCAGCTGTAATTGCAGCAAAAGGTGGCACTACAAAGTATTAACTTAAGGGGGCCGAATAATTTGGCACACCCCACTTTTCAGTTTTTTATTTTTTACAAAAGTTTAAAATATCGAATAAATTTCTCTTCCACTTCACGATTGTGTCCCACTTGTTGTTGATTCTTCACCAAAAAATTAAAATTTTATATCCTTATGTTTGAAGCCTGAAATGTGGCAAAAGGTTGAAAAGTTCAAGGGGGCCGAATACTTTCGCAAGGCACTGTATACTGTATTATATATATATATATCTTATACATTTATTAAGTGACATCATTAAGTTTGTTTGGATAGAACAGGGGTGTCAAACTCATTTTCGCAAGGGCTGCATCAGTCTGTAGATATTTTTGCAAATTTATTAAAAAAGAAAAACTGAAATATCACATGGTCATAAGTATTCAGACCCTTTGCTGTGACACTCATATTTAACTCACATTCTGTCCATTTCCTTCTGATCCTCCTTAAGATGGTTCTACTCCTTCATTGGAGTCCAGCTGTGTTTAATTAAACTGATTGGACTTGACTAGGAAAGGCATACACCTGTCTATATAAGACCTCACAGTTCACAGTGCATGTCAGAGCAAATGAGAAACATGAGGTCAAAGGAACTGCCCAAGGATCTCAGAAACAGAATTGTGGCAAGGTACAGATCTGGCCAAGGTTACAAAAGAATTTCTGCAGCACTCAAGGTTCCTAACAGCAGAGTGGCCTCCATAATCCTTAAATGGAAGAAGTTTGGGATGACCAGAACTCTTCCTAGACCTGGCCGTCCAGCCAAACTGAGCAATCGTGGGAGAAGAGCCTTGGTGAGAGAGGTAAAGAAGAAGCCAAAGATCACTGTGGCTGAGCTCCAGAGATGCAGTAGGGAGATGGAAGAAAGTTCCACAAAGTCAACTATCACTGCAGCCCTCCACCAGTCGGGGCTTTATGGCAGAGTGGCCCGAAGGAAGCTTCTCCTCACTGCAAGACATATGAAAGCCCGCATAGAGTTTGCCAAAAAACACATGAAGGACTCCCAGACTATGAGAAATAAGATTATCTGGTCTGATGAGAAGAAGATTTAATTTTTTGGTGTTAATTCTAAGTGGTATGTGTGGAGAAAACCATGCACTGCTCTTCACCTGCCCAATACAATCCCAACAGTGAAACATAGTGGTGGCAGCATCATGCTATGGGGGTGTTTTTCAGCAGCAGGGACAGAACGACTGGTTGCAATTGAAGGAAAGATGAATGCGGCCAAGTACAGAGATATCCTGGAAGAAAACCTCTTCCAGAGTGCTCTGGACTTCAGACTGGGCCGAAGTTTCACCTTCCAACAAGACAATGACCCTTAGCATACAGCTAAAACAACAAAGGAGTGGCTTCAGAACAACTCTATGACCATTTTTTTTTTTTAAACTGTAATTTTTATTAACGTTTTGAAATAGTTACAAGTCGAAAACAGAAAAATTCTTCATAGCAATTGATCCGTTAGGTACGCAAGAAACAGTAGTACAGAGACAAGGTTTAGGAAGTACATAAGACAAGACAAGGGTAAGGAACAATAAGGGGAAAAGGGGGGGGGGGGGTCAGATCTCAGACACCTTGTGTGGCACAGTAGCTATCCCAGGCTTCGAATGCCTCCACCTTATGGTTAAGGGAGGCGGTCAAGTATTCCAGGCTGCGGATATCCTTTAATCGGGCGATCAATTCTGAGATCGCTGGAGGAAGAACTTCCCTCCATTGGTGGGCTATGAGCGTTTTGGCCGCGGTGCACAGGTAAAGGAATAGCTTAGATGTATTTTTACTGAGACCTTTTGAGGGGAGATTCAGCAGTTAAACCATGGGATCCAGGGGTATGCCATGGGTGAAAAGAGTGTTAGTCATCTTCCTAACCTCGAACCAGAAAGGGCGGATTAGGGGGCATTCCCAAAAGATATGGAACAGTGTTATGATTGAGGGTAATAAGTAAAGCTGGAGTATGATACCACTACATAATTATTTTGTAATGCGTTTCCCTAAACGTTACACAGGAAGAGGATTTAGCTGCTTGGGACCAAATAACCTGCCATTGGTTGTGTGAGATGTGCTCGTCCAGGGCTCCAGACCACCAGGTCATATATTTGTGGACCACCGGAGTCTACCCCCCCTGAGAGGACAAAAGCCTATAAATATCAGAAATCAGGCCTCTAGTGGAGGTACCCGCCCGACATAGTCGTTCAAAGGCCGTAGGGAGGGAGACTTGAGTGGACCCAAACTGAGAGACAACAAAATGAACTATCTGTTGATAGCAAAACCACTCTGAGGTAGGCAAGTGCTGTGTTGTGGTGAGGTAGTCAAAGGGCCTGAGCTCCAAGGTCAACGGGTACACCAAATCAGCTACATGAAATAGACCCAGCCTGCTCCAGGGCCTGACCACAGCAGCTGTGAGTCCACTTGGGAGAAGTGGGTTATATGAAAAGGAGATCATAGATGAGTGCGGGGAGGCCAACCAAAACAACTTAGAACAGGTGTTCCAGATAGCCCGAGTAAAGCCGATGGGGCCCAGCAGCAGGGCAGTGGGCAAGGGGGGGGGGGGGGAGAGGACCACAGAAACGCATTGGAATGAACAAGAGCCAACCAAAGCTTCTCTATCTCAACCCATTTCGCATATGCCTGGGGCGCCGCCCAAAATGGTATACTACGTAGATGGCCAGCCCAGTAATAGTGCAATATGTGTGGAACCCCCAGACCCCCCTCCGACTTACCCGCCAGCATCACCGATCAGGGAATGCGATGACTTTTGCCATTCCATATAAATTGGAATATTGCTTTTGGTAGGGATCTCAATTTGGACCTAGGGACCACCACTGGGAGGGTCTCAAAGAAATAGAGGAGCTTGGGGAGGAGGGTCATCTTAACCGCAGTTATACAGCCTATGAGAGAGATATGGAGTGGGCGCCACTTATCCAGGAGAGAGTGGAGCTCATGAAACAGGTGGGGATAGTTAGCCGAGTAAAGCGTGGGGTACGAAGAGGATATTTGAACGCCCAGATAATGCAGGGAGCGGTCTCTCCATTGGAAGTCAAAGTTGGACTTAAGCAACTGAAGGGAAGGGAGGTATGGGGTTTAGTGAGGGTCAACAGGACATCGTCTGCAAACTAATTTCAAATTCCCTATCCCTCACAAACACTCCAGAAACATCTGGGGCGGATCTAATTTGGGCCGCCAGGGGTTCAATACATAGTGCAAATATTAGAGGTGACAAGGGGCATCCCTGACGGGTTCCATTACGAATGGACAAGGAAAGGAAGGAAGCATTAGGGAGCTTAACAACCGCCGAGGGGTGAGAATAAAGAGCCCTTATGGCCATGAGTAAGGCCCCCGAGAACCCGTATTTTTCGAGGGTGGCTATCATAAATGACCAATCAAGGCGATCGAAGGCCTTCTCAGCGTCCAGACTCAGAAGCAAGGTAGGGGTGGAGTGAAGTCCACTGCCCTTCTAGTGTTATCTAGCCCCTGATGACAAGGGACAAATCCCACCTGGTCTTTGTGGATGAGAGAAGGGAGCCAAAAGTTAAGCCTGTTTGCCATCTATGATCATTCTTGACTAGCCCAGCCAGAGACCTGACCTCAACCCAATTGAGCATCTCTGGAGAGACCTGAAAATGGCTGTCCATCAACGTTCACCATCCAACCTGATGGAACTGGAGAGGATCTGCAAGGAAGAATGGCAGAGGATCCCCAAATCCAGATGTGAAAAACTTGTTGCATCATTTCCAAAAAGACTCATGGCTGTACTAGCTCAAAAGGGTGCTTCTACTCAATACTGAGCAAAGGGTCTGAATACTTATGACCATGTGATATTTCGGTTTTTCTTTTTTAATAAATTTGCAAAAATATCTACATTTCTGGTTTTTTTCTGTCAAGATGGGGTGCTGAGTGTACATTAATGAGAAATAAAATGAACTTTTTTGCTTTTAGCAAATGGCTGCAATGAAACAAAGAGTGAAAAATTTAAAGGGGTCTGAATACTTTCCGTACCCACTGTATCTTGTAGGAATATATCAGGGGACAGGCAGAGCCATAATATGTTACTAAAAGATATGTAAGGGAGCCTATTGTATTTTCATATGCCATCAATTCCATACATGTCTTCATAGGCCAGTGGGAAAGATGTTGGCTGGTGGGTTAACTCCCATAAACTTTTTTGTGACTAGGAGTGAAGAAACAAAAAGTAAATGCAATATCTTTGTACTCTATTTACTGTACCAGGCAAAAAAAATCTATTTTATGTACTTTTGAAGATAACCTGTCCTCTAATGCACATAGAATATCAAAGCACATTTTAAGGCATATGAATATGCCTCTTGTCAGCTGCTGTTGAAACCTCCAGCATATGTGCTTTTATAATAATAGATTTACATGAATGCAATCCTTTATTAATATCTGAATTGTATGAGCACAATAAACTAAGAGAATGGATGAATGTGTTCAGCTTCATCCCTACCCACAAAATATTGCATTCAGCAGAACTGCTGAAACAAGGAAGAATGGAAGACAAGTTTGCTACGTCATACTATCATAGTTTGTAGCAGTGAGAAAAAAACACTTCATAGATGATAAGTGGAAAAGACAGAGAATGCATTGCTTTTATTTTTAAGCTGTGCAATGAGAAAGACTGATTGCAATATCCAGTGAAAAGGTACTGAGACCATGTAGCTATCTGTATACAACACTATATCGTATCTTTTAAGTCAATGATATGCGATTCTGAAATAATGTTTCGGTAAGGTATGACCTTTCTCAATTAAATCTGTGTAGGGAAGCTGAGTGGGAAGTCTGCATACCTGACCGAAATGTTGTATACTTGATCTGTATTATCAGATACCTCTATTCTACTGCATTGGATGCAATATACTATGGAATGATGATGAAATAAGCTTCTTTACATTTTAGACAGCATCCAATTTAGGAATTAGGGTTGTACAAAATCACCAGACAGCATTGTAATATGGAATATTCATAGGTGGCACAGTGGCTAGCATGGCAGCCTTGCAGCATTCAAAATTGGAAATTAACTACATCTGCATGAAGTATGTATGTTCTACCTGTTTTTGTGTATTTCCTCCAACACTCCAAAATATAAAGATAAATTGGCTTCCTATTACAGTGATCCTAGTGGGCGTTGGGGATAATTGATTGCCTATATGGCAGGCATTCACTTCCTTGCACTTTGAGTTACCTGTGTGAAACTGCAGTAAAAATGTTTGTCATTAATTAGAATATTAAAATATGCCTGCTTTCCCATTATATTGCTATATAGCTATAAGAAAAGGCAATATTTAGTATTATATAAATTCATTATTATGATAATATATAAATAAAAAGCATAAGCATTGCATAAAAATTATTTTGCGACACTGAGATGATAGGTGGAACAATAAGCCATCTGCTGACGATACTTTCATGCCACAAAATGCTTTGATGTTTTGTATTAAGTTGCAAGTGAAAAGCATTGATTCTTGCTAATATACTTGTCTATCAATGCAAAGCGTTGTGGTGTTTGGGGAGATGACACTACATCTGTATTTTCAACAACAAGGAAAAAAAGGCAATGTAATTCCTGGGTTGGTAGCATATGTTAAGGTCAAGTTGTGTAATAATTAACCTGCAATATAGTAGGCTACCTTAGTAACCCATATGTTACCAGTAATAAAAGATCACAGTGAACAGATAACTCGAACTGCAAAACTACAGCTCATGAAAATTGCAAACACAACATGGAACACAATGAAATTATATTTAACTCGAAAAAGGACCCATAATTTGCAGGTACAATATAGATTTATTCTCTTAATTTTGGACACAAGAAATATTTGCAATGCTTCTAAGACTGCATTCTATATACAGTTGAAACCAGAAGTTTACATACACTATATAAAAAGACACATATGCATGTTTTTCTCACTATCTGACATGAAATCAGAATAAATCTTTCCCATTTTAGATCAATTAGGATTACCAAAATTATTTATATTTGCCAAATGCCAGAATAATGAGAGAGAGAGAGAATTTAAGGCATTTTTATTACTTTCTACAAAATTTTCCATACATTTCATTAGTATGTGGTACCATTGGCCTTAAACTGTATGACTTGGGTCAAACATTTTGGATATCCTTCCACAAGCTTCTCACAATAGTTGGTAGGAATTTGGGCCCATTCCTCCTGACAGAACTAGTGTAACTTAGCCATGTTTGTAGGCCGCCTTGCTCACACCTGCCTTTTCAGCTTTGCCCATAAATTTTCAATAGGATTGAGATCAGGGCTTTGTGATCGCCACTCCAAAACATTGAGTTTCTTATCGTTAGCCACTTTGTAGCCAGTTTGGCAGTATGCTTCGGGTCATTGTCCATTTGCAAGACCCATTTGTGCCCAAGCTTTAACTTCCTGGCTGATGTCTTGAGATGTTGCTTCAGTATTGCCACATAAGGTTCTTTCCTCATGATGCCATCTATTTTGTGAAGTGCACCAGTCCCTCCTGCAACAAAACAACTCCACAACATGATGTTGCAACCCCCGTGTTTCACAGTTGGGATGGTGTTCTCAGGCTTGCAAGCTTCTCCCTTTTTCCTCCAAACGTAACAATGGTCATTAGGGCCAAACAGTTCAATTTTAGTTTCTTCAGACCACAGGACATGTCTCCAAAAATGAAGGTCTTTGTTCCTGTGTGCATTTGCAAACATTAATCTGGCTATGTTTCTTTTGGAGTAATGGCTTCTTCTTGGCAGAGTGGCCTTTCAGCCCATGTCGATACAGTACTCGTTTCACTGTGGATAATGACACACTCTTACCAGCATCTTCACAAGGTCTTTTGCTTTTGTTCTTGGGTTGATGTGCACATTTCGTACCAAAGCACGTTCATCTCTGGGACACAGAACCCGTCTCCTTCCTGAACGGTGTGATGGCTGGACATTCCCATCTTGTTTGTAGTTGCGTATAATTGTTTGCACAGCTGAACGAGGCACCTTCAGTTATCTGGAAATTGCACCCAAGGATGAACCAGACTTGTGCAAGTCCACAATTCTGTTCCTGATATCTTGGCTGATTTCTTTAGACTTTCACATGATGTTACACAAAGAAGCAGTGTGTATCAGATGTGCCTTAAAATACATCCACAGATGTTGCCAATAAACCTATCAGAAGCTTCTAAAGACATGACATCATCATATGGGCTGTCCCAAATTGTTTAAAAAGAAAATCCAGGCACTCAAAGGATTATCATATGCAATTATTTTATTAAATAGGAAGTGCAATCCAAAACAGTGTGAAACTTTTTGGGTCCTATATTGGACCTTCATCAGACCTGGATTTCCTAGGAATACTGCAGAAAAATATGAAGCAGAGCTTGAGAGAAAGGAAAACAGTGGCACTGTTATATGGAAAATGCTGCTTTTGTGACAAACCACCGGAAAATGGCCGCCTGATTGCGCATGCGCAGTCGCGAGAATTCGCTGTCAGCAAGAACTGAGAAGAAAGAAGACCAAGAGGGGAGTCACCGCAACGGCTGAAGGGGCGGTGGGAAGCGATGACGCGATGGTTGCTCGCAGAAGAGAAGGTACGCCCCGGGTGCTCCGTGGTGCTCATTTACATACATGAAGAAAAATTATCTTGGAAACGGCTGGGAGAAGAAAACAAAGAAAGGTAGGAGAAGAATGGTCTTTTTAAAGACCATTCCAATGTACCATTAGCTTAAAAGTGTTTTTGCGAATGATAGACTCCCTTTAAGCATGCATATGGCTCTGTGAATGGAAAATTAAAAAAGCCATGGAAGGCAAGGTGTCAAAAATCTAAATCAAAAACATCCTTCCTGTGGCAGGAAGGTGTTAAAGATCACAAACATATATAACTAATAGCTAAATGCTTACACTGCCCCCAATAAACCCATAATTTATGGAACAGTAAATATCAGATCTTAGCTTTTAGTCTTAGTAGTATACAAAGCAAACTTTGAATTTAAAATGAACCTTTCACCACCAACTCCAGTTCTAACCATCTTTTAATAGGTGCTGCTCAACTGCTTCCAGTGCAATTGGAATGTTTTGTCTATCCCTCACCATTCCTGAGCAGTCAGCGCAGTTAGTTTTGGTGCCTATATACATGCTATTTAGGATCTCAACTTTCAGGTAGGCAGTGTCAGACAGGATCAGACAAGGAGGCATGGTGCAGAGCTCTAATCAGAGGTGGACAGTGTCAGAGCTTAGAATTACACAACTTACCTGCTCCTACCTAACACCAACCACCCACCTAGCAATGGAAATAGCATATGATTCACAACAATTAACAGCATTTATTCCTGTAGCTGTAGCTCTATTTGAGTTGGGCTGATTTTACTGGGGTTCCTAATATGTACCTGAATAGCAAAGGCACTGGAGTTGGGATTAGTTTCTTTACCAACAGGAGCTTCATTGGTACATTGGTAATTTTCAGACTAGGCAAATGGTCCTAGGTGTATCATTTACTCATCCTAATTTGGGCCTCACAGCTTGCTCTGAATTCCAGTGAGCTGAATTGCAGCACCGCTCAAGCTAAGGAAAACAGTAGGCCTGCACACAAAAACAGTAGAATATGTTGCTGAGAGCAGAATGTATTAGTCCTGTTATGCACTAGTTTTTAGGTCCCCAGAGGAGTCCTGTTGTCCCCAGAATGAAGTACACATAGGGATGTGCCACGGCTGTAGGAACTAGGGCTAGTATTTGGTACTGCCCTTGTAAAGGCTGGAGTTTACAACTAGGATTCAGTTAAAGTGTGAGGCCCATCTACTATGAAAATTACCAATGAAGTAGCGATGAACCAACTGGTAAAGGAACTAACCAATCTGACTCCAGTACAACTGCTATTCAGTTACCTTGGAAGCTCAATGAGATTAGCCCAACTCAAGCACAGGTTTGGCTAGAGGATTCCTGTTTTAGTATTAAAGGGTATCTACCTTTCTACTCACCATGATTGTTGTTGGTGTGATAGCTGGACTGCTTTGATTTACCGTATATCCCTTTACAATATATTTATATATGTTGGTTTTACATTTTGGCAGACAAAGGTTCAATCTCAGTTTTTGGTTTTGTGTTGAGTTTTTAGGAGATTAGAAAAAGTTCAATTTTACTCTCTCATTTTTACTGGTTGTTATTTGCATATTTGCGAGTGGCTTAGCACAACGACAGGACTGCTCATTCACACCATTTATTACTTTGCCACATTTCACCATACAGTACATGAATTTTATGAAGGGTCAAATATTTTTGGCATAGTTTTTACTATACAAATCTTCAACTTAGGGGACAACATGAGGCATCCATTAATACCCACATATTTAACTATGAGACTATGTGTTTAAACATTGTTAGTCTTGATATGCTGCTGCTAAGAAGGCTCAATGGAATTTCAGTGTATGTTATAGAAAAAACATTGTTTTTATGGACCATTTCTCTTGCTATCCCCAGAATAATAAAAGCCTTCTGCTTGGCATTTTAAATTGCTTTCCTATTGATATTAAGCTTTAGTCACCAAATAAATAAAATACATTGGCAACCATGGCAACAAGAATGATGTAGGATGAAAAGTGACAGAGAAAACCTAGGGAAATTTCTAGATTTGTACCTCAGAATTGGATACATTCAAGTAATGTGAAATCAATACTGTACATTGCCCCAATTTATAGTAGTATCTTTAAGTAGGGTTAAGAATATACCATATATATATATATGTTGTGAGGACCTGGGGGTGCTGGGGGGGGGGGGGATTGGCATGGACACAGACTACAAGGTAATAGTCCAAGTATTGAGTTTTATTCACTCAAACACTCGTTGGTACATGCAGCATAACAGAAAAAATAAAATAAACACATGCCATCTTGCCTCTAACTAAACAGAAGTGGGTTATCTCACCTAGAATAGAAACAAGTTCAGACAGTCAGGATTGTCTCCAGCAGTAGCAACCCTCTTTGTGGCTTTCCAGCCAAGTTCTGCCACAGTCTGCTCTCTTAGCAAACTTCTTATTCCCCCCTAACGAGGACAATTCCAGTCAGCTGGGTCTCTCCAGGAGTGTCCACAAGGTGTGGACTGGAAGGAATGGGAATGGCAAGTCCAACCACCAGCCTACCTGCCATTCCCAAAAAATCCAGCAAAATGCACAGCACTTAAATAATGCTCAGCAAACATAGTTGTCTACTGAGAAACAAACTCTCTGGATTTCTCTCATCTCACCCATCTGAGCAACCTGGCTGAGATGTGCATCCCTTCCAGTATCTTACCAGCCATTGGCTTACATTCCCCCCCCCCTCTTTTCTAGACTGGAGGGCTGGGCATTTGTGGCCATCATACAATGTGCCCTTGACAGGGCATCAGCATTTCCCAACAACTTCCCTGGTCTGTGCTCTATACTGAATATAAAATTTTGCAAGGACAGAAACCATCTGGTAACCCTAGCATTTCTATCCTTATTCATTTTCATCCATGTGAGAGGGGCATGGTCAGTTACCAATTTAAATTTTCTGCCTAGGAGGTAATATTTTAGGGCATCCAGTGCCCACTTAATAGCTAAGCACTCCCTTTCCACGATGGCGTAGTTTTTCTCAGCAGAGGACAGCTTCCTGCTCAGGTGCATCACTGGATGCTCCCCTCCATTTATAACCTGGGACAGCACTGCTCCTAGACCTGCATCCAAGGCAACTGTCTGCACTAGAAACTCCTTCCTAAAATCAGGGGTTATCAGGACTGGCTGTTAGCATAGAGCTAACTTTAGCCTCTGGAATGCCTCCTCTGCTTCTGGTGTCCAGTGGATCATTCCTGACTTCCCACCTTTCGTCAGGTAAGTGAGAGGAGCTGCAATAGAGGCAAAATTTGGCACAAACCTACGATAGTAGCCAGCAATTCCAAGAAACGCCCTTACTTGTTTTTTGGTTAGTGGCCTTGGCCAGTTCTGTATTGCCTCCACCTTATTGATTTGGGGCTTTATTACTCCATTGACAATTACATAGCCCAGGTACTTGGCTTCTTCTAGCCCTAAAGCACATTTCTCAGGGTTAATAGTAAGGCCTGCCTCGCTTAAGGAGTCTAGTACTGCTTGTACCTTACAGAGGTGACTTACCCAGTCTGGGCTATGAATGACCACATCGTCCAGGTAAGCCGCTTCGTAGTCACGATGTGGCCACAAGATTTGGTCCATCAACCTCTGAAAGGTAGCAGGAGCTCCATGCAACCCAAATGGCATAACCTTGTACTGGAACAATCCTTCTGGTACAGCAAAGGCAGTTTTCTCTTTGGCTTCCTCAGACAAAGGTATTTGCCAGTAACCTTTTGTGAGATCCAGTGTGGTTATGTATCTCGCATTACCCATCTTCTCAATAAGCTCATCTACTCTGGGCATTGGATAAGCATCAAACTTTGAAATTTCATTTAATTTTCTAAAATCATTACAGAACCGTCAGGTACCATTGGGCTTTGGTCCCAAAAAAAAAAAAAAAAAAACCACACCCCCCCCCCCCCACCCCCACCCCCCCCACCAACCCCCCCCCAAACACCCCCACAAAAAACCCCCCCCCCCCCCCCCCCTTTATAAAAGGGGAGGATTTTTTTCCCCCCCCCCCCCCCCCCCCCCCCCACCCCCCCCCCCACCTCCCCCCCCCCCCCAAAAAAAACAACACACCTTTTTTCCTCCCCCCCCACCCCCTCCCCCCTTTTTTTTGGCCCCCCCCCCAACCCCCAAAAAAAAACACCGGGGGGTTTTATGGCAAAAAATCCCCCCCCCCCCCCTTTGGGCCCCCCCGGGTTCCCCCCTGGTTCCAGGGCTTGATCAATTACATGGTGTAAGGGTTAAAACATAACTTGAACTATATTCTATATACAGAAAGCACAAGAGGGTGGAATGTTCTGCAAATAAGACTGCATAGTTGATAAGGACAGACTTGGAGTCTGGGGGAGATATCAACAGTTCTGCTGATCTCAGCAGAACTGGTATTCTCAGGAAGATAAGAAGGACATTCAGATAAGGTGAAAAGGAAAACATCTGGGGTGATGGGTAACTGAACAAATTTGTCTGATAACGGAACTGGAAAGACCATATATGTATATTGATCACATGACTGTTATGTAACTGAGCTTGCTTTTAAAACTGTATTGAACTACGCAATAAAGTAGAAACTGTTCATACATGGTACCTGTGTACGTCTTGTTTCCCGAGCGCTCGAAACTGGTTATCTATTTAATTAGGCTTACGGTGACATCCATCCCGGGGGAGATTAACCCCCCGACAGAAATTGGCGACCAACGACGTGGGGCCTCGAGATTGTCTGATGTGCAGCCGATAGAGTGCCGACCCACTCACCGATCGACTTGGGGACGGGACCAGAGGACCTCAGATAGATAAAAACAGTACTGTGAAGGTAAGCCTTTGATCTTGCCAATTAGTATATCTGAGGTTCCTGTGTGTCTATTCTCTGTATCGATGAGTGAGGTAAGCTGCTGCATGCTTATATGACATCTCGATGCCAATTGTATAGTACGGAAGAACCTAAAAGGGACATGTCACCTGTAAATGATATGGAAATTGTTTTCTTTGCTTTTTGTCTTGCCTGTCTACTGATGTTTGCATGTTACCTGTGTTATAAGATATATAAGGCTGCAAAGAATGGGGAACAGTTCTCTATTCTTAACCCCTAGAGTTGCGGACAAGGTTCGGAACTGAGAAGCACTGAGTGATTGAAAAGTCCTTGTTTTGGAACACTAGCCTCCAGCCGTGCCTGGATGGTCAAGGTCGAATGGGACCTGAGTAGTAGCACGAAGGACTTAGTAGAATCCGCGCGAAGTGCGTGTAGTGATTTGGGAGTGTTTTGGTAAGGGGACACAGGCAGAAAGTTGAGCCTGTGGAAGCCAATTGAGGCATTGCCCTGAGCACTACTCCTGAACTTACACAAGTAGTTCATAGAAGACAGAAGAGTCTGTCTGGGAGTTCTCACTAAGTAGTCATAAGTGACCCTCTATTGTCTCAAGGTTGCCCTAGAGGAGTGAGAGACTCATCGGCTGATTAGCTACCAGCCAAGATGGGGAAGGGACCATCTAAGATATGGTACACCCCATGTGAACTAATAGAAATAGGGGAGGGGAAAGAAGTAGCCGCACAGGTAAAGACAATCCTAAAAAGAGCAGGAATACACAAAACTGGGTTGGTAGACAGTAAGTTTTGGGATCAGTGGAGATTGGACTATGCAGGACTGATTCAAGAAAATAAGCTGCAAGGAGATATATATGCCCTGATCGAAGGAAGCAAGAAAATAGAGAAGGGGGAATGGTCCCGAAAATAGGATAAACTAGGAAGGATGCTGTATATGCCTCCTTCAGAGGAATATAAAGGGAAGTGCCCCAACCAAACAGGACTCGCCTCAGCTCCTCCACCTTACAATCCGAAGGGGTGGACTTGTCAAACATGTAGTACCCAGCAACCGTGCTGGGGAGATCCATGCTCTGTATGTAATACCCCTCGTCCCAGGGGGGTCTGTGGCCCTAAAGTAATGCATGCAGATTTACCTTTACCACCTCCGCCACCCCCAACACAAAAATTGTACCCAGTTGTCACTAGGTCACAGACAAAGAGAACTGTTAGCCGTACCCCCGTTAGTGGGACAACCGGGAGTGTATCTGGGGAAGAAGTAGAAGAAACAAAAGAGGAAGGGACACCTAGAAGGGGACGGACGGGTGAGGATGATATGATTACAACTACTTCAGTAGAATGGAGACCTTGGTCTCCTAGGGATCAGCTGTCTATGGCACAGCAACTACCAGACCCACAGTTAGAACCCAGTGCTTTTCTTAGGAAAATGAGGATGATTCAGATGAACTATAGAGCTAGCTGGAAGGACTTAATGGCCATAATTCAGGTGAAATGTTCAGATGGGTTGTTGAGTACGATAAATATTATTTCTAGATTTGATCGAAATATTCCCCTGAACACAGAATCCACATATAGTGGAAAGGACTTTTTAGATAAATTGGAGTTGTGGTGTGAAAAACAAGCAGAAACCCGCCGTACAGCATTAACTACATGTAAAAGGGAGAAAGGTGAGGCAGTAGAAGCTTATTATGGAAGACTTCTCACTAAAGCAGTAGATGCCAGGTGGGAGGAGCATGCATCTCAAGCCCTGAGAAACACCATGCTTTCTGAAGCATTCATGCAGGGAATAGGGAGCACCCTGGCAGAAAAGATAAGAGCTTGCACCCCGGATTGGAGAAGTTCAAATCCTCATGATTTATTTGCTAAAGCAGTGGGGTTTTCCATAGATGAGAAGGAAAAGAAAGCAGTAGCACCAATTAAAGCTTATATAAACAATGGTGCAAGGTATCAGGGAAAGACAGGTCCCCGCCCTAGACAACAACAAGGACAGAGGGAGACCAGAAAATGCTTCAATTGTGGGAAACCAGGACACTTAGCCAGGGATTGTCGGTGTCCCAAACAAGGGGACAACGATGGGCCCAGGCAACATAAGGGTGGTCCGCCCATGTCTGAGACAGAGAGAGACGAAGCATTTTATCAAGCACAGGATGATACACAATGAAAGACAGGCTCTCCCGCCCCAGTATCCCTTTTGTCCTCACAGGATAGGGGAATTCAAATTTTTCAACCTGTATTGATTAATGGAAAGGAGGTGCCATTCTTGATAGATAATGGGGCAACAAAATCATGTGTAAGCAAACATGTTGCTAGTACACTTAAACTCCCACTCTCAGGAGACAGCCAGGTGGTTCAAGGGGTATCAGGGCTACCAGTCACCCTGGATCAAACTGATCCTGTAGAAACTTCATTTCAGGGTAGCAGGATACTCACTAGGTATTTAGTCTCAGACACATCAGATAGCATTCTTGGTACAGATGTGATGGGAGTGTTAGGATGTAACATCATGTTACATTCCTCAGGAGAAGCATTTGTAAAAGTCACGCATACTAATCATGAGATTTTGTGTTTGTTATCTGCCGAGTTAAATACACCAAATTGTATTTTTGTCCTCACTGAAGAAGAAAATGTACTGTTATCCCAAGTGCCAACAGCATTATGGGCAACTGGGAAAACAGTCTTAGGTAAATTGGATGTACCCCCTGTTATGGTAACCCTGAAACCTGGTGCTCAGCCACCTAGGATTAAACAATATCCTCTGACCCATGCCCAAGAGGATGCCATAGCAGTAACAATAGTGGAATTAGTGAAAGCAGAAGCATTGAAGGAATGCACTTCTGTAGCAAACACTCCTCTTTTCCCAGTGAAGAAAAAGGGCAAAAAGGGAGAACCAGACACATACCGTATGGTTCATGATCTTAGGGAATTGAATAAAGTAACACTACTTGAAACTCCAGTGGTACCTAACCCACACACCTTGCTGTCAGCTGTCCCCACAGGTACCACTTGGTACAGTTGTATAGATCTTTCCAATGCATATTTTTCTGTGCCTTTACACCCCGATTGCCAGTATTTGTTTGCATTTACAGTCAGGGGTAAACAGTACACTTGGACAGTACTACCACAAGGGGTGCAAAACAGTCCTAACCAATTCACAAGGTGTCTTACACTTATTATGAGTACTTGGTATTTTCCACATGATGATGTTGTTCTGTTACAATATGTTGACGATCTTCTTCTTTGTGCTCCAGACAAACCAACCTGTGAAGCGGCAACCATCAGCCTGTTGTGTTTCCTCTACCAGAACGGCTGCAAGGCCAACAAGGACAAGTTGCAATTTTGCAAACAAAAAGTGGTGTTCCTGGGACACTGTCTCGGCCAGGGTACCAAGCACCTGTCAGATGAGAGGACCAAGGTGGTGAGAGACATGCAGGTGCCGACCTCTCATGCTCAGCTACGTACCTTCTTGGGATTGGTATCCTACTGTAGGCCATAGATCAGATCTGCATCTCTGACCATGCAACCTCTGTACGATAGCCTCTCCTCAAAACCATTCAGCCTCACACCTGAGGCCTTGGATGCGTTTTACCAGCTGAAGTTGCAGATAGTCAGTGCTCCGGCCTTAGGCCTACCTGACTATCAGAAACCTTTTCAGCTCTACGTGACTGAGATGATGGGACATGCAACTGCAGTTCTCACACAACAACACGGGGATAAGAAACGCCCCGTGGCCTATTACAGCTCAAGGTTAGATGCTGTAGCCAGGGGGACCCCCTCCTGTGTGCGTGTTGTCCTCTCAGTACAAGAGTTGCTTGAGAAAAGCTCAGACAATGTCCTAGATCATATACTGGTTGTGTATACACCTCATGACATCCATGCTATCCTCACACAGGTGGACAGACGTCACCTTTCTTTGGCACGGCAGTGCAAAATGGAATTTGCTCTGCAGTCCTCCTCAAACATCTCTTTTCAACGCTGTTTAACTTTGAATCCTGCAACTCTTCTTCCTGTAGGAGTTCATGATTCAAAAGGGGGAGTGGAAGATGAGTTATTTTTAAATTCCCTCTCTGAAGAAGAACTGTTTGACAGCCAGCATGAACATGATTGTGTGGCTCTTATGTCACAGGAAACAGTGGGATTTGACCATGTCATGGATGTGCCGTTACAAAATCCTGATTATAAGATGTTTGTGGACGGCTCAAGGTATCTGACAGATGAAGGCAAATTTGTTACAGGGTATGCTGTAGTCACTGAACATGACATCATAGTCCAGGAAGCTCTTCCACCACACATGTCAGCCCAAGAAGCTGAGCTTAAAGCCCTTATGGAGGCTTGTAAGATAGCCAAAGGTAGAACAGCTAACATATACACTGACTCCAGGTATGCTTTTGGCATTGCACATGATTATGGTCCAATATGGAGGGCAAGGAACTTCCTAACTGCCCAGGGCAAGCCAATTAAGAATGGAGATGTGGTAAGTCGATTGATGGAGGCCATACTGCTCCCAAAGCAGCTGGCATTTGTGAAAGTCAGAGCTCACGCAAAAGGAAGGGACCCTGAAAGCTGTGGAAATGAGAGAGCTGACAGAGCAGCCAAGGCTGCAGCACTCCTGGCCAGAAGGGGTCCCAACCAGGTGAGCAAAATGGACATTGACCTAGCAGGCCCAAAAGGGCTGTACTCAAAAGTTACCAGTGTGGAAACTGAAAGATGGAAGAAAGCAGGTGCTACAGAAGGTGATGGTATGTGGAAAATGGGGGATCGATTATTCCTGCCTGCAGCAGTCTACCCCCAGATGGCTGGCTTGGCCCACGGTAAGGTGCATGCCTCTCGAAATGCCATGGAGTCATTAGTGGGTAAATTATGGTTTGCCCCAGGTTTTGGAAGAGCTGCTAGTAACCACGTAAAAGCATGTCACATATGTGCTCTACACAACCCAGGACAGGTAGTTAAAACACCCACCAAGTGTACACCAAAATCCCTGTACCCATTTCAGAGAGTACAGATAGATTACATACAGTTGCCTAAGTCTGGAACATACGAGTATGTATTGGTCTGTGTGGATCTGTTTTCAGGATGGCCTGAGGCCTACCCTGTGAGCAAAGCAACCGCACAAGAAACTGCCAAGAAACTGATGTCTGAGCTTGTGTGCAGGTTTGGAGTGCCCGAGGTGATTGAGTCTGACAGAGGTACACATTTCACAGGTGAGATAATGAAAGAAATAATGTCTGCACTAGGGATTGAGCAAGCTTTCCACACACCCTACCATCCTCAGAGTTCAGGCAAAGTGGAAAGGTTGAATGGCACACTCAAATTAAAGATCCAAAAAGCGATAGCAGAGACAGGGAAGCCCTGGCCTGAGTGTCTATCTTTAGCCCTTTACTCAGTAAGAACCACCCCTAACAGGAAGACAGGGTTGTCACCATTTGAAATATTGTTTGGAAGTGCGCCCAAAACAGGGTTATACTTCCCTCAGACGTTACAGCTTAACTATGACAGTATTTCTAGCTATGTGCAGAGTTTGTGTCAGAGATTGAGAGAAACACATAAACAAGTGTTCTCTTCTATTCCAGACCCTTCTGATTTTTCAGGAACGCATAGCTTGCAGCCTGGTGATTGGGTGGTCGTGAAAAGACACACTAGGAAGTCTCTTGAACCCAGGTATGACGGTCCCTTCCAAGTACTGCTGACAACTGCCACTTCAGTAAAATTGGAGGGAAAACCCACCTGGATACACGCTTCACATTGCAAGAAAGTTGAAGCACCATCAAAATGAAAACACAACACTTGCTGATGTTTGCTGGATGCCTTTTAATAATATGGACCTGGTTTGAACTTTACAGGAGAAAAGACAGCCCAAATCGGGGAGTAAGGGAGCTGGAGGAACACATATGGAGAACAAAAGAGAATATGTGGTTATATTTGGCCCGAGTATTAAACATGACAGAATTTTGTTTGAGAAATGCATATTCCAGTAATGTGTTAGAAACTTGTTTGATTGCAGTGCCGACTTCTGTTGCAGTATGGACTAAATTGTTGAAACTTCAGTTAAATGATACAGGAAGCTGATCTCCATGTGCATGCAGACTGGATAAGTCCTTATTATGCTTGTATGAACTGCACTGCCTACGCAGATTTACAGGAGAATATGATAAGGATATCGACTGGGGCAGTGGCAAGAGCAGAATTGTGTTTCAAATTTTCATGTAATAAAACAACAATACCTAATTGCAATCCTATAATGAATAAAGGGCAGTTTCCACAAATTTGCAATAGAACTGACAATGATTGTCAAACCCTGAGGGAAGGGAAGAGGATGCAATGTAACAGGACACTTATTGTCCCGTCACTAGATTTACATGTACCCTTGCCACCTGGGTGGGTTCTAGCGTGTGGTAGTAGCAGCTACACCTATATACCTGCCAATATAACTGGAGGCATATGTGCCTTGTCTAGATTAGCATTGACTATGATACCCACACCATATGAACAGAGTTCACAGAAATCGCATGTACATATATTACACAAAAGAAGTACTATCCCACTGCCTGAGGATTGTAATTATGATGTGAAACTCTTATCAAAAGCAGAATACATAAGCCTAGCTGTGTCACTGGTAGGAGTACCAGGTTTGTCTGTATATAATGCTAAGACAATATCACGTATCGCTTGCTTTATGGTAAAGAACATAAACACTACTAGCGCTATCATTAAAGATGTTGTATTAGATTTGCAATCACATAAAAAAGCAATATTGCAGAATAGAGCGGCTATAGATTATTCACTGCTTAAACATGGTTATGGGTGCAACACTTTTGTGGGAATGTGCTGTTTTAATTTGTCTGACCATTCAGAAGATGTGCATGATAAGTTGAAACAGTTGCAGGAAATGGTAACACATATTAAACAAGATGTCAACCAAGGATGGTGGGACTGGCTGTTAGCTTTCCTACCTGACTTGGGATACCTTTGACAAATCGTAGGTATAATCCTTTGTGTAATCATTTTTATGATATTAGGATGTTGTTGTATCCAATGTATTCCTTCGCTATGCAATCTCATGAGGGACAATACTCAGTATGTAAGGTAGGATCATTATTTTTAACATTTTCAATGGAGAATCCATCACAGATGGCACACAGATAGTGTGAATGTATTCATTGAATATTGATTAAAAATAAAGTCCTAAAATGGGGGAATTGTAAGGGTTAAAACATAACTTGCACTATATTCTATATACAGAAAGCACAAGAGGGTGGAATGTTCTGCAAATAAGACTGCATAGTTGATAAGGACAGACTTGGAGTCTGGGGGAGATATCAACAGTTCTGCTGATCTCAGCAGAACTGGTATTCTCGGGAAGATAAGGAGGACATTCAGATAAGGTGAAAAGGAAAACATCTGGGGTGATGGGTAACTGAACAAATTTGTCTGATAACGAAACTGGAAAGACCATATATGTATATTGATCACATGACTGTTATGTAACTGAGCTTGCTTTTAAAACTGTATTGAACTACGCAATAAAGTAGAAACTGTTCATACACGGTACCTGTGTACATCTTGTTTCCCGAGCGCTCGAAACTGGTTATCTATTTAATTAGGCTTACGGTGACATCCATCCCGGGGGAGATTAACCCCCGACACATGGTAAATTTGAAATGGCTTCCTTTTCCCTGGTTGGTGCACCTTATAGTTCACTGGCCCTACTTTTTCCACAATTTGATATGGGCCTTGCCACTTCGCTAAGAATTTACTTTCCACCATAGGCACCAAGATAAATACTCTATCCCCGGGCTAAATTCTCGGATTCTGGCAGAACAATTGTATATTCTGCTTTGGGCTTCTTGTGTTTTTTGCAGATATTCTTTTACCACTGGCATGACTGTTGCAATACGGTCTTGCTTTTGAGCTACATGCTCTATGACACTTTTGTATGGGGAAGCTTCAGTTTCCTATTTTTCCTTGTCTATATCTAGTAAGCCTCTGGGGTATCTACCATAGACTAACTCAAAAGGGGAAAAACCTGTAGAAGCTTGTGGAACTTCATTAATAGAGAACATCAGATATGGCAACAGGCAGTCCCAATCACGACCATTTCTACCACTTTTTTAATCTCTGGATTTCTCTCATCTCACACATCTGAGCAATTTTGGTGAGATGTACATCCCTTCTAGTATCTTACCAGCCATTGGCTTACAATATATATATATATATATATATATATATATATATATATATATATATATGTATATATGTTGTATAGATATGAAAAATAAATTGAAAGGGATTTCTTAATATATGTTACTATAAAGTGCGTCATTAAAAAAAAAAATTAAACATCAGTGCTTTGAAAGTCAAAGACAAAGGATTTTCAAACAAATGGTGGTAGGGCAGGTAGCAGAGTCAGGAATCAGCTTTTCCTCTTATGCCTGTTGTCTGTGCAAGCAATATGAGGTAATATTTCTAACATATATTTGCTTTATCATAAATAACAGCGTTACACCATTCACACAGGTTCAGGTAAAAAACATGTCAATTCAATTACAATATTTAAACTGGAAGATTGCTTCTGCTTAGAATACAAATATTCATGCATATAGAAGGAAATAACTCATGCAAGACAACTCACAACAGATATTTTACACTTTACGACTATAATGCTTCTGTTGATATATGGACTAGGATTGGTTACTAAACTCATTGGTAATCTTACCTCCTTGATAATTATTCTGTTTGACAGTAAGTGTATATTTTAGTACCACTGAAGTCAAAAGTGAACTCAACATTTGAGTTTCTTTTGAGACTTTCTCTTAATTTCTGGGGGAAATCAAGATGACAAGTCTGCAGTCATATAGAAGAAGTAATGTATCCCTCAACAAATGATTATATCAACATTTAAAGAAAAAATTATAAATTAGGTGGAATTTAGGAAGACCAGTATTTTTAATGCCAGTCTTCATGCCTCCTCTGCTGGAAGAGGTATGCTCAGGTATGACGCGGCTCACACCTCTGGGTTGTGCAGCTGTACTTAAGTCTAAGCCAACCTAACTTGTGCAAAATTTACAACTTTTCATGGAAGTAAAGAGTGAATGTGACCTCAATATTTGGTGTTTTGAATAACTGAGTCATGCAGTGACCCCTTAGGTACTCCTCTAGGCATGATTCATACCCTGAGTACTTTGCAACTAGTTGGAAAAAGAGCTGAAAGTGATCTGCTCCAAAGTCAGGCATAGTCCAGCGCTTGAACTTTGATATATGGGCTACTTTGGCATTCATGGGCCCAACATTATACAAAACAACTTTCCTTAATGGTGTTCCCCCCAAAACTATCATATTTCATTAAAGAAAAGTACTTTGCAAAATATCATTATCATTGCAAAATAGTACTATTATAAAATAGTATTACAAATGTTATATATCATTAGAAAAAGGTCAATGAAATCCCCCTTCCCCTACCCTGATTTAAGCACTGTTGCCACTGGATATATCCTATTGTCCACCTTCATCCAGGACAAGCATGCTTACTTTTTCTTTTTATTCCCTATAGCTGTTTATTAGATAAGTGCTACATAACCATAAATGTACCATCCTAACAGATGTAATATGTGCAGTGCATTGATCATTTCTATTTGAAGGAATGGCAGGGTGCAACTGGAAAATTTTGTTTTCATTAGTGAAGCAGACATTCACATGCTCCTCAGTGAGTGACAATTTAATGGAGCTATGGGGTTGCAGATATTGGAAGAGAGGGCACATAGGAGGTGGGCGAAGTAACAGTTACTGTGCAGATGGTTTATCCATATGGCTTCTCAAACTTTTTTGTTGTATTTTGGGAAAATTCCTTTAAGGACTTATGCACATGGGCATACTACACTTGCTTTCTACACAGCCATAATAGATCAGTTATGTTGCTACAATATCTTCATATGCCTTTGGTTCATATGAAGTTATGGTTAAAAATATGGTGATCATAAAGAAGTCAAAATGTTATTAATCACTGCATAAAGCTGGTAACAGAGCATGCATAATAAAGTTCATCCTCAAACATTAGTTTATGATGAATATAGAATGAATTATAGTCAATGGGGTCTGCTGGGTTCTGCTGGTTTCTCTACGATGTTTGGGCCCAAACAACAGAGATGCAACACTAGTATGAACCTAGCATAAATGATTTGGTTTCTTATTAAAAGGTCCAAATAAAAAGCTGCAAAGGAATACATATATTTAATTATAATCTATACACACAAAATCAAGCACGTACCAAATGTAAAATATATGCTGGTCTAATACACCCTATAAATACGTTGGGATTTGTAGCATTAACTACCGTGGAGAGCATAAGAAAAGGATAATTATAGAAAAGATTAACATTTCAGTATGCTTATCTTAGAATTAGTGTATGTCAGAACAGCTTTAATCTGAAAAGCTGAATACTACAAAAATTCAAAGCAATTCCGAATAATGGACTTTTATAAGCATTAGGAAATTATTCTCAGTTCTGCTGTAGCATATGTGTGAGAGAAGCAATTTAGATGTGGGAAATAAAGCATTGACTTGTGTAGTTGTAACCTAAAACTGCACCTAAATGTGTAATAACAAGTTGATAATAACTATCCATACTAACCTATTTATTTTTATATTATGTGACATCAAGGTGTAGAAGACCTTATGTGGTTATGTGGTGATTACTATATATGTATATATATATATATATATATATATATATATATATATATATACACTGTACAGTATATATATCTTATAGAGAGGGAAAATCCAAAGCATCAAAGCCAATAATGTAACCTGTGCCACTTCCAATATTTCATACAAAGAAGAAAAGATGGCAGCACCCAATGGATTCCAAAAAACAAAAGCAAGTGTCTTTTTGCCAAGTAGCATAAAGTTACTTGCTTTTGTTTTTAGGAATCCATGGGGTGCTGCCATTTTTTCTTTATATATATATATATATATATATATATATATATATATATACATAACACACAGTGTGAGTAGATTTTGATATATTTTCTTGTGGGGTGAACACAACATACTGAATGTTCTTGTGGGTTGCAATAGTTCGTAAATTCAGATAGGGATATTGCCAGGGCTGAACCACCCATGAAGTTAGGTGAGCTTCGGGCCTCAAGCAGCACTTTCCTAGTATTAAAAGCAGTTTTGCCTCCTGCCCTGCATGCCTGTACAGCCCTGTACACACAAGTGTATGTGGGGAAAACTGTATGTAACTGTGATCTTCAATAATCCAAACATACACTGATGTGTGCAGGAGCTTTCTTTCTCCTATCACTCAAGCACCTAAAGAGCACATCATTTGATTATATCACATGACGAAAAGGTCCTACAGTCAAAGAACTGTGGATGGTTGAAACTAGAATGGAGTGGTTTAAACCAGGTCTGTCAAGTATCCAATAGGTAGCGCTGCCTTGGCTCTGGGAGTGTTAGCTGTGCTGTCTGGCAGGCTCCACCTGCCAGCCCATCACAGCTAACCCATCGAGAGCCTCAGCATTTTCAGGTGTTGAATTGTTGAAGTAGAAGCTAACTATGCTTCTCCTATATGCGACCCTAACCCGCCTGGTTTGACGTGGATGCAGCAGGTGGTACCTCATACTAACAGTCACAGGAAACAGCGCCACCTATTGAATCCACAGCGTACCAAGCAGCATCTGATTTTACCCACTCCATTCAAGCATCTGTTAGTGTGCTAAGTGAGTGTATGTAAGTGGTATATGTGTGTGTTGTGTGAGTGTGCTCAGTATGTACAAATTCCATAGTCCGCTGGGTGTAATCCTCAGTATATGCTCATATATATAATGTATCCAAAAAGGAGCAGAACTTGGGTGAACGTCCCATAGGTCAGTGGCAATGACCAAGAAGTAATTATCAAAAAAGGCAGCACTCCAATGTATACAAAAAGAGGACTTTTATTAGTCCAAATGTGCAATGTTTCAGTCCACAAGGGACCTTTTTTGTTTGGAAGACCTCCCCTTTTAAAGACCAATTTTTTCTCTTATTATAGTCTATGGAAGCTGCCTCTGTATAATGAACACAAAATAAGATGTGCACTCCTCTTTGTTAGGATTCTCCCATGTAATAGAGTCGGGTGCAAATTATATGGGATGTACTCCCCTTTTAGCATAAATAACTTCTATTTTGGCACTCCAATCATAGAGAAAAGTAAACCTTATTGAATTAACATCTTGTAAAAATGACTGTAACACGGCAGTATATTAGTAGGTTAGTAAGACATCAACGTCAACAGACCCTAGACTATTTGGTCCCATGGACCTTCACCTACAGGACATCTGTATAAAGATGTTTGAAACACACTGCATTTCCTCCAATCCCCCAGCAAAGCAATATCGGTCTTATACACACTACTATCCAACCCACAATCCCTACAGTTGCCACCTTTCATTATGAAGTGGGAGGAGGATTTGGGAGTATCTTACTCCGCAGACCAGCGTTCTGTTTTTAGGTCATGCCACAAGCTCTCGATTTCCTGTTGAGCCCAAGAGACCCAGTGACCCTCCATGCTATGTTCCCTGGCACCTCTGATCCATATTGGCACTGTGGCCAAATTAGAGGCACAATGTCCCTTATTTGGTGGGGATGCTCGGTTCTCCGCCCTTTCTGGTCTAGGGTCATAGAGGTCATCCATGAAGTCACTGGAATGTAGCTGGATGACACCCCGGACCTCTTATTGCTCTCCATTTATCCCATTAAGCTTAACAAATGGCTCGACTCCCTAATTGGCTTCCTGCTAATCGCAGCAGGCACCATCATTCCTAGACTGTGGAAAAGTATCTCTGCTCCCATGTTACGTGACTGGATTCAAAAGATCCTCAGTATCCGATGCATGGAATTTATGCTCTCTGAACTTAAGCCAGATTCCATGCACTCGCAACAGACCTGGCAACTATGGGATGTGTTCCAATACTCCTTGGCATTTAATGCTTTTCTGTGAAGCCCAGCCCTAACTCTGACTCATCCTTGTTGTCTCCCTCCCCAGATGACATGTAGCTCAAGCAGGTGAACTCACCCTCCACTTCCTCTCCTTTCTCCTCCCCCATCCCGTTATATCCCCCCACCCTTGTTTACTAGATTCTGTATCTCTGTTTATACGGTCTTCCTACTGCCATAGTTTCCTTGGAACTAACTGTTCTGTTCTGAATGGACTGTCTTTATTATTGTCTGTAACTTCTTGTTATTTCATCTTGTTTTTGAGTTTTGCTTATGTTATGTAAAACCTTCAATAAAAATAAAATGTTACATTTTTTTCATCAGTAATAAGAAATATGTGCCTCACAACAAACTGACATGAGGACATAATATAAGAAAGTAGACACCGAGAGCTGGTCATAGTATAACTATGTATAAGTTTCTACATACTGTATTGACAATGTTCAATAGCAGAATTGCACCTGTAACCAGGGAAGGAAAATCTGTTTTGATGCTCAATCAATCACATATTCATCTCCAAACATTACCAAGTATTATGCAGGTACCTTATTTGAGTTTATGAAATCTCCAGCAGGATGCCTGCCCAAGTATTCCATGAGAGAGTTAACAGGTGGCCTCATAAGAATGTCAACTACAGTGCTTCAAAATTGTCAGTCACTGATCTCCTATTATTATTACTGACATAGTACCTCCATAATAGTGCCTGTTACATTGCTTACAATAATAGCATCAGTAAGCACCCTCTTAATATTGCCATGTGACCCAACAATGGTATAGCTATCATATTAGAGTATCAGCCATAGTTTCACATAACAGAGTTAATCAGAATGTGACTGCTAACCTTTTAAGCTCGGTGTGTCAAAATTCCTAGAAATATCTATAATTTTGGGATATTTGTGGCTCTAGTAAAAAATAGTTATATTTTTATATATGTATTATATGTATTTCTGGCCCATCACATGGTATATGACCACCTTTTTCTGGCCCATCACATGATATATGACCCCCTCCCCCCCCCCCCCAAAGTATATGGCCCCGCTATATGAAGTGCCTCTCCAGGCAAAGCAGGGGAAGCAGTGGTGACCTAGCAGGATGTCCCTGGCCACCCATTTTTTCAAGCCTGCCCTGTAACTACAGTGTATTCTCATTGTAACAAGTTGGTTGCTTCAAATTAAATATACAGTATTTAACATTAACAAATATGAGGACTTAGAGACAGGATTTATAGGGTGATAATACTAGAATAATTATTTGTCTGCAGTTTGAAATGTTTATGTTCATGTACTAATACCTGCATTACATTGCTCAAGCTTGCTATGCATCCACAGTAGCAAAGTGACTCTTACATTATATTGCCCAAACAATATAAGTTAAAATACATTAGTAGAGAAAATCAATTTCATTAAAAGTGAATAATTGCTTTCATAACTACAATTTATGATTTCCTCAAAGCCATTTGTTTCCAGATGATAAATTTCCACTTTGACCAATTGACATATTCAAATTCTCTGCCATCCAGTCTCAGTGCCCTTACTTATTTCAAAGTCACTTCATATTAAACCTTAAAAAACCCTGAACTGAAGTACAGATTTTCTGCAGGATAATTTTGTTTTGGAGCTGCTCTATGTAATGTAAGCTATGTATTGAGAGCATCTGTCTTTCTACTGTGTACTCAGTTACAAAGGCAGATATAAAATTTCTTGCATTGGATGTCACTGTGGTTAGATATGACTGCAGATGCATTATGATTCAGAAATAATCATTTTGGCTTATGTTCTGTTGTCGTTTAATTGACTTTTCAGAATTTTGTTTTCTGACTTGTAATTCTGTGTTTTTGAAGCAACTTTACATCCCCCAGTTTTGCACATATGCCTTTTTGTTGTAATAAGTGCTCATTTAATGTAGATGTGGTCTAAACAAAGTAAAAATGTTGGGGTGATAACAGTGTTAAGGAAAACTGTTGCAGGTGCCTATAGCAACCAATCATATGCTACAGAAAATTGAAAATTAGAATCTCATTAGTTGCAATGGGCAGTAACACTCTAGCAAGATTCTGATAAACCAATATAAATGAAACACAGTCAGGGGCAGATGGACATGGATGTTAAATTTTACCAATAACACCTACTGTAAGCATTCTTCTAATTGTGCTGAAAACACAGAGCTACATTACATATTACAGCAAGATGGTTATGTGGTTAGTTCTGCTGTCTTGACCACTAGGATCCCAGGTCCAAATCCATCCAAGTGTAACATCTACATTTAGCTTGTACATTCTATCACTGTTTGTGTAGAATTACTCTAGATACTTTAATCTCCCCCAACCTTTAAAACATGCTGACAGGTTAAGTGACTTCTTGTCAATCAGAAACCCTGCACTGAGTAGCAGCTATCCTTCCATCTGCCTCTTATGTTTGATGCAAAGTGCAGCCCAGGCTACTCCAGAACACAGCAGAGAAACATTTCTCAGGCAAAACCTTTGGAAACTGTTTCACTGGTCAGACAAACTAGTTATTTTCTTACCAAGATTAAGCAATTGTGGATATAAATCTAAACACACTGTATAGAATCAGAATTACTGTACATAGCTCAATCATATTTGCCAGTTTAGAAAACCTGAATAGATATTATCTCACTGACATCATGAATAATGCATCCCTGCAACATGTTTTAATCTACACCTTGTGGGGCATATATCGAGCCCCCATACCAGATTTTAAGTTAAAAATGTTGTTTCCTTCTTGTTTATCTTGTATATTTACTGTTTAAAGTCATATTTGCTCCCAGACGATGTCAAGTTGATCTTCTTCCAGATGTAGGGTCACGCCTAATTTATTAAGAGGCATCTTGCTCCAGTACATAGTTTATTAAGTCTGGCATATGAAACTCTAGGCTTGCTAAATAATTGTATCAGTATTATTTTCATGACTGTAAGACCCATGAAGTAAAAAAAATATCCAGCTAGGTTAGGGATAAAAAAAAAAAAAAATCAATTTGTTCATATTAAATTAACTTACAAACTGAAATGGATACCGTTTGCTGACCTGGAGATATCGCTAATACATTTGAAAAACATAATCTTTTAAAGATTTTCAAAAATGTCACGAACATACAGTCATTGGCAAAAAGTAACAAAAACACCAAGAAGGAGTTGTTGGAATCGAATAAAACTTTACATATGTGAATGTAATGATGATATATGTAAGCGATCACAATATTAGAGAGAAAGGCTAGCTTTATTAGGAAAACTGTACTATTGAAAAGAGGATCTAGTAACCTGTTGTGCCCCCTCTAGCCTGAATCCAAAATGAGGTATGGTTGGACATCTGACAATCATCAAATCCCAAACAGAAGCTGATGCATTGCCCAAGACTATACGGTTCTAATCCAAAGCAGTCCAGGTTTCTTGCTCACAAACCCATTGCCAACAAAAGCAACGGTGGCTGACTGTCAATGACAAGATATGTAATGGGCTGTATGACACTGAATTTTCTTCTGCTAAGTGCAGACAGAATAGTACAAGCCATTCCAAATACAACTGGATTTAATTTATAAAAGTGTAGTTTTTGCCAACAAGTCACAGAAATTGAAAACTTGAATGTATGGTATGAGCTGGGATAGGACATCCCAAATAAAAAAAAACTCTCTGTTGAGAAGACAAAATGGTCCATCATCAAAATTCAGCTACAGTATTTATAAGTGAGTCCCACAGTGTCCAACACTTTAGTAAATAAGGGTTCCTTTTTAGTAGCAGTCAGGAAAGGGAAGAAGATGGAAGTCATTTTTTTCATGGTGTGCATCAGAGTATTCACAATGAATCCTATTAACTGATACAGGCAGGCTCAATGTACTGGTAGAGTTAATAATTTACAGTATATACTGACTACCATAGGACACATAGGGGGAGAGTTATAAAACTACCTAAAAAAAAACACCTGTCTTAGTTGTCCATAGCAACCAATCACAGAACAACATTCATTTCTTATAGTGCTCTGGAAAAATGAAAGCTGTGCTGTGATTGGTTGCTATGGGCAACAATTTCATTATTTGTTTTATAATGCTTTGTGACTCTGCCCCACAATTCCCATCACAAACAATTACAAATGCAGGGGTATCATATTTGTATCATAGTTTCTCCATTTATCTATCTACTTTAAAACAAGAAAAGAAAAGCTAGTATTATCAAGGTCTAAACTGACATTTTACGCAAGGGTTCTAGAATACCTTAAGCTATGCAATATCGGAATCTTAATGTATAGCCAAAATGTTAGAGTCACTTAAGACCATAAAATGTATTATGAAATTGTATCGCTACTAATGGTCTACAGGGCTGAAGGGAATTTGGTAAAGTACATTCAAAATGGAAGTGCTTCAATAATAACAGCTCATATTCTGCTAATGCTTGTATGTGGCATGGGCAATCTTGAACTCCAACCGGCTAAGTAGTTTATTAAAGACTGTTCCTGTGGGTCAAGGGAGCAATTATGATACAAACAAAATCTATCTATCTATCTATCTATCTATCTATCTATCTATCTATCTATCTATCCATATATCTTTCTATCTGTCTATCCATCTAGAACCTGCCGTGGTTCATCCATACCTTTCAGCAAAATCGTTGGGTCTATAAACTAAGATTTGTTGTTAGGGTCTTAAAAAATGAAGGTATATATATATATATATATATATATATATATATATAAAAAAGACAGAATGGGGCAGATTTATTAAGATAGGCATATTGTACAATACTGGCGTATATATACAATGTGTGGTGCAAGACGGTTGTGGCACAAGAAAGGGCCTTGCGCCAGATATGTACCATAATATCATCCCTCTATGGCAAAAAACTGGTTTAGGTTGGGGTCCCATGCAGCATAAACCTGCGATTTTGCGGCGATGGAAACACCAAGGCAAAGACCGTGGTGTTTTACAGTACTTGCAAAGTGGATGGGATTCTGGCTAATCCCATCCACACAATGCAGAAAAATATCCGCTGCAATTTCAAAAACTGTCACGTTTTGGTAAATCGCAGCATGTCAATTATACCTACGGATACGCTGGCGTTTTCCGTATTGGTATAACTGAAGCAGAAAATCTGCACAGGAAAACTCTACAGACTTTCTGTGGAAAGGGCTGTGGGGAAAAACAGGTTTTTCCCACAGCACTATTTGGTTGCAACTCGCTATGGGGGTCTTAACCTTAGATTAATACATTTTCTCCATTATCTATAAGACATCTTTTCTAATATGGCAGACTAAGCTACAGAAGTTCTTCTCTATTTATGGTAGCGTATCTCTATAATGCAGTCACCAAATAAAGGTCAAATACCAGTTCTACAGAATGAAAAGAGAATAAAGTGCTCTTGATATCTTTTCCAGTTGTAGTGATACGAATAGAGTAAAATCTCCTGTATAACTAAGCAAACTCTTCTATGCAGACATCTGCTATAAGAATACTGTAAGTCTTTCCCAGCATTTTTCTCCACAGCCTTCCATGACTATATACTGACCTACTACATTTGGCATTAAAATGTTAAATATTTTTTTGACAGGATATTCAGCATGTTGGTCAGCCAGTGCATATTAAATATCAGTAAAAAGAGAGCAGTAAAGAAGGATTTAGAATACATAGACTGCCAGACATCATAGGACCATGTCATGATTGCTCACTAATGGGGAATCCGATTCAGGATTCCCTGAAAGTGAGCTATCGCTTCTTTCAGCTGTATGTGCAAATACACATACAGCTGAAAGCTGTCAGTGTAGGAAGCGGTCCGCAGGACCGCAGCTTACATGACTGCAGGGTGTGACCTCTGCCCCGACGCAAGCGTGATGATGTAAGTCATCAGCGCCTGCGATCAGACGGAGGACACTCCTCGTGGGACTGGGCCATACTGTGTAAGTAGCATAAACTACTGTGTGGGAGCCCACTGTGAAGAATATACTACTGTGTGGGGCCCCACTGTGGAGCATATACTACTGTGTGGGAGCCCACTGTGGAGCATATAATACTGTGTGGGGGCCACTGTGGAGCATATAATACTGTGTGGGGTCCACTGTGGAGCATATAATACTGTGCGGGGGCCACTGTGGACCATATAAAACTGTGTGGGGGCCACTGTGGAGCATATAATACTGTGCAGGGGCCACTGTGGACCATATAATACTGTGCGGGGACCACTGTGGAGCGTATAATACTGTGTGGGAGTCACTGTGGGCATATAATACTGTATGGAGGCAACTCTGGAGCATATAAGTATTATACATACTGTATGGGGGCCACTCTGGAGCATATACTACTGACAGGGGGCCAGTTCGGAGCCACTGTGGAGTGCATTGTAATGTGTGGGGGCCTTTCACGATTTATATCACACAGTATCTGTTTTATAGCAGACATGTGATATTACAGGCTGTAATAACTTTGCACGGTCACTATAAAACAGATCCTGGTTAATTTAAGGTGAAATTGCCGTGTTGGCACTTTGCAATAATTTAGTGGGTTTTTGGTTGCAGTTTAAGCACTCGGTCTCTAAAAGGTTCGCCATCACTGTCATAGGAGATCAAAGATGTTGAATTAGTGTGGTGAGGTGAACCTGTGTTTCCCCCTGGCATACGGGACCAGCCACAACTATCTATCTCTCTGTCTCTCTCTCTATTTATCTAGGTATCGACAGATGGACCCACTCTTAACTCCAATTTCTCAAAAAAAACAATTCAATACAATATCACAACATGCTAACAACATGTTAATTAATAAGACAAACAATGAGTAGGCACATATAGGATATCACTCTTTGATACAAAATCAACAGTATTGTTCTGGAAAGCTAAAAATTCATGAGCTGCATATCTAGACTGTGTGACCGCCCTTGTTACCCAAAAAATAAAGAGGCCACAACAGCAGAGGCTGGACTACAGTATATAAAGCAAAATGTTATGGCATATCCTAGTGATGTAATGTTGAATGCTATACAGAACAATTGGCAATTCTCATAATAACAACAAAGTCTTATAGAGCAAAGCTATTGACTGCAAGATGCTGCAGGTGCTGATTACCTAATTGCTTTAACCTTTCCATTGTAGTCATCAAAAATGACAGCTCCGGGCAGACACACAATCTACTGGAAGGAGAGGAAATGGCTAAATTGTAAAAGGTATTTGAGCAGTATGCTGATATTGTACCTTACGTAACACATGACTAAACATTTTGCTATAAGCTACATTTGCTCAATATTTGAAGTTCTTTCAAACGAGTGGCCTATTTAGCAACACATCTGACTTTATAGGAATAAATAAAATGTGAATTTACTATAGAAACCCTTAAACAAAATAGTTGTGATAAAAATGTGAAAAATGGTTTCTTCCTATCACAAGAGTGACATAGAAATTTATCTAAGCAATTTTAGGTAGCTGTAAATTTGATTCTTTAGGGCCTCACTAGGGCTCATTTACTTATACACTCTCTGAAATCAGTGGTGTATGGAAATACGCTAGAAAACCTTTATACCTTCCATGGCACACTATTATGAATATTTTGAGTATGCAAATTGATACCATAGAAATGCCATTCATTTCACACAGCCTTCCATGATGAAAAAAAAATGTGTACATCTCTGTGTCCATTTTTCCAGCACAGAAAAAAACATAATCTGCCATTCTTTACTGTCTTGCAAAAAGATGGACAGAGATGTATATTTTTTATCATTGAAGTCTATGTAAAACTAATGTCCTTTACTAATGTCCTTTGTTTTTTGGCACACTTTATTTTTTCCAAAACAGAGGTAGGAACTGTATAGGAAAAACATTGTGTGAATCTAGCCCAAGTATAAGGGGCACATTTCCTGGATCACATGTGGCTCAGGGGAAGTGAACTCACTATATATCAATGTGATCTGTGATGTTGTTAGCTCTAGCTGGACCTTGGGTCTACAGTCTCAAATTCACATCATAATTTGAGCATGACAAAGTAAACCTAAGGACTGGCTGGACCTAGCAGCACCACTGATGAAGCAAACCTCTGACTGTCACATAGACTGTGTTTCCCAAACCAAAAACATCCCATCAGAAACAGGGCTTATAATGGCTCACTGAGACCCTGAAGCAGACTGCTGCATCATCCCTTTCTTGGAGACGGTTTGGGTTTAAGAATGTTTACATTTATCCCAACATGTTCACATATAGTATATGCTTCTGGGTCAGAAGAGAAACTTAACACACTTGAGTTAATAGGAGAGGAACAAAATACGATGGGTGATGATAAAAAATTTGCATCAATTTTCTAAATGAGAAATCAACTTTATTTTATCTCAACTCTTCAATATATTTTATAAGTTTATACATTATATACTGTATTTGATATTGTTTGATTTTTATAGCAATTGACTTGAGGTGCCATTGCTGGGGAACAATGCTTTATACAAGTACAAAAAGGTGACAGCCACAGCATGACTGGGATTCTTCTAGTAAGATTAGCACTAGAAAATAGAAGAATGTGTACAGATGTAGCAAAGCTTAACTTGACACTTAAGGAAAACCAAGGAAAATTCCTGCTGTGTGTGAGGGCAAGCTTTACCCTGATGAAAAATGCCATTTGGAAGCCCTGTCTTTAGAGGAAACACATGTGGACATAGGAAGTTGTACACATATCACTAAATTGTTAGTGTCCATCATATCACTACAAGGGGTGAGCGACTGTCATATGTGATGTCTCCACAGATGCTCACACCAGCATTTGGAGCAGTGTGTTGCTCCACAACAAAGGCATGATTGAAGTGCTCACTACGAGGCCTCCATACTCAAACCCAACTTTTGCTGAATCCCAAACAGAACCTGGATACATTGCTGAAGATGATACGGTTCTCAGCCGTAAAGTTCACCACCAGTGTAAACAAAGGCAATGGTGGCTGGCTGTCAATGGTAGGATGCATAATGGGCACTATGACAGCAAATTTCCTTCTGTTAAGCACCTGGAAATGGTCTAGGCAGTGACAGGGAAGAAACTGTGGGAGCTGCATGTGCTTGACAGCTGAAGATCCCCTCTATTGGTGGTCTGCCTGGGCCACCCAGAACCTGCTTGCCATGTGTGTATGCCCTCACATAATCACTGTTTCTAAAACCTCCTAACAGCTAAGTCAGAATGGCCTTGATGGTGGGCAACTTGTTGAAATGACCGTCCTGATTCGCTCAGTCCAATGATGTGCCCATTCTTGTTAACTGGGCAAACTGTCTTTGGGTACATTATAGACGCATGTCTAGCAGTCAATGATCTCTCACCAAGATGACACTACCCAAAAGTAGCATCTGAGAGCCTTTTTATAGGGAAGTAGGGAAATACTTTTGCACGTTCTTATGGCTAGATCCAGTGTCTAATTAAAACATACCTATAATCATTTATCTGCTGAAATATAACTGTGTGCCAAGTTTTGAAGTAATCCAACATTTCTGTTTCATTACTCTTATTGGGTTTGGATAATGGATAATGCTTAAAGATAAATGAGCCATGTAGCCTCAGAATATCTGTAGTGTTACATCCGGGTGCCACAGAATATGTGCTCAGGGTGGAGAACAATAACACGACTGGGTCAAACTTTAGTTAATATACAATTAACAGAAGTAGATCACCAGAGCATCATATTTAGTGAAAGATGAGAAATGTGATGTCAAAGTGGGAGAGGGGGAGGAGAAGCTCAATGTTTGCCTGCAGTACCAATCTTCTAAGAATTTGTGATAGCGGTATTGGTAACATACATACATATATTCGCAATGAGTGTTTTTACTAATTCTTCATATTATCTCTGTTCTTTGGGGATGTCAGTTGACTTTTGGGCAAGGGCTGATATTGTTGATAAAAATATGAGACATAAGACTGGAATATTTTGGTGATATAGTCTAGCGCTACATTCAGCAATCTCAATTATGATATAAGAATTGTTCTTTAATGTGTTGTAAAGTAGTTAGATTTTGAATAAAACCCCAGATAGGCTAGATTTCTGGACATACCCAGAATATGTGGAGCATTGTGCCTACTTGTCCACATTTTTTGCAACAGTATGACAAAGTTGCAGAATAAATCCGACATTTCTACTTAAGTGCATTTGTTTGTCAATGAGTGTATTTTATTTTTATGCACTGTACAGATGTAGCAGACTTTAACTTAAAACTGATAACTGATAAGTTACCACACCGCATCAACAAAAGCTACTGAAAGGTTATTGAAAACGTCAAGTTAAACTGTCTTGCTACAGTATACTTAAAGACGCTTTTCAGGAGTTACATGTTATTGAACTATACTTAGGATAGGTCATCAATATCTGATTGGTAGGGGTCTAATAACTGTAATTCCCATAGATCAGCTGCTCTGGTAAACACTGCTTCTGCTTCAGAGACCAGTTATGTCATGTTTACAGCTCAGAATGGAGCTGTACTGCAACACCAAGCACACCATAGGCAATTTACAGTGCTGTGCTTGGTACTTAGTGAAGAGGCTGCAGCACTCACCTGAGAAATGGAGTCTCTTCAAACTGCTGACCATCCCAAAACAAGTGGGGATCAGAATAGGTCATTAATAGGTAATTCCTATTAAATGTCAAATGTCAACATTTGCTATATCTGTGTATGCAAGATATAAAATATACCGTATTTTTCGGACTATAAGATGCACTTTTTTCCCCAAATTTGGGAGGAAAATGGAGGGTGCATCTTATAGTCCAAATGTGGATGTTGGGGGGGGTGGATGAGCGGGGGTCACAGCATCGCCCCACTACATGCAAGCCCCCTCCCCGGGCCGGTAGGTACCTTTTTCATTGCAGGCCGGCTCCTGCGCAGCGAGATCGCAGGAGCCGACCTGTTCCTGTGACAGCTGGGAGCCTTATGAAGGCCCCCAGGCTTGTCATAGTAATATTACTATTGCTGCTGGTCTATGACCAAAATGGTATAACTAAAAAGTACATCTGGTCCTACAAAAAAAGATGCCCTATGCATCCCCGTACAGCTGCAGGGCCACCTCCCATATGATATTAAATATTTTACCATATACCAAATATTTTTTTGCTTCAAAATTTTTTCCCCTATTTTCCTCCTCTAAAACCTAGGTGCGTCTTATGGTCCGGTGCGTGTTATAGTTCGGAAAATATGGTAGTATTATCTTTAACACATTGTAGTTTAGGTAGGGCATACTATGGTTTCCACCTTTTTTATTTGGCTGTGTTTATTCATACTCATTTTTAGACAGCATTACTTTTGTCATTGGTTGCTTTGTAGTACCAGTGATTTTTGATTTTTGTTGTTGACAGATGCATGCACAGAACATGTATGTGGAAATGTAAGCTGCCCTATGGTGCCTCTGCACAGGACCATAATCATTATGGTCTATGTAGAAAAGCAATACCTTTGTAATATGGCATCTGATGGAACATGTCTACATTTTCATTCTATATGATTGTGACCTCTGTGTGCCTCCATATACAATTTACGGTGTATATGGAGGCAATGCATAGCTCTATGGATTTTATGGAAGATCTACCAAGATGATGTACAATAGCTTTTAATCATATGGTAATGCATAAGAAGACAGCATAAAGTAGATTTATACATCAGTCAAGCAAATCTGTTAAAGTATATGTGTATGCATTTCAGTTTTAATACTTTTAGATTTTAATACACAGTAACTAAATATTGAGTTAATTTATAAATCTGAGACTACTTGCACTTATTAGGGATCTTATACCTGCCCATGTATTTCCTTGTACAAATGTACAGACTAGACTAGACTAGACTAGACTAGACTCCTCATCATGTTATGTAATTGGAAGACTATCTGATTCTCACAGTGACCTGAAGTCTTTTTTAATGTAAACTCTTATAGGATTGCACAAAAGAGAGGTACAATCTAAATTCACAAAGGAAGTCAGCACTCCGATTTCCGTAAAACAAATGTCTTTTATTGCTGAATAGATATACTCAAGGTAAAAACAGTATGTGTAACGCACGTTACAGAAAACACATTTACCAAAGCCACATTTAAAAAAACTTTTCATAGCAAGCCAACGCCCAAAAGATTGATTTTTAGTGATTATAAGACTTGGAGAAAGTATTCTACTTAAAGTAGGAGTCCTCCGTGTAAAAAATTTGCAACCCTCACTTAATATACTCCAACATCAGGATATGCTTAGAAATATACGTCATACTGAGTTATATTATGTGACAAATCTAAGCAAGTTTGTTACTATTGATCTTTTCAGCTCTATTTAAAATCCACAATCGGTAACCTCATCTAGCCAATGTGCAGGAAATCTCATTCACTTCTGTATGAAAAGATACATTAGACAAACAAGTGTGACCGCTGTGTGAATCAGCATATTTCTTCCGATCATGTGACCTGATGGAGTAAGTGAACTCATCCTTCTTCAGATACCACTATGCCAGGGTGCAGCTTTAAACTATATTTAATGTTATCTGCTTACTTATTGTAATGCTTCAGGTTTAATTATGTAAAAAACGTCACCATTGTTATGATTCATATTTATTCCATAAAGTAACAGATATACGTCAGCATGATAATGTCATCAGGGATGTGTCTGTCTAATTAACATGAAAGGAAAAAGAAAAGAAAAATCAATCCTCAGTGGTATGTAAGCCAACCTTACTACACAGAGCATTTCCCTTGATAGAAGCACTGCAGAGTGTTTCCTTTCATCTTCATGGTGTTATTGCTATTATGACTAAAATAGAAGCCAGTACAGTAGGCATTGGAAATATCTTGAGGATATACCAACAATATATGACAGAAGATCCCTGAAGGCTAAGACTATCCCATAATTTTGCTACTCGCCATCACTTGGTCAAGACTGCAAATCCTGAAATGTTCTTTAACTCTGCTTCTGTAATCAGAATGACAGAAATTTGTTCATATCATTCATGTGGAAATAAAGCTGTATACTTGTCACAGTCGCACGTGGTATTCTTGGCACTACTAGTTAAAATCATTGGGGTGGATACATTATGACTGGTATATTTACCTCAAGTCTTAATGTCTCCTGTGAAAGCAGACTGAGTGCTTAATTCATAAGTAGGCTGTGCAAATCCACACCAGTCCCTTGCTGGTGTAGACTTTGCCCTTTTACACCACTTTTGTTAGTTAAGTGATGATGAATATGACAGAGGTGGTAGCCCCACTTAAAGCCTACCTCTAACCAAGGCAAAGTGGCGAGGCTGGCGCAAAAACGACACTTGCAGCTACTTTAGTCATAAGCAGGGTTAAATAGTCACAAACCACCGATTAGTGACTATTTTATGCCACAAAATCATAACAATGAGTCCCCTCATTGTTTTTGTAAGTTCCAAGTTGAGTAAAGCAGTGTATTCAGTGACGTAACTAGGAATGGCTGGGCCCCAAGGCGGAGACCCTGGGGAGGATAAAAACATAAAAAACAATGTTACTTACCTCTCCCTGGCTCCGATGCACTCCCCGCTGTTTTCCGCCATCTTCAATGTTGGTAGAGTCGTCACTGAGCCAGGCCTGCGTCGTGACGTATAATGATGCAGGCCTGGTCCACATGACGTCTGGGGCGTCACCAAACAGGCCCGAAGCCTGCTGGAGAGCAGGAATGGTAAGTAACGTTGTTTTTTATGTTCCAAATCTAAAGAAGAAATAAAGGGGGCACTCACCCAGGCGTAGATTTTTTTCATAAAAACATCCTTTTATTCAGTCCCAGATAAAAACATATCCATAGAAATAGATAGGGAGAGGGGAACTGCACATAGACTGGCTAGGCAACGTTCGTTTTGCGCAGGGCGTGCTTTTTCAAGCCTCAAGTATGCTGTCCAATCACAGGGTAAAGAGATAATTATATACAGACATTCCCCAAAGCTTTAGCCAATCATAAGCCGCCCCCTAGAGGCGTGGAGGAGACACACAATCACAAGGGGAATCTCCTCCACGCCTCCAGGGGAAGGCCCACCCCCCCATAGAGGTGGACCTGAAGGAGAACTTCATGCATACACAACTAAGATTTAAGGGGGAAAAGAGGACCTGAAAGACAACTGTCAAACTTATCCTTTACACAGTCTCTTCACTAAGGAACGCAAAATAGCAGACAAGAAGGAGAACTGTGTAATCCTTTTGCTATACTTGAGCAGACCAGAAGGAAAACCTCTTTTTCAAGTGTATTTTTACCGCTCATGTAAATACATAGAATGAACCAGAAGAGAAACCCCCTGGTCTATTATGTTTTAATTCATAAAAGGAAAATAAGTCTTAAAAAGGAAAAAAAGCTGCAAATTTGCAGCATACTTGCTTTTTATCACTTTTATTTTATATTATTTTATTTTGTTGGAACAATTATTCCTTTTTAACACTTTCATGAATGGACCTCAATATTTAAAAGTTCCCCTATCAAGTATAAGTTCCCAACAGCGGCAGATACCCGTATAGACTCACAATATCTACAGGAACATGCTCATATCATTATGATCATTCAAGCCAAGGGGTCCCAGAGCATTTGTTTTTATAATCCATTTTGCTTCTTTTTGTAGAAGCATTTTTTTCCTATCTCCTCCATAAGGGGGAATCTGGACTTGTTCAATTCCGGCAAAAGTCATACAACTAGCGTCATTTCTGAGAGACTCATTGATATGTTCAATGAGTCTCGGTGACCCTTCATCTGACGTGATTGACTTGAAATGCTCACGAAATCTTACATACATGTGTCTGATCGTTTTCCCTATGTAACAAAAGGGCAAAAGACTACAAAATTTGTTCTACATGTTATAAAATGAGAGACTTTATGTCTAACATCTCCAAAAGACAGTATATTTTTTCTACTATTATATCTACAGAATGCACAATTATTGCATCTAAAGTTTTTTATGTTCCCTCACCTCCCCTGGGCCTCCGATCATTATACTCGGGGGTCTGAAAAGATATAATGATAGCAGTGTTTGCGGGTTTCGCGGGCCCGCAGCCTCACTTACTGATCCCCCGCTCCTGCTCACAACCACCTCCGCTTCTGCAGAATGGGAAGCGCAGGCGGCCGTGAACAGAACTGGGGATCGGTAAATAAATAGGGCTCGTTATCTGCTGGAGTTACTCCAGCAGGTAACGGCCTATTAAAAAAAAAAAAAAAAAAAAACATCAGGGGCCCACGGGGCCCCATAATGTCCTAAGCCCTGTGGCAGCCGCCACCGCGGCTACCCCGGTAGTTGCGCCCCTGAGTGTACTGACTGGTCTAAATGATCACTGACAGGTCTCTAGACAGAGAATGCACTCAAGCAGTTAGGTTTCATTTTTGGATAAACCAAAAGTAGAATTTACTTTTACTATTTACTTTTTACTATTACCTTTTAATAGTTCAATTTTCACCATAATGGGCTTATGCAGGTAAATATAAAACTCACCAGTGCATTCCCTGCACTGGATAAACTTTATTATTAATAGATACAGTGGGGAAAAAAGTATTTAGTCAGCCACCAATTGTGCAAGTTCTCCCACTTAAAAAGATAAGAGAGGCCTGTAATTGACATCATAGGTAGACCTCAACTATGAGAGACAAAATGAGAAAACAAATCCAGAAAATCACATTGTCTGATTTCTTAAGAATTTATTTGCAAATTATGGTGGAAAATAAGTATTTGGTCACCTACAAACAAGCAAGATTTCTGGCTCTCACAGACCTGTAACTTCTTCTTTAAGAGGCTCCTCTGTCCTCCACTCATTAGCTGTAGTAATGGCACCTGTTTGACATTGTTATCAGTATAAAAGACACCTGTCCACAACCTCAAACAGTCACACTCCAAACTCCACTATGGTGAACTCTCCCTCGATCAGGTGCACCACGCAAGATCTCACCCCGTGGGGTCAAAATGATCACAAGAACGGTGAGCAAAAATCCCAGAACCACACGGGGGGACCTAGTGAATGACCTGTAGAAATCTGGGACTAACGTAACAAAGGCTACCGTCAGTAACACACTACGCCGCCAGGGACTCAGATCCTGCAGTGCCAGACGTGTTCCCCTGCTTAAGCCAGTACATATCCAGGCACGTCTCAAGTTTGCTAGAGATCATTTGGATGTTCCAGAAGAGTATTGGGAGAATGTCATATGGTCAGATGAAACCAAAGTAGAACTGTTTGGTAGAAACACAACTCGCCATGTTTGGAGGAAAGTGAATGCTGAGTTGCATCCAAAGAACACCATACCTACTGTGAAGCATGGGGGGTGGCAACATCAAGCTTTGGGGCTGTTTCTCTGCAAAGGGACCAGGATGACTGATCCGTGTACATGAAAGAATGAATGGGGCCATGTATCGTGAGATTTTGAGTGCAAACCTCCTTCCATCAGCAAGGGCATTGAAGATGAAACATGGCTGAGTCTTTCAGGATAACAATGATGCCAAGCACACCGCCAGGGCAATGAAGGATTGGCTTTGTGAGAAGCATTTCAAGGTCCTGGAGTGGCCTAGCCAGTCTCCAGATCTCAACCCCATAGAAAACCTTTGGAGGGAGTTGAAAGTCCGTGTTGCCCAGCGATAGCCCCAAAACATCACTGCTCTATAGGAGATCTGCATGGAGGAATAGGGCTACATACTAGCAACAGTGTGTGCCAACCTTGTGTAGACTTACAGAAAATGTTTGACCTCTGTCATTGCCAACAAAGTATAGAGATGAACTTTTGTTATTGACCAAATACTTATTTTCCACCATAATTTGCAAATAAATTCTTTAAAAATCAGACAATGTGATTTTCTGGATTTGTTTTCTCATTTTGTCACTCATACAGGCCTCTCTCATCTTTTTAAGTGGGAGAACTAGCACAATTGGAGGCTGAATAAATACTTTTTCTCCCCCACTGTAACCAGGACCCCATAGCTCCAAGGCAACAAGGTGTGGAAGCCACTGCCCACTGCCTCGCCTGCAGTCATTCGAACTCTGTGATGTCACCACATAGTGTAGAGCAGAGTCAGTGATGCACCTGAGAGTCAGAGGCCCAGATTTACTAATACTGTCTAAAAGCTAAGATAGTGGAAACTCAGACTAGACAATTTTAAACTTCATCAGATTTATCTAAGTGTATGATGCTGTTTGATAAATCTGGAGTATTCTTAGACTGTCTAGTCTAAGCTTACGTTGACACTACCATTGTTAATGTCTGTTGCTGTCTTCTGTCATAGGATGACAGCAACGGACATTTAACTGTTGCAGAGAACAGTCACAGACTGATTCCGTGTCTGTTCCCATTGATACTAATGTAAACAATATGACAGACATTATCTTCCATCATGTTTGTTTACTTTTGTAACGAAAGATAAAGTCAAAGTCATGCATGCAGGAAGACAGCAACGGACATTAACAACGGTAGTGTGAATGCCCCTTAAGTTTATGCCTACTATTAGTTGGCTTAAAAGTTTTTGGCACATTTGTGGTGCATTTTTGTCGCACAGAGGTGCAAGTTAGGCCACGCCCTTTCCAGGGAAGCCACACCCATTTCCCCTATGAGGTCACACCACACTTTTCGGTCAAGTTGGAAAAGTGTCTACAAAGTGTCTGAAACATTTGATAAATGTGGCATACAGCATGCTAGACAGCTTTTTTTTGTGTGCAAATTACACCAGAATTCTGGTGCATTTTGCTTAATAAGTCACCCCCAGAGTGTCAACAGGGAAGGCACAGGAAGAAAACCTATGGCCTCCCTGCTGCGTTCTGCAAAGGCAGTAATCTGGGACCTGGATATATATTAGTAATACAGCTAATCCAGTGCAGGAAATGCATTGGTAACCTTTGTTTCTACCTGCAAAATCCCTTGAAAACACCCTTCTTGAGAGTATGGATTTTACAAAGTGAAGCCACAGGTCAATTATCTCTTACAGACAGACTAAAATCAATAAGAAACATGACTCTAAAATCCAACATCATGAGTTCAAGCATTATGTACACACACATAAGGGTCAGCAATAGATTCGTAAGTGTAATAGTATGGGCAGGAAACAAAATAACCAATGGATTGCATCCTCACAAATGAAAGTACTGACATCCAGAGCAGGATTACATAAAGGTGTAAGTGTACTTCACCACTGATTACGTTACAAAGCATGAGCACGTTACACTATTGAGGGTGCCAAAAATTCCAGGTTGACATGAGAGTACTTTATCTACTAAATAGTAATTGATTTTAACAGGGATCTTTGTATATACAGTCTTTCCATTGTACTAATAGGAATAAAACCCTATCATATTTATTTCTTTATGTAATGTATACTGTAATCCATATGTACACTATGTCAATGTAAAGTGATGATGGTCATCAGTTATGCTACAATTCCACTCCTGACTCACTAATGGCTTTAGTTGGCAATGGAATACATACAGTAGGTTCAGCCTTTTAATTAAGATTCATCTTAAACTGGAGCCTTGCCATGAATTCTGCATTTAGTGCATGAACTAACAATATAGATGACAGGCTTCAGTATCTTAATATCGGTGATCATCAGGTTACTAATGGAGAACATCTGGTTTAAGCAGGATAATATTGGTTATTTGTTGCTGCTAAAAGCAATATTCAGTCCCCCTAGAAAGCTTAAGCTATTAAAGGTAAAATACAATTCTAATAACATTACATAAAGAGAAAGGATGGAGAAAGATATAATTAAACCATCAGTTCCAAATAGCCATTTCCGTCTAAATGTCCTTTATAACAGATGACAAATACACTCAGTAACAGTGAGTTTAATCAGTAAATATTATAGGGAGTCTGTCACCAGAACTCAGCCCAGCAGATAGGTTGGGGCCACCTGGACCAAACTGTATTTTCCCCTCCGTTGGGTCTCTCCGTTGCCAAGATGTCACTGTTTTTCTCAATAAGCTCTTTGGAGAAACAAGGTCCTTGTCGCTTACCTTTGTAAAGCACTATCAATGCCCTCGTTGTTCCAAAAAACTCATTTGTATATTGACAAAAACAGCAATATCTTGGCATTGGGAGCACTGATTTACAAGGGAAAAACACCTTTTGATTCAGTTGACTCTAACCTATATATCTGTAAGATTGGGTTGATAAGCTGGATTCTGGTGACAGACCCCCTTTAAAGGGGTTTTCTGAGAAAATGACACAAGGGACCCCCACCAATCAGCTGTTCTCACCAGCTGTTATAAGGAGAACAGAACCAGAAGCAGTAGTGGCTGCACTGAGTTACTGCAGCTCAGCTACTGTACAGATGAATGGAGCTGAGCTGCAGTAACCCTGCACAGCTGCTATACAGAGAACAAAGCTATCTGCTTCCAGCTCTGTTCTCCTTACAGAGGCTGGTGAGAACAGCAGGTAAGGATGGGTCATCAATATCATTTGACCGTAAAATCTATTAATAGATAATTACAGATTACAGATAATCACAGTTTTTATAAACTCTAAGCATTAATGCTCTTACTCATTTGCGGTAATGCTCAGAAGATGTCAGTGTGTGCTCGACTGTTTTTATTAGGCATTTAACATGATAATTTCATAAAGAAATTGATTTATTCATAAAAGAGGATACTGAACTTCCATTACTGATTTGTGATGAACCTCTGCCTCTAAGGCTAGGTTGACATCTGCGTTGGAGCTGCAGATTCTGGCTAAAATCGGCATCGAGAAAAGTCCTGCATGGAGGACTTTTCTCTTTGTCGGTTTCAGTATAAACTGGTGGAAACTCGACGGACACCCAGCGGCCCCACTATAGTCTATTGGGTCCGCGGGTGTCCACAGGTAACCACTTTTTTAGCGGACAGGCTCTCCATCGTTCGGGTCCCCATGTAGACTCTAACGACGAAGAGACCAATGCTACTGTGAACCTAGTGTAGGGCAGCCTGTGCACCTCATAAAAGTTTTGAAGAACAACTTCACTGCATTAAAACTCTCACTTTTATTTGTGAATATAATAACAATTGACTTAAAAAGTGGCAGCGACTACAATATAGACAATCTAGTAAACATATCCCATTAAAAAATATTTTAATGGGATAAAATTTCTCAAATAGCATTTGATATCTTACCTCAGTCAAGTGTGGAGTTGGATTAAATCCACATAGGTTGCATACCATATTCTTGCATTCTGTACAAGTATTAAAGTTTGGAAGGTCCTTTGAACCAATATTTAGTTCTGTTTTACAAAGAGGACACAGTGTTTTTGACTCTTTGATTTTTTCAATAATTTTTGGCTCTGTTTGTTTTACTGTCTTTTTTAGTTCAGGAATGTCCTTCTTAGTTTCTTTTTCTTGCACAGTTTTTTTATCAATTTCTTTCCTTAAAGGAATAGATTTTATGTCCTCTTTTGTAACTACCATTTGTGTTTCTTTTTTTATCGCAGGTACCTTGGGTGAATGTGTGGCCGTAGGCTCTTTTGTTTTTTGACTGTCAGCTATTTTTTGTGGAGGTGGAGGTTGCTTGGATGCTGTTCCTTGTGTGCTTTGTGTTTGAGTACCTGGTTGAGCTGCAGTTGATATAAAACTGGAGGCTTGGCTAAATATTGATGCACCAAACCCAAAGAGCTTTCCAGTCACTGTTTCTTGTGGTGTTGTAGGTTGTACTTTTGGTGTCTCAGTAGCACTTCCTAGATTTAAACTGAAACGTCTTGGCTGTTCTTGTGATTTAGACGGCTGTGCTGTAGGTTGTGCTGTTCCTTGTGGGGTTCCAGGTTTAGGCAGAGGACTGGGTTTTGTAGATACAGGAATAGTAGGCTGTGAAGTTGTTTGTGGAACAGGCTTGTGAGAAGGACTAGGTTTTGGACTTCCTGGTCCACTGGGAGGTGGAGCTGTAGGTTTGTTAGCAGGACTTGGTTTTGGACTTCCTGTCCCAGAAGGCGGGGTGGTATGTGGAGCTACTGGTTTATGAGCAGGGCTAGGTTTTGGACTTCCTGGTCCAGAAGGCTGTGTGGTTTGTGGAGCTACTTGTTTATGAGCAGGGCTTGGTTTTGGACTTCCTGGTCCAGAAGGCTGTGTTGATTGTGGAGTTACTGGTTTATTAGCAAGGCTAGGTTTTGGACTTCCTGGTCCAGAAGGCTGTGTTGATTGTGGAGCCACTGGTTTATGAGAAGGGCTAGGTTTTGGACTCCCTGGCCCAGAAGGTTGTGCTGCTTGTGGACCTCCGGGTTTATGAGAAGGACTAGATTTTGGACTTCCTGGCCCAGAAGGCTGTGTTTGTGGAACTACAGGTTTATGAGAAGGACTAGACTTTGGACTTCCTGGCCCAGAAGATTGTGTTGTTTGTGGAACTACAGGTTTATAAGAAGGACTAGATTTTGGACTTCCAGGTCCAGAAAGCTGTGTTGATTGTGGAGCTACAGGTTTATGAAAAGGACTAGATTTTGGACTTCCTGGCCCAGAAGGCTGTGATGTTTGTGGAGCCACAGGCTTGTGTAAAGGAATAGGTTTTGGGCTTATTGGCAGAGGTGCCTCCTTTGAAGCTTGCTGGCTGGCTGGCAAAATCTTTTTGGGACTTTTTGTAGAATCTTCTTTCAGCTGTGATATTTCTACTTCTTGTGCTATTCTTTGCTGTTCACTAGGTAATACAGATTGTTTCAATTCTTTAACTTGATGAGATATAGGAAACTTTTCATTTTGTTTATTTGTATGAGTAACAGACTGCTCCAGCACTGTTGCAGCAGAAGGAATAAAATCAGTCTTAGTCTCAAGCAGTTGAGAAGATTCAGTCTGGGTAGGTCCAACTGGCAGCTTCTTTTCAGGTACTAATGGTTTGGGTTTATCTGATACAGGAGGTTTATCTGTTTTATTTTCTGTTCTTGGTTGATTAGACTTGGATTGTGAGTCTGATGCAGGTATCTGGTTGGTTAACATAGGTGATGTTTTGGGGGCTTGTTTCATTAATTTATCTGGCACTACATTTGGTTCTTTCTTTGGAGAAGAAACAGATACCCCTGTTATGGGTACTGCAGGTTTTTGTTTGCTTGGCTTGGGCATAGGTGTAGGAGGACCAGCCATATCCATACCAAGGGCTCTCTGCATCTGACAGTTCAAGCAAAGCCATTCCTGTATCTGTTGTCAAAAGAAAACAACATAAAATTGAATATATTAGATGTTCTTTACAACTTGTCATACAATTATAATCACCAGAATTAATTTGTTTTAAAATTTACAGAAACATTGTTAACATTTAAAATATGATAATAGTAACTATAAACATATAAAAATTATCATCTGTAGAAGCAAATACAGTTGATTTACTTTATAGCTATTTTCTAAGATTGTGTTTAACGTCATGGAAATCATGAAAACTTTTTACAATGTACAGTTTAAAAATGTTGTTAAACAATGGAATATTCCTCTTAAAGGGGTTGTCATGACAACCCCTTTTCTAAATGTATTCTTATGGTTAATTTGCTGTCACTACGAGCCTTCCAATTGGAACCCCAGAGCTTAGCTCATTCGAGAAATGAAGAATACCAGTCTTGTGGAACTCCAATTTCTGCAGCACCGCTGACTAAAGCTGGCTATAAACAACAGATTTTAGACTGCCATAGCTCATCTAAAAAGAACTGTGGTTGGCTGGTCAAACCACCAACTGTTCCAAACACATGAACAACCATTAATTTTCCATTGAGAGTTCAGTTACCCTTTCGTGGGTGTGTGTTAGTAGTATAAATACATTCCCACAATGCAAAAATCACCCACAAGTCTGTCAGTCTAGCCCATACACAACAAATCATGGCAGACAGATGGCAGAAAAAAATGCAACACAACAGATTTTGGTCCTGACCAACTTTAGTTGATTCTTGGCTATATGAGAAAGACTGTTGTAGGTTTAGGTACGACCAATCCACAGCATACAGTGCAATATCTGCCACTTCAGCAGTCTAAAATCTAATTTGTATGGTCAGCTTAAAAGAGAGAAACAGGGGACCACACCCACAGTGCAAATTTACCTATTGCTCTTCTAACATCATGACATATGTTAATGGGAATCTGTTGAGACCATAATGCCTCCCAAACCATGAACTAATGAAGCAATGCAATGATGTTCAACTTTTTATGGATATGTATATGAACATGCAAGAGCATGAGCGATGGGACCTTTGAAGATTTTCTTACAGACAACCTGATGAAGACAGAGGCTAAAAATGCAATCATGGCTAAAGGGGAGACATTGGGAACCAGTTTCAGAGAAGAACCAGGGAATTTGCACCTGTGCACTTGCAGACTGCATATCCATAAAAAGATAATTATCTTTGCACTGCTTTATCGGTTTATGGCCACAAAGGTGTTTTTCTGCTCCTATTAAAGGCCCCTAGGCAGTACTATTATTAGTTAGGAGGCATTTTGGACGTGACAGACTCCCTTTAATAAAATATATTTGACAAATGTAACCTGCAAAGAAGGGCTTATGCTTGGTTAATTATTTTTTAACCTACTTGCAATTCTAACATGTTATGTGTATGTCACTCCTAAAGCAAGTTTAGAATTCTTGATCTTGCACCAAAATAGTAGAGTTTTAGAAAACTCATCCAAATGTAGTAGAAAAAGTTCAGGATATCCTGAGTGTTTTCAACTCAAATCCACAGTAAATTTTTGCAGTGGATTCATAGCAAAATCCACAGGAGAAAAACTGAATTCACACAAGTTATCTTGAAGGTAAGGCATATTTGTGAAAAGAATTGGTGGTGCTGTCCATAAGTGAAGGAAGCAAGTATGTAAAATAGAATTTACTGTACTTTAATTTCTTTAGGCATCATCTACAGAATCAAGAACTTAACAAATAAAATGGATACTTGATGATAAGTGCTTCAGTCTTGTGATTACATACAATATTCATCACGTATTTACATATTTGTAAATAATTCTTAATTTCAGTTTTCATCGCTATGCACATATAATCAGCACGTTGATTTTGTAAAATATGGTATACACCGAATACCTTTATACTCTAAAATAAACTTGAAGACTAGTGCAGCTTCAAAATACTGTAATTTCCAAATGTACTCGATAAAAATCATTGTATTTCGATAAAAACATCTATTAGGAGAACAAACACATCTAATATTATATTCTAAAACACGTGCAATCATAAACAGAGATGTCAGTTTTTGTCCCTGTCTTCCTAGCTGATTCCTTTTTGATATCCCTTATTTTGCATATTTTTGGACAGCCTAATATTTCAAATAATGTTTGATGTGGATTTAACATAAGAAAATATTTAAATTTCTCTAATAGGTAGACACTGGGCACCAGTAATGAAATGAGTATAGATATACAGTAAGTATACAGTGCTGGCCAAAAGTATTGGCACCCCTGCAATTCTGTCAGATAATACTTAATTTCTTCCAGAAAATGATTGCAATCACAAATGCTTTGGTAATAATATCTTCATTTATTTTGCTTGCAATGAAAAAACACAAAAGAGAATGAAAAAAAAGTCAAATCATTGATCATTTTACACAAAACTCCAAAAATGGTCCGGACAAAAGTATTGGCACCCTCAGCCTAATACTTGGTAGCACAACCTTTAGACAAAATAACTGCGAACAACCGCTTCCGGTAACCATCAATGAGTTTCTTACAATGCTCTGCTGGAATTTTAGACCATTCTTCTTTGGCAAATTTCTCCAGGTCCCTGAGATTTGAAGGGTGCCTTCTCCAAACTGCCATTTTGAGACCTCTCCACAGGTGTTCTATGGGATTCAGGTCTGGACTCATTGCTGGCCACTTTAGAAGTCTCCAGTGCTTTCTCTCAAACCATTTTCTAGTGCTTTTTGAAGTGTGTTTTGGGTCCTTGTCCTGCTGGAAGACCCATGACCTCTGAGGGAGACCCAGCTTTCTCACACTGGGCCCTACATTATGCTGCAAAATTTGTTGGTAGTCTTCAGACTTCATAATGCCATGCACACGGTCAAGCAGTCCAGTGCCAGAGGCAGCAAAGCAACCCCAAAACATCAGGGAACCTCCGCCATGTTTGACTGTAGGGACCGTGTTCTTTTCTTTGAAGGCCTCTTTTTTTCCCTGTAAACTCTATGTTGATGCCTTTTCCCAAAAAGCTCTACTTTTGTCTCATCTGACCAGAGAACATTCTTCCAAAAAGTTTTTGGCTTTCTCAGGTAAGTTTTGGCAAACTCCAGCCCGGCTTTTTTATGTCTCTGGGTCAGAAGTGGGGTCTTCCTGGGTATCCTACCATAGAGTCCCTTTTCATTCAGACGCCGACGGATAGTACGGGTTGACACTGTTGTACCCTCGGACTGCAGGGCAGCTAGAACTTGTTTGGATGTTAGTCGAGGTTCTTTAGCCACCATCCGCACAATCTTTCGTTGAAATCTCTCGTCAATTTTTCTTTTCTGTCCACATCTAGGGAGGTTAGCCACAGTGCCATGGGCTTTAAACTTCTTGATGACACTGCGCACGGTAGACACAGGAACAATCAGGTCTTTGGAGATGGACTTGTAGCCTTGAGATTGCTCATGCTTCCTCACAATTTTGCTTCTCAAGTCCTCAGACAGTTCTCTGGTCTTCTTTCTTTTCTCCATGCTCAATGTGGTACACACAAGGACACAGGACAGAGGTTGAGTCAACTTTAATCCATTTCAACTGGCTGCAAGTGTGATTTATAATAATATAATAATAATAATAGTCCTTTAATAGTCCCACAATGGGGAAATTCAGTGTGTTACAGCAGCAAAGATAAGATAAGATAAGCAGATACAAATACAAATACAACATGTACAGGAATGTTCCAAGGTGAGAGGCATTACATTAATAGCAGACAGACAGATAGGACGTAGCAGGGGGGGGGGGATTTAACAGGCAGAGAGATATTTCAGTTCTCTGTATGTAATGATCTCCGCTTAGGTCGGTGTTGGTTGTACAGCCTAACCGCGGTGGGGAGGAAAGACTTCCCGATAGCGCTCCTTCTCACACCTAGGGTGAAGCAGTCGGTCACTGACAGTACTGCCCAGCGCGATCACAGTCTCATGCATGGGATGGGAGTTATTCTCCCTCATGGAGCTCACCACGGACAGTATCCTTCTGTCACCCACCGCCTGCACTGGGTCCAGTGGGCTCCCCAGGACAGAGCTGGCCTTTCTAATAAGCTTGTCAAGTTTATTTCTGTCCCTGGTTGATATACTGCTCCCCCAGCAGGCCACTCCAAAGAAGATGGCTAATGCCACTACAGAGTTGAAGAAAGTCCTAAGAAGTGCCCCCCGGATTCCAAAGGCTCTCAGCTTCCTAAGCAGGTAGAGCCTGCTGTGGCCCTTCCTGTACAGGGCCTCCATATGATCTGCCCAGTCCAGCTTATTATTAAGGAGCAAACCCAGGTACTTATAGGTGTTCACAATCTCGATGCCCGTCCCCAGGATGTCCACTGGTTTTGGAGGGCATCTGCCTTTACGGAAGTCCACCACCATCTCCTTGGTCTTCCCCGCATTGATCTTCAGGTGGTTCTGGTGGCACCAGTCCACAAAAAACCGGTTCAGTTCTCTGTACTCCCTGTCATCATCGTCTGTGATGAGGCCTACTATTGCAGAGTCGTCAGAATACTTCTGTAGGTAGCAGATGGATGAGTTGCACCTAAAATCAGCAGTGTACAGTGTGAAGAGGAAAGGGGCGAGAACCGTACCCTGAGGTGCCCCCGTATTACAGATAACGGTACCTGACACACAGTCTTGGGCTCTCACGTATTGAGGTCGATTTGTGAGGTAGTCTAGGATCCAGTTGGAGAGGTGGTGGTCCACTCCAGCAAGGCCCAGCTTGTCTCTCAGTAACCTGGGCTGTATGGTGTTAAAAGCACTGGAGAAATCAAAGAACATTATTCTCACCGTGTTCCCTGGTTTTTTCAGGTGAGACAGAGCCCTGTGCAGAAGGTGGATGATGGCATCATCTACCCCAATGCCCGGTTGATAAGCAAACTGGAGGGGGTCCATAGCAGGGCTCAATAGAGGGCGAAGATGTGTGAGAACCAATCTCTCTAAGATCTTCATCAAGTGGGATGTCAGTGCTACAGGTCTGTAGTCGTTGAGGTCCATAGGGTGAGGTTTCTTTGGAACTGGTACCACACAAGAAGATTTCCATAATTCAGGGACTATTTCCTGCCTCAGGCTCATATTATACATATATGTAATTATACCACACAGCTGGTCCCCACAAGTCTTAATTAGCCTTGCACTGATGTCATCTGGCCCTGCGGCTTTCCTCGCCTTGATCTTTTTCATCTCCTTCCTCACCTGGGCCCGTGTGAAGGTCAGACTGTGGTCAGATAAAGACAGATTTCTGGATTTACTGGTCTGTTTTAGTTATTGCCACCACCTGTTATGTGCCACAGGTAAGTAACAGGTGCTGTTAATTACACAAATTAGAGAAGCATCACATGATTTTTCAAAGGGTGCCAATGCTTTTGTCCACCCCCTTTTTTATGTTTGGTGTGGAATTATATCCAATTTGGCTTTTTGACAATTCTTTTTGTGGTTTTCCATTGAAGACAAATTAAATGAAGATATTATTACCAAAGCATTTGTGATTGCAATCATTTTCTGGAAGAAATTGAGTATTATCTGACAGAATTGCAGGGGTGCCAATACTTTTGGCCAGCACTGTATATACAGTATATAAGTCCAGTATTTGCTAATATTTTTCATTATGGCAATTAAAATACTTCCTGGTGTAAAATCATATGATGGCCAATTCTAGTTTTTCTCATAAACTTTTGCTACTTAAAGGGTTATTCTTAAATTATGACATATCACTAGAAAATTACTTTATGAACTGTTGTGATCCAACCTCTGTCACCCCAATCAGAGAAAAAAAAATTATAATAAAGCACTAGTTTAGTACAAATTAATATGGATGTGCTACAGTATTCTGCACAACCTCATGGCTGAGAGCACTATTGTGTTATAAGGAGAAAATGACCAAAAGATTATTTTTCATCATTTCAAATTCCCCCACCCCAAAAAAAATTTGTAAAAAGAGATCAAAACATCAGATAATCCTCAAAATTATATAAACTTAAAAGTATAACTTGCCCCACAAAAAAAAAATGCCTTATGCAAATCGGTAAATGGAAATATAAAAGTTATGGGTGTCAGAATATGGAAACTCAAAGAATTTTTTTTTTTTACTTTTCAAAGTTTTGGATTTTTGTAAAGGTTTTAAAATATAACAAAAGCTATATAAATTTGGTACTGTTATGATTGTACCGACATGCAGAATATTCCAAACAGAGAACTAAAATATCTTTCTGTTGTGATATCCCCTCCCCCCCGCTACTTCTTTACCTGTATCTTTCTATCTGTCTGTCTACTATCACTGGAATGCCTCTACCTTGGAATGTTTATGAGAAAGTGAAGGGTGTGGATTGGGAGAACAGGTATCTTACAGCCAGGCAGTTAAAGGGTGTGTGGTAGAAGCCCACAGCAGGGAGGTCACCTGACTATTTAAGTCCTGATATAGGCTGTGTGTCAGAACTAGGGGGTGAGGCACTACCCTGAGGAAACTGACCTTTTGTTTGTGCCTTTGTAAAGGGAACCTGTTTATGCACCTGAAACTAAATAAACACCAGACTTGAATGTGATCCAACCTCTGTGTCCCTGTTTCCTGCACTGCTACCAAGCATCTACCTGAGCGGTTCCCCACAGTATATATTGTATGTGAATTTGTATTGCTTCTCTTGCATTGCATATCCTTGCTACTGTAACACACTGAATTTCCCCATGGTGGGACTATTAAAGGATGATTATTATTATTATTATTATTATTATTATTATTATAGATATCATGTCATTTTGGCTTCATAGTAAAGCCATAAAAACAGAATGCATAAGAAAATGGCGAAAATGACTTTTTTTTTTTCTTTTTTTTTTAAATTCCATTCTAATTCCCCCTTCTGATTTTTTTTTCCAGTTTCCCAGTACATCATTTAGAAAGTTAAATGGCTCCATTATGAAGAACAATTTGTCCTGCAAAAAGTATATATACAGCTCAGTGAACGGAAACATAAAAAAAGTTATTTATTTTGGAAAGTGGGGAGTAAAAACTAAAAAAAAAAAAAATTGGCTGTGGCAGGAAAGGGGTTCATTTTACTCACTGATGTCAGTACTAAACTAGGCGAAGGTGGATACTGTACCTTATATTTTCTTTGAAAAGTTGGTTTACTAGGTTTATTATTTTATTACACATTACTGTATAATGCTAAGAGCAATAGTAATGCAGCAATGACTAATATTTGTTGAAACAAAACCTGCATCTATCAGTGTATCTTAGCTTTTGCTAGTTTTTACATATATCCTGCAGATTTTCTCAAAGAGGAAGCATTTAAATGGCCGTGTGCAGCAACAGCAAGCAAGTAACATAATATTAACAGTATTTGAAAATACAGATTATCTTGTCTGTTTAAACAAAGAGCCAAATATACTTCCTGTGCTGGCTTTACCCAGAGCACAGTAAGGCTGGTCACATGGCACATTATAGTAGTGAATTACAGTTGCCAGGAGACAAAACAAAGGTGCAGATGGCTCACTGTGGTTGACCTCTTTAGCTATGCAGATCAATGTTTTATTTACTCTACTGTTAAAAAAAAAAACACAAAACCCCCCTTTAATGTACACAAATGATCAATCAATATTGCTGCATAACCAAGAACTATGTTATATATGAAACCACAATATAAAGAAAGGGATAAAAAAAAATGGTACATTGCACTAGATATCTAAGCTACTTGGTTCATTAAATAACATGCATTAAAATATATGTGTACTTATACAGTGTACTTATGCTGAAAAATACATTTGCCTATAAGGGGCTTCAATTTGCTAGTAAAAAGAGCTTTTGTTCTGTAGCCATATGGTGATTTTCATGACATCAAAATAGATAGAGATTATTAAAAACAAACAAAAAGCAAGTATATATGTATATATAAATATATCTATAGCTATATATACAGTGAAACCTTTCCAGAAGACCATTCTTTTAAGAAGACCCTCCTGTTATAGACCAATTTTTCAGTGGCCAAATTGCCTCCTATAGACGCTACCTCTATAAATAGACCACCCCCTTATCCAACCAAAGACCACTTTTTTCAGCAGTGGGAACCCCTTTGAAAAGACCACACATTGGACTTACATACTGATGGACGCAGATCTGTGCTGTTCCACATCACTGAAATGCAGCAAGCAAAAGCAAACAACTTGAAAGAGACATTAGGATAGAAAAATGACCAGCATCACACTGGAGCAGAGCCAATGCCATAGTCAATAAAATCGGCCACTGAGGTACTGAACATACATAATAATAATAATAATAATAATAATAATAATAATAATAATAATAATAATAATAGTCCTTTAATAGTCCCACAATGGGGAAATTTAGTGTGTTACAGCAGCAAAGATAAGCAGATTCAAATACAAATACAACATGTACAGGAATGTTCCAAGGTAAGAGGCATTACATTGATAGTAGACAGACAGATAGGACGTAGCAGAGGAGGGGGTGGGATTTAACAGGCAGAAAGATATTTCAGTTCTCTGTGTGTATTGATCACCGCTTAGGTTGGTGTTGGTTGTACAGCCTAACCGCGGTGGGGAGGAAAGACTTCCGATAGCGCTCCTTTTCACACTTAGGGTGGAGCAGTCGGTCACTGACAGTACTGCCCAGCGCGATCAAAGTCTCATGCATGGGATGGGACTTCTTCTGCATGGAGCTCACCGCAGACAGTATGTTTTTGTCACTCACCACCTGCACTGGGTCCAGTGGGCTCCCCAGGACCGAGCTGGCCCTTCTAATCAGCTTGTCAAGTTTATTTCTGTCCCTGGTTGATATACTGCTCCCCCAGCAGGCCACTCCAAAGAAGATGGCTGATACCACTACAGAGTTGAAGAAAGTCCTAAGAAGTGCCCCCCGGATTCCAAAGGCTCTCAGCTTCCTAAGCAGGTAGAGCCTGCTGTGGCCCTTCCTGTACAGGACCTCCATATGATCTGCCCAGTCCAGCTTATTATTAAGGAGCAAACCCAGGTACTTATAGGTGTTCACAATCTCGATGCCCGTCCCCAGGATGTCCACTGGTTTAGGAGGGCATCTGCCTTTACGGAAGTCCACCACCATCTCCTTGGTCTTCCCCACATTGATCTTCAGGTGGTTCCGCTGGCACCAGTCCACAAAATCCCGGTTCAGTTCTCTGTACTCCCTGTCATCATCGTCTGTGATGAGACCTACTATTGCAGAGTCGTCAGAATACTTCTGAAGGTAGCAGCTAGATGAGTTGCACCTAAAATCTGCAGTGTACAGTGTGAAGAGGAAAGGGGCAAGAACCGTACCCTGAGGTGCCCCCGTATTACAGATCACGGTATCTAACACACAGTCTTGGGCTCTCACGTATTGAGGTCGATTTGTGAGGTAGTCTAGGATCCAGTTGGAGAGGTGGTGGTCCACTCCAGCAAGGCCCAGCTTGTCTCTCAGTAACCTGGGCTGTATGGTGTTAAAAGCACTGGAGAAATCAAAGAACATTATTCTCACCGTGTTCCCTGGTTTCTCCAGGTGAGACAGAGCCCTGTGCAGAAGGTGGATGATGGCATCATCTACCCCAATGCCCGGCCGATAAGCAAACTGGAGAGGGTCCATAGTGGGGCTCAATAGAGGGCAGAGATGTGTGAGAACCAATCTCTCTAAGATCTTCATCAGGTGGGATGTCAGTGCTACAGGTCTGTAGTCGTTAAGGTCCATAGGGTGAGGTTGCTTTGGAACTGGTACCGCACAAGAAGATTTCCATAATTCAGGGACTATTTCCTGCCTCCGGCTCATATTATACATATATGTAATTATACTACACAGCTGGTCCCCACAAGTCTTAATTAGCCTTGCACGGATGTCATCTGGCCCTGCGGCTTTCCTCGCCTTGATCTTTTTCATCTCCTTCCTCACCTGGGCCCATGTGAAGGTCAGACTGTGGTCAGGTAAAGACGGATTTCTGAATTTACTGGTCTGTTGGGAAGTAGCCGCATGGGGTGAAGTCATTCGGGTGAAGTCATACATGCCGACAGTCCCAATTTTGCCAGGACAATCTTGTGATCTGGGTCATAAAAATGGATGGATTTTATTTATACCGTGAAAAAAAAAAAGGATGTGCTTCCACTGTTTTTCCACAAATGGATGTCTGAATGAACACATTGACAGTAATGTATATGCGTACCTTCAGCATGTGATATACAGACATGTGAATAAGCCTTTATTGTGGAATTCTTTTTTCATAGCAGATAAAAACAGATCAGACAACTGCTAACACAATGAAATCATCTTTCATTGATGAGTTTGTCACAATCATTTTTGTGCTAAACTGTTGATAGCCAAGTAGTATTTATAGTACTCTATACATTGAAACCTCTCTGAGCCAACCACTCAAATGTGCACAGAAAAATGTTTTGGGTTTTTTTCGTTTTTTTTTTTTTTTTATGGAGTGGCCTTCTTAACCCCTTCTGCTGCATCCATTTTTCAATTTTTGTTTTTTTACTCACCTCCTTCCAAACACCATAACTTTTTAAATTTTCCATTCACAGAGTCGTATAAAGCTTAATTTTTGTGAGGCAAATTGTACTTTTGCAATGGTACCCTTTAGTATTCCATGTACTGAGAAGCTGGAAAAAATTCAGAATGGGGTGGAATTGGAGAAAAACTGCATTTGTGTGACTTTCTTACGGGCTTTGTTTCTACAGCATTCACTGTACAGCCATAATGACATGTCACCTGTATTCTGTGGAGTTGGTATGATTAGGGCAATACCAAATGTATAATTTTTTTAAGTTTTAACTCCTTAAAAAAAATCCAAGACTTTGCAAAAAGAAAAAATTGGAGTCGCCATATTCTGACATTTGGACCTTTTTTATATTTCCATGTCCATGTACATACATAATGTGTCTTTTTTGGGTTGCAACTTTACTTTTTGTTTATACCATTTTAAGGAATGTCTTTTGTTTTGATCGCTTTTTACCCAAATTGTTATTGGAGGAAAAACAGGGAGGTTTAGCTCTTCTGATTTTTTTTTTCCTGCTACAGTATTCACTGTATGATAAAAAATATTTTGTTTGACAGGGTGTTTTCAAACACTGAGATACCTAATGTGTATCTGTTCTACTTTATCTACATTTATAAGTGTTCTAGGGAAAGGGCGGGGTTTGGAATCTTTAATTCTTTTTTATTTTTTTCCCCTTTTTTGGCTGTTATTGTAAAATTGCTAAGGTTCTACTACAGTCAGCCTGTAATAGTCCTTATACAATGACAAATCTGGGAGCCTTCAATAGGATACTGGCTGTAATGATAATGTATTGCAGCCCCAAATTTCATTCCGGGGGCTGGCTATCAACCCCAAAATGATGGCACTGGAAAATGACTCCTTGCTCATGTTTAATATGTGGGAGAGGCGGCAGCTATGGTGGCCACTCAGCTCCTGAGCCGCCACCAAATTTAACCCCTTCCTGCCACAAACATTTTATGATTTTTGTTTTTAACTCCAAGTCTTCCAAACCCCATAACTTTTTATTTTTCCATTTACAGAGTCATCTGAGGGCTCAATGTTTGGAGGACAAATTGTTCTTCCTAATGGTACCTAATTTAATATTATGTACAATGTACTGGGAAGCTGGAAAAAAATTCAGAATGGGGTGGAAATGGAGAAAAAGTGCATTTGTGTGACTTTCTTATGGGTTTTGTGTTTACGGCATTCACTGTGCAGCAAAAATGACATGTCAACTGTATTCTATGTTTCAGGATGATTCTGGGAATACCAAATTTATATATTTTTATTTACATCTTAACCCCTTTAAAAAAATCCAAAACTTTGCAAAAAAAAGTCTTTTGTTGTATAATACAGCAAAGACCCAGAGAAGATGGCAGTTGCGGCCTCTATATCTAAATACCCGTAATAGTTCACGAATAGTACTACTGATTTATTAAAAAATAAATAAAAGCGTAATTACATTTTGCACACAATGGTGGAAATTTATTGACGCATTTATATCAGTTTTCTGGCACCACATCCCCCATTCTGAGCCTCACTCACCAGTTTCTGTGAATAGAGTGGGGCAGAGCGGGGGTGGAGAGTGAGACTGGGCGGGCCGAGGCAACGACTCCTCAGCCCAACACATTTATTTTAACTCATGCCAGTTTTCTGGTGTGAGATATATACGGGAATGCTACAACAGTTCTATGCCTTGCGCCAGTCCTAATAAATGTGCCCTTGTAAATTGGCCCGAATTAGTCTAAAAATATGCCAGTATTATCATAGTGGCAGCTAATGCTTGATGAGGAATCTGGCATATCTTTAGACTATCTAGTTTAAGGTTACATCAGTTTATAGTTGGCTTTTTTGAGCCAGAATTTTTCAACACAGTTACAGCGCATCGTGGCACATTTGAGCCACGCCACACTTTACTTAGAATCCACACCCACATGTCTAGCAAATCTAGATGCACCACTTTGCACCAATGATGTAACACATTCTGCTAGAGATGCACCATGTTTATGCCTATTACGTGTCTAGTCGTTCCCAAAATAGTAGATCTAGGTTACTTTGGGGAATCAGTGGAGCAGACAGCAGGTCAGTGCTCTGGAGGGAGCTTCACAAAATTTGTCCCTATATTTATTCACTAATATAACATAACCCTACACATTTTGAAATGGGGGATTTTCTTTTCTGGAGTTCTTCTTTAAAGCCTTCAGAAACAATGTTATAGAAGGATATGAAAATGAAAAGGGATTTAAGCTGAGGCCCCACATTGCAGAAACACAGCTTTTTTTGTTGCAGATTTTGCTGCATTTTTTTTTTTAATTAAAACCAAGGAGTGACTACAAAAGGAATGCAAACTAAAGGAAGCACTTACACTTCTCCCTTCTGCTCAGTCCATTCCTGGCTTTGCTTAAAAAAACGCAGTTGCTTTTTTAATTGCAGATGTTGCTGTGTTTTTTTTTAGCCAAACCCAGGAGTGGCTACAAAAATGAATGGAAAATATAAAGGAAGCACTTATATAGTACTGTATACTAAAAATGTACCAATATTCTGGCTCATTTTCTATCTAAAACAAAGCCAACTAATAAGTGTTGTAAAGTTAGACTAGACAGTAAGGCAGTGATCATTGATTGGCCTCAGTGGTCACAGGAAAGGACCCGGGACGTTACTCAATGGCCTTGGTGCAGCTGTGGTGTCCCCCGGGTGCAGCTGGACTGGAGAGCTGCGAGGGACAACAGAGCGCCAGGGACAGGTGAGTATGTTATTTTTTTTTAGGTTTCACCTTCCCCGGGCTCCTGCTCCATTACTAAAATATCCGGGACAACCCCTTTAACCAATTCTGGACTGCCCATTGGGTTTTTACGTCCGGAAGGTGGTTGTCTAGTTCTGCAAGAATGTACCGGTACATCCAAGCAGAACTCAACAGCGGCACGAAATTGTGCAGCTGATGAAATGGGAAGTGGGATCTGCTACAGGACCCAGATCAGCTCTATCCTAATGTGCAAGTAATATGCAGGAGGCTGTATTCCTCCTGCAACTGGGGCTAAATTTACCAGCCCCAGTTACAGGGGAAATCAGCCTCCCCAACAAAAAAAAGGTGATCAGATGTCCCCAAAGGACTATTATGCCCTTATTGGTACACAACGTAAAAAATAAAAAAAAATAAAAAAAATAGAAAAGTTAAAAAAAAATGCAAATAAAATAATTAAATAAATAAATAAAATAATACATCAATAAAATGCCCTTATTAAAGGTTATAGTCCCACCCCCCGACAACACCATACAAAATAAAAATTACCGTAACGGAGAGTTAAAACTATTTCATAAAGTTTTTTAGTAACACTTTGTGTTATTAAATAAAAAAAAATAAATGAAAAGTGAAAAACAGACACGTTTTCCCTCCTCTTTTGATATAGTAAAAATTAAAACACATGCAAAAATAAAAACATCATAAAAATAAAGCCCTATATGTCACTGAAAAAAGACGCAGAAATTAGTTGAATAAAGTAAATGATAAAAATGTTATAGCCCTCCAAAACCGCACACACAAAAAACTTGAAAATGTGCCTGGTCTGGAAGGGGGGTGAAGCATCTTGTATGGAAGTGGTTAAATATATACAGTATACAGTCATGGCCAAAAGTTTTGAGAATGACACAAATATTATATTTTCACATGATCTGCTGCCCTCTGGTTTTTATGTGTGTTTGTCAGATGTTTTTATCACATACAGAAATATAATTGCATTCATATTATGAGTAACAGAAGCTTATATTGACAGAATGAGTTAATGCAGCAAGTCAATATTTGCAGTGTTGACCCTTCTTCTTCAGGACCTCTGCAATTCTCCCTGGCATGCTCTCAATCAACTTCTGGACCAAATCCTGACTGATAGCAGTCCATTCTTGCAGAATCAATGCTTTAATTTTGTCTGAATTTGTTGGTTTTTGTTTGTCCACCCGTCTCTTGATGATTGACCACAAGTTCTCAATGGGATTAAGATCTGGGGAGTTTCCAGGCCATGGACCCAAAATCTCTATGTTTTGTTCCCTGAGCCATTTAGTTATCACCTTTGCTTTATGGCAAGGTGCTCCATCATGCTGGAAAAGGCATTGTTGAGCGCCAAACTGCTCTTGGACGGTTGGGAGAAGTTGCTCTTGGAGGACATTCTGGTATCATTCTTTATTCATGGCTGCGTTTTTAGGCAAGACTGTGAGAGAGCCGATTCCCTTGGCTGAGAAGCAACCCCACACATGAATGGTTTCAGGATGCTTTACAGTTGGCATGAGACAAGACTGGTGGTAGCGCTCACCTCTTCTTCTCCGAATAAGCTGTTTTCCAGATGTTCCAAACAATCGAAAAGGGGATTCATCAGAGAAAATGACTTTACCCCAGTCCTCAGCAGTCCACTCCCTGTACCTTTTGCAGAATATCAGTCTGTCCCTGATGTTTTTTCTGGAGATAAGTGGCTTCTTTGCTGCCCTCCTTGAGACCAGGCCTTGCTCCAAGAGTCTCTGCCTCACAGTGCGTGCAGATGCACTCACACCTGCCTGCTGCCATTCCTCAGCAAGCTCTGCACTGCTGGTAGCCCGATCCCGCAGCTGAAACACTTTTAAGAGACGGTCCTGCCGCTTGCTGGTCTTTCTTGGGCGCCCTGGAGCCTTTTTGGCACCAATGGAACCTCTCTCCTTGAAGTTCTTGATGATGCGATAGATTGTTGACTGAGGTGCAATCTTTCTAGCTGCAATACTCTTCCCAGTTAGGCCATTTTTGTGCAGTGCAATGATGACTGCACGTGTTTCTTTAGAGATAACCATGGTTAACAGAAGAGAAACAATGATGGCAAGCACCAGCCTCCTTTTAAAGTGTCCAGTGGTGTCATTCTTACTTAATCATGACAGATTGATCTCCAGCCCTGTCCTCATCAACACCCACACCTGTGTTAATGGAGCAATCACTGAAGCGATGTTAGGTGGTCCTTTTAAGGCAGGGCTGCAATGATGTTGAAATGTGTTTTGGGGGATAAAGTTCATTTTCTAGGCAAATATTGACTTTGCAAGTAATTGCTGTTAAGCTGATCACTCTTTATAACATTCTGGAGTATATGCAAATTGCCATTAGAAAAACTGAAGCAGTAGACTTTGTAAAAATTAATATTTGTATCATTCTTAAAACTTTTGGCCATGACTGTATATAATATATATATTTTTTTTATATAGCACAACTAGTGTGGAGGCCATTGTGGGACATTACTATTTGCCTGGAGGCCACTGGAGAGGACTACTACTTGCCTGGGGGCCACTGGGGAGCACTATGAAGTGCCTGGTGGCCACTGGAGAGTACTATTAGGTGTCTGGGGGCCAGTGGGAAGCATTATTAGGTACCTGGGGAGCATTATTGGGTGTAGGGACCACTGGGGAACATTATTATGTATCTGAGGACCACTGGGGAGCATTGTAATGTGTCTGGGATCTACTGTGGAGCATTACTAGGTGCCTGGGGGCACTGGAGAGAACTATAAAGTGCGGGGCCACAGGGGAACCATATAATGCGTGTTAGGCCACTGGGGAGCACTACTACTTGCCTGGGGGCTAATAGGGGCTATCTGGGGAGCATTATTGTGTTTCTAAGGACCACTGGGGAGCATCATTATGTTTCTGGGGACCACTGCTATGTATCTGGGGACAACTGTGGAGCATTACTGGGTGTCTGGAGGCACTGGGGACCATTATAAAGTGTAGGGCCATAGGGGAACATGATACTATGTGGGAGCATAGTGATGGCAAAAGGTGAATTTTGATATGTGCTGGGTGGGAAGTATAGGATGTTGTACCTTTGAGGGTGCATTCACATGGTATGTAGTTGTGATGCCCTTACAATTGCATAAAAACTGCATTGGAAATAAATGCTTGCAGTTTTGATGTGGTTTTTGGTGAGGTTTCCTAAATTTACAAGTAAAACAAATGCATGTTCTAGCTGTGAACTCAAAAACCGTGCTAAAAATCATCTGTTCTCTGTCTTTTGGTAAAAAATTTATTTGGTATGGGTGCCCTGTGGATTTTTTTTTTTCAAGGGGTGCCCCAAGTTGTAAATGGTTGGGAAACAATGGTCTAAATTCTCATACTCATGGCAGTTAAAAACCGCCATGTGATGGTCATTTTTATAACACGATCACAATGAGGCTATGCGCATTTCCATTTTTTTATGTTGTCACTGATTTGTCAAGATACTCGTCTATATGGCCTTATTCACCTGACTGTTTTGTAATGCTAGATTCTTTCATTTGCTATGGAGGTGACACATCCACTATTTTCCGCCTTCGATTGAGCAGAAGGAAGAAATATAAGGGTATGTTCACATGGCAGAACATGAAGAGGAATTCCTCTTAATTTTCCGCCGCTGGCATTTTCGCCGCGGTCTAGCTGCGACGGGATGCTGATGCAGTGCAACTCAAGTCTATGAGGGATATGTGGAAACGAATGCTCCAAGAATGCAAAAGAGTCAGGAAAAAAACAGACCATTCATCCATTTTTTACATCTGTTTTTTTTTTTTCAGTGCTCGTATGTATATAGTACATAAAGGATCTGTTGCATCTGTTTTTGACGTCCCTGTACATGAGACCTAAAGGTATGCCGGATTTATTATACATCGTAACTCTAGTGAAGTTTAAGTCTGTTTAGACTAAATTTACACTGTCTATCTTTTAGACATTATTAGTAAATCTGCCCCATTGTTTTTTTTTTTTTTAAAGATTATGAGTCATTTGACTACAATTCCAACAGACAATTCTAGTGACAACCAAAGAAAATAGTAAAACCAAAGACAGCCTGTCATCAAAAGAATCTGAAACCAAGGAAATGGGAAGGTCATCATTATAGAATACGCAAGAATTAGATGAAAAAAGGGAAACTGGGGCTTCTGCAATGGTCAGCACAAAGCCCTTGGGATGCTGTGGAGGCATTTTAAAAAGGCTGTGCAACCAAAATAAACACCCCTAAACAACTACACAGATGATTACCATAGAAGAATAACTGGTAGACAGTTATAAGAAAAGGCTGCTAAAGACTGAGGCCAAACATTGCTGAAAAGCTTTTATGTTGCATATTTTGCTCTGGTTTTCAGAAAGAAAGCCAAGAGAGGCTTAAAAAGTAATGGGAGCTACATTCACTCCTTGATTTGTCCTTAAAACGCAGCAAAATCAGTAACAAAAAACACAATTTTTCCGCAACATGTGGCCCTTAGCCAAAGATTGTTTCTCACAGAGGAGCAATGTCAGGTATTATAGCCACATAAGGAAATTATGCATACACAAAATTCAGACAGCTCCCTCCACAATTCAGCTTGCATTCCCTTCAATTGCATAGGGCTATTTAATTGTAATAGAGTATGCCCTTCAGTTTCCCATCTGCCTAAGGCAATTTTAACCTACTTGCCCTGTATTCACATTTGTAGACCTATTTTGGGTCCAGGAGAGATATGTTTATTTAGTGTAGGGTCCCATCTGAATGAGGTCGCCTTGTTGGGGCAGGTTGGCTTCTTACTGTTTGATCAAATATGTATAATGAAGACCCTCTAATTTATATGTCTAATATATACATCATATTAGCTTACTTATACATATAGATATCCAATAATAGCAGTAATGCAATTTTGATCTCTATTTTTATATGTCCTGGTGCAGAGTGCAGAGTGCTGCTTCATTTTTTGCATATATAAGGAAATTACATATCTGTCAGTTTGGTTTAATACTTTATGGCAATGTTTTATTATTAGAATTCATATAGCCTTTATATACTGTGTAAGTGAGTAGCAGGTTTTTTTTAATATATCTTTTATATATCACATGGGATGTGTGTATACAGATGTAGCAAAATTTAAATTGATATGTGGCACAGTGTTAATTCTTTCAGTTGGTCTCAATGGCTTTTGTTGTCCTCTGTGATAAGATATCAAAGTGCAGAAAGTTATCACGCTGTATAAAGTCAAGTTAAACAGTGCTACAGTAAATAATATAATTATAGATGGGATCCACCAATTGTTATGGTTTAGTACAATACAGTATTGTTATAGTTTTTTCTATATATATTTTTTTTATAAAACAAAATGTTAGCAAAGTTAGTGTGAACCTAGCCTAAAAAAGAAAGGATACACAATTACACACATGACACCCAAGCATCTCAATTATTTATGACACAAGTGTTTGCCAAAATAATCAACACATCAGACAGTTCATAATATTCATAGAGACGCACATAACAGAGACACATAGAATATAAACATATTTCAGGAAAAAAGAACACATACCTATAATATATATTGGGTTTAATGTTGAAAATGTTATATTTGGTGGTCTAATTAAACTGTAGAATAGCTGGAAACAGCACAACCTTTATAAGCTATTCTAAACAATCCAACTTTCTACAGCTCTCCATGGCATCTCAGTTACACTGTTTCCAATTACAACAGCAATGTGAAATTGAACTGTACCTAGTCAGACGGATAGATAGTTTTACATTACCACTGAAAGGAACTATTTTGTCCACTGCACCTTGGCTAACCTATAACTTCTTAAATATGGGCATTTAGCAGTGTTTTGTAGACATGAAATATATATTTAGTTTACTATTTTTAGATATTATTTAAGATATAGTGAGGATGCACAAATAAAAATAATGTTCTAAATAGTATTTACTAAAATCCACAGTATTATTTTTACAGAGATGAAAGCAGAACTCTCAGTCTATCCATTCTGCATAGATTACAAAGAGAGCTTGAAGCTTATGGTTTCTGATGCATGCCATGTTAAGTAGTGTTGCTATCCTCTTATGTGTCAAAGGGTCTGTGGGATCTATCTATACACTAAATCCGAGTGGCACTGCAACCTTCACAAACCACACTTTAAATAACAGTACAATCTGATATGTGGCAAAGGAGGTTGTGCACCTTCCTTTATAAGTGGTAATATTAAGAATCAAATCTTGGCCACAAATCCTAGAGTGGGCATAGTCTACTCCAGGGCTTCTCAAACACACCTTGCTTCACCTCTCCTGGGCATCCTTGTGGAGTCCAATGTTCCCCCAGCATCATCTTCTAGCCTCTGCTGGTTTCTGGCTGATGTCATGTGTTCCCTCGGGATCACTGCTTTGGCCTGTGAGGCCGGAAGAGGATGCCAGGGGACCATCAGATGCTGCAAGAATGCCCAGGAGAGGTAATCCAAGGTAAGTATAATTGTTTGCGATTTTTATTCACTTTCCCTGGGCCTCCAATTATTATACTCTGGGGTCTAAAGAGACCCCACAGTATAACAATAGTCCTTCTGGTTTGTGTTGAACAAGTTAGACTGAAATGAACTGGAGGGCCAAACTTCATGAATATTCATCAAAATGAATTACCATACAAACATTAAAATAAACACAAAAACATGCTTTCATGAAGAATTGGGGATGGAAGAAAAGCAATGTAATTATTAAAAATGTATGATTACAATGATCGCATCATTCTTATCTTCCAATTTCTCATGAAAGCATGGCCTGATAGAATACAAGTGATGCAAACAGAGTAATGTAAGGTCATAAGGATGCTAGCATTGCTTTTATTCCAACTCACAAATCCTCATGAAAGCTTGGCCTCACATTATACTGGATTCCACATTAGCTTGCCTAGTACTTCCTGTGGATAGACGGATGCAAGCGAAACACTAGCAAACTACATGCATACAGTGACTACCTCTACTAAGCCTGCCATACTTACAATTTATATGTCAGGTCCAACCAATGTCCTCCTCCATTGTTCCCAGAGTGCAGTAAATAGGCGAGGAAATGGCAGGCACTGCCTTTTATACACTGTAGTTCTTCACTCATTGTATCCCTGCACCAGCCAATATCAAGCATTGTGTGGCACAAGGATAATGTGAGTGGTACTCACAGTTCTCGCTGTGAAGGATTGCCATTATATTGTTTCACTCACAGTATCCCTGCTCCATGGCGATGCTGGTTATCGGCTTATGCAAGGATACAGTGAGTTAAGAGCGGATTTGCACTACAGAGTTGCACCACACAATTTGAGAAGTGATGGCCAACCCAATCTCAGGGGGAAGGTAGGATGTACGTTGTGCAGTGCTGAACATAGGTCTAATTTTTGTGCACTACATATTATCAATTTAATAATATACATGGATTTACATAGAAAGATTCTATAAGGCAGTTAATGGTTAGCGTTGTATTTGTCATGTCCTGGAGTTGTTCAACCACAAGGACTAACTGTGCAGCACACCCTGGAGGCCGAAGCAGAGCGTGGCCTGGACAGAAGTGGGCATGGGTGAGTAAATATTGGTTGCTACCTGCTGGAATAATCCAATAGGCGACAACCAATTTAGTAAAAAAACACCATACCCCACCAATGAGGTTAAAGCTCTGTAAGGGTTTTAATGGCAGTCTACCAAGACCAAAATTGCTTCTGAACCACTTATATGCTGTTCTAGTGGCTGCTGGTGGCATATCGAACATACCTTCTTTGTGTCAGTGCAATCTTGCTGTCAAGAAAAATAACTTTTAATCTGTATGCAAATGAGCTATTTGGTGCATCCAGGGATGTTATACCCACAAGAGAAGTGCTTTTACCTGTGGTCAACTACTTAGCACTGCCCCCTAACACAAAGATTGACAGTTCCCAAAATGCAATAACAACAGGTATAAAACGGGTGCTATGGTAGATGCAGCCACACTCTGGGTACACCCAACAGCTAATTTGCATATGGATTAGAAGCTGATTTTCTCAGCAGCAAGTTGCACTTTAACACAACAAACATATGTTTCCTATGCCATTCACTGCCTTTGCAACAGCATATACTGTGAGCAGATTAGAAGCAATTCTGATGGTGTTAGAGACCCTTTAAAGAGCACCTGTCACCACCTCACATCAGTGAATCTAGCAACATACATGACTGACGACTGTGATCAGTGCCTAACCTAAGAGCATCAATAGCAGTTGAACTGGTGAGTCTACAAGTAAATGAAAAACTCTGGGGGCATCAGTGAAAGAGAAGCTATGAACATGTGCTGTTAGCTTCATTGATGTAAGATGACAATGTGTCCATTGCAGCTCAGCCCCATTCACTTTAATAAAGCTGAGCTGTAATGCCAGAAGCAAAAATGGACTCTAACATGGTATACAGTGTGTATAAATGGGAGACCTGTTAAAAAATTTGCTAAGGGCCATACAATATCAATTTACAACAAAGTCTCCAAATGTATTTTCAATTCTTGCACGCTCAATCTCAATACTTAGCTAAACATCTACTAACAAATTATCCTACAATTATAAGAAAAAAAAATTAGAATTTTAGTAGGATATTAAGATATGAATTGAGTGTTTTGTATGACACCTGTATATCTAATGTCTACATACTACCTAGTTCTGCACATACAAAAGCTGAGGGTTTACTATTCAATGGTTTCAATACTACTGGTAACTAGAGATGGGCGAACCTCTCAATATACGTTTTGGGTTTGGGGGCTCAGATCCCTGATTTGTTTCTGTATGAACAACAACTTAAATTGGCTTAAAACATAGTGTAGAACATTCAGGTTGCCTAGAAACTTATCTCTCTAATTTCTATCTTTCTAAGGCAAACACAGTCAAAGTTATGTCATGGTGACAGTGACATTATTATACTCAGGGGCCTCTTCAGACCCCTGAGTATTTTAGGGGAGGAGTAAAAAAAAAAAATACCTTCATACTCGCCTTTCCTTACCTCTTTTGGGCCCCCTTGCAGCATCCAGCGCGCTCCTGGTGAAGTCTGGCGCTCTTCTGTGATGTCATCAATCCAGTGTCACTGCTGAGGCCTGTGATTGGACCATCAGCAGTCACATGGGCACACCGAGCATCATAACAGCATGCCCATGACACACGTGAAGCCACATGGTGAGCCTGGGTCGATGACATCACAGAAGAGCGCCAGATGTCACCAGGAGAGAGCTGGACACTGTGAGGAGGACTAAAAGAGGTAAGGGTAAGGTAAAAGTATATATGTTTTTTTTATTTTTTTCACCTTCCCTAGGCCTCCACCTATTATACTCTGGCGTCTGAAGAGACCCCAGAGTATAATGCGTTGGACATTTTAGTTCACCCGAAACTAATCTCTATTTGTTCAGTTTTGTAAAAAAAAAAAAAAAAAATATTTATTTGGGCTGAACCCCATTCAGTACATACCGATTTGCCCATTTCTACTGGTAACAAGCAGATTTTCATGCAGTTTTTGACACATTTACCTAAACCAGGGACAGATTATATGAACGGCAAAGGGGCAATTGCTTGTGAGAATAACAACTTTCAGACATTTCTGGCGTGGCTTAGCTTTTGGTTAAATACAAGGATTAGTAAAACCTATCACACTGACAATTGATCTTACAAGAATTATCTAATGCTTAGTAGCAGAGTAATTCAGCCACACTATATATGACAATATAACAAGGGAAGGAGGAGCTCTCTAAATGTTGTGCCCATAGGTCTCCACAAACTGTGATTCAGCCCTTTGTAAAACACTTTGAATTCATATTGTGCAGTTGAATGTCATGCAAATTTGTTTTCATGCATCTAAATTCATCTACACTTACCTCAGTTATATGTGGGTTAGGATTGAAGCCACACAAGCTGCATACAGTAACTTTACACTGGGTGCATGTATTATAATTAGGCTTTTTATTTACGTCCAGCATCAGTTCGGTTGTTTTACACAGAGGACACATATTCTTTGTGCCTACTTGAGATACTTTCTGTGAAGTATCTCGGGGTTTAATAGAGTCTGTCCTCTGTTCTTTTAAGGGCTGTGGTTGTGAAGCAGGCACTGAATTTCCTGGTACCTGCGCAGGTGGCTTAGTGCCACCATATGGTGTCATTTCTGGCTTCTGAATGACTTGTTTTGCCATTGTTGTAGGAGGAGCCTGCTTCTCTGGTGTATGTCCTTGTGGCTTTGAAGGACCTGATTGTTGTAATTGCTGTTTCATTGGTAATGTTTGCTTCTGAGGAGCTTTAGCAGTCCCAGTTTGTTGTGGTTGTGGCATTTTAGAACTAGGCTGTTCTTGAAAAGTTTGTTTGGCAGTAGCTGGGGGTGGTGTGAACTGTTTTTCTTGTTCCAATGTTTTTGAAGGTACTGAAGGTTTAGAGGGTCCTGCTTGTGGAAAGCTTTGCCTTTCCATAGTTGTTGGTATTGGTTTTGCAGATATATCTTGCTTAATTGGTTCCTTTTTAGACTCTTGTCCTTGGGGTAATGAGGTAGAATGTTTTGGCTCTTGAACTAAAGGTTTTATGGAGTTGACAGATTCAGGCAATGGTTCTTTCGGGATAGGAGTGTGTGGAAGCGATTTTGTGGCAATTGATGGTTGTGTTGATGTCCTTGCAGGGCTCTGTTGTAAGGGTGCTGTCTTACTCTCTGATTGCTGTTGTGTAGATTTAGTAAGTGGTTGTTTAGTTGGTATGGTAGCCTTAGCATGTCCTTGTTGATGTTGCATTTGTGGCATAGGTCTAATATTGCCTTTAGTGTCTTCTTTATCTTGCTCTTTTTCTTTTTGTTTCTTAACTAGATCTTCATTAGGATCACTTTTTACATCAAACGGATTAAACTTGTTAACTACAGAGGATACCATACTCATTGGATTACTTTCTGCAAGAAAACCACTCATCATACCAGTTTTCTGGTCTTCTTTAACATCAGGTTTAGGATCTCTCAAGCTCATAGCTGAAGGACTTCTGCCAGGCGGTTTTGTTTCAGTTTTGAAAGCATCAACTGTTCGACTTTTACTTAGACCAGTTGGCCCTGGATCAGGGGGTTTACTTGGATGTCTTGTTGATTGAGAAATCTCTACGTTTGGATTTCTGCAGTAAGAAAAAAAAAAAGAGATAGATAAAACTGAGATGTAAAATATCAGAAGTAATATTCACGCAGTGTTCATTACACATTGTTGAACATAGCTACAACCCTAATAGCTACAGATTCTTCATATGTATATGTTGTATCAAAGTATAATGCATGAATTTAATATGAATATAGCCTTCTGTTAAATGGCAAATATTTAGTATAACTTGTATTTTTTTCATTTAAATCTCTGCCGTTTTGAGCTTAGTTGTCAATTGGGTGCTCCTAGTCAGTGGCTTACAGCTTCCTGTGTATACAGAGATAACTGTCAATCAAAAATGACTTATCAGGCGATCCCAACCTTAGGTAAATAAGGTCAAACTCACCTAGGCCAGGGCTTGTGTCGGCAGAAGTCCTTGCTGCCATGACTACTGAAGCTAATCAGCAGCCTAAGGAAAGGAATCGGTGACGTATGTGAGTGCCGTCACTAGTTGCTTTCCTGTGACAGGGACAGGTTAGCATGACTTTTTTTTTTATTTTTCACCTTCCCCGGCCTTCTGCCCAAGTACTGTAATTTCTGGACAACCCCTTTAATAGATGTAAACATTAATTGGAAGTTTAATCCTCTTGAGTGTGAACTTAGGCTAAGGCACCATGTAGCAAGCTGCAGAAAAAAACAATGCTGCAGAAAAAAATAGAGTGGAAACACATTGCAGTTTTTTCTGCAGTGTTTTTACAGAAGGTCCGCAGAGTTTTCCTCTACGAACTTTCTACCCCTATTATACCTATACTGAAAACAGCAGCGTTTCCGTAAGTAGAATTGACATGCTGCATTTTTAAAAATGCAGATTTTCCACTGCGGATTTTTTCTGCAATGTGTGGATACGATTAGCCAGAATCCTATCCCCTTTGCAGGTACTGTAAAATTAAGCATTTTTTGAGACGTTTTTTCCTCCACGGGCAAAACGCTGTATTTTCACAACGTGGGGCCCCAGCCTTAAAGATTTTTCATTTGCACCAACATGTGATATGTACAGGGATTGCACAGTTGGGACAAAAAGCTTTGATGCTGAAACATAAATTAACAATATTTAATATGCAATTGTGTTTCTTTTTGTCTTTAATTTCTCTTGTCATTGCTTCCCAGCAAACTACAAAGCATTATTTTCAGAAATAGAATACATTTTTCTGTTACTCTTTTTGCAAGTATAATTTTGCATATGTTGTATGCCTTCCTTTGAGGTTTTGAATTTACAAATGTGTCATAAATAATCAAACTACACAGCGTATGTCTTTTAGCTGTAGTACTAATAATAATTGCTGTAATCATCACCATTATCATGTGAAACTAGTTTTATTAAAGTTTCCCATTTATTATTATATAAGTTTTTTTGTCATTTTATTTCCCATGAATGATAAAGGTTTGGTCATTTTTCTATATCATATTGGTAACATTTTATGCACTTACATAGATATTACATGACACTTCATGCATACAGTACAGCAGTACAAGAACTGCAGATCCATGAGATCCCAATGCATAATCTGTAACAGGCAGAGACATAGCTAGGGGTTCAGCACAGGGAGGGCAAACATGTCCAAGTGGGTACCCAACTTAGGTATACCGATATTATCACTATATCACTATACCTGCACACCCAACCTGCTGCTACCTCCTATGATAAAATATGTAATATAACCTCCCATAATGAATAATACCCCAAGTGCATCTTTAAATTAATAACTTCCCTGTGTACCCCCATAAATAGTGCCCCTTATTAATAATGCCCCAGGCATTTCCTATTTAAAAGGTAAACAAAAGATAAAAAAAAATGAGTGGGGTTCCAATACCCGAGATCCCCACTATCAGCTGTTTGAATGAACCGTGGTAACTGTGGAAGTGCCATGGCCCTTCTCTGTTTACAGAGTGTCATTCATTTCATAGAGGCCATGTAATGTAACTACAGCCTCGTCCTATACATGTCTATGTGACAAGGCTGTAATTACATCACTTGGTCACTATAAACAGACAGTGTGTGATTTAAACAGGCACCATAGCCCCTTCATACAGCTGATCAGTGGGGAATCACTTATCTCTTATTGATGATCTATTCTGACGATAGATCATCAATAAAAATGAGCTGGAAAACTCCTTAAGGCTAATACTCTACGTGGTGTCCCGCAGCAAAAAAGCGCTGCGGGAAAAACTGCAGCAGCGACGTATCACGATTCTTCCCGCAGCGCTTTGCACAGAAAGTTTTCAGAGGTTTCCTCTGCGGACTTTCTGCTTCAATTATATCTATAGGGAAACCGCCGGCGTTTCCATAGGTATGCTGCGATTTCCAAAACCGCGACTGTTTTGAAAATCGCAGCGTATCCGCTGCACATACAGTATATTACCGCAAAGTGAGGATGGGGCCCCATGTGGCGAAAACACCACGGGAAAAAAATGCGGCGTTTTACAGTTCCTGCAAAGTGAATGGGATTCTTGCAAATCCCATCCACACATTGCTGAAAAATACGTTCAGCGGACACTATGCAATTACCAAAACCGTTGCGGTTTTGAAAATCACAGCATGTCAATTATAGCTACCGAAACACTGGCAGTTTCTGTACAGGTATAATGGAAGCAGAAAACCTCTGCGGATTTTCTGTTAAAAGTGCTGCAGGAAAAACCACAATGTGTTACTGAAACGGTTTTTCCTTAATAAAGCCTAAGTGCCACCTTAATTAAATTAATTGCCCCGTTATATTATGCCCCTGATTACCCATGACATAAATACTGCACCTCTAATGATCCCTTATATCAATGATCACCTCCTTATGTTCATAATGCCTCCTAATATAAATGATGCCCCTTAATGGCCCCTTATATAAATAACCTCCCCCTTTTATTTATAATGCCCCCTAATAGCCCTTATATAAATGACCCCCTCTTATGTTCAAAATGCCCCCTCCCTTATAGTTATAATTCCCCCTCCTAACAACCCCTTATACTATTAAAATACTAACAACTGCACTAAAAAAAAAAAAAGTTCTACTCACCTACCTGTGATGCTGATGAACAGAGCCGCCACCTCCTCTTCTTGACCTGCGCTCTATGCGCAGGGTCCATGCACAGGACGTCTGCGTCTCAGCACAGGAGGCGCGATGTTGTGACGTCATTGCGCCCACCTGTGTTGAGAAGCAAACGCCTGTCTGTGTTCTCGGTGTCTTGTAAACCACAGGCCTGATTTAGCTTGCAGTTTACAAGACAGTCAAGACAGCCACCCCCTCTCCTAAAGCATTATGTTGCCACCCCCATGCTTCACAGTAGGTATGGTGTTCTTTGGATGCAACTCAGCATTCACTCTCCTCCAAACACGACGAGTTGTGTTTCTACCAAACAGATCTACTTTGGTTTCATCTGACCATATGACATTCTCCCAATACTCTTCTGGAACATCCAAATGCTCCCTAGCAAACTTCAGACGGGCGCGGATATGTACTGGCTTAATCAGGGGGACACGTCTGGCACTGCAGGATCTGAATCCCTGGCGGGGTAGTGTGTTACTGACGGTAGCCTTTGTTACGTTAGACCCAGCTTTCTACAGATCATTCACTAGGTCCCCCCGTGTGGTTCTGGGATTTTTGCTCACCATTCTTGTGATCATTTTGACCCCACGGGGTGAGATCTTGCTTGGAGCCCCTGATCGAGGGAGAATATCAGTGGTCTTGTATGTCTTCCATTTTCTAATTATTGCTCCCACAGTTGATTTCTTCAAACCAAGTTGCTTGCCTATTGCCGATTCAGTTTCCCCAGCCTGGTGCAGGTCTACAATTTTGTTTCTGGTGTCCTTCCACAGCTCTTTGGTCTTCACCATAGTGGAGTTTGGAGTGTGACTGTTTGAGGTTGTGGACAGGTGTCTTTTATACTGATAACAATTTCAAACAGGTGTCATTACTACAGGTAATGAGTGGAGGACAGAGGAGCCTCTTAAAGAAGAAGTTACAGAAGAAGTTACTTGTTTGTAGGTGACCAAATACTTATTTTCCACCATAATTTGCAAATAAATTCTTTAAAAATCAGACAATGTGATTTTCTGGATATGTTTTCTCATTTTGTCTCTCATAGTTGAGGTGTACCTATGATGTCAATTACAGGCCTCTCTCATCTTTTTAAGTGGGAGAAATTGCACTATTGGTGGCTGACAACATACTTTCCCCCCACTGTATATACACAGTATTGCAGCCTCCACTAATCTAATAAAAAGAATCTCACTTATTTAAGTGTTTTTTTTTTTGGTGTGTTCTCCCAATCTGACTTTTCTTGAAATACTTCTTTGTAAAAAAAAAAAACATTACCAATCAATCTCTATAATTAAGTAACATTATTATTATAAATTAAGTAAAAAAAAATATGACTGGAAAAAAAAAACATAGCAGGGGACAGACAAAAGAAGGAAGAGGAAACACTTGTGCAAATACAAACAATAAAAATGTGGAATAACGGGTGGCTACAAATATTTTGCCTTCCACTTAGAGCAGCTAACCAACAGAAAAAGAGTGTGGAAAAAGCCACAGGTATAAATAAAATGTAACTTTTAAGAAATAAATAAAGATAATAAATACATAGTGTATAAACAATGTTAAACACAATGTGCTTGGAAAGGTTTAATCAGAGGTACTTGGCCCACACTTGATTAATGCGTCAGGTCCATACATATACACATACAGTAAAGATACACATAGGGAAAGGCCCTGCAGGAACCTTTCCTACTAGAACTAACCTTCTTAGTTTAGATAAATGAGCGTGGCTGTGTCCATCAGATGTACAATACACAGCAAGTATTCCCAGGCTAAGCTAAGCTAATGCCATGCCAACATAGTCAGACGTCCTGTACATAGCCTTGGGAAGGTGCACCCAGAGGAATCAGCCTGGCTTCTAATACTAAGCAATAGACCCAACGCATTTCCTCAGAGATTCATCAGGGGTCAAGATAAAGAGAACAGTCAAAACTGCTGTTATTGTGTAGATGACTTGGAAAACACCATGACACATAGGAGGTATAGTGTGACCTCACCTGATAGAAGAGGTAAGCACACTAGCAAACTCCACCTTTTTATGGCCCAGATCACCTCCAGTTGGTTGAGGAGTAACCAATCCCCCAGAGACATGTCAAGCATTGGTTGCATCTCACCTTCCACTGAGCGCCGTACACTGCGGCAGGCCCCGCCCAGCAAGTGGTGGGGACCATTTGAGGCATGGCTGTGGGATAAGGGACCACCCAGTGAAGACCACATCATTGGATGCATCACATCCCAACTCACCCTCCTACAAGGCGATAGGATGGCTATACTACTACCCGTATGGAGAGAAAGGCTCGCCCCTCCCATCACATCACCAAGGGGAGTGACACGATAGCCAATCCCAGATGGGGGTGATACTCATTGTCATAGCAACAGGAGATGCTGTTCTAACAGTGCTTCTACATGGTAAGGATACTATCGCCGATACCGATAATATGACAGGGCTACGCACCATGCATGCATGTAAACGGGTGAAGAGATAATCGGACTGTGCGGTCCTATTACATCTTGCTTGAGCTATGTATGTCTGGTCAGATGTACAGTATACTTAAGTGTGGATCAACCAAAAGGTAACCCCCCACATATAGATACATACATTATGCATCTACTATAAGGACATTACATCTCTGCCGATACAGACAATAGTCAAGCTCTCAGAGGCAGAGGCCGAGACTTGGAACGGGGCCACAGACACATGGAAGAGGGGACAGAGGTAAAAGGAAGAATACAGTCCAATCCTGTTACATAAATCCTATAAGATATAGGACAGACAGTGAATATCATTATTACTTCCTAATAGTGTAACATACATATGGAAATGGACACTACCAACAAAAAAGATTAAACAGCATTAAACACATGAGAGATACATATGTCAACTAATACATCAATAAAGCTTCCCCTGTTTAAAGGCTATTAAGTTCATATAATATGGATCAGGGGTCCTACGAGGGTTCTAACGGGGTTCAGATAAAGCAGAAATAATCAATATATTCATTGAGCCCAATGGGTTGCATGGTTTTAAATTTATACATCCATTGTGATTCCTTCCATAGCAATACGTTGTACAAATGTTCACTGCCTTGGAAGTGTAAGCAATCAGTGCTGCCCTGATGGTACTGAATGAAATGGCGAGCCATTGAGGTGTCCCTCTCATTCAGTATGTCGCAGACATGATCATGAACTCGCCTGCGCAGTTGTCTGCAGGTCTTACCCACATACTGATGGGAACATGAACAACTTATCACATAGATCACTCCCATGGTGGAGCAATTGATAAACTTCCTACATTGATAAGTTTGTCTAGTGGAGTTACTAGTCTACTCTTTACTCCACTGGCTGTCTTCCCAACCATGTGTTACCGCTCTGTGATAGTTCTAAATATCTGTGGACTAAACGGTCTTTCAAGTTTCTCCCCGTCGATAAGTAATCTGTGGTTGCATGGAGAGTTTAACTCTCACATCAACATCTACCTAGAGAATCCTCCAGTGACGTGACAGGATTGAACTGACCTCACGATCTCTCAAGTCAAATGTGCCAGTGACACGGACATGTTTTGTGTCATTTTGTTTATCCTGTGGTACCAACAGTGAAGCTCTTCCTGTGCTTTGGCATGTAAGTATGCTTTCTCCACTACTGCCTCGGGGAAAACATTGCCGATGATAATTCTTTTGTGGATAGGACCTGGCAAGCGGGTCAGGGTGGCAAGGTGACATCAGATGAAGAGGGTGGTAGCAATGGTGATAGTAAAAATTCCAGCCATTGTGCAGGCCCAACATTCAAAAAACCTGCCTGGGCAGAGCTAGCAGAAGCTCATGGAGCGGTAGTGGTGGTACTGGTGGTTGTAGTGGTAGACTTGTTTCCGCTGCTGGTGGTGGCAGTAACTACACAGGGTCACCTCCTGTGCAGAAATTTTTTTGTACATTGCCAAATGATAAATCCATGGTGATGTGCGATCTTGCAGAAACTTAGCCGTGGCCATGCAGGAACAAATGTAGGAATGGCAATTCTAAGTACTCACATGAAAAGGTATCACTCTCTTATTTGGAAATATAGAGTTGACGGTGACAGTGGCACTGGCAGGGGAAATGAACAAGGCTGTTCTTCCACTCCTCCCTTTGATCTTCCTTGTAGGCAGGTCATATCCACACCTAGTACAGTCATGGCCAAAAGTTTTGAGAATGACACAAATATTCTATTTTCACATGATCTGCTGCCCTCTGGTTTTTATGTGTGTTTGTCAGATGTTTTTATCACATACAGAAATAGAATTGCATTCATATTATGAGTAACAGAAGCTTATATTGACACTTAGAATGAGTTAATGCAGCAAGTCAATATTTGCAGTGTTGACCCTTCTTCTTCAGGACCTCTGCAATTCTCCCTGGCATGCTCTCAATCAACTTCTGGACCAAATCCTGACTGATAGCAGTCCATTCTTGCAGAATCAATGCTTTAATTTTGTCTGAATTTGTTGGTTTTTGTTTGGCCACCCGTCTCTTGATGATTGACCACAAGTTCTCAATGGGATTAAGATCTGGGGAGTTTCCAGGCCATGGACCCAAAATCTCTATGTTTTGTTCCCTGAGCCATTTAGTTATCACCTTTGCTTTATGGCAAGGTGCTCCATCATGCTGGAAAAGGCATTGTTGAGCGCCAAACTGCTCTTGGACGGTTGGGAGAAGTTGCTCTTGGAGGACATTCTGGTACCATTCTTTATTCATGGCTGTGTTTTTAGGCAAGACTGTGAGAGAGCCGATTCCCTTGGCTGAGAAACAACCCCACACATGAATGGTTTCAGGATGCTTTACAGTTGGCATGAGACAAGACTGGTGGTAGCGCTCACCTCTTCTTCTCCGAATAAGCTGTTTTCCAGATGTTCCAAACAATCGAAAAGGGGATTCATCAGAGAAAATGACTTTCCCCCAGTCCTCAGCAGTCCACTCCCTGTACCTTTTGCAGAATATCAGTCTGTCCCTGATGTTTTTCGGGAGAGAAGTGGCTTCTTTGCTGCCCTCCTTGAGACCAGGCCTTGCTCCAAGAGTCTCCGCCTCACAGTGCGTGCAGATGCACTCACACCTGCCTGCTGCCATTCCTCAGCAAGCTCTGCACTGCTGGTAGCCCGATCCCGCAGCTGAAACACTTTTAAGAGACGGTCCTGCCGCTTGCTGGTCTTTCTTGGGCGCCCTGGAGCCTTTTTGGCACCAATGGAACCTCTCTCCTTGAAGTTCTTGATGATGCGATAGATTGTTGACTGAGGTGCAATCTTTCTAGCTGCAATACTCTTCCCAGTTAGGCCATTTTTGTGCAGTGCAATGATGCTGCACGTGTTTCTTTAGAGATAACCATGGTTAACAGAAGAGAAACAATGATGGCAAGCACCAGCCTCCTTTTAAAGTGTCCAGTGGTGTCATTCTTACTTAATCATGACAGATTGATCTCCAGCCCTGTCCTCATCAACACCCACACCTGTGTTAATGGAGCAATCACTGAAACGATGTTAGGTGGTCCTTTTAAGGCAGGGCTGCAATGATGTTGAAATGTGTTTTGGGGGATAAAGTTCATTTTCTAGGCAAATATTGACTTTGCAAGTAATTGCTGTTAAGCTGATCACTCTTTATAACATTCTGGAGTATATGCAAATTGCCATTAGAAAAACTGAAGCAGTAGACTTTGTAAAAATTAATATTTGTATCATTCTCAAAACTTTTGGCCATGACTGTACATGGTCATCGTTATCATCATCATCACCGTTTCTCCCACTCCTCCTCTTCCACACCAACTTCAGTCATCCATAACGTAGTGTGCGGCCAGAAAACAGTAATATGCACCCAGTCATCAGACAGTTGTGCATCTTAACTCACACCTGGCCAAGCTGCTGGTGTTGCTGTCGCTGCCATACTACTTTGTGGATTCCACGGCTTTTTGCCAACTGATGGCATGTGTTCAACCTTGATGGAGGAAACCTAGCCACCATTATTTCTCTAGGAAAGGTGTCCCTGCTTTATATCACTGTGTGTCGGAGAATGTGGGCCATATCTTGATGACTGCAGCATCAACGATGTGATCCCTCTATTGTGTATCTCTTGCAATGAGGGATGGACGAGGAGCAACAGTTTCCATCTCTTAGTCATTATTATTATCCTGTGTTGATTGAGGTGGATGAGGATCCAGGTCAAGGTAATTATGGTATCGGAACAGCAGCTCTTAGACTGGAAGAGGAGAAGGAAGAAGACTCTCCCTTGGATGCAGAGGGGGCCCTTGATATGTCATAGGCACAGCCAGGGGAGTGCTCTTAAACCCTTGCTCTAAAGACAAAATGAGGGAATTCTTGCTCTGCTTCCCTAAGGGAAGAAAAATTTGAATATTATCAGGATAGGATGTATACCCAGCTTGCCACAGCATTTTGGGAGACCACTGCAAATGCCAGTCACATGCGTACCCAGCTGTCCTCTGTCCATTCCTAGTTCACCTCATTCAGCCAGAACTCTACCTCCTCTGCCAGTGCCACAAGTGTCCATCATATTATGCCCTGCCGCAATGCCACACGCTGCCAAAGCTTCCACCACTGCCAACACTCAGGCAGACATGTCCTGTGGTCTGTTTCATCATATTATGCCCTGCCCCACTGCCACAAATGTTGCCACAGATATCACCACTGCCACCACTTAGCCAGTGATGTCTGGACCTGCAGCTACATTCCACTATAGCACACTGTCACTATACAGTGGGGAAAAAAAAGTATTTAGTCAGCCACCAATTGTGCAAGTTCTCCCACTTAAAAAGATTAGAGAGGCTTGTAATTGACATTATAGGTAGACCTCAACTATGAGAGACAAAATGGGAAAACAAATCCAGAAAATCATTGTCTGATTTTTAAAGAATTTATTTGCAAATTATGGTGGAAAATAACTATTTGGTCAATAACAAAAGTTCATCTCCATACTTTGTTATATATCCTTTGTTGGCAATGACAGAGGTCAAACCTTTTCTGTAAGTCTTCACAAGGTTGGCACACACTGTTGCTGGTATGTTGGCCCATTCCTCCATGCAGATCTCCTCTAGAGCAGTGATGTTTTGGGGCTGTCGCTGGGCAACACGGACTTTCAACTCCCTCCAAAGGTTTTCTATGGGGTTGAGATCTGGAGACTGGCTAGGCCACTCCAGGACCTTGAAATGCTTTTTACGAAACCACTCCTTCATTGCCCTGGCGGTGTGCTTGAGATCATTGTCATGCTGAAAGATCCAGCCATGTTTCATCTTCAATGGCCTTGCTGATGGAAGGAGGTTTGCACTCAAAATCTCACGATACATGGCCCCATTCATTCTTTCATGTACACGGATCAGTCGTCCCGGTCCCTTTGCAGAGAAACAGCCCCAAAGCATGATGTTGCCACTCCCATGCTTCACAGTAGGTATGGTGTTCTTTGGATGCAACTCAGCATTCACTCTCCTCCAAACACGACGAGTTGTGTTTCTACCAAACAGTTCTACTTTGGTTTCATCTGACCATATGACATTCTCCCAATACTCTTCTGGAACATCCAAATGCTCTCTAGCAAACTTCAGACGGGCCCGGATATGTACTGGATTAATCAGGGGGACCCGTCTGGAACTGCAGGATCTAAGTCCCTGGCGGCTTAGTGTGTTACTGACGGTAGCCTTTGTTACGTAAGTCCCAGCTTTCTGCAGGTCATTCACTAGGTTCCCCCGTGTAGTTCTGGGATTTTTGCTCACCGTTCTTGTGATCATTTTGACCCCACGGGATGAGATCTTGCGTGGAGCCCCTGATCGAGAGAGATTATCAGTGGTCTTGTATGTCTTCCATTTTCTAATTATTGCTCCCACAGTTGATTTCTTCACACCAAGCTGCTTGCCTATTGCAGATTCAGTCTTCCCAGCCTGGTGCAGGTCTACAATTTTGTTTCTGGTGTCCTTCCACAGCTCTTTGGTCTTCACCATAGTGGAGTTTGGAGTGTGACTGTTTGAGGTTGTGGACAGGTGTCTTTTATACTGATAACATTGTCAAACAGGTGCCATTACTACAGGTAATGAGTGGAGGACAGAGGAGCCTCTTAAAGAAGAAGTTACAGGTCTGTGAGAGCCAGAAATCTTGCTTGTTTGTAGGTGACCAAATACTTATTTTCCACCATAATTTGCAAATAAATTCTTAAAAAATCAGACAATGTGATTTTCTAGATATGTTTTCTCATTTTGTCTCTCATAGTTGAGGTCTACCTATGATGTCAATTACAGGCCTCTCTCATATTTTTAAGTGGGAGAACTTGCACAGTTGGTGGCTGAGTAAATACTTTTTTTCCCCACTGTAGATACAGATCATTTTTGGTGTGTTTTTTTTTTTTTTTTTTTTGAAAAGCCAGTTCTTCATCACTCTTCAACTATGCTCACAGCCACAAATTTGTCTCCCAAATAGCAATAAGCCTGTAGCACTTACAAGCAATCATGTCAGGCTAATTTTTCTACAAAACCATAGCCTTTTGCAATATAACCACCACGTGTGTCTGAATAACCAGGGTCAAGCACCTTTTCCACAAAAAAGGGTAATTTTTGCAGCATTTTAAATTTTAAAATGTGTAAAAGCAAGTGGTAGTGCAGAGTATGGTTAAACTCAGAGTTTATAGTCACTGCTTACCATCCATTTTTCCATAGACATAGATGTCATTTTCACGTTAACATAACTTTGTCTGTGTTTGCCTTAGAGAGCTAGAAATTGGATAGATAGGTTCCTAGGAGCCCTGACAGTGTTCTATACTATGTTTTAAGCCAATTTAAAGAGGACCTTTCACGTCCTCATGTATATACTGTTTTACATACCGCTAGAAAGCCAATAGCACGCTGAATTCAGCGCACTGCCGGCTTTCATGGTATGTGCCCCGGGGCTGTCTTAGTTTCACGGTTTACTGTCAGAACGGCGTTCCTGACAGTCTAGCTGGGCTGTGAGGAACGCCCTCCCTGACAGTACTCGTTCATAGACTTGTACTGGGGGGGCGTTCCTGACAGCTCAGAGTCATCGCCGGGCAGTAAGGAACGCCCCCTCTGACAGTACAGCGCTATAGGCGAGTACAGAGAGAGGGGGCGTTCCTTACAGCCTTGCAATGACGCCAAGCTGTGAGGAATGCCCCCCCCAGTACAAGTCTATGAACGAGTACTGTCAGAGAGGGCGTTCTAGCGGTATGTAAAACAGCATATACATGAGGACGTGAAAGGTCCTCTTTAAGGTGTTATTCATACCAAACTTGTAAGAGCTGAAACAAATATTGGTCCCGGGCAACCTGAGCCAAAACAAATCGTGAGGGGTTTGACCATCTATAATAATAAGCTATACACAAAATAAACAGTTGTGATGAATGAAGTGAAGAATTGTAATTTTACAGATTTTACAGTTAATATCCAAATCTGGATATCTTTCTTTCCATTTTCTAAAGCCCTTAGCCTCCGATGTGCCCTCCTCCAGTCCTTGTAACATACCACATAACTTTGTTATAGCCCCTTTTTTATCAATGGAGTATTTGCCTCTGCTCTATTAAAGAGGAACTTTCACGTCCTCATGTATATGCGGTTTTACATACCGCTAGAAAGCTGACAGCGCGCTGAATTAAGTGCACTGTCGTCTTTCCCGTTATATGCCCCGGGGCTGGAGATATCGGGGGTCTAAATTTCACCGTTCACTGTCAGTAGGACGTTCCTGATAGTCTAGCTGCGCTGTGAGGAACGCCTTCCCTGACAGTACTTGTCCATAGACTTTTACTGGGAGGGGCATTCCTTACAGCTCAGCTTCATCGCAGGGCTGTAAGGAACGCTCCCTCTGACAGTACTCGGCTATGGACGAGGACAGAGAGATGGGGCATTCCTTACAGCCCAGTGATGACGCTGAGCTGTGAGAAATGCCCCCCAGTACAGTGCTATGGACGAACACAGTCAGGGAGGGCATACCTCACAGCGCAGCTAGACTGTCAGGAACGCCTTTCTGACAGTGAACGCTGAAATTTAGACCCCCGATATCTCCAGCCCCGGGGCACATACCGGAAAGCCGGTAGTGCACTGAATTCAGCGCACTGTCAGCTTTCTAGCGGTATGTAAAACCATATATACATGAGGACGTGAAAGGTCCTCATTAAAAGATGAGAAACTCTTTCCTACTTACTTAATTGTAAATAATAAAAGAAATCCTTAGATGATAGACTCAGTTTCATTGTAAAGTATTACATGGGGAAAAAGTGTTACGTTCAAGTGAGGAAATGAACTGGTGGCATCACTCAATTTTTCAATTTTATATGTGTTTTTTTCCCACACTAAATAAAATCTCTAATGATAAAATCCAAGCTATCAAATATCAATTAAGAAAGCAATATAGGTGAATTCTGAAGAAGCCAGATAATTTTTATAAGACTAGCTCTGTCTCCTAGAGAGATCAGCAAATGCTTCCATGCTCTACAGTAATGGACAAATATTGGTGACTTATCCCTTAATATATAAATGTATCCTATGTTCACACAGCAGACATACAGCCACTACCATAGGTTAATTTACGAATGCAAATAAAAGGGTAGACAGGGGGCAACCCAATTTTGTTCCTCTCTGAAGTGGAAAGGGATCATAAAGATGGCTATTTATTATATCAGAACTCAGTGGCAAGATAGATGATAATGAGACACATGCAGAAAACCTTGGTCCAAAGCCACAATGGCCAAAAATTTCTTCAATATAGTCTCACTCAACTTTTCTTTGACTGTGTCGAGTGAGAATACTGCTTGGTTAGAACCCTGGGAAAGGTACCACAGTGCAACAATTTACTATAGTATCTGGAGACTGGATGATTAAACCCCCTAAAGAGACCCACAGAAAGGTTTAAAAAAGTTGGTAAAAAAAGTTTTTAAAAAATATAAAAAAGGCATATTGGAAACAATCATTCAAATCACCACCCTTTCCCCATTTTACAAATAAAGAATAAATAAACAAACATATTAGACAGTTTTGCTTTAGAATACATCCATACTATTAACACATACAAATATGTGAACTGAACACCATAAGGGGTAAAAAAGTATCATATGATGTCACTTCACCCCAAAATTTTAATCAATACCTTACCCCTACCTTACCCCTAAGCAGTATTAAAAAAGAGCCCTTATACAGCTATTTAGATGAAAATGTTAAAAAGTTAGGGATGTCAGAATATGGTGATGCAAAAAAAATGTTCTTTGTTTTGAATCTTTTTTTTTTTTTTATATTGAAACAGAACAAAACAGTATATAAATCTAGTATCAGTGTAATCAAATTGACCTGTATAATAAAGGTATTGCACAGTGAAAAATATAAAAAGATAGGTTAGGGTCAGCTGAATAATATGGTGTTTTCTCCTTGTGAATTGGTGCATCAGTTGTCGAGATGATCGGCATTTTTGTCAATGTGCAAATTTTTTGCAATTATTTGCTATTTGTAACAAGGAGAACATTGCCTTTTAGTTCTCTGGAGAAACAGAAATACCCTTAATGCTCTAAAGAGTTCATTGGCACTGATTCACAAGAAGAAAACACTGTTTGATTCATGTTACCTTAACCTGTCTATCTACAGTAGAGGGCTGGGTTGACACGCTCTGTTCTGGTGACAGACACTATTTTTTTTTTTCAGTTTTCATCCCATTCAGATTTTTTTTTTGCTGCTCCCAGTATATCTTAGGGAACAATAAACAATGCCATGCTGTAAATGGAAAAGTAAAAAAAGTTACAGTTTTTGGCAGGTGGGGCATAAAAAAAAACAAAAGTGCAAAAACAGAGAAGGGCTGCAGATGGACAGGATTAGTCCTGGGATTTAAGTTCACAGAAATATCAGATTACTGTTACTAAGTCTATGGAAAGGGAAATTGGAGGAGTGAGTAGACACCCAAACATAAGATTTTGGAGCTGGATAGGAAGTTTCAATTTTACCCCAAGTATTTTACTCACAACAGTACTGCTCAGCAATATTTCTCAGTACTTCTCTATGTCCTATATGACCTTCATGATATTTCTGAATGAGAGAGATTTAGATAAGCAGATTTTCCTTTACTTTCTGAGTGCAGTCTATGGGAGACTGGGTTTCACCAGTTCTGGGAATACTGAAAATTAGAGCTAGAGCCATCAGGGGGGAAGGGGTTACTAAAAATGCTAAATATACAACATATAATGGCCATAAATAGTACTATTAATCATAAAAGACACACTGAACCATTAATTTATGCAAAGTCTGTTGAAAGCTTAGGTACTGATTGATTGATTTAGCTCATATTCTGATGCATCCAGATTAATATTATCTATTTTCTATGAAGAGATTTATTGATCTATTTTTCATTGCACTAATTTTCTTAGACTAAACATAAGCAAAGGCATAGACATGAAACTATAAAAAAGTTCATTAGACTGAGCATGTAAAGAGTTAAAAGTTTCCAAACATTTTTGAATGTCGTCCTTGAAACCAAACATCAGATACCTCATTGGAGGACACAGATCCTTGTACTAAAAGAATGAACTACATTTAAAGAAACTGTTTTTAGAAAAGAAATTTATTCCAAGTTCTGATGATAACCAAAAATCCAAAGATTTTGACACTACTTCTAGCATGTTTTTCTCTTAAAATGTTCTTTATTTGTACTGTCAAAACATAGTGCATGAATTAATATTTATTACATTTTCTTTTTTTACACTATTTGAAGCACCTTTTGACTTTACAATACAAATTTTATAATAAGTGAATTATGCATAGTTGAAATATCCTGTGCCTTCCTTTTTAACATTTCTGGTGCAGTACATCCAATCCCCAGCTACACATTCATCTCTGAAAAATGACCACCAGTTTCTTAGTCTACTCTATGCACAAATTGCTTTGGTACTCAAATGTACTCCTACTGCTTTTGGCTGATCCATCCAAGAGTAGGGGAATGTTTCAGACTACCCTATGCAAAGTGGCCCACATTTACTAATAGTTAGTATATACTAAGGTAGTCCAAAAATGTGCCACATTTATGACAGTTGCTGATGATGGATGATAAATGGTGCATCTTTAGTCTGTTTATTTTAAGTTTAGAGCACCTATTGGCTTACTTTGGACAGAATTATATTTTAAAATGTTGCTAGAATTAAATGCCCATTTCCCTGCTAACTCGCTTTCCCTTTTCTCTGAAGACACATGCTCTTTTTAATTCTCAAAATTCTGGACTAAAACTAGATGCCTTAAAATGCACCAACAATATCACAAATTGTGCCACGTTTAACACCAAGGTCAAGTTACAACCACAATAGTAAATCTGCCCTAAAAAGTATTCTGAGACAGTCTCTTGGATGGGCCCTTAACAATATTATAAGTTTCCGATGAGTGGTTCAGTGGTCATATGTAGCTCTGAGACTCCTTATAGGTGGTGTTCTAATTGTTGGCAGTTTTAGATTCCATAGTGTGCAACTGACACTAATAGTGATATCACTAGCACCTAGGTAACATTAAGCCAAGATCATACAAACAGCACTTGACTTTGGAGTCAGTATGGTATTGCAGAAACTTAACCCTGAAGCCAACACTTCAGATCTGAGAAGTGCACTGCCACTATGGATGATTAATTTGTCAATTACACAATGCTTTTTTATCTATTATCATTTATATTACTAAGGTTAGGTTCACATCTGTGCTGGGTTTCTGTTCTTATGGTCTGTCAGTGGATCAGAAAAATGGAAAAAAACAAAAATAGCATACATGAACGGAGGCGGAGGGACCCCATTGACTATAAAGGGTTCAGTTGAGTGTTTGTTGGAAGAAAAAGTCGGGTTAGTAAGTCTTTTTTGTCCAGAGATTTCTAATGGATCTGAGCAGAATAAGAGTATGTCTTACAGGAAATGTCATTCAACTAATCAAATGGCTTAGAACGGTCACCTTGCTGGGCAGTTATTGGCTAAATGGTCACTTTTGTTTGTGTGAAGAAGCACCATTAAGCAGAGATTTATGGGGAAACTGAACAGTGTTGCAATAGTAAGAAAAGACAACTACAATTACATTTTCATTTTTGGATATAGAATATCACATACAGAAGTTTGTTAAATATTGAAGAGACTGAATTTCTATGTACATTTCCATATGGTCAAGTATATTTTAGTTAAAGAACCTCACAGTTTTAGTTACATTTCCTGACATGACCCGTGCATTGCTAAAAAACACATTGATGTCAAATGGCACTGTATATTGCTTTAATCCACCTCAGATTACAGCTGATCCCTCAGATCCAAGCAATTTATCAAAGGACACTTCTAAAGCACACAAACCATTTTAAATGCTGAAAGAGGACCTTCTTGTCAACAACTGGGCACACAGATTAAAAAATAACAGTGACATATACATTATACATGCCATTACAGAATCCTTTTGGTTAGGACTGAGTAAGGCTATCACCCTATGTTTTATTTTATTAGACTAATGGAAAATTAAAGACATCACTGACTAAAATTGCAATACACAGCTATCTAACAGGAACACCAATGAATTCAATTAATCTTGAAACATTCAACATATTGCTGGCATTTCTAGAAAGACTTCATTTGCTATGCCTCATCATCAAATACACGCTATAGCAATTTATCAGCTAGAAGCACATGTCCAGCCAAGTCAAACTGGAAATGATTTGCATTAAATAATCATTTAATCCAGCCTTTAAACTCCTAACTCAACAAGACAAAAAAGCAAATTGTTTACATTAAACACGAACAGTTTACCGCCATTTACGAGTAAAGACACAAATCAGATAAAACTGTAAATATTTATTCTCCAGTATACTGTATTGCACCAGCCATTCTTTTTTGAGAAGGGATGATATGTCAAATAAGCACAGTAGTCAATCACCCTCATCTATAGTGATGTGTCGTTTATAGTGATGTCAGCTTGAAGGGTGGCGATTTGTTGTTGTCAAGTGACGCATTGACCTTGTGAATAACATCTGCACACAGTCTGGAAATGAGCGGGGCAGTGTTGTGCGAATAGCAAACTTTATTAGTGTAACATTTTGCTCCAGATAGGTTGTAGGGTATGTACACTTTGGCGATACAGTTTAACTGCTACAGCATTAAAAATTAAAATAGTTTTAATGCTCTACCATTTTGTGTCAGTCATGTCTATAAGCCTCTTTTATATGGAAATTTCAATTTGCAATGGTTAGTAACAGATGTTGGAAGAACACTGACCAGTTTGCATAGGAAGATATGGTTCTTACAATCTAGCACTGTTCATGTTACATAAATGTGATCACCCAACATGCTCCTGGTATCCTCTGCATTTGTTTACATGGTGTAACTTCCTGCTGTGTAGCTTCCTGTGTACCTTCCACACTACCTCCCTCTCAGTGCCCCCCCTCTTCACTCACTCCATTACACCCCCCCTCTCTGTCTCCCTAGCTAAGCTATCCCGCCCACTACTAGCCCCTCTCCCTCCCTGTCTCCCTACCTAAGCTATCCCGCCCACTACTAGCCCCTCTCCCTCCCTGTCTCCCTACCTAAGCTATCCCGCCCACTACTAGCCCCCCTCCCATCGAATCATACTTACCCATCGCATCATTACATACAGTGCCTTGCGAAAGTATTCGGCCCCCTTGAACTTTTCAACCTTTTGCCACATTTCAGGCTTCAAATATAAGGATATAAAATTAAAATTTTTTGGTGAAGAATCAACAACAAGTGGGACACAATCGTGAAGTGGAACTAAATTTATTGGATATTTTAAACTTTTGTAAAAAATAAAAAACTGAAAAGTGGGGCGTGCCAAATTATTCGGCCCACTTAAGTTAATACTTTGTAGCGCCACCTTTTGCTGCGATTACAGCTGCAAGTCGCTTGGGGTATGTCTCTATCAGTTTTGCACATAGAGAGACTGAAATTCTTGCCCATTCTTCCATGGAAAACAGCTCAAGCTCAGTGAGGTTGGATTCTCCATCATTTGTGAACAGCAGTTTTCAGCTCTTTCCACAAATTCTCGATTGGATTCAGGTCTGGACTTTGACTTGGCCATTCTAACACCTGGATACGTTTATTTGTGAACCATTCCATTGTAGATTTTGCTTTATGTTTGGGATCATTGTCTTGTTGGAAGATAAATCTCCGTCCCAGTCTCAGGTCTTTTGCAGACTCCAACAGGTTTTCTCCCAGAATGGTCCTGTATTTGGCTCCATCCATCTTCCCATCAATTTTAACCATCTTCCCTGTCCCTGCTGAAGAAAAGCAGGCCCAAACCATGATGCTGCCACCACCATGTTTGACAGTGGGGATGGTGTGTTCAGGGTGATGAGCTGTGTTGCTTTTATGCCAAACATATCGTTTTGCATTGTGGCCAAAAAGTTCGATTTTGGTTTCATCTGACCAGAGCACCTTCTTCCACATGTTTGGTATGTCTCCCAGGTGGCTTGTGGCAAACTTTAAACAAGACTTTTTATGGATATCTTTGAGAAATGGCTTTCTTCTTGCCACTCTTCCATAAAGGCCAGATTTGTGCAGTGTACGACTGATTGTTGTCCTATGGACAGACTCTCCCACCTCAGCTGTAGATCTCTGCAGTTCATCCAGAGTGATCATGGGCCTCTTGGCTGCATCTCTGATCAGTCTTCTCCTTGTTTGAGATGAAAGTTTAGAGGGACGGCCGGGTCTTGGTAGATTTGCAGTGGTCTGATACTCCTTCCATTTCAATATGATCGCTTGCACAGTGCTCCTTGGGATGTTTAAAGTTTGGGAAATCTTTTTGTATCCAAATCCGGCTTTAAACTTCTCCACAACAGTATCACGGACCTGCCTGGTGTGTTCCTTGGTCTTCATGATGCTCTCTGCGCTTTAAACAGAACCCTGAGACTATCACATAGCAGGTGCATTTATACGGACACTTGATTACACACAGGTGGATTATATTTATCATCAGTCATTTAGGACAACATTGAATCATTCAGAGATCCTCACTGAACTTCTGGAGTGAGTTTGCTGCACTGAAAGTAAAGGGGCCGAATAATATTGCACGCCCCACTTTTCAGTTTTTATTTTTTACAAAAGTTTAAAATATCCAATAAATTTCATTCCACTTCACAATTGTGTCCCACTTGTTGTTGATTCTTCACCAAAAAATTAAAATTTTATATCCTTATGTTTGAAGCCTGAAATGTGGCAAAAGGTTGAAAAGTTCAAGGGGGCCGAATACTTTCGCAAGGCACTGTACATACTCTGGGAGCTGGCTCCTCCTTTCTCCTTCACGGTGTGCATGCTGGAGACACTGTGTTCCACTCTCCTAGCCTGTGCACACACCAGAAGTACCAGTGATGCCTGCGCAGTAGAGATGGAGTACCATCTATACTGCGCATGTGTCACAGGCACCTGCAGACTGCGCAAGTGCTTGCTGGGAGGGAGAGGGGATGAGCCATTCCCAGACAGGAAAACATGTAAGTATTGATGGGGGTGGGGGGTAGTACTGGTAACGTTCTGCTTCAGAAGCGGTGAAACGGAACGTCACCGCATTATCAGAAAGTGTGAAACATTACCAGGCATTACCCAGGTAACCACAACCCTCACAATCTCCTGGTTAAACTACTGTAACAACCTTCTCTGCGGCCTGCCAGCAAATGTTCTTGTCCCCTCCAGTCCTTAAATTCTGCCGCTCCCTTAATCCACCTCTCCCCCCGTTTTTTATCAGCCGCTCCCCTCTCCCAATCCATTCAATGGCTGCCCATCACCCAGGGAGTTGAGTTTAAAGTGTTAATGCTGATAAACAAAGCCATCCATAACATGTCCCCTCCATACATTTCTGACCTAATATTCCACTACCTACCCACACACAACTTCTGATCCTCTCAAGTTCTCCTACTCTGCTATGTTCTTCTCTTGTGCATCCCCCATACTCTGGAACATAAGACTGTCCGCCATAATCACAAGCTTCAAGAATACCTTGAAGACTCACCTTTTTAGGAAGGTGTACAACCTTCAATAACACTACTGCCACCATACCACCATCCGAACAGCTTCTACCCTCACCTACAGTCTCTATCCCCTTTCCCTCATAGATTGTAAGTCCTTGTGGGCAGCGCCCTCTATCCCACTTTTCCAGTATTGTACTTGTGTTGTGTATATTGTGTATTGTATGTAAACCCTCAAATGTACAGCACCATTGAATTTATGGTGCTATATATATAAATAATAATAATAATAAACTGATACACAGAGAACACAAATAATAAAAGAAAGCAGTAGGTAATAGATTTGTACACAGCATTGTGGCAGTATTGCAACATAGTCATGTAACCAACCTGGTCACTTGCAATATACTGTAGTAAAAAGATGATTATGCACTCTCATCATCCATACTGCACTCTAAATTGTTATCGGCTGTTGGGACTAGAGGAAAAATGCAAATGAAATTATGACAAAGGCAGGATTAAATGTAGCAGCAGGGAGAACTTTAAGTGCTTCCTTTATATCTCCCATTCCTTTTGAAGTCAGTCTTGAATCTATTGAGACTCAGCCTTCAATGACTTTTGTTGTATTTTGTATTGCATAATCATGTGTACAGACCCTCAACGATGACTACTGTAAATGATACGTGTTTGTGATTGCCCATGATTGTTGCAGTCTTCTAGTCATTCATGATAGGTGATATCAAATCCTTTGGATACTCTGAAAATTTAGGCTTGGATCCACATGATGGTGAGCTAACACATGTTTATCAACAGGAATATCCTCTTGTTTGAGAACATTCTCATTATGTTCCAAAATCTATCTCCTACACTGGTTTTGACAATATAATTTTACCTTGCGACCTGCAGCTGACAAATTCTATATTGTACTCCATACCTATGCTGGCTAAATCATTTGGTGTGACGTATATAATCATAGACTCAACTCACCTAAAGAAACTAACATTATTGGTTCTGCCTAGTCATATTCTAAATGATTCTCAGGGAGATCAATGACGACTGTCTGCACAATCAATTCTCCTAAATTCTCCGTTTTTTGAATATTTCTGGCAGGAAAAAAGCTAATGCTTTTTCATACTGTTACAATCTCTAAACCCTGACATTCCTTGTATTACACAGACAACTTTAAATCAATTCATCTTTGTATGCCTTCAGCTATATATAATTTTATTGATTGTGAGAGAAAATGCAACCATTAGATGGCAAACAGTCTGTACATGCCTCATGGAAGTGGAAAATAAAATGCAAATGCAGCTTTTGGACAAAAAGAAATGATAAGGAGTTTTTTGGAAATACAACTATATGATCAAAAGTTGTACATGTTTTTAATTAGCTTTGTGCATCAACCCCGTAACATTTTCAGGGTCTCTCCTATCAGTCGATGAAAACATTCTGGTTTACATTCAGAGGCTGAAAATTGACATAGACCGTGTGCTGCTCTTAGCATAAAGATAGATACAATTGTATTTAGTCTGGGTAATTTTCTGTGATCTAAACAGCCTGAACTCCAGCTTGATACATTTTATGCTAAGTTCATACTAGCATTGGCCCATGTCGGAACAGAACACATAGGCGTACCACTAAAACAGCAGTCACATATGGATCCTGACTGACCCCATTAACAATAATGGTATCGGGTGTCCATTCTTCTAAACTGAAACTGCTGGACGAAAAAGTCAGACTTGCAGGATTTTGGATGCACACTGTGATGGAAACTCCAACACAGAAGTGAACGCATGCATCAGATATGGTTAGATTTTTGCCAAGAGATTACACACACCTACAGTGGATACAATTGTTGCAAACCCTCCAGCACTTAGAAGGATTAAAGAAGTACCATTTTTATCACTTAAACTTAGTTCAGTTTAGGTACAGTGATAACTATAAATTACTTTTACTCCCTCCCCTGTGCATTTGCCATCTTGCTCACTTCTCCCTACCTGAAATGGGTAGATGGCTTTCTGTACATGTTCATCGGGGAATTAATTTCATGCAGAGAAGAAGGAAAGTCATTACTCGCCTTTCTGCTCTTGCTCTGGAGACACAGAAGAAAAGCGACTGGAGAGAGAATGCTTGAAGAGAGAGGCCTCATTGTGCTTACTGCAAAAGGCTGACCTTTGGCTAACACAGGGGGCAGATAAACCAATAAACATGCACCAGAGTTCTGTCATAATTTGTGGCAAAAAACTGGCATACATGCTTTACACCTCAATTTTTATGTGTTTCAAACAATTTCTAACAGTTTAAGACTTTTTAGTCTAACTTTGCACTGTCTAAAAGTTAGACAGTATTAGTTTTATAGCCCAGTGTATGTTTCTCAGTGCTAGAACTAGGCTTCATTTGGGACAAATGTTCAGTTTACTGCCTTTACTCTGCATCTAAATGCAGAAAAGTAGCTTGTTGGCAACATCCTTGCCCCCTGACAACCAGCACATGCCTTGATTTCTCCCCCAGTTATCACCCAGTCATCGCAAGAGTCTGGAAGTTCAGGAATAAAAAAAACACTGAAAGAAAAGACTAAAAGAGAAACATGTACAGTTACATTACATGTAGAATGAGTGTGACTAATGAATAAAGTGAAAAAAAAGTGCTTCTTTAGTCTGGTTCGGTGGACCCGAATGACAGAGAGCCCAGTGCAAGTGTGAATCCAGCCTGATCCATGTTACAGAAAATATTTTCTGTACTATACATGTTTCTGGTTTAATCTGTATTTAGTCATCCAATAATGGGAAGTACTTTTGTAACAGCATTTTCGGTCTACTGAGTCAGTCAACATGCTTAAAGAGGACCTTTCACTAGCCCCCACCGTTGCGAAGTTATGAACCCCATTATTAAAGCTCTTCACTGTCAGAAGGGCCTTCCCTGACTGTAAGTGAAGGGCTACGTCATTTGCTTCACTCTGACACTGTCCAATTAGCAGAGGACAGTGTCAGAGCAGCTTTGGCTGTGTGATTTCATGAGAAGTTGCGAGATCTCGCGAGATCACACAGTGAAGCTGCTCTAAGCTGGTGGGAGGCTTTGACTGTTTGATGGACAAGACCCTATGAAGTACATGCATAGATATAGACATAGCTTTGACCTTTAGAGATTATTATGATTACTAGAAAATATGAAAAGATCAAATATGCACAGTAAATTTATATTACATTACACAGGGTTGGAGAAGACTTACATCCTACCAGGAATTGCAGGAAACTCAGTGTTATCTTTGCATTTACATAAAGATATAAACACTGTCAGAGCCTTTATCAGCAAAATACAATTAGCTGACCTGATAATAGCAGGAGATAGCAGCTCTGAAAGTATTACAGAGAACTCATCTCTCCTACTGTTCAGAGAGCAGGGTCACGTCATCTGTCCTATAAACCTAGATAAGGAGATGGAATAGGACGGGTGCTTTGACACCGATGTGTAAACAATGGGAGGAATAATTTCACACAGCAGGCAAATGAAGTAACATTGCTAAAGCAATGTATTTAGGAAAACTCTTGAATTTACATAAGCTAGCTGTAAGGGAATCACTAGAGGAGCGATTCCCCAGAAGGTGCTGGAGAACTAGGGGGGAGAGGCACAACAAGACAGTGGACCCTAAGCTGAATCCCCCCCACTGTCCCTGGCTAACTTGCCCAATCTGTCCTAGGTGACAGCCAGCAACCACGTCAACAGTCCCTCCTTATAATAAGTGATCACATAGAACGTAGACAAGACGCAAAACAACAAAGGGAGGTCAGCTAGCCAAGGGGTCAGTAACAATCGAGCAATTGCAGCACAGAATCGAGATCCAAGAGAATAGTCAGAGTCAAAGCCAGTGGTCAGAAAATAAGAAGAGCAGGTAACAAATAACAAGAAGTAAAGCCAGTAAGCAAAAGCAATAGCAGGCGCCCATAGGAAAGTGGGCAAACAATAAATAGGGAGAAAGAACCCGCCTCAGACATGATAGGAGGATAGGCTGTCAATCACCAAGGCAGGACCAAAGTTAACTCTTAGTGGAGCAGGGGGAGAGCAAGGTGAAGGAGAAGGGCGTGGTGGAAAATCAATTAAGGAGGTGAGGGAATAGGACAGTGTTCAGACAGTACAAGAAAAACCCAAAGAAAAGAATCACAACCGGGCACGCCTCCTGCACCGCAGCGTGCGCCCGGAGGACGGTGCCAAAGCCCGGACAGGCAAGGATGTTACAGTACCCCCCCCCTTTTACGAGGGGCCTCTGGACCCTCACCAGATGGACCAGGTTTTGAAGGGTTCTGGCGATGAAAAAGATTAATTAAACGTGGCGCATGCAGGTCCCTACCAGAAACCCACGTTCGCTCTTCCGGGCCATAACCCTTCCAGTGCACGAGGTACTGAACAGCATTCTGCACCCAACGGGAATCCAGATTTTTTATACCTCGTATTCTAGTTCCCCTTGGACCACCACAGGCGCAGGTGGACTGGAAGAAGTAAGGACAGGGGAGATATACTTCTTCAAAAGCGACTTGTGGAAGACGTTGTGGATACGAAAAGAACTTGGAAGTTGTAATTTAAAAGATACTGGGTTTATGAGTTCAGAAATGACATAGGGCCCAATGTAACGTGGTGCAAATTTCCCCGAAGGAACTCTAAGACGCAGATTCCTAGTGGACAGCCAGACTCGATCTCCCACTCTGTATTCAGGGCCAGGCAAGCGTCTTTTATTTGCCTGCCGTTTTTGATATTCTTGGGCTTTAACCAGGCTCAGACGAGCCTGGGCCCAGACTGTGCACAGTCGCTGATAAGTATGTTCGGCGGTGGGATTAACAGACTCGGTGCTACGGAGAGAGGGGTACCTGGGGTTAAAACCATAGTTGCAATAAAACGGAGACATTTTAGTGGTGACGTTAACCCTGTTGTTTATTGCAAACTCTGCTAGAGGAAGAAAGGTTCTCCATTTTTCTTGAGCATGAGACACAAAACATCTTAAGTACTGTTTCAAAGTTTGGTTGAATCTCTCAGTCTGGCCATTGGTCTCCGGGTGGAACGCGGAAGAGAAAGACAGAGAGACGCCCAGACGACCACAAAATTCCTTCCAGAATCTAGAGACAAATTGTACACCCCGATCAGATACAATATTTTCTGGTACACCATGCAAGCGGAGTATGTGGTTAATAAAGAACGAAGCTAGGCGTGGAGCATTAGGAATTTTCTTTAGGGGTACAAAATGGCACATTTTGGAGAATCTATCCACAACAACCCAAATCACAGTCTTCCCTTGGGAACAAGGCAAATCAGTAATAAAGTCCATTGACAAATGGGACCATGGTCTCTTAGGTATAGAAAGAGGATGAAGAAGGCCCTCGGGTAATCTCCTAGGAGTCTTCATCTTAGCACATGTCTCACAGGCAGCAACAAATTCACATACGTCTCGAGACCAAGACGGCCACCAGTAAGAGCGGGAGAGAAGGTATTTAGTCCTCCAAAACACGAAGACGAAGATTTGGAGGTACAAATAGTTTCCCAGTGGGAGTATTACTGGGAGCAAGATCTTGTGAATTAACCACTAAAGTGGCAAGATCAGGAGTAATAATGGCGAGAACCACTCCGGGAGACAAGATTTTATCTGGGACATCCTTAGGGGCACCGCTGGGACCAAAACTGCGAGATAGGGCATCAGCCCGTACATTTTTAGAGCATGGACGATAAGTCACCACAAAATTAAAACGTGTGAAGAATAGCGCCCAGCGGGCCTGCCTAGGAGACAGTCGCTTAGCGTTATCCAGATATAGTAGGTTCTTATGATCAGTGAATACCGTGATCTGGTGTTTGGCCCCCTCGAGGAAATGTCTCCACTCCTCGAATGCCCATTTAATGGCTAGGAGTTCTCGATTACCAACATCATAGTTGCACTGCGTAGGAGAGAATTTCCTCGAGAAGAAGGCTACAGGTTGCAAACACGTAAAATTTTCAGAGCCCTGAGACAACACGGCACCAACCCCCACTTCAGAGGCATCAACCTCAATAATAAATGGGCGATCATAGTCTGGTGGTACTAATACAGGAGCCTCAACAAAACATTTCTTGAGATGTACAAAAGCCTCTTCCGCTTCCGGAGTCCATTTGGTCACATCAGCACCTTTCTTTGTGAGATCCGTTAATGGCTTCACTATAGCAGAGAAATTCTTAATAAATTTTCGATAATAGTTGGAGAAACCCAAGAAACGTTGTAGGGCTTTAAGGTTGGAGGGGCGTTCCCAGTTATTAATAGCCGTGACCTTCAGTGGATCCATACAAAAAGAATCGGGAGTAATAACGTAACCGAGGAAGGTGACCCTTTGGACTCCGAACAGGCATTTGGACAGTTTGGCAAAGAGAGAGTTTTGATGCAACAGTAGCAAAACACTCCTAACATGCTCAATATGTGTGGCCCAATCAGGAGAGAACACTAGAATATCATCCAGGTAGACAATCACATAACGACCGAGCAAGTCTCTAAAGATATCGTTAACAAAGTGTTGAAATACTGCGGGTGCATTACATAACCCGAAAGGCATTACCAAATATTCAGAGTGACCTTCCGGGGTGTTGAACGCAGTTTTCCACTCATCTCCTTCACTAATCCGGATCAGATTGTATTCCCCATGGAGGTCAATTTTAGAAAACCAGCGGGCACCCACAATCTGATTGAAAAGATCAGGGATCAGGGGAAGAGGGTACTGATTTTTAACCGTAATTTTATTTAATTCACGGTAGTCAATGCATGGTCGCAGTCCGCCATCCTTCTTTTTAACAAAAAAGAACCCAGCTCCCATGGGAGACTGAGACGGACGGATGTGACCTTTAAGAAGACTATCCTGCGTGTAATCCCGCATAGCCTCACGTTCTGGAGCAGAAAGATTGAAGATCCTTCCCTTAGGGTATTTGGAGTCGGGAAGGAGTTCAATAGCACAATCGTAAGGTCTATGCGGCGGTAAAACTTCAGCAGCTTTAGCATCAAAAACATCATGAAAATCAGACAGAAATTCAGGAAGAAGTGTCTCCTCTCTGAGACAATCGGAGGTATGCAAAGCAATACAATGGGAGGAGCACTGATTCCCCCATTTAACTAACTCTTTTTTGGGCCAATCAAAGGTAGGGTTCTGGAGGTCTAGCCAGGGAAGCCCTAAAATAATATCAGACGAGAGATCCTCCATAACAAAAAAGCTCATGAGCTCCGTATGTATTGAGCCCACTTGCAAAGAGAGTAAGGGGGTTTTAAAACGGATTTTACCCCTGGCCAGTGGAGTAAAATCCGCCCCAGTAACCAACAGAGGAGTATCTAATGATACAAGTTCAATACATAAGGCAGAAACAAACGAAAGTTTAACAAAGTTAGTGGCAGCCCCAGAATTTACTAGGGCCTGCCCAGAAACAGATCTGTCCCCAAAGGACAGAGACACAGGTAACATCAATTTGTGAGATTTTTCAGAAGATACCTGACTGCCTGAGTGGTTCTTCTGAATACCACTCAGGCCCTGAAGTTTTCCGCTGGTGTACGTGGTTTGATGGAACAGTCTCGGATGAGATGACCCAGTTTGCCGCAATACAGGCAAAGATGATTCCGGAGACGATATTCTCGTCTAGCCTTGGTATCCAGTGCTCCCAACTGCATAGGCTCATCTCCAGGGGTGACAGAAGGAGAAACAGATTTTTTAACAGAAAGAGAGGGATAGACAGAAGACTTAGTGGGACCAATCCCCACCCTCTCTTTACGTCTGTCCTGGAGTCTCCTGTCAATGCGGACGGCTAAGGTCATGGCCTTTTCTAAGGTAGGGGGATCAGGGTGACCTACCCAGACATCCTTCACTGAATCATTCAGGCCCTGTTTAAAAAGAGCTTTCAAAGCGGAGTCACACCAACCTGCTGTTATACTCAACTTCCGAAACTCAGAGCAATACGTTTCAGCGGATAGTTTACCTTGCCGGAGGGTAAGAAGTTGGGACTCGGCGAGTCCAATTTGATCAGGCTCAGCATAAATGGCACCCAAAGACTTAAAAATTTTTTTCTAGATCTGTCCACTCCTCTGCCTCAGGGGGGAGTTTAAGGGCCCAAGTCTGTGGATCCCCCTGTAAGAGGGAAATGACCACCCCCACCATCTGAGACTGCAACGCATGGGGGTTGACCCGAAAATACAATAGACATGATTCCCAGAATGTCTCAAATTTACCTCGGTCCCCTGAAAACCTATCCGGGAGTAACATTTTAACCCTAGGGAGGGAAATGACAGCAGGTGGTGTAGCAGCGGCCTCAGCTTGATTCTGGGTGAGAGTGTGTACCTGGTTGGCCAGCTCAGACACCAAACCTGCCAAACCCTCCATTCGAGTCACAAGGTCCTGAAAAGAAGCCATGCCAGTAATGAGTAGAAGGGTTAAGGTTTTTTTTTTTTTTTGGGCCTGCTATTCTGTAAGGGAATCACTAGAGGAGCGATTCCCCAGAAGGTGCTGGAGAACTAGGGGGGAGGGGCACAACAAGACAGTGGACCCTAAGCTGAATCCCCCCACTGTCCCTGGCTAACTTGCCCGATCTGTCCTAGGTGACAGCCAGCAACCACGTCGACAGTCCCTCCTTATAATAAGTGATCACATAGAACGCAGACAAGACGCAAAACAACAAAGGGAGGTCAGCTAGCCAAGGGGTCAGTAACAATCGAGCAATTGCAGCACAGAATCGAGATCCAAGAGAATAGTCAGAGTCAAAGCCAGTGGTCAGAAAATAAGAAGAGCAGGTAACAAATAACAAGAAGTAAAGCCAGTAAGCAAAAGCAATAGCAGGCGCCCATAGGAAAGTGGGCAAACAATAAATAGGGAGAAAGAACCCGCCTCAGACTTGATAGGAGGATAGGCTGTCAATCACCAAGGCAGGACCAAAGTTAACTCTTAGTGGAGCAGGGGGAGAGCAAGGTGAAGGAGAAGGGCATGGTGGAAAATCAATTAAGGAGGTGAGGGAATAGGACAGTGTTCAGACAGTACAAGAAAAACCCAAAGAAAAGAATCACAACCGGGTACGCCTCCTGCGCCGCAGCGTGCGCCCAGAGGACGGTGCCAAAGCCCAGACAGGCAAGGACGCTACACTAGCAGCATAGATAGGATCTTTGAAATGGGAATACCACTTTAACTTTATTAATGCCATTTGCACAAAAAAAACTGTGGTTTGCAACTTTTTTTTATGCCAGAAATCTGACATAGAGAGATAAATAAGACTCCCCCTATGTTTGAGGAAAAAGCCATTTTCTGATTATTTTTTCTAAACACTTTTTTTTTTTAAAAAAAATGTAACCGTTAATTAAACTTTTTTGCAGTTTTTATTAGTGCAACAAAGAGACTTGAACATGTGACTGGTTGTATAATACACAGAAATACTTCTGTATTACAGTCTATTATATATGTCAGTTTACACTGACAGCCAGTCTGTTATGCCAGAGACTGGGTCTAATGGGTTTCCATAAAAGGCAGACGTAGAGGCCACTGGCTGCTGTGTCAACCTGGCAGCAGCACGTAATTGCATTGCAAGGGGCTGAAGGGTTGGCAAATAAAAACCTTTCCTTCTGTGTCCATGTTTGTAGCATATTTGGTTTGTACGCCAGAATTATAATGGCAAATGCTTAGGCCAAATATATATAGACCACATATATCTTTAGCCTTAATGGCTAAATTGTATGCCAAAATACTGTCCTTTCCGCATGCATCTGAATACTTTTTACTGTAACAAAATGTGTAGTTGACAATAGACTTTACACTTTTTTTTGTATAGTTTCAACATATTCCACAGTAATTCACAATTGAGATAACATGCATAAAATAACAAAAAAATAGAGTTCCTAGTCAAGAAAGCTTACTGTCTAAATGAAGTAGGAGGAGTGACACAGTAGGGAAATATTCCCTTGTGTTGGCATGGGGATTATACATAAAGCTGCATGATCCAATCACCAGGAAGTATCTGCGTCAACACTGATAAAAAGAGTATAAAAATGAATGGCCAATTCTTATGTTACATATATAGGTCTTCTTTACTGAGGTAACTATAGGGGTTGCAGTGGTGACAGCTATGACTAAGCCCATAAGCCAGAGGGTCCCACAGGCCACCATCAACGCAGTACGACTGATTAAACTTCTTTGATCTCTTTTTTGACTTCCTTGAATGACTGTTACTTGTGTGCATTGTACATTACCCCTTCTGGTACACTGGAGTGAGACAGGAGAATACGATTTAAGATACATGGTCTTTTACTGTCAGAAAGGAGGGATTTAACATTCTAATGCCTAAAGTAGCAGTTGGTCAGCATATAGTCAAGGAGGGATTCTGTGGAGGGAAACTGGGAAGAAAAGGGGGCATGAATACTGTGTAGGGGGACATTGACAGAGGATGAGAATATTGTTCACACACACATGTTGTTAACAAGTCTTCATGGTGATCTGTGCCCAGATGGAGAAGGAAGGAAGTAGAAGTAATTATTTGTACCAAGGGCCCATGAGCTTTCAGGGGGAGTTCACACTACCATTACTAAAGTCCGTTGCTGTCTTCCGTGCTGCATGCAAGACTTTATCGTCCGTTACAAAAGTAAACAAACATGACAGAAGCTAGCGTCCGTCATGTTGTTTACATTAATGTCAATGGGAACGGACACAGAATCAGTCTGTGACCATTCTCTGTGACAGCTAAAGTCCGTTGCTGTCATCCTATGATGGAAGACAGTAATGGACTTTAGTAACAGTAGTGTGAACTCCCCCTTAGTTACACCCCTGGTCTCCTTAATAAAATGGATTGTAAGAAGAAAATCTAATGGTCCTGAACAAGTTCCACAGAATGGGAGCAGCATGGGAGAAGTCCTGCAGACAGGAGTGAGAAAATGTAATAAGGGAAGATGAAAGTGCACTAGTAGGTCATTGGCTGAATGAAGTGCATGAGTAGGTTGGAAAACTGAGATGAAAGCAGAGTTGTGTGACATCTTTACTGCGAATGGCATTGTGGAAAGCTTTGTAGACTCATAGAGGAGTTCTGAATTTTATTTCACACATAAGAGCATCCTCTGGCAGTCCCTGCATCTAAACTGTAATCTACACAGCTCATAGCTGGCATAGATTTCAGTCCTCATCTATGTCATAAAACTGGTGTAAAGGATGATAAATCTGCTAACCAGTGTCAGAGAGCAGAGGAGTTAGACAAAAAGGTCAGCTTGACTGCAGAGCCAGTCTGCTTTGTAGAATGCCAATTATTATTGAGTTAAAATAGTCTAGGCAAGAAATGATCAAGGCCAAGATTGGTGTCATTTTGAGGTGCAGATATGAGAAATATTTTTAAGGAGAAGGTTGTAAGAAGTGGCAATAGACTTAATGTGAGAATCTTATCCTCATATGACGAAAACTGTACCCCATAACATGGCAAAAAAAGTATTTTAGTTTTATTAAATTAACACATTTCTAATTTTATGTAGATTTTCACTTGTGATTTTATTGCATGCTTCATGATGACTGAGGTCTGCCTCGATGTTCAAATAATTATTCTGAAATGGCAGCTTCATGCTGTTCATGCTGATTCCATTTGCAGTGCCTCCATGTGAAAACCGCTTATGCCCTAATGTATTACAATTAAATGCAGTGATTTTCACACAGTAAAAGTCTGTAAATAATATCCCAGTATCCATGGTATCACTTTTTATACATTGAAAACAACTGTAGAAGACATGGGTTGCACTTCCATTTCCTAAAGTGGTCTATTGCTGCTAAGCAATTTTGTAAAGAATGAACATGAGGTTCTTAGTATACATATTTATCAAACTTTATATGTCCATTTACTATTACACAGCAACTTCATTGATTACTTTTAACATATTGATCAAAGCCATAAATAAAACAGTCTGGAGCTGAAAAAAGACTAGATTCAGGGAATCTCCAAAGAATATTAGGACTGGTTCACACAGAGGAATTTGAAGCTGAATTTGTCAGGCAGAAAATTTCTGCTTCAGGAATTTGAAGCAGATTTTGGAAGCTCATTTTAATGCTGATTCCTAAAATCTGCTCCAAAAAAAACGTTCCTAAATCTGCCTCTCATTCATTCTAATGGGAATTTCAGGTAAAATTTACCTGAAGAACGAGTAGGATGCTTCTTTTTCTGCTAGTTGAAAAATTCAGCTAGCAGAAAAAAAAAATCTGTCTTGAACTCCCATTGAAATGTATGGGAGGAAATTGTAGGAAGAGTTTGGAGCTGATTTTGAGGCAGATGCCTCCATGTGAACCACCCCTTATGGTGTGCCAAATGGAACTGGCAATATCCCATGTGACCAAATCAGGGGCGCACCACTAATGAGGCGAAGTGAGGCGGCCGCCTGAGGCGGCACTGTCCGTTACTGTCTTGGGGGCGGCATTTTTTCTATTTATTTAATGTAAACAGGCCTGTCCTGGGCTGGTTTGCGAGACCTCTGCATCTCAGCGCAGGCGGCGATACAATGACGTCATCGCGCCTCCTACGTTGACACGCAGATGTCGCGGACAAGAAGAGGCGGCGGCTCCATCAAGGCATCGCAGGTAGGTGAGGATAACTTTTATATATATATATATATATATATATATATATATATATAAGTATCCTCAGCAGATAACAGCCTATTTATTTACCTACCCCACGTCTGCTCGTGGCCGCCTCCGCTTCCCCTTCTGCTATGGGACGCAGAAGGGGAAGCTGATGCCGCTGTGATCAGCTGCGGGCATTGGCAAGTGAGGCCGCAGGCCTCAAATACTACTATTATTATCTTTTCAGACCCCGGAGTATAATAATCAGAGACACAGGGGAGTTGAGGGAACATAAAACCATTGTTACTCACCTCCTGCGATCCGATGTTACTCCGAGCAGGCTTGGGCCCTCTGGTGACGTCATCAGGTCGCGTTGCCGGCCTGATCACGTGACGTGTGTGTGCAATTAAGCAGGGCCGAAAGCTGCAGGGAGTGTACCGGTGTCCAGGATAGGTGAGTAACAATGGTTTTTATGTTTGTCACCTCTCCTGAGTCTCCGATCATTATACTCTGGGGTCTGAAAAGACCCCAGAGTATAATAATAGTTCATGGATGAGGCATAATACCATGTGTAGGGGCCACTGTGGAGCATAATACGGAGTGCAGGGGCCAATATGGAGCATAATACCAAGTGCAGGGGCTGCTATGGAGCATAATAACGTGTGCAGGGGCCACTATGGAGCATAATACCGTGTTGCAGGGGCCACTATGTTGAATAATACCGTGTGCAGGGGCCACTATGGAGCATAATACCGTGTGCAGGGGCCACTATGGGGAATAATACCGTGTGCAGGGGCCACTATGGAGCATAATACCGTGTGCAAGGGCCACTATGGAGCATAATACCGTGTGCAGAGGCCACTATGGAGCATAATACCATGTGCAGGGGCCACTATGGAGCATAATACCGTGTGCAGGGGCCACTATGGAGCATAATACCTGTGCAGGGGCCACAATGGAGTATAATATTGTGTGCAGGGGCCACTGCGAGGCATAATACAGTGTGCAGGGGCCACTATGGAGCATAATACCGTGTGCAGGGGCTGCTGTTGGCCATAATACTGTGTGCAGGGGCTGCTGTGGAACATGATAGTGTGTGTAAATGGGGCGTTATTAACAGGGGCCATGGTGCCTGTTTATATCATACGCTGTCTGTTTATAGTGACCGTGTATAGGACGAGGCTGTTGTTACATTACATGGCCGCTATGAGATGACTGACACTATGTAAACAGAGAAGCGGTCACGTCACTTACACAGGTACCAGGGTTCATTCAAACAGCTGATCAGTGGGGGTCCAGGGTTTTTGAGCCCCACTGATTAGTTTATTAATGACCTGGAAAACCTTTTAATTAGTTAACACCTGGGGCATTATTAATAAGGGGCACTATACAGGGTGCACATGGACATTATTAATATAAAGATGCACTTGGGAGTATTTTTCATTATGGGGGGGTTATATCATACATTTTATAATTGGGGTAGCAGCAGGATGGGTGTGCAGGTGAGGGCAATGTGGGTCGGATGCCTGGAAAAGTGAGGAGTCAAAGATGTCTGTGTTGCAAACTTTACAGAGACTAGTCACAGCTGGAAGAAGTGGTCATGGCAGTCCATATTGCAGAGTGCGATTGCTGGATGTGGCAGAGTCAAAACCATATAGACAGTTGTATATAACAGGAACAAAACTTTAGTGAAACATGAGTGCAGTAAGAGAAGATCACCTCACATGGTGAATAACAGATCTAGTTCAGCACACACTTTAACAAAACAGGATGTGTATATCAACCAGCATCAAAACAACAAAAGTACAGAGTGTCTACAGATAAACATTTAGTAACAGCTACATCTAGTGTCATAAATGTGAACTGCAGTCAATCCAGCAAATATAGAGACAAAGCTGGCTGTTGTATATCCCATGTGTCCTTATCTGTACTAGTGTCAGTCTTTTGATGCTCAGTGATTTTATGATAGTTCCCTGGTCAGTGTATTTGTAACTACATTGGCCAGTCTCCTCATGTGTCACAGTTTATTAATTGGTTAACAACTTAAAATAGTGCTAGTTATTAAGCTCTGCATCTCTAAATAAGTAGATACAGCTTATGGAGGAAGCATTTCCAATGCAGGGAGGCATTTCCTAATGCAGAATCCATCTTAACCGAAGTACATACTAACCAAAGTGCACTTATACATGGCACTTAGACAGGGCACAAGACAGGAACACCATGGAAGAACACCAGGTAAACTTGAAACAAAAACAACAAGCTTTATCACATGGTATGAAAGAGCTGCACTGTCACTTACTATGTTAGCAATTGTCTTCCTGCAGAACTCCCCTCCATCTCTACCACCAGTGCACACTATCCATATCAGTCTTTCTCTTCAGCCTTCTCCCATGTAAAGCTCTCACACACTTTTCACTCTCTGCAACCACCCTAATCCCTATACTGCTTTTAGCAATTAAGTCAAACATAAACATCCACATAAATCACTGAACCACCTTCTGTCTCTGTCCATTTTGTTCCTCCTAGCTGCTGGGGATATCTCTCCAAACCCTGGCCCTCCTTCTCTCCCTAATTTTTCCTCTTCCTACACACACAGAAATCCTACAAACCTAATCATTATTTACCGTGTTCCCTCTCCTTATCTTTCTCCTGTCTCTTTTAACTGTTCTCTCTGGAACGCCTGCTCAGTGTGTAACAAACTAGAATATATTAATGACTTATTCCTCAGTAAATCTCTCAACATGCTTGCACTTACTGAAACCTGGATCCAGCAGTCTGATTCGACCTCCCCTACTGCTCTGTCTCATGGTGGCCTACAATTCTCACACACCTCTAGGCCTGACAACAGGAAGGGTGGAGGGGTAGGGTTATTTCTGTCACCGCAGTGCACTTTTCAGGCCATCCCACCGGTACCCTCACTCACATTCCCCTCATTTGAAGTACATGCTATCAGACTTTTCCGCCCACTCTCCTTACGTGTAGCTGTGATCTACCGTCCACGCGGCTCACCCTACCAATTTCTGGATCACTTCGCTTCTTGGCTTCCCCTCTTTTTATCCAGTGAAATTCCTACCCTCATCATGGGTGACTTTAACATCCCCACTGGCACCCCTGTCTCCCCTGCTGCCTCACAGTATCTCTCAATAACCTCGTCTTTTGGTCTTTCACAACTTTCCTCTTCCGCCACACATGTAGATGGCAACACCATTGGTCTTGTCTTCCATCGACTCCTCACAGTTTCTAAATTTACTAACTCTTCTCTGCCACTCTCTGATCATAATCTTCTGTCTCTCATCATCAGTGCTTTCTCTCCTTCACAGGACACACCTACTCATCATACATATAGGAACTTACGTGCTATTAACACCCAGCAACTCTCAGATACTCTACAGTCCTCTCTGTCCCCCATCTCTTCACTCTCCTGCCCCAATCTAGCCACCAGTCACTATAATGAGTGTATGAGTGCATTGGATGAGGCGGCTCCCCCCTCCACTCGAAAGGTTAGACGCAGTAGGCAGCAACCCTGGCACACGCCACAGACACGTTTTCTTCAGCGGTGCTCTAGGTATGCTGAATGTCTGTGGAGGAAATCACGTTCACCTGCAGACTTCCTTCATTTTAAAATTATGCTTAAAACCTATAATTCTGCCCTTCACCTAGCCAAACTAGCCTACTTCACCATTCTCATCTCTTCTCTCTCCTGTAATCCTAAAAGGCTATTTGAAACTTTTCACGCCTTACTCACACTCAAGGTGCAGATGCCATTCACAGACCTTAGCGCAGATGACCTGGCCACTTATTTCCATGATAAAATTGATAAGATCCGTCAGGAAATAATTGCCCAATCCCCAGGTGGCACTGACCCCCTCACCAGCCACACTTCAGACTGTTCATTCTCATCTTTTGCACCTGTTACAGAGGAGGAAGTATCTCAGCTACTTTCTTCTTCTCGCCCTACGACCTGCAGTAGTGACCCTTTCCCCTCACACCTTCTCCAGTCTCTGTCACCTGCCGTCACGACTTACCTTACTAAAATATTTAACCTCTATCTTCTGGAATTTTCCCATCCTCTTTCAAACATGCTGTTATAACACCACTACTGAAGAAATCCTCCCTTGACCCGTCCTGTGCTGCTATCGACCTGTCTCTAACCTTCCTTTTATCTCCAAAATCTTGGAACGCTTAGTCTATTCTCATTTAATCCGCTATCTTTCTGCTCTCTTCTTGACCCCTTACAATCTGGCTTCCGCACTCTGCACTCTACTGAAACGGCTCTCACAAAAGTCTCCAATGATCTCCTGACGGCTAAATCCAAAGGTGATTACTTTCTTCTTATTCTTCTAGATCTCTCAGCAGCATTTGACACTGTTGACCATCAACTCCTCCTCACTATGCTCCGTTCTGTCGGCCTCACGGACACTGCTCTCTCCTGGTTCTCCTCTTATCTCTCTGACCGCACTTTCTGTGTATCATTTGCGGGCTCTGTTTCTTCCCCTCTTCCCCTTACCGTTGGGGTTCCTCAGGGCTCGGTCCTAGGTCCCCTGCTCTTCTCCCTCTACACAGCACCCATTGGACAAACCATTACTAGATTTGGCTTCCGGTACCATCTTTATGCTGATGACACCCAATTATATACGTCATCCCGTGACATCACCCCTGCACTAATACAGAACACCTGTGACTGCCTCTCTGCTGTCTCAAATATCATGTCTTCGCTCTATCTGAAACTGAATCTCTCAAAGACTGAACTACTGCTGTTTCCACCATCTAATAGATCTGTCCCTGATATCTCCATTGCAGTCTCCGGCCTTACCATAACTCCTAGGCAGTATGCCCGCTGCCTCGGGGTTTTGTTTGACTCAGACCTTTCCTTCACCCCCTATATCCAATCACTCGCACGCTCATGTCATCTCCACCTCAAAAACATCTCCAGAATACGCCCTTTCCTTACCACAAATACACTAAAGACACTTATTGTTACCCTGATTCATTCTCGCCTTGACTACTGTAACTCCTTACTAATCAAGTCTTCCCCTTACTAAACTCTCCCCTCTACAATCTATTCTGAATGCGGCAGCCAGGCTCATCTATCAGTCTAGACGCTATAGCGATGCCTCTGGTCTGTGCCGGTCACTACATTGGCTGCCTATTCAATACAGAATACAATATAAACTTATCACCCTCATTCACAATGCTGCACCTCCCTACATTTCCTCCCTCATCTCTGTCTATCGCCCAACCCGTACTCTCCGTTCACAAAATGACCTAAGACTAACATCTTCTATTATCAGAACCTCCCACGCTCATATACAGGACTTCTCCCGAGTTGCACCACTTCTCTGGAATGCTCTATCCCGGACTATTAGATTAACCCCCAATTTCCACAGCTTCAAGCGTAAACTAAAGACATATCTTTTCAGACAGGCCTATCACAACTATGTAAACCCTTCCATAGTTAGAATCCCTAAAAACATACCCTCCTCTGTTCACACTCCCGCATTACCTCACAGGATATGATGCCGTATCACACTAACTTTATATGTCCAGGCACCATCTGCACGTTAAAGGACATGACTGGTGACGGCTCATACAGCTTTATATATGTGTAATGACAGTAACCTCTATTACAGAATTGTCTGACCATTGTACAAACAATGCTACGTCTGTTGCTGCCCCTGCTACCTCCTTTGTCACCCCCTCTACCTCATAGATTGTAAGCTCTTGCGAGCAGGGCCCTCAGTCCCAGTTTGTGAATTGAATATTTCTTTGTAATGTATCTTTTTTGTCAGTACTTGAACCCTACAAATTGTACAGTGCTGCGGAATATGTTGGTGCTATATAAATAAAATTTATGCTGTGACCGATTAGTCAGAGACGTCACCTGTAAGTCACAAAATGTTATTGCCCTGTATTCACCTAAATGATAGAGGATAAATACCTGATTGATGGGGGTCTGTCTGCTGAGATCCCCACTGAGCCTGAGAATTGTTTTTTTTTCCCCACTGGGTGGGAATACAGCCTGACCGCAGCCATATATATAGGTGTGTCACTTGGTGGATGGCAAAACCACACATGCACAGCAAAGTACCTTGTTTTTCAATTAAGTTTTGGACACACAATTTGAACCGGTGAATCACATGGTTTACATTTTTATTTTAGAATTGTAAACCTGACAGCTGAAAGCTACATGCACATGGCTGTCCGCATGTAACCAGGCCATGATTAAATGGCACAGACGGCACATGGATGACATCTGTGTGCTGTCCATGCCTCCAGAGCCCCATTCACTACTGTCATTACGCCCGAGCTGCAAAATGGGCAGGTTTTGCCACAGACTTAAGGCTGAATACACATGCTTGTGATAATACATAGAAATAAATGGGTCAGTGTGCTAGCTCTGAAAAACATGCAGTTATATCTAGCTCTCCACATTCTTTTCTTGGTAAAATTGAAATAAATTTAGCTAAACCTATAGTACTGTAAACTAGGTTATGTTAAATTCCAAAATATATTGTTATTAACTGAACAAATTGCACGTAAGCAGAAGTAATCTGAATACAAAGCAAAAAAGCTGCAAGGAATACTGTTTCCCGTGATAAGTCTACTGTGTTGGATTTTTAGTTGGACCCTTAGTGAAGACCCTTTTTAAATATATCAAGGTTATGTGTAGCCCTTTGATTCTTATACTTGTTTGAACAGACATTTTACCAATATAACTATGGTACCTGTTAATTTAATGCACTTGAAAAAATATATACTGTATATTACTTAATTGCAGTATAACATTTTAGATGTTATAACTTTCATATGTTTTATTTTGTAGCATTCTTGTTACAAATGATATATTCCCGGTGGTGTGCCCGCTGTACTACTCTCTATATGCTTTGTCCTGGAAATGCCTAAAGGATAATAGTGATAATGAAAAATGCTAAAATGCAAATTGAGGTTAAAATGCACAACTTCTGGGTAATGCTACAGTATAGGTCTATAACTGAGGCTATGTTCACACTAGCACTGAACTCTCAGTCATTCGGGTCTGCGGGGAAACCGAACGATGGAGAGCCTGTCCACTAATAAAGCAGTTACCCATGGACACTTGTGGACCCCATAGACTATAATGGGGTCCACTGGGTGTCCATCAGGTTTCCACCATTTTTTAACTAAAACCAGCAGAAAGAAAAGTCCTCCATGCAGGACTTTTTTCTCCATCAATTTTTGGCGGGATCTGCATAGGAGTCTCCTACGGAGATTTCGATGCAGATGTGAACCTTACCTTAAAGAATACTTAATTGTTATATTTGTAATTTTTTTTTTGTTATTATTTATTTTACTTTCAACATTTCCTGAACTAGAGATGGATGAACCTCTCAAGATTCGTTTTTTGTTTTTTTTGGGTTTAGTGGCTCGGGTCCCTGAATTGTTTTTGGTCGAACAAGTTTGGTATGAACCACACCTTAAATTGGCTTAAAACATAATGTAGAATACCCTTGGGGATCCTAGAAACTTATCTATCCAATTTCTAGCTCTCTATGGCAAACACAGTTATGTCAAAGTGATAATTGACATTATTATACTCTGCGGTCTCTTCAGACTCCAGTGTATAATAGGTGAAGGCCCAGGGGAAGTGTAAAAAAAAAACAAAAACAAAAAAAAAACATTCATACTCAACTTCTGTTACAGGTGTATCTCAATAAATTAAAATATCTTTGAAACGTTCATTCATTTCAGTAATACAATTAATAACCAGCAGTCTTCCATGATTGTGTGTCCTACTGAACCAGATTGAGGGACCATTTAAAGGCTTAGGAAACCTTGGCAGGTGACACATGGAATTTACAATACTGAACTTTTTTACAATATTCAAATTTTCTTAGATTTGGGTTTTCATTACCTGTAATCCATACTCAACATTTACAGAAATAAAACACTTGAAATAGAACACTCTGTGTGTAAAGAATCTAGAAAATATAGGAGGTCACTTTTTTAATTCAATTACTGAAAGAAATAAACGTTTCAAAGATATTCTAATTTATTGAGATGCACCTGTACCTCTTTTGGGCCTCATCATGGCATCTGGTGCTCTCTCCTTGTGATGTCTGGCACTCTTCTGTGATGTCATCCGTTCAACTTGCCCAGGTCACCACAAAGACCCAATCACAGGCTGAACCTGGGCTGATGACATCACAGAGGAGTGCCAGACGTCACCAGGAGAGCACCAGACGCCATGAGGAGGCCCAAAAGAGATAAGAGAAGGTGAACCCGGCTTGGTATGAACTGATTCACCCATCTCTATTCTGTACCTTTCAGGCAGGCATACACTGTTAGGAGAGGGTGGTAAGCTGGGAGCGGTGGGATTAGTGGTCTGCTCATGAATACAGTGGACTCATAAATTATGTGTCCAGTGTATTCTTTGATTGCTTCTATTAGCCAAATGGAACAATATTTTTGTGCTGCTTTGACTAAGAAGAGAGTGGACCACTCTCAAACTATACTGCTACTGCTACAACACTGTATATAGGGCAGTATAATCTAATGACAGATCTGTTTTTCCGTTTTCCATTATTTTTGTACTCTACCTCTTGGTCCACTACTCCAGGTACAGTATTTCTTAGCACTCCAGTATAAGTGTATAGATAGATAGATAGATAGATAGATAGATAGATAGATAAATAGATTTTTTTAGGTGATATTTGTAATCATCTTGAGGCTGGAGGCCCCACGTGGCAGAAACGCATTATACAGTCCCTGCAAAGTGGACTGTAAAATAATAATAATAATAATAGTCCTTTAATAGTCCCACAATGGGGAAATTCAGTGTGTTACAGCAGCAAAGATAAGCAGATACAAATACAAATACAACATGTACAGGTATGTTCCAAGGTAAGAGGCATTACTTTGATAGCCGTTCTAGCAAACTTCTAGCGAATTCCATGCACACATTGCAGAAAAATATGGGCAGTAGAAGTGGTGCGATTTTCAGAACAACTGTGTTTTTGGAAATCGTAGCATGTCAATTATACCAACGGAAACGACGGCAGTTTCCCTATAGGTATAATTGAAGCAGAAAATCTGCAGAGGAAAACTTTGCAGACTTTCTGTGAGAAGTGCTGTGTGATGCATTTCCGCCACAATTTTTCCCGCAGTGCTTTTTCCCACAGCCCGCTACTTGGAGCCTTAGCCTTAAAGTGCTAGTCGGTTAGTTATTACATTGCATGTAGGTGTTAGAAATATACAATTGTAACTTTCTGATGAACAGGCAGGGAAAACCACAGGGAAGTGAAAATTCCTCTTTAGCCTAGCAACTTAGATACACCATTAATATGTTAATTTTTAGTTTCTGAATCTATTAGGACTTTTGTGTATTCCTCTCAAAGGACACAAGCAATCCATGTATTGGATCACAGTCTAGATCCAACTTTTCTGTTCCATAATGACACTTTAGGCACATACAGAAGTAGCAGACATCACCTTCCTAGCTGTCACCTGTTATGCTTGCTGGCAAGGAGTCAGTCTTGTGCTATCATGTAGCACTCTGTTTTGACAGTAAAAATCAATGTGTTTCCATTGCAGTTTACTACATCTGTAATAGACATTTAGTCTTTCCATATTACTTGTTCTCTTCTACATAATTTAAGCCAATCATTTTTGGCTCTTTCACGTACTGTAGCACTGTGTTCATTTACAGTATAAAGGGTAGGTATGGGAGAAGACAAGTATGATAGGACACTACTACTCAAACTGCAAGTTCTGCATTACTTATTTTACATGAATTTATGATACTACTATTATAAACATAAGTTAAACAAAAAAGCCTTAGCATCAATCTTTCATTTATTATCTGAACCAGGTCCTTAATGCTGCAAATAAACAATACAAACATTCACAAATATTTTATGGAGCCACTAATAATACTGACAGGTCCCTATATTACAAACAGCTAACCGCTAACTTCCAGCTTACTCTGAAATTCTGTGGCGTTTCAGAGAAAACATAGTCTAAAAAAAGGGTTGGCTTGAATGACTGGTCTGTTCCTATATACAAATAGGGAAAGTCAATCTGGCAGGTTGAAGTCAAAGGGGAACCACCCAAAGGACACTTTTCTGCATGCCAAGATTGTTTTTAAGTTTTATTTTTTCTGAAATGCAGCAGTATGATTTGGGCAACATGAGGGAGGCAAAGGAAGTCCCTCTTTGTCTTTTCTTTATATGCGTATTCATACAAGCTACTCTATGGAAGTGAAAGAGAACCAAATTATATATCAATTATAATACAAAGTGGGGGCATGTATACATTCTCCTTGATAAAATAACTGCTTAACGAACACAGATGTTTTCCACTTCCTTGACAATCATCCTTTAGAATATAAATATTGACTAGACTTCAGTAAAGATAGTGGACTTCCAAACAACTCTTAACATAAGCTCCTCTTCAAAAGGGAAAGTGACTTTCAAACAATTTCCATAGCTCTACTGTATCTTTTGCCCTCTGTTTGTTTGTGCTGCAGAAAAAAGAACTCTAAAAACACTGCAACCTTCCTTTAATAAATGAACAGAATAGATAACTATGATAGAATACTAAGGAAAGTGCATTTTATACACATCTATAATGCCTTGGAAAACTGTTCTGGTGTAATATGATGGAGCTACATTCTCAAATTTTTTTTTTGTAAATATTTTTTTATTGGTTTTCAAAGTATAGTCAGCCAAAATTACAGAAAAACATAGAGGTAAAATGTGTATAGCTAAAGGGACAAACAGGTAGAATTAGCATATCAACTGGTATCTGTTCCGACTCGGAAAGAGTAACATTCTCAAATTTAATAAAAATTGTTACAGCTTCCTGCAGTAAATTTTCAGTCAAACTAATAAAGGATTGAGAAGGACAAAGATTATCTGAGTTAAGTGGAATGGCCCAAAACTATATACTGTAGATGGAAATAGAAACCAGTTTATACAAATATTTTAAGACCATATTGTATGCATCTATTGACACCATATGCTGCAGTATACAGTGTTTTTAATATACAACCTTAAAGGGGTTGTGCAGAATTTATGGCAAAAGGTATTCACATCCTAATTGGAGGAAGGGTTTAGGAATTACAGGTCTGTAATATGTAGCTGCTGCTTTTTCAAGGGACCAAAGGTAATTGGACAATTATTTCAAAAGCTATTTAATGGGCTGCCTAGGCTATTCCCTCATTAATCCATCATCAATTAAGCAGGTAAAAAGGTCTGGAGTAAATTCCAGGTGTGGTATATGCATTTGAAAGCTGTTGCTGTTGAACCCACAACATATAAAGGAGCTCTCATTGGAAGTGAAACAGACCATCATTAGGCTGAAAAAATGAATAAATCCATCAGAGAGATAGCGGAAATGTTAGGAGTGTCCAAATAAACAGTTTGGTACATTCTGGTAAAAAGAGTGCACTGGTGAGCTTGGGACACAGAAGACAACAGTGGTGGATGATTGTAGAATCCTTTCCAAGGTGAAGAAAAAACCCTTCACAACATCCAGCCAAGTAAAGTATACTCTCCAGGAAGTAGGTGTATCAGTACCTAAGTCTACCATTAAGCGAAGATTTCATTATAGCAAATACAGATGGCTCACCTCAAGGTACAAGTCATTACATTTTTGCCAAAAAACATCTAAAAAACCCAGTCCGGTTCTGGTACAGCATTTATTGGACAGATAAAACAAAGCTCAACCTGTACCAGAATGATGGGAAGAAAAGAGTATGGAGAAGGCTTGGAACAGCTCATGATCCAAAGCACACCGCATACTCTGTAAAACATGGTGGAGGCCGTGTGATAGCATGGGTATGCAAGGCTTCAAATGGCACTGGGTCACTAGTGTTTATTGATGATGTGACAGAAGACATAAGCAGCCAGAAGAATTCTGAAGTGTACAAGGATATACTTTCTACTCAGATTCAACCAAATGCAACAAGGTTGATTGGACGTCTCTTCATAGTACAGATGGACAAGGAGCCAAAACATACTGCAAAAGCAACCCAGGAGTTTTTTAAGGCAAAGAACTGGAATATTCTGCAATGGCCGAGTCATTCACCAGATCTCAATCCAATCGAGCATGCCTTTCACTTGTTTAAGACAAAATTTAAGGCAGAAAGACCCACAAACTAGCAACAAATTAAGAAGACTGCAGTAAAGGCCTGGTAAAGCATCACAAAAGAGGAAACACAGCTTTTGGTGAAGTCCATGGGTTCCAGACTTCAGGCAATCATTTTAATGTTAATTTGTCCAATTACTTTTGAGCCCCTGAAATGAGGAGGCTTTGTAGAAAAATGGTTGCAATTTCTAAATGTTTCACTGGATATTTTTGTTCAACCCCTTGCATTAAACCTAAAAGTATACACCTAAATTGCATTTCAAATCCAATGTGGTGGTATGTAGAGCCCAAATCATGAAGATTGTGTTACTGCCCAAATATTTCTGGACCTAACTTTAGCTCCATGCTCCACCACTGTATTAAACTATATCTTTGATCTAAGGACACGGATAGATAGAAATCACTATCTGTCACGTGGAACAGCGGGGCATCAAGACTGTCCTGCTCGATCTAGGCTGGCAGAGGGGGCCCCCCAATACCATAAGACCTGGTGTGGATGTACCTTATGCCCTATGGTTAAAGCAGCCCTGCTCCAGTACCCCCTGACCTCTCCCAGTCCCCATTCTCTCCAGTCCCAAGAACTTGCCAATCAGAAAGCTGAGGGGCTCACATGACTGCTTAAGAAGTGGTTACGTATGTGAGTGACATCATCTCTCCCTTTCCAGTGACTGCTCAGCCCAGTGATTGGTCACTGGCGCGTGAGCCTCTCCGAGGAGAGAAAGGAGATGGGACAGAAAATTGGAGCGCCAGAGATAGGTATTTTTTTTTTTTTGTTTTGCATCCACCCTGACTGCCCTTGACTTTGCTCTAAATCTTGGACAATGTCTTTAATTGATAATGTCTCAGTTTCACTGAAATGTACAGGACTTCGGCTTTATTCACATAGCAGTAAAAAAAAAGGCCTTCACATAACCATGTATAAAACACAGTGCAAAGATAAAGTAGTAACTTTGAGAATTTTTTTTTTTTTTTTTTTGGGGGGGGGGGGGGGGGGGGGGTTGCGCAAAATATACCACAATGCACTTTTATTAGTTTATCTGCTCCATTGATTTCATTAAACCGCTTTTTTTCGCTGGAAACAAAGTCGGACATGCAGGACTTTGTTTCCGACGAAAAGAAAACGACTTTGCGGCGCAGAGGGTGTAAGCGCACACCCGCGCATTGCTTTAAAAACTCATTCAAGTGAATGGGTTTTTAAGCAAAGCGTCGCAAACCTTTCCCTATCCAGTTTTACAACATTTAGGTCGGATTCGCGGTGGGCGGAGTGCCACCGCAAGTGTGAACCCACCTTCAATGTGTGCTACACAGCTAGATCTCCACAGAGGTATAAAGAGTTTGAGGTACCTTCCATCATCAATGGTCTTGGTTGTAAAGCAGAAATACAAACTAATTCCAGTTATTGCTTACCAAACTGCTCATCTATAAAATGTTCATTAAAGGATCTGATGTAATCAAAAGAAATAACAGCTAATTTAGCATATGATGCCAGACCCTATATTTCCCTGGGAGATGGGGAAATTCAAATTACTGGTTTATTCTAAATATCATATTTATTGTATACATTGTATATGTTTTTAAGCAGGTCATATACAGTAGGTAAGAGATAATGGGTTCTGGTAAATATTTATTATGTATGGGTCAGTCCTGCTATCCCTTGATACTGATGATATAGTATAGATTTTGAAATGCCATACCCTTTGTTAGCCTGGCAGATAACTGCTTATACCCTTCTCTTCATGCCAGGTTGTCAGTCTGTGAAGAATGTTAATGGGAGATTGTGAAAACTCATAGTCCTATGAATTGCTTTCTATGTACAGTATAGTTGGCTTTAGCCCTCCTCAATGACAGATACAGAAATAATTGACCTATACAGTTGGGCCTAGGGAGCAAATTGGAATGTGTAAGTGTCCTATTTTTTAGTTTTATTTAACACATTCCATTTCTATGTCAATAACTATATTTAAAAAAATATTCATTCTGGCCAGTAGGCCTAAAATAGGCTGCCATTCTTGATCTGTAAAAGATTTTTGGAAAAGTCACATCATTATTAGCACAGGCCAAAGAACAATAATAGTTATCATCTACATATAGATAAATGGGGGCCATTCACAATAGGTGATGAACACAGCTTATCTACTACCCCTCACTGCAGAATGACCTCTACACAGGTCACCGAGCATACCTAGACATCAATGAACATCTCTAGACTCTTGGGTCTAAGATCCATGTGGCTACTGTAAAGAATATCTCTAAATGCTGTTAAATAGAGGCAATCCTCATAAACATGTACAGAATAGAATAAGAAAAATCTACTATCAGAAAGTAAAAACACATTATGTAAACAAAGTCATATGTATCTTTATCTAGTTTTAGTTAGGAAAAATACAGGTGATACATTCCCTTTAAATGAGTAGTCAGAAGGATTGCCACAAAATGTATTTGCATAAATATCTTCTACCACACAAAGCAGAAGAGTGTTAACCCTTTTTTTAGTGGAAGAGGAAAGAAATCAGGTGATACCTTTTAGAGGCTAACTGAGTATATTTGATAGTGAGCTTTCGAGAGTCTAGCTCTCGTCTTCAGACATTGTTTTATACAAGAAACTGAAAATTCACACACTCTTTATACACACAAGACATGGATCTTCAAATGATCTTAAAATCTTTAAAGAAAACAAAATGCAATATAAGTAGAGAAGTTATTTACAATAGTTCAAGAAATAAACAATCTGGAAACTTGTGGGGTGTGACAGAGGGATCATTAATTCTTGCTGTTATGTATTTGCTATCAGGTGGTGATTTGTGACCCTCACAGTTCATACATAGTGTGACATGAAACTGGCATGAATATTAAGTCTAAATTGCAGAGTTTGAAATTTTTGCATTAACCTATATTCCCATTCCTTTCTGTCCCTCTGCATCTTAAAATCTCCCATTAAAACCACAACCCGCAAATCTTCAATAGAGTGGTCTTCTCCGGAGAAATGTGCGACCACTGGGAGATCTGTTCTGCTGTTATTAATATTGGATCTGTGTGAGTTCATTCGCTGACTAAGTCTCTGCCCTGTTTCCCCCATATAGAGGCCTGTGGTGGGACATTGCACACACATTATGAGATACACCACATTGGAAGACCTGCAGGAAAATGTCCCCCTAATTCTGTGCACCTGTTGTGACTGTGGGACAGGTACACTGTCAGCGGTGTGGATGTGCCTGCAGGTCTTGCACCTGTTTTGCAGGCAAGGTGAGGTGCCATAACCCTTTTTTTAGGAATAGTGTGAGGTAACAAGCTTTTTCATGTCATAGTGCCCAAGTATTCTTCTTGGGCACAGTTTGTGAGTAACACAGATGATTTTACAAATGTACAGTAAATTCATGTTTTCACATAAATCAGTGTTTGCTAATATAAACTTTACATTTAGTTAAGACTTTAATTCATATAACCAAATTGACCTAAAGATTTCTGCTAGTACTTGACCTTACTTGTATTCTATTGGTGCCTATACCAGTTCATATTGTCTGACTACTAAAAGAATAATTCTGGCTCCTGGAGTGGTCTCCTAAAAGTCTACAGTAATTTTTTCAACCTTACTTTAAAAGTACATTATATTAAATCACTACTTGCAAGAACACACCCACAGAAAGAAAACTATTATTGAACCTAATATTTTGCAGTGTATTAAATAAAAATCACTGCAGACTGAGAGATTGTGTTTTCTGAAATGCTCGTTCATTGTGATGACATGATCTGTCTTTTGAGTTAAGGAATATTAAGCATGTCACCAAGTCACCAGTCACTTTGCTTTTTGCACAATACATTATACAGTACAAAATCTTTCATCAGTTTAAGTGCACTAAAGGCTGTCACCTCTCTCTGCCATATTATACAGTACAATCCAGAAGACTACTGTATTGAGATAAACATTGTTTAGAATAACACCCATCACTGCATCCGCTACTGACAATAGATGATGTCATAGCTTATTTACTCCCCACTCTGCGCTGAGGATATCTAGGAAACTCTCTAATAGGAACTATTGATGCCTATGGCCATGACTATGCTGTAAAGCATATCACTAAATACTTTTAACAGAGCACAGGAGAAGCTCAGGCGAGTTGGAAAATAAAACGTCAGCAATTAGAAAATTGAAACAAATTAGAAAAAAAAAAATATATTTCACCTTAATAAATAAATAAATAAATAAAATTTATTAAATAAATACAAATAGGTGATACATTCACTCTTAACAATTGTAAAATTGAGGAAATACACATTTTATTTACCCATATAATCATATTATTAGTTATATCAGGGTTATTTGTTACATGTATATCATGTATCTACCAGCCACAATTAAAAGTAAAAAATTATGCGTTTATGATAAATTCCTAGATTGTTCAGCACTTAGCTTGTATGTTTGACCATCTTTACTAATAGTTGCCATCTAAATACATAGTTTAGAAACATAATGCTTTATTGAATAATTGTAGGTACTGCTGAGCCTACTGTATGTTGTCATTATCTCTGGTTTCAGCAATGTGCTCAAAGGACTCTTGATTTCGTTCCCAGTACCAGATTGCTTAAGCATGACATTTGTTATAGCACTGTATTCTTCAGTGGTGAGACACAATATTATAATATTGGAATGCTGGGATAACAGAAGACAACAATATACCAGAACATGATGTACAGTATATTGTGGATCAGATCAGAATGACAAATTGATGAGAGCCAGCTATGTACAGAACCCACTGCAAAAAATATACATCTAGTAATAATAAAATAGCACCACCAAGTTTATGAGACTCAGCTCTCAAAATGATACGAAAATTTATATAGTGCAAACTAGGTTGATACACTTGGTGCTGTATTACCTTGAGATGCTACTACATGCTCAAGAGCAGAAGTATAAAAGTGGCTCATCCAACCACTTAAGGAAGGTTACATGTCTTCTGTAGATGTGTGAAGAAAGACTGTCTGTTATCTATATGGACATTTTAAATGAGTCTCAATCCCTTTGTGCTTCAAGACATCACTGACAATCTCATCCTCAAGAGAACAAAATCTCATGACTCAACGTCTACAAACTAAGCATTCTCATGTCACTAACAATGATGAAATTGAGAAAGTAAGAGCTGGAAATCATAAACAAGTTTACTACGCTCCCACTGGACTGTTTGTAGTTTGCCTACTGGTCATAGAACAAGTTATCTGGAGGTGCCAAAGCCCTTGTGTGTTCTGTTAAAACACCTGGAAAACCAAATTCTAACCTCAGTATTAGATAGGTCATACAAATTTAATACATATCAGCTGAATACTCATTCAGCTATTGCTTCTGATATCCATAAGCATGCTTGGCTTGGCCAAGCGAGCATGGTTCTCAATATGGAAAGAGAAAGACACTTATGACCATGGCTTATCTACTTGAGGATAAATATTGGATATGTTGGAATCCAACATGCCTGACTCCACTCTCCCCAATATCTATTTTTTTCAGGAAGTCTGGTGTTGGCGGAAAAAACAGTTCCACAGAGATTGATAGGTTCAGCTGATATTCATCTAATGTCTAAGGGCCAACTTTTGTTTTGACTCATTTGCCATTTTGCCTTATGAACCATGCAATTCAAGGCATTTTTCCTATAATTTTTTTCTAAAAGCAAATCTTAAACCTAAAAAAATCACACAATTGTAATGCCAATGCATAGTAACTGATCAGGGAGATAAACAAAACTCAAATCAAGTGAAACATTTTGTACATATCAGCTAAAAATGCTGTTCTGTAAGACACAGTTTAGCTAGTCACATTAAAAGACCAACCAACATTATCCAGAAAACCCTTGGACTTAGACATTTCAGGATAACTTTGCAACTAGAAATATTTTTCAACAGCAAACAAATTTGCTAGTTGCTTGTCTTCTATTGTATTCTCTGCATGAATACAGCAAGCTGTACCTAAAGTGGCATACCCTTTTTCAATATACACATCACTAAGCAGGTGGGGTGTGATGGCACAACATTCAACTAATTCAGCAAATACTTATATGCTAATTCCTGAAGATCAGCAAAATAAAGGGGGTGATAGTTGACTTTAGTCACATTTTCAGTTCACCATAAATTCCCCATGGCAAAATTAGCTGTTTGCAAGCATGGCAAAGGGTTGCATTTTCAAAGAAATTTAGTCCTTCTAAACATCAGCAAACAGCAGCTCCAATTCCTGAGGACTATAAACAATAGCCTTGATCACAGCGTACTCACTTCCATTCTACAGATATGCCACTAACAGCATGATTACCAACAATGTATGTTACCAAACACTGGACTGACTGGAATCACTAAAGTGGATTGTCACAACAACCAAATGTATCTTTAGCTGAACTTAATGCTGCAGGAAGTAAATTACAGCTATGCTAAATTGCCATCCCAATTTCAACTCAAATATGGCATATTCAGATGGCTGTATAAAGAGTTATGACTAGTAAGCATTAAAAAAGCAATATGTTCTAACAGTGCTTATCTATGCACAGTAATTAAGACTAATGATGAACTCTGAAGATGCTCCAAACACACTGCAAATACAATTCCACTACAAATTGTACATACCCTTTCCTCTAACACCCCAAATGGGTGTCCCACTATTTACGCTACCAAACCCTAATATAGATTTTCTAATGCACCTCACAATAAAATCTCTGAAAGAGTACAAAATGCCATACATCATTTGATTGCCACTGCACCCCTGAACAATTTGGCTTCTTTTTTTTCACTATATCTGTCCACCTGGTGAAAAGGTTATATGTAGATTAGCCCACTTATTCACCAAGTGGGCAGTTATCTTTTTTGTTTTTTCAGATAAAATAAAAGGTTACTGACCACCTGTGGAATAAGAGCTAATTTACATATAACCTTCCAGGGGTCAAATATATTGAATGGGTAGACGAATTAAAAAAAAAAAAAAAGTTGCAAAATTAAAAATGGGTACGATTACAATCAAATGATGTATGGCATTTAGTATTTTGTACTTGGAGACAGGTCCCCTTAGGCTAAGGCCCCACGTAGTGTACCACAACAAAAAAGCTCTGCGGTAAGAACCACAGCGGCAACGCATCATGGTTCTTCCTGCAGCGCTTTTCACAGAAAGTCCACAGAGGTTTCCTGTGTGGACTTTCTCTTTCCATTATACCTATAGGGAAACCGCAATGGTTTTGGAAATCACAGTGTGTCCACTGCGCGTATTTTTCTGCAAAGTGGGGATGGGATTCGCTAGAATCTCATCCACTGCTGTGACTGTAAAATGCTGTGTTTTCTTCCGTGGCGTTTACGCCACATGGGGTCCCGGCCTTAAAGAGATTTCATTGTGATTTGTATGAGAAAATCTATATTGGGCATTGGTAGTGGTAAATAGTGAGACAGTCCTAGCTCAGTTGGGGTGTTGGGGAAAAGGTAAGTACAATTTGTAGTAGATTTGTATTTACAGCATGTTTTGATTTTGTATGTCATTTAGCATTTTGTATTTGGTGGCAGATTCTCTTTAACATGATTTGACATTGTCTTTTGTCACAGAATATATATTTGTCCAAATGAAACAAAAATACTGGAATTCCTCAGTCAATGCCAAATTGTATGTAGTAGGATTACTAGGAATGGTAATCTGCAATATACAGTATAATATAATATGACTGTAGCTAGCATATAGTGTTTGTTCTTTCATCCTGTATCAAATATTTCTCACTATTAATAAATTATGAGAATATGTGATATCTTGGGAATCTTATCTAAGCTGAAGAGATTTTAAAAATGAATCATAAAAATATAGTGGATCGATCTTTAAAGGCGTACTATTATTATGTAAATCAGAAGCATCTTGTTATTAATGGTGAATCTGTGCGAGTTCATGTGCTGAAGGCAGAGAAGATGGCACTCTCTCCAACTTTCCAATTTCATCAAAATTCTGTAAGAACAACAAACTAAGTTATACTCACCTTCCAGATCCTGCCACTCCCAGCAGGAGCCTTTTAGTTTCTCTATCCTGGCTTCCAGTAATGACATTTTAACACCTTCATGTGACCACTACAGCCAATCTCTTGCTGCAGTAGTGACCTCAGTGGTGTCCTTGGCAACCAGTGATTGGCTGCAGCTGTCACATGACCATGTCAAAATGTCATCACTGGAGGTCAGGACAGAAATACTTGCAGGGGAAAGTATTGGTGGCACAGGAAAAGGGTAAGAGCATGACACATAGTTATTTTAAAGATGTCTAGAGCTTTTTGCAAAGAATTGCTATTAGTTACATAACACCTTTAAATGTCATATGACCATTATTATACATCCTTTTTGAAATTGTTTAAAGCTAATAGGTGAATAGATCTACAAGAGTATTTCATATGGAATAATACAGTACTTTTTGCTTTTCTGCCACGTGCGAAAATTATTATGATAAACAGAAGTCTGATTTCTCTAAGTTAATTGCAGGTTCTGTTTCCTTGCCAGTTTATTTTTAATTTCCACAAACATTTTTCATTTCCTCAGAAACCTTTAGAAATTGATGTAACTGGTAGTTAAAACTAATTCAATTAAAAGTCAAGTAAACTAGTCCATTGTAAGGATAACAAAATATTCAAAATTTTGTATTCATAGAATCTTACAAATTGTAAGTGTAAAGCTGTCTGACGTATTTATCAGAGTGATTACTCAGGAAACAAAATAGTTACCAGCTCAGGATAATGAGAAATTGACTCTAAAGGGCTGCAGTGGGAATCTGCTGTTATATGCAGTCCTACGCTATGTTTTCTTCAGCAAAGTTTAAGTTTTAACACTGTCATTCCCAGTTTCCTCCATCCTCAGGAAACTGAATGATCAACTGATTGGAATATCAAGTAATGTGATATCTACTAAAGCAATTACTTCCATTCTTAATGCCAATAAGGCAAGAAACTGATTCAAAGCACATATTACATACTTTTGGACATTGCTAAGTGTAATACTTCTAAGTCTAGTCTAATATCATTTTTTACCACCCCTGCCATTCAATACAAGGCTTGAACTAGCATACATAACCACATGAGCTCTTTTCCTATAGCTTAGTTTTACATGCAAATTGCCCTTTGCAATGGTTCTCAGACTGCACTCTAAAGAAATCTGAAATGAGACAGGCATAAAAGAAAGGCCATAGCATCATGAATAGACAAGAATTGCAATCAATAAGCATTCTGGCAGTGATGGTGGGCAGTTTCCCATTGATAGCACAGTGCTATATATCAATATACAGTCCCTCAGAATGGCTCTGCTGATCTTTAATGAACGACAAATATAAAGAAGTGTAAATCTTTGGTACTGATCACTTTATTTAACAGATCTGATACAACCACTATGGATACCATATTTTAAGTTCTTATATTCTATGGAGAAGTGTGAATACTCATTTTACTGATGTAGCTCAATTACATAACATTACAACATGGAAACCTAATGATATACATTTCTAATGAATTATATATACATAAAATGCATACGCACATACAGTACTGTACACACTGCTTTTATAAAATGAAATACTAAAGGCAGGTGCATCCTGAAATAACCACTGGTACATGCAACAAGAACAAGCAGAACCAAGGTAATACTGTTAATATTAAGTATTTCTTATATCGGATATTCTTTAAGATAACCATCACATCTTGCAGTCCTTACACCATGGTGTTGATGGTTTAGTGTATTCAGCAGGCAGAACTTCAGCACCATGGACAGGGCTAATCTACTGAGCGGTAATGAAAGCCCAGCTCAATCCTATAGCCATAAAATGAGCCAAGGATCAGACAGCCTGGTCACTGCACTGGCATCACACAACCTCACAAGAAAAGATGAAGATCCCACAGAATATTCTATTACAGAGAGCCCCAATGTGAGGGCTTCCTATCCAATGCCACCATAAATCCTGAATCATAAATCTAATCCATCATTAATCATGATTCTTCTTCACAGCACGGATCTGGGGAGAATGATCGATGTGCAAGTGCTATTTAAAGGAGCAGGAGCCTTGTATACAGAGAGCTGCACCTAGGAGCAGCACACTCATTCATGCAGAACATGGGCACGTCCCATCACCAACCACACTGCCTCCACTTCTGTCTCCCATACAGTGCCAGGTTTACACGTTCATCACATCTGACATGTACAGCAGCCAGCCATCTACACAGGGAAGGGGATAGAATGGGAGAGATTACACAAACAGCTTGTCACGTCCTTCAAGAAGGGGGAGGCAGAGCAGGAGATCTGTGTGAGTCTCCTCACATCAGACATATTGTGACGGGGGAAGGTGTAGTAAGGATCCACCCGTAGCCAGCAGCAGCAATGGGGATAATACACATACACAGAGGGGGAGAAGTGGTAAGACATGCCTGAGCTGTGAGCGATCGGTCGGCAGCTCCTGCGCCCTTGACATCACGGCAGCGATCTGCTTCCTCTCCTCCTCGCTGAGCCGGCTCAGATCAGCCTCCATTCCAGCAGGGATCTGGGCGAAGCCCCCTCTTCCATCAGCCAGTCCTTCTCCTCCTTCTATGCTGCCCTCGTTGCCCATGTTGATCAGCCTGCTGCACGGTATGTACTACTAGCCTGGTCGATATTCCAAGTCTATCCCTGCGATCATCTAATCCTACGCTGCTTCCTCCATAGTGATGGGCTCCAGCGATAGTGATCCGGGCTGCCCGGCTGGAGATGCTACGGCTGGCAGTCTCCTCCTCTCCTGGGCAGGGAGCATGCTCGGCTCCGGCAGGTGATCAGCGCGCATCATCATCACCGCTGCCAGCCACCGCTTAAAGGAGCAGTGTAAATAATGTCCTGACCTCCAGCGCTGCTGCAGCGCCTGGCACTACACTCTGCGGCTCTTTTCACGGCACTGTACCCGGGGCCGGGGCACTTGGCGCTATCTTCAAAGTGTCCTTTCCCCCCACCCTATGCAGCAGGTAGCAGGCTCCGCTGTCACATGATCTTCTCTATAGTTTTTTTTTTTTTTTTTTTTAGCCAGCATTATTTTTTATATTATATCATAATGCATACATCCCAACTTTTAGTGAACACAGGCAGGGACAACCTTTATGATGCAGGCAGCACAGTACATCTAATTTATGTTAAGCTATTGTACACCTTTAACCCCACCCAATCTACTGTATGCCTGCACACTATAAGGGTAAGTTCACACACTGGGATCCAGGGCCGGCGTTAGGGGGGGGGGGGGGGGGGGCAAACTGGGCAATTGCCCAGGGCCCCGTCCCCAAAGGGGCCCCCGGGATCCGGAACCTGATGACTCCGGATCCCGGAGTCAGGCCCGGCCAAAACACTAACAGAAAGGGACCGCAGGGCCCCTTTTCGAGGTGAGTAAAAATAACAAAAACATTTTTACTCACCTGTCCTTGGCGTCCGACGTCATCTTCTGGCGTTCCGGACATCACCGCTGAGGCGCTGAGGCCTGGCCTCAGCGGTCACGTGGGGCGTTCCTCACGTAATCGCTGAAGCCCAATCACAGGCCTCAGAGGTGACGTCCTCAACGCGTGACGTCAGCCGCAGAGAAGAAGAAGCGGTCGCCGGCGGGTACAGCGGAGCAGCGCGAGGAGGTCCAGGAGAGGTAAGACAAGGTGAGTATAACTGTTTGTTATTTTACCTTACTTACCCCGGTCCTTCGATTATTATACTCTGGGGTGTGAAGAGACCCCAGAATATAATATAATAATAGCACTGTAGGGCCCCTGTGAAGCATTATACTGGGGGCCCCCTCTGGATAGCATATTATACTGGGGGGGCCACCTCTGGATAGCATATTATACTGGGGGCCCCCCTCTGGATAGCATATTATACTGTGTGGGGCCACTGTGGAGCATTATACTGGGGAAGGGGCCCCTCTGGATAGCATGTTATATTCTGTGGGGCCTCTGTGGAAAATTATATTCTTTGGGGCCACTTTGGAGCATTATGCTCTCCAGAGGGGCCCCCCAGTATAATGCTCCAAAGTGGCCCCACAGAATATAACATGCTCTCCAGAGCCCCCCCACTTTATAATACTCCATAGAGGCCCCGCAGAATATAACATGTTCTCCAGAGGGCCCCCTCCCCAGTATAATGCTCCACAGTGGCCCCACACAGTATAATATGCTCTCCAGAGCCCCTCCCCAGTATGATGCTCCACTTTGGCCCCACACAGTATAATATGCTCTCCAGAGGGGCCCCCCAGTATATTATACTGTGCGAGGCCACCGTGGAGCATTATACTGGGGGGGGGGGGGGCTCTGGAGAGCATGTTATACTGTTTTGGGCCACTGTGGAGCATTATACTGGGGGGGCTCTGGAGAGCATATTATACTGTTTTGGGCCACTGTGAGTATTATACTGGGGAAACCTCTCTGGGCAGTATATTATACTGTGTGGAGGCCATTCTGGAGCATGTTATACTGAGTGGGGTCACTGTGGAGCATTATTCTGGGGGGGGCATCAGCAGAGCATATTATATTGCGTGGCGCCACTGTGGGGCATTATTTGGGGGGGACTAATGAACATTATACTAGGGGGCCCTCTGGGGAGCATATTATACTGCATGGGGCCTACTGTGGAACATTATACTGGGGGGACGCTCTGGGGAGCATAATATATTGCGTGGGGCCACTGTGGAGCAAAATACTGGAGGGGGCACTGTGGAGCATTATACTAGCGGGGGCCCTCTGGGGAGCATATTATACTATGGGCCACTGTGGAGCTTTATACTGGGGGGGACTGTGGGGAACATATTATACTGTGGGGGACCACTGTGGAGCATTATACTGGGGGAACCCCTCTGGGGAATATATTATACTGTGTGGAGGTCAATATGGAGCATGTTATACTGTGTTAGGCCACTGTGGAGAATTATACTGGGGGGGCATTGTGGGGTGCATATTATACTGTATGGAGCATATTATATTGTGTGGGGCTGCTGGGGAGCATATTGTACTGTCTGGGGCCACTAAGGGATAGTATACTGTGTGGGCCACTGTGGAGTATTATACTGTGTGGAGCCTTACAAACTATGTGGGACCACAATGGGGGGCTCAGGGGAGCATTTTATACTGTGTGGGGTCACTGTGGAGCATTATATACCATGTGGGGAAACTGAAGGGCTCAGGAGAGCATTCTATACTGTGGAGCATTATATTCCATGTAGAGCATTATACTGTGGGGGGGGGGGGGCTCACAATTCCTGCTGGCAGCCCTGTGTGCTATGTCTGCATCACAGCTCCCTCACTATAATCTTGCACATATGTGTAGTGCTCCATGGCCATTTCATTCCCCATACAGTACTGTGCATGAACTGGCCATGAAGTTATTGGGGCCTGCACAGTACTATAGGGGCTGACTATACTGGGAACATACTCAGTAACACCAGATAGTCAGCACATATGTAAGACTTCAGTGAAGGAGTCATAGTGTAGGCTATTAGCAGGAAGCTGTTGGGTGGGCCCAGAACAAGATCCTCTGGTGGGCCTAAGGCCCTTCAGTCCGACACTGTATAACGGAGAACTATTATATATAAGGGTGGGTTACTATATATAATTGGGAAACTTAAGTATGAGGGGGCTATTATTTATAAGAGGGGAACTATTTATAAGGGGGGTATAATTGTTAAGTGGGCCTATTTATAAAGGGGGCTATTAGTGATAATGGGGACTATTATTTATAAGCGTAACTATTATTTATGAGGGGGCTATTATTTTTAAGGGAGCAGTATTATTTTTACGGGGTGACTGTTACTGATAAGGGGGGATATTACTGATACAGGGCACTATTTATCATTTATAAGGGAGCTATTATTAATAAAGGTGTAAGATTATTTATAAGCAGGGACTATTATTTATAAGGAGGCGCTATAATAACTGATGACTGGGTGCAAAAATCTAATAGGTGGTACAAAGGTGCTCATTTGAATTGTATGTGGTAAAATAGGGCTTGTTATTACTTTTTTGTTGGCAGAAAGGAGGCATTATTATAGGGGTTGTCACTGGAAGACGATGGTGTTGTTTGCATATCAGCATTTGGGGCCCCGCTTTTAATTTTTGCCCAGGGCCCCACTTTGTCTAAAACCGACCCTGCTGGGATCTGCCATACACCTGATGGTGGGAGATAAGATTTTCTACTCCCATTCACTTCAATGTGAGGTTCAGAACTCTTTTATTTCCCTTAGATGATTTTTTTAGCAAGCGGAAGCTGAATTATCTGCTTCCCATTGAAATGAACAGGAGGCAGTTCATGATGTTTGCATCAGATTCTGCCACAATAAGTCCATCATGTGAACCTGGCTTAATAGTACCTTTCTTTGTGTGATACACAGTAATGATATCTTCATGCAGTATAATGGACATTTAGAGCCTCCATATGGTATGATAGCTCCATAGTGTCCATCATACAGTATGGTGGCTGCTTAGTACTCCTACACAATATAATGCCTTCTTAGTGCCTCCACACAGTATACTATCCCCTTAGTGAGCCCAGACAGTATAATGTCTCCTTAATGCCCCACACAGTATAATGACCCCTTAGTGCTCCATTAGTGCCTCCACAGAGTTTTTTGCTCCTTTAGTACGCCCATATGGTATGCTGCACCCTTTGTGTTTCTTACACAGTATAATTCCCCCCTTTCTCCCACACAGGAAATTTCCTCCATAGTATCTCCCCACACAGAAGTAGTAGGATTAAAGGTGGCCATATTATGGCTCTTTTGTTCGGGCACAGTATGACAATATTTGGGCATAATGTGTAGCCTTTATTTGAATGCAGTATGGCTTTGGTTTTAACCTTATTTTTCAAAGTTACTGTAAAAAAGGAGAATGGGGCTACAACAATTGTTTTGCCTAGGGGCAAACTATGATCCAGCCCCAGGTTCTGCATGTCTCTGGCAGTATGTATGTACTATGTATTGGTGGTCATTGCTTTCTCTGCAGATGTTGCTGAAAATATTAATAATTCACCTTATATAACCCTATTACTTATGTCTCACAGCACACAGCTCACTTCAAAGAGCAATAAAGTGTAGTAGTAGAGTGGAGCACAAAAGATGCCCCTGAATCCTTAAGCTATGGCTAAAAGCCTCAGTGGAAAATGTGGCAGGTAGCAAGTTGCAGCAGGAAGAGAAGAAGAGAAGCAGCTCAAGTGGGGCGTGCTGGGTTCAGCACTACATTTGTATAGTGAGAGCCACTACAGGGAACACCATGGCTGGAGGCAGTTTATTTGGAAAGTCAATGTTTTTGTGCTTGGATAAAAAAAAACTTTCCCAACTTGTTCATCCAGCTACAGCACCGAAAAGGGTTATTTAACACAGCAGACCCATCCATTTCCTACCCTATGATTTTTTTCCCTATACATGTTTTACTCATAATCATCAGAATTCAGGAGATTGCTGCAAAATGCTGAGAAAATGTGGTATATAAATGTACTCTGACAGATCAGAAATAAAGGTTAAATATGCTACAAAATGCCCAACATTTAATTTTACTTAAGTCCATATTCTCTATGTCTGTGTTCATAGTCAAGCTCTTGACTTGGCAGTATAAAAGTGACCACTATTTCCATGCAAAATATCTGCCAATGTACAGTATCTGATTAGATGGTTGTCACAGCACAGGTAGTTTATAGAAGATGTAGACTTTGAAGACTTTTAGTTTGAACGTCCCCTTTATAGGGCCACCAGATACCTTTGCTAGGAGCACCCACAATCACCTTCTACTATTGGCAACCTGAACATAAACAGTCAATTTCTATTAAGTGCTATGTGATATGGAAAGATCTATTTTATGTATATAAAATGGAACATTACATTCCTACTTTGAAATCAATAGGATTCTATTACGTTCAGTGTAGACTTGTACAGTACACCTTCAGAAAGGACTGTTTCACTTTGCATGGTTCTTGTCTTTAGTTGAAGGGAACTGTGCTTACCCTGATATTCTGAGCCAAGTCCATACCGTTGCAATGGTACAATAAATGAAAAAATAAGAATTTAGAATATATTGCAATACTGTTGTATTTTAACATAATTTCTAACATGATCTGTTATACAAAACAAATCATGATAAAGTAGGTCCCCTTTAAGCTTTGCAGTGATAAAAGTATTTTTCATGATGTGTTCTGCTGGCAGCATTTCTTTGTATTTTGGCTATTGTAATAATACATCTTTGTAGGTCACTGCGCGCTCTGCTGAAAAGCTTTGTATTATTGAAGTCTTCCTTTTTTACTGCATATATGCTGGCTGGAGTCCAAGTGTGCCATTTTTAGCCTGAAGTCACCAAGTACCAAGACCATCACTGTATCCTCAATACTAGAGATTTCTTTGTTAGACTCTTTTTTCATGTAGCAAAGATACTTTCTTAATTTTTATTTCATTTTTTGATAAATTAAGTCATTATTGTACACATCTTGAATGTCTGTTGAGCACTAGTGTCATCAGCAAAATGTTTGCTTTTTGGTACTTTTTCTTATGTTGGACTTACACAGAAATTGTACCTGAGATACGTCAGCTGCACAGCCTTTGTATAAGTTGCAAGCTCTTCTGTACATTGTATACATAATATACACAGTTTTACACCTAATCTTCATTCAGTTGCACAATCATAGTGGTACAATATTGAAAAATAAAATGTCTGGCTTAGGAAGCCTCATGTTTAAAAGGGTATATTAACTGGAATAGAGTCACATATTGTAAATAAATTGAGATATCATATTATTATTATTATTCCTGGCAAAACAAGCAATAAAGAAATATTCTGGTAAAAAAATTAAAATAAAATTAAAAAGTGTTTTTGATAGAAGTAACTGTACTCCCCTTGCTTACTGAGTGTTATACAGAGTGAGTGAGTGAGGTTAGCACATAGCAAACTGTAACATTGGCCTTACTGTACAAATACAGTAAGATAGCTTGCCGAAAGCCTACATTAGTCAAGGGACAGACAGAAGGCTCCAATACAAACTAGATTCTAACAATATTAATCTAATGTGAATGGACAATTTAAAGTTTTGAGTTCATGTAAAGAAGCTCTGAAAAAGACTATGGGGGAGCATATGAAGACATGCGCATTCACAAATGTAACACACTGCCTGCGCCATGCCCCATCCATAAAAGTAGCATGGGTGGCATAAAAGAAAAAAAATTGTGAAAAATCTAATGTGCCAAAAAAATTGCGACTTTTTCATGCCTTGAACAGCAAATAACTGGCATACAAAGCATAATAAATCTGCCACTATATATATATATAGTAACTAATTGCCCTGAAAGCAAAAAGAGGTTACATTATTAACCCCTTAAAAGGATTCTATCATTAAAAAAACATATTTAAACTAAACGCATGTAGGAATAGCCTTTAGAAAAGCTATTCATCGGGGGGCGTGGCCTGGACGCGCATGGAGTAGGTCGCGTGCAGGACCTTCTCCGCTCCACCGCTTGCAGCTGAGACCCGTGGACCTTTCAATACAGCGATTATGGGCAAGCGCTTACCAAGGAGGGTGGCCCCAGGCACTCCAGCGCCTGTGGAGAGGTCTGGGAGAGCCACCCTGGACGGCTTCCTCACTCAGCAGCCTTCTCTGCCGGGCCGGGCTGCTGCGGGGCGGCCATCTTGGATTCCCTCCGCTCTTCAGGCACAGGGGTCGCAGCGCAGCTTCTCTCCTCCCGCGCTCCCCCTGTCAGCCAGCGGAGCACCGCTCCAGCAGAGATCTATGTCGGCACCTGGGCAGCCCAGAACTTCTCCAGCATGAGTGCTCCCACAGTCTCCTCACCCTGGGACGTCCAAGCAGCTACACCATGCCTCACCAGCACTCCTAGCAGAGCAGCATGAGAGGACCCCGGATGTCTCCAGCCCCCCAAGGGGCTCTGAGGTCAGTGGCTCTGCTCCCTCCCACACCGCTGATGGGCTACAGCCTGTGGCCACAGAGCTGGTCTCTGTGGCCCCCCACTTACTATCTCACCACATCGCCCCCCCCCCCTACATAGCTCAGAGGGGGATGACGCAGTGGAGGACACTGGCGTAGGGGCTCCGCTGTCCCACACCCTCAGGGAATATGGCTTCCCTTCCCCCTCCCCTCCAGTCCTGTACCCCCAGAGCTGCATTCCAGGCCCATCTTCAGCACCATCATCCATGGCGGACCTCCTTCCTCAGCTACCTACTAAACAAGACCTTAAAAGTATGGTTGCGGAAATCACAGCATCCTTCCGATCTGAAATTGCTACCCTCCGCACTGATTTACACTCTATTGCTAATCGAATGGATACGCTGGAGAATGACCATGACACTACCAGGGCCTATGTTGCCTCACTGCATGATACTACCACTGACCAGGGTTCAGCTATACGGGACATGCAACGCCACTTAGAGGATCTCGACAACAGGGGTCGGCGCAACAATATACGCGTCAAGGGACTCCCGGAGGCTGACCAATCTGAGGATTTGCCTGCTCTGCTGGAGGCTGTCTTCAACACTATACTGCAGGAGCCCCCGTCCCACAAAATAAAATTTGACAGGGCACACCGAGCCCTTCGACCCAGAGGATCCTCCGCTGCACCTCGTGATGTCATCTGCTGCCTCCACGACTTCACCCTTAAAGAGGCTATAATGAGCAAGGTGCGCAAACTCAAAGACTTTGAATTTGAGGGAGCTCAACTACAACTTTATCAGGACCTTTCGCTGATCACCCTCCAGAAACGCCGCCATCTCCGACCCCTCCTCCAGATCCTTCAGGAACACCAAATTCCTTACCGGTGGGGTTATCCGTTTGCTCTCATTGCTCGTAGGGATGGTCGTTCCGCTACGCTTCGCTCCTTTTCGGATTTGCCTCTCTTCTGCGACCTGCTGGATGTCCCCCTGCCAGATTTGACAGACTGGGAGCTGGTCCCTCCACCCCCCTCCCCCGCCGCCGGTTTGGCATCGATTGGAGCCCAGACGACGTCATGCACCCTCCGCGGCGGCGACCGCTCGGAGGCCTCGACTGGAGACTGGTTCCTGAGGAGGCTGCTCCTCCTTGAGACGTTTCCTCTTTTTCCGATAGTGCTTTGAAAACTGCAAGCTTTAGCGTTATGTTTGCTTCTCTTTTTCCTTTTCTAGGTCTACGGGTCTCATCTATTATGCTTATTATTGGATTGTTTTAGCGGAGTGGGGGCGGGGTGGGGTTCCGGTGACTCCCCTTCCATCCTTCTTTTTACTGGTGGTTGGGGATCCGCCGCCTCCCCCTCCGGCCTCTTGTCCACGCTCTTCCCCCTAAGGGGATACTTGGACTGTGCGGCCACTGGTCCTGATTGGACCTCTGGCTGTCCTCATTGGTCCCCAGGCGAGTGACTTAGCCTCGCCCACAAAGTGTTGTTTAATTGTTATATTTCTTAGTCATTTATGTTGTCTTTTGCCTCCCCCCCCCCCCCCGATCTAGAGACCTTGCCTCGACTTTGGGTTCCTGTTAGTGGATCGCCCTTCTGCCTCTCCGAGGGAAACCTGCCAGCGTCATGTGAGATGGGTGAGCTTATTACAATCCGCCACTGTCCTCCAATCCTGAGTCCCAATGGTTAGGTGCGTGACAATTAATGTCAAGGGCCTGGGTTCCAACATTAAAAGGCGCCATGTCCTTAGAGAACTCCGCTTCTTACGAGCGGATGTGGCGTTTCTTCAGGAGACTCATTTTGATCGCACCGGTACCTTTGCCTTTGCTAAGCACTATTTTCCCATAGCCTTTTCGGCCTTCCACGATCGACGCAGAGCTGGGGTGGCTATCCTTCTTTCCCGTTCCTGCCCAATTACAGTGACGACCTCCCACATAGACCCAGGGGGCCGATTTGTTATTCTGGAGGGGCTCCTTCATGGTGCCCCGATTGTTTTATGCAACGTCTATGCCCCTAACTCGGCGCAGATCCCGTTCTTGCGTCGGGTATTGTCGCGCCTGCGCGCTCTCCCGACATCAGCTTGGCTTGTGGGAGGAGACTTTAACATGGTCTTCTCTGAACGGGCGGACCGTTTGGCGTTACCCCAGGGCCCAACCCCCCATAGGTTGGCTCAGCTTGCACGGGAGTTCCGTAAGCTGATCCGAGCCCATTCCTTGTACGACCTTTGGCGAGTGGACAACCCTACTGCGCGCTCTTACACCTTCTTCTCTCACCCTCATAACACTCACACCCGCATTGATTATTTCTTTGGTAATGCTCCCGCCCTTTGTTTGCTCAGGGACACGAACATTGGCTCTCTCACCTGGTCTGACCATGCCCCAGTTGTGGTTACTCTATCTACGACCCCAGTGCCTACTCGCCAATGTCATTGGCGTCTTAATGAAACATTGCTCAGATCACCGACCTCCCTCGAGATCCTGCACACACACTTGATGGATTATTTCAGGGACAACTTAGGTTCGGTAAACTCTCTTGCCATTCTCTGGGAAGCCCATAAGGCGGTCATGAGAGGACACTGTATCGCATTGGCTTCTAGGCTTAAAAGGGACAGACAGGCCCAGGAACAGCTTCTCCAAGCCCGTATTTGGTCCCTTATGACAACTTTGGCAGCACATCCATCCCTGGGGGTTCTTCGCCGTTTGGTTTTGGCCCGGGCTGACCTTCGTGATTTGGAGACCCGCCATGTGGAACGACTCCTCCTTTATACTCGTCAGAGGTTCTTTGAACGAGGTAATAAGTCTCACACCCTCCTGGCAAGAACCCTCAGGGATCATCAGGCCTCCTCCACACCACACTCTGTCCGTGACTCCACGGGTACCCTTCAACACCACCCTGACGCTATGGCGCTGGCGTTCTACTCTTACTATTCTAAGCTGTATAACTTACCCCCCCCCCCCACAAGCACTACCCCCTGGGGAGGACTCAACACTGCTAGAAGACTATTTAAAGGATTGTTGTCTCCCACGCCTGCCTCCTGAGGCCTTGACTTCCCTAAACACTCCCATCACCAGAGAGGAACTAGAGGGGGTCCTGAGGGACCTCCCAAATGGGAAAGCCCCGGGCCCAGATGGGTTCACTTACAATTATTATAAGGTTTTCCAGGGTGAACTTTCTGCTCATCTATTGTCCCTCTTCAATTCCTTCCTTTTAGGTTCCCCCATACCCCCGACTATGCTCTCCTCACTGCTCACATTGGTCCCTAAACCGGGTAAGGACTTGCAGGACTGTGCTAATTATCGACCGATTGCCTTGCTGAACACGGACCTGAAACTCTTTACCAAACTCCTAGCCAATAGGCTAAATGCTTGGCTCCCTCTGCTTGTCCATAAGGACCAGGTGGGATTCATCCCCTGTCGCCAGGGTGGTGACAACACCAGGAGGACTGTGGATTTGGTGGAGGTGGCCAATCATTATTCTACCCCGGCCCTTCTCTTGAGTCTGGACGCTGAAAAGGCTTTTGACCGCATAGATTGGTCGTTTATGCATGCTACGCTTAAGGCGTTCGGGCTCACGGGACCTTTCCTTACAGCTATCCAGGCCCTCTACTCCCTACCCACAGCAGCAATCAAGCTTCCCCATGCATCCTCGCCCTTTTTCCCTATTCGAAATGGCACTAGGCAGGGTTGCCCCCTGTCTCCCATCATATTTGCCCTCTGCAATGAACCGCTGGCGGCCAAGATTAGGCGAGACCCTGATATCAAGGGGATCATGGTCCAAGATAAGGAATTTAAGGTTTCTCTCTTCGCGGACGATGTACTCCTTGCTCTCACTTCCCCTCATACTACCCTTCCAAACTTGTTGCGCTTGCTGGAGACCTATGGCGATCTCTCAGGATACAAGGTGAACCCTGCAAAGACTGAGGCACTCCCACTCAACATTCCACAGGATTTTCTCCTTCTCCTCCGCAGTAATTACGATTTCCAGTGGCGGAAGTCTTCTATCCGCTACCTGGGAGTCCATATATCCACCTCCTACGCGACCCTCTACTCGGCAAACTACCCGCGGTTGTTTCGTGAGCTAAGAGCCCTATTGGACAAGTGGCAACCCTTACCTATCTCCCTTTTAGGGAGAATTACCGCGATCAAGATGACTCTCCTCCCGAAGCTACTGTATTTTTTCGAGACACTCCCGGTTGCGATTCCTCGGGGAGAATTACGGAACCTGCAGAAAGCTATTTTTCAGTTTATCTGGCAGGCAAAACGACACCGAATACCCAGATCTGTTATGCTGGCGGATAGGGGGTCTGGGGGTATGGCCATCCCACATCTGCTACATTACTACTGGGCGTCCCACTTGCGCCATATCCCACTTTGGGCGGCTATGCCAGCATATGCTAGATGGGTGCAGATAGAGAAGCTCTGGCTGGCACCCATGCACCCTAATGCGCTTCTGTGGGTTGGTTCTCCCCCCACTCCCCCTGCCTCGTACCTGCTGGGCCCTATTCGGCTTACTAGATCTATTTGGTCTGCCTGTTGTACTAGATTCTCCCTGATGTCCCGGCACTCATCTATGGTCTCCATACTATACAACCCCCTTCTCCCGGAAAGCCTGACCTCTGCCATGACTAAGGTGTGGTCTAAAGCTGGTCTTTACCGAATTGCGGACATGGTTGACCCTGGAACCCTGGAACTCAGGTCCTTTGCCTACCTTACAGCTAACCAAAACCTGCCAGGTTCTGAATGGTTCCATTATTTGCAGGTGGTTCATTTTGTCCGCTCCCTTCATGGGTCCCTTAAGGTGTCACTACCTACCGCTTTTGAAAAGATTTGCCGTGCAGGTACGTCCACTAGGGGCCTTATATCCTCTATTTACCAACTTCTTACCTCACAAACTACAGGCTCCCCAGTTAGCCATCGCTATATGCTTAAATGGGAGGAAGCGGTGGGTGGACCCATCTCCCAGGAACAGTGGCGGATTGTATGGTCTCGGGCCCAAAAATCATCTCAGTGCATTACATTTAGGGAAGCGCAGTATAAGTTGTTGATGCATTGGTATCATACCCCGGCTCTTCTCCATGCTTTAAACCCATTGGTTCCCCCATGGTGCTGGCGCTGTGGAGCTGCGGTGGGTACCTTGCACCACATCTTTTGGACGTGCCCTCTCATCCTAGGTTTCTGGAGGGAGGTCAGGACTTTGACGACTGCTCTCTTTTTGCAAGAGGTCCCTCTTGACCCTCTGGTTTATCTCCTGAACCTTCCCCCCAGGCACCTGAGCAATAAGTCATCCAGGCTTTTCTTGCACCTTTGTACTGCAGCTAAAACTCTCATAGCTAGAAACTGGAAGAAAGTGAGTCCCCCATCTGGTCTTGAACTTGTGGCTAGAGTGAAGGATGTGAGGAGTCTTGAATGTCTGACCGCGGGCCTAAACAACTCTTGGGAGGCCTTTGGGGCTATCTGGGCGCCCTGGGACATGTATTGTACATCACAGGGTCTCTGATCTCTAGTCCTCTTCTCCCCTACCCTCCTTTCCTCTGGTTCTACCCTTGTCTTTTTAATCCCTTCATCCCTCCCCTCCCTTGTTTACTGTCTAATTTGAATGCATATTGCTTAAGGGAGAAGAGGCGGATAACCTCTACCTACCTCATTGTTTTCTGCTTATTTGATCTTTTCTCTCTTTATACTTTGTTAATGAAAAATCTTTTCAATAAAAATTACAGTTAAATAAAAAAAAAAAGAAAAGCTATTCATCTCTTACCTTTATGTTGCAGGTCTGCGCCACTGTTTTTGAATTTTTCTTCTTTTCTTCATTATGCTAATTTTGCTCTGAAAGCACAGGGGGCGTTCCCCCTGTGCTCAGAGCACAGGGTTTTCATTGATTCCAGCTCTGCCTCTGTCTTCTGTTCCTGACGCGTCTCCTCCTCTTCGGGTTGGACAGAGCCGACTGCTCATGTTCCGTCAGTCATTTTGTGGTGGTCTTGTGTAAGAAGAGGAGTGAAGAGGAAGAGACGCATCAGGAACAGAAGACAGAGGCGGAGCTGGAATCAATGACAATGCTGTGCTTTCTGAGCAAAATTAGCATAATGAAGAAAAGAAGAAAAATTCAAAAACGGCAGCGCGGACCTGCAAAATAAATGTAAGCGATGAATAGCCTTTCTAAAGGATTTTAGTTTAAAAACATTTTTTTTATGATAGAATCCCTTTAAAGCTAGAAAAAAAGAGAAAAAAATGTCCAGCTCAGGCATGTCCAGCAAATTGTCCAGCTGTATACTGCAACATGAAACATTGCATTGAAAATGACCATGTTTCCTAATAAGGTCCTGTTATGTTTGCAACTGCAGCATTAGAAACTGTTAGAAGTGTAGTACTGTATATATATACTACCATTCAAAAGTTTAGGGTTACTTAGAAATTTCCTTATTTTTTTTAAAAAAAAAGGACAGTTTTTTTCAATGAAGATAACATTAAATGATTCAGAAATACACTCTATACATTGTTAATGTGGTAAATGACTATTCTAGCTGCAAACGTCTGGTTTTTAATGCAATATCTACATAGGTGTATAGAGGCCCATTTCCAGCAACCATCACTCCAGTGTTCTAATGGTACATTGTGTTTGCTAACTGTATAAGAAGGCTAATGGATGTTTAGAAAACCCTTGAAAACCCTTGTGCAAGTATGTTAGCACAGCTGAAAACAGTTTTGCTGGTTAGAGAAGCTATAAAACTGACCTTCCTTTGAGCTAGTTGAGAATCTGGAGCATTACATTTGTTGGTTTGATTAAACTCTCAAAATGGCCAGAAAAAGAGAACTTTCATATGAAACTCCACAGTCTATTCTTGTTCTTAGAAATGAAGGCTATTCCATGCGAGAAATTGCCAAGAAACTGAAGATTTCCTACAACGGTGTGCACTACTCCCTTCAGAGGACAGCACAAACAGGCTCTAACCAGAGTAGAAAGAGAAGTGGGAGGCCCCGCTGTACAACTGAGCAACAAGACAAGTACATTAGAGCCTCTAGTTTGAGAAATCGACGCCTCACAGGTCCTCAACTGGCAGCTTCATTAAATAGTACCCGCAAAACGCCAGTGTCAACGTCTACAGTGAAGAGGCGACTCAGGGATGCTGGCCTTCAGGGCAGAGTGGCCAAGAAAAGCCAGCCATATCTGAGACTGGCCAATTTCATCCTACAACAGGACAATGACCCAAAGCACACCTCCAAATTATGCAAGAACTATTTAGGGAAGAAGCAGGCAGCTGGTATTCTATCTCACCAGATCTCAACCCCATTGAGCTGTTGTGGAAGCAGCTTGACCGTATGGTACCCCAAAAAGGACCCCCCAACCCAACCCACCTGGGGGGGGGGCCCCCCGAAGCATGGGGTGAAATTTCTCCAGATTACCTCAAAAAAAAAAAAAAAAAAAAAAAAAAAAAACAAAAAAAAAAAAAAAAAAAAAAAAAAAAAATTTTTTAAAAAAAAAAAAAATAAAAAAAAAAAATTTTTTTTTTAAAAAAAAAAATATTTTTTTTAAACTTTCTAAATCTTTTTTTTATTTTTTTTTTTAATTTCACAACCAATTTAATAAATAAAAGTGTGATTTTTAAGGGAAAACCCAAAATTGTCTGGGTGACCCTAAACTCTTGAACAGTAGTGTATGGGGGGGGGTGGGGGGGAGGGAAATTAAAAAATTTTTTTTTTTTTTTTTTTTTTTTTTTTATTTGATAAAAAAAAGTGTGGGTTTTATGGACACAAAATTGTCTGGGTGCCCTAACTCTTGACGTGTGTTATATTTCTCGTCTACTTCACTGGGGGACACAGCACCATGGGTATAGACCTGGTCACTAGGAGACAAGACACTAGGAAAAAGCAAAAGCTGTTGGCTCCGCCTCCAGGCTATACCCTGCCACAGCCACTGTGCATGAATCAGTTTGAAACCTAGTGTCATAGGAGGCAGACACGACCTGACTCAGGTCTTCTGTCTTGCATCGTTTTTATTTTTACCTTTCTTTCAGGTGCAGGGGGTAGTCAGCGTGTACGCCACACTAGTCATACCCTCCTGCGGGCGCAGCGCTCTGCAAAAGAGCTGCCTCGCCGGTCACCCAGTCCCCACTCACCATTCGCCGCACCCCGAAAGCGGCCGGAGTACCGGTGACCCCACTCCCACGTGCGAGGTCCTACCGAGGGGGTGACCCTGCGGCGCCTGAAGTTGCCAGACTGGTGAGTATGAGAAGAATAGAAGGCTGGTGAGTAAGTTACCTCAGCCCCTCTCCATCTCCCCTTCAGGCCCTCTCCACCTCCCCTTCAGGCCCTCTCAGCCCCTTAGTGCCATTTCCCAGGGGGACAATAGTATGGATCCTGTTTAGGGGGGGCATCACAGGGTTCCCCTGAACTGGGCCTTAAATCTTAGTAAATAAGCCCCTTTTTTCTGGGGCGTTTTTGGGCTTTCTGGTCGCTCCTACCGAGCGGCCCCCGTCGGGGGGGGCACCCAATTCCCCCCCCCCCCGCTCGTGTGGGGACCCCCTTTCCTGGCCCCCCGGTACCTTTTCCCAGGCCCCCGCGGAACCTCCGGAGTTCGCGGTCGCGCCGCGCCGCCGACGGTGCCTCGCGGTCGGCCGCGTTGTACGCGAGTCCGAGGCCTGGCCGGGAACTAGGCCGCAACGGGCCCGTCCCTTTCCCGGGCTTTTCTGGTACCCAGACTCCGCCTAGGGCCTTCCATTGGCCAGGGGGCTGTCCTGGCAAGCCATCCAGCCTGCCCAGTAGCTACTGAGCCTGTTTTTACCAGGGGAAGAGCTTTGCTCTCCTCATATTCTCAATTTATTTATTTATTGGCTTATTTATTTATTTTTTGGCTTGCTGGGACAGCAGGGATTCTTCCCAGTTCCCTGGGAGACATTGCACCTGCGGAACCCTTGCTGCAGCAGTTTGTGAGCGGCCATCTTTTGCAGTCTGGTAGGCTAACCCCCTGGGTTACCCTAATTTTCTTGGGCTCCCCCTCCGGCCCCTCTGGTTGCGTCACGTTTTTATACGTGCACCCACTGTATCAAAAACAGTTGCCATGCGGACAGCCCGAGCCCATGTGCTCTCTCTGCCTTCCGCCTCAGCCAGTCAGTAACCTCCTGGCCCCTCTCCGGTTTTTCCATCCCCCGGATTGGGCGGCCTCCCTAACCTTGGCCATGGTGTCCTTACCAGACTTAACTAGTCAGTGCTGGAAACTTGGAATGGCTGCTTTCCCAGATCGCCGCTCAGTCGGCTGCTTCTAGGGATCTCCCTGGACACCCTCATAGTTCCCGTCGCAGCTCCAGGAGCCTCAAAAGGACCAGGAAGTCTTCCTACGGTTCACGGTCCGCCACCCCTTCCTCTGGGTACTCCCCAGATAGGAACTCAGCTCACGGCTCCACTCCGACAGGCGGATACCTTCCTCCCTCTGCTCGGTCTATTTAACTGGGGACGCCTCTGACTCCGACTCGGAGCTTCAGCTAGGCTCATCTATATCTGCTGCTACGCGGGAGTCATCTATGCGATAGAGACCCTACAGATCTCTGAGGACCCGGACTCATCCCCTCAAGTGGACATCTCTTTCTGCCACTGGATGTTTGATATCATCTTGAGGGCACAGTGACTTCTCCCTGGACCATCCTCTGTCTTCGACTAGGAAATCGGACATCCCTTCCCTTGACCTGTGTGTCTCCAAGTGGAAGGTGAGCTCGGGCAGTCCTGCCAGGCTATGCTGTGACACGTCTCTAGCTCTCCCTGGCTGGCAATGATGAACATCCGAGGCAAGGGAAGCAGGTTGCTCCAGTGGTGCAATCGGTTAGCGCACGGTACTTAGATATCAGTAACTAGTGAGCGCAAGCTGGCCTGTCTTGACATTTTGTCAGCGAGCCGCCCCATGTGTCGCTTCCTATCACTAAGAGCCTCCCACGGTGGATCCCATGATAGCTAGGCTCTCCAAGGCTTCTAGTCTGCCTTCAGCAGATTTTGCCTACCTCAGTGATCCCTCGGAGTGAGATCGGATCGCATCTGTTGTATTGTTTGCAATGCAGAACTGATACATTGCATTGCCCTAAATGCTGGCTATTGCATTGCTGCAAGAAGGTGGCTTCCCTCACCAGGGTGGCCTTCGTAGTGGCTGGTTTCTCCCTGCGGCTCTCCTTCGCTGACTCTTGGGTCATCAAGGCCTTCTTTTCCTGGGCCAAACAGCTTCAGTCAAACCTCCCTGATGCAGTTTCCCTCCAGCCGCTCGTCTCTGAGATCCTGAACGCTTCCCAATAACTGGAGATGCCTCCCAAATCTGCTAAGGCGGCCGCCAATGCAGTGATTATCTGCCATACCGTTGGGATCCGTTGTGGAATACTGGGTCCGCCTCCAAGAAGGCGAACGCAGCCCTTTTCCCTTTCCAGGTCGTCCTGGGCCAAATTTTTTGTTAAGGGCGTTGAGAAGCTTATCCCTGAGGCCACGGGGGAATAGATTCTTCCTCCCTCAGAGGCGTCCTATGTGTCAGCCGTTCTCCTGCTCCAGAAAGCTTCTTTCAAGTCCAAGGCTCCCTGGCGGTTCTGCACTAGGTCGTCCAGGTCTTCCTCTTCCTAGCCTCCTCGGCATGAAGTTTTTTCCCCTCTCTGGGCATCTCAAATGGCGGGACGTCTGGAGCCTGGGCCTGAGGCGGTGTCGTCCGGCTACTCCAGTTTTCGCTGGAGTCTCTTTGCCTTCGCTATGTCGGACAATCCAGGCTGTCTCCAATCTCCAGCGGCAGGGAGTCAGCGTCCCTGTTCCCGTTGCAGAGTGTATCTGGGGTTACTATTCTTACCTGTTCTCCATTCGCCTAGAAGGACGGCTTCCTCTGTCCCATCATGGACCTGAAAGGGCTACACAGGTTCTTCCATGCCTGCAGGCTCCGTTGTAGTCTATGCAGTCTGTGGTGGCATCCCTGGAGATGGGCGAATTCTTCGTCCATCTACATCATCTCACTGTGCCGTCAGCGGTTTCTTCGTTTTTGCTGTGGATCCTTGACCTTTCCAGTTGTCTCTCTCCCCTTCAGGCTGGCCTCTGCCACCGGGGGTTTTTTTCCCTCAGTGATGGCGTCTCTCATGGCCATCCTCTGCGCCAGAGGTGCTGCCGTGTTTTCAGACTTTGACGACCTCCTGGTGAAGCCCCTCCAGGTCAGACAATCTGACCAGCTTGTGGTTCACCTTGGATGTTCTTCGCCGGTTCTGCTGGCTCATCTATGAGGATGTCTCGTGTCCTCTAAGCACATGGAATCCGGGACATGATCCTCTGCTCGCTCCAGGGTGTGATTCTCCCTCCGGAGGCCAAGATCCTGAGTGTCCCACCTTTGGAGGTACTCTCCTTGCTGTCTTTGAATCGGCATGTGGGTCCTGCGCACGATCGCCTCAACCATCTAGGCTGTACCTTTCATTCACTCTGTCGTTCTCTCCTCTTGAAGATTACGGCCTGCTGGGACAAATCTCCGGACAGCCTCATCTGCTTGGTTCTCTTTCCACCTTGGTTCACTGAGAGATTCTTTAGTGTATATTCCTCCCCAGGAATTTCTCAAGGGAAGTCCTTCTTCCCCTCTGTTGGTAAGTGATTCCCACTGCCGCCAATTTCCCCGGCTGGGGAGTGGTTCTCGATGCTTTGATTGTTCAGGGCCTGTGGTCCAGGGCCGATTCCTCCCTCTGGTTCAACCTGCTGGATCCCAGGGCTATCTTATTTGCCCTTACTCCTTGGACCTCTCTTCTCCAAGGACATCTGTCACAGTCCAGACTGACCTCTCCTCCATGGTCGCCTACTTGAACCCTCAGCGTGGCACCAGGAGCCGTGCGGCCTTACTAGAAGCCTCACAATTTCTTCCTTGGGTGGAGCGCCTTGTTCCAGCTCTTTCGGTGGTCAACCTTTTTCCGGGTGGCAGACTACTTGAGTCGAGAAAATATTGCTCCGGGCGAGGGTCGCTTTATCTGCAGATCTTCCATCCACTGTGCTCCCGCTGTGGTGTGACAAACGTCGACATTTTTAGCCTCCGCCGGAACCACAAGGTCCCCGGCTAAATTGCCAGGTCTCTGGATCCTCGAGCCATCACCGCTGGCGCTCTTGTAAGTTCGGTTTTTCACTTCCTCTTCTCCCTTGGGTCCTCCAGAATCTCAAGACCAAGGGGGTTCAAGCTATCCTGGTGGCACCAGATTGGCCCTGCCGGGTCTGGTATGTGGATCTCATTTTCCTGTTGGCGGATGCTCCTGGCCTCTTCCTCTGCTGGTCGACCTGCTGTCTCAAGGACTGCTGTTCCTCCCCACCTTGACTCAGCTGCGTTCACGGCGTGGCTGTTCAATCCGAGGTTTGAGGCATCGTGGTTTTTTCGGAGTTTGTTATTCTAACATACTCAAGGCCCGGAAATTCCAGATAGCTTAGATCTGCCATCAAACGTGGAAGGCTTACGTCCACCGTTGGAAGAGTAACGATTCTCATCGGATCTTCTCCAGTCTGGTCTGGATCAAGGTCTTAGTCTTCTTTCTTTTTAAAAGACTTTCCTACAGGAGTGCCACTCTGTGCTTCTTTGGAACCCTTGGATCCGTGGGATCTTAACCTCATCTTTAAGGTGCTTCAGGTTCTCCCCTTCGAGCCTATGATATCCTTTTTTTTTTTTTGCCTTCTGTCCTGGTAGAATGAGTTTCTGGTGGCCATTACCTCCATCCGCAGGGGTCCCTAATTGGCTGCCCCTTTTTTTCGGCAGCCTCCCTTTCTGGTCCTCCACAAGGATAAGGTTTTCCTCTGTCTGCCACAGTCTTTTTTTCTTAGGGTGTTTTTCCTGCTTCCACTTCGAGGACTTGGCCTTGCCCTCCTTCTGCTCGGTCCCCAGGCGTCCACGTGAGTGCTTGCTCTTCCCTGCCCGGTTGTTGCCCGGGCAATTTGCGTGTATACTGTTCCTCACGGATCCTTTCTCTTGTTCGGACGCTTTGCTCATTCTCCCTGAGTGCCCTTGCCAGGGCCTGCCTGCTTCCAGAGCTCTCATCTTCCGATGGCTTTGGTCTGAGATTAGGGAGACCTATCGATTTAAGAGTACGGCTCTGCCTCCCGTGTGACGGCTCTCTCCTCTAGAGCTGTTGGAGTTCCCGGGGCCTCCGGCATCAGGCTTATGCTTCCCAGGTCTGTAAGTATCCCACTGGGCCTCCATCCTTTTTCTCTAAGTTTCTCCAGATTCATTCTGTGGCCTCTGCTGATGCCAATTTGGGTTGTAAGTTTCTGGAAGCGGTTGAGTATTACAGGTTTGCATGGCCGTGTTATTCCCACCCTCTGGGACTGCTTTAGGACATCCCATGGTGCTGTGTCCCCCAGTGAAGTAGACGAGAAAGTGGGATTTTTGTGTACTCACCGTAAAATCCTTTTCTCGTTGTATTCACTGGGGGACACAGATCCCTCCCTTGTTTTTTTCAGTGTTCCTGCCCGAACTGTGTTGGTTCCTTTTTGGGTTCAGGCATTGTTGGTGGTTGTTGGTTCCATGTTCCTTTGTGTCTCTCTCTCCTACTGCTACGGTACAAACTGATTCATGCACAGTGGCTGTGGCAGGGTATAGCCTGGAGGCGGAGCCAACAGCTTTTGCTTTTTCCTAGTGTCTTGTCTCCTAGTGACCAGGTCTATACCCACGGGCCCCGCCCCCCCCCCAAAAAAAAAAAAAAAGAGTTTTTTTTGAAGGCAAAAAAAAAACACCCTATAAAAACACACACAATATATTTTTTTTTTTTTTTTGCCTTACTTTTTTTTTGGTGGGGCCCCCAGAAAAACCACCAGTAGAACAGAGATCTACCTCCAAATGGTTATCTTCAAGATTAGATTGAAACCTGTTATTACCGTGTGTCTTTCCAGCAGACTCTTATCAAATAAGTTTTTGGATCTCTATGGTTTCTCTAGCCCTTCCCACTAGATGAATTCTGGGCTTTAATGACCAAGCAACTATTTTTGTCCCCCCCCCCCCCCCGTTGCATTCTCAGTGCAAAATATACGCAAATTATTTTTTTGTGAGATGATTTACACACTGAATTGTGCCATTGTGGAGTATATACAGTAATGGTTGGCCCCTATATTAATTATTATTATTGTTATTTTGGGTGTTTGTTGATATAGAATAATATGGACACAGCAATTCCACTATTGTTCTTTTTTGTGTTAGTATAAATTCCATGACCAATTGTAAGTCAATACAATTACAGAGATACCAAATTAATATAGTTTTTTTTATGTTTTACTACTTTTGAACAATGAAAAGCACTGTAAACTCTTCCTCGGGAGCATTTTTTTTTATTTTGCGTTTTTATTCCCCTCCTTCCAAAAGTCATCACTTTTTTTTCAGTTCATAATACCATGGCTAAATTTTACAGTGCGTAGCAAATTTTACTTCATAATGGTTTTCCATTTAATATTCTGTATGATTGTACTGGAAATGGTTTTTGGGACCCATTCACTCTTCGGGGTCTGCTTGCTGCCCCTTCCTTTCCTGATTGGTACACCGGCTTGAAGTTCAAAGCTCAGTGTTATCCTTTTGTGCTTCGTGTCGGTGTTGGTTTCTCTTGTGTCCCTTTCGTTTTGCTGCCCTTTTTTTTGTAAAACAACACCCCTCCTCTCAACCCTGAAATTTTTCTGTCTCCCTCAGTTATTAGATATATCAAATTGAAATCACTGTTCCACACCCCCAAATTGAACTAAAAATTCAAGATTAATGGGGTGCCCAAACTTTTCAATGGTATAGCGGTATATAATTATTATTATTGTTTTGGGTGGATATAGAAAAAAACCAGCAACTGCACTATTGTTCTTTTTTGTGTTAGTAAAAATTCCATGACCATTGTAAGTAAAAAAAAAAAAAAAAATAAATTCTTATGGGACAATGAAAAGCACTGTCCCCCCCCCCCCCCGTTTTTTTTTTTTTTTTTTTTTTTTTCCCCCCCCCCCCTTCACCACTTTTTTTTTTTTTTTGTTTTTTTTTCCCTGGGTTTTTTTTTGCGTGGAATTTTTTTTTTTATTGTGTCTTTTTTTTTTTTTGTGTGGTGTGCGGGGGGGGGGGGAAAAATTTAGGATGGGGGGGGGTTGGGGAAAAACTCCCCTTAACCGGGTTTCTTTTGGGCTTCGTTTTTATGGAAATTATTGTGCAGTCAAAATGATGTGTCACCTGTATTCTATGGTTTGGTACTATTACCAAAGTCATGATCCCAAATTCATATAGTTTTTTTTATGTTTTAACTGCTTCAAAAAATATTTGGCATACTCTGATACCTGTAACTTTTTTATATTTCCTTATATAGAAATGCATAAGGCATATTTTTTGCAAGACAAGGTGTACTTTTTATTTATACCATTTTTGGGAATTTCTATTGTTTTGATCGCTTTTTTATCGAAATTTTGGTTCGGCTCTTTTGATTTTTTTTTTACCTAGCATTCGCTGTATGGGAAAAAATATTTGTATAAGTTATTTATTAAGCAAAATGCATCAGAATTCTGGCATATTTTGCACAAAAAAAACTGTTTAGCATGCTGTGTGCCACATTTATCAAATGTTTTTGACACTTTTTAGACACCTTTCCAACTTGACCGAAAATGGGCTGTGGCCTAGTGGGAAACAGGCGTGGCTTATCTGTAAAGGGGGATGGGCTAACTTGCACCTCTGTGCAACAAAAAATGCACCACAAGTGCATCAAGAATTTTTAAGCCAACTAATAGTAAGTAGATAGTCTAAGAATACACCATATTTATGAAACAGCAGAAGACACTTTGATAAATCTTGTGCTGTTTAAGATTGACTAGTCTGAGTTTGCACTAGTTTTAGCTAGTTTTAGTCTAGCTTTTAGACAGTATAAGTAAATCTGGATCATTGTCTAGCTAGTCTTACCAAATTATCAAATACTTTTATCTATCCCTTTTAATTGCTCTTTTTTTTGTATGTCTTGATATGATATAAATGAATAATTTGTATTTGACTCATTAGCATATATACTGCACAGCAGCAATTTTGCAATCTTACATGGTTTATTGCCCTTTGAATAATGTCTATTATGTCTAGTAAATTTTTATAATGGCAATATTATATTATAATATTATTTGATAAACAGGTTTTTTTTTTACTTATAAATGTCATATAACTATACATTTTTATAAAATTTCTTATCTACATAAGGATAAAATCACAAATTTATTTCAAACCCTTGCAACACTGCAAATTAGAAATCCACACAAAATAACACATGAAAATCATGAGAGGTGAATAAAAATGGATTCTTTATCGAATCACTGTTTAAAAATAGGCAACTGTGATAATCACACCAACACAGGATACAAATTATCTCATGTTAGCTATAGTAATCAGCTTCACACATATCACATAATGCATTAACAGAAGGCTTAACATAAGCACCGGAGCCCACCATTGGGGCCCGGCAAACGCAGTTCTCACTGCGCTCTCTGTGCATTTCTATTTAGGTATCTGTGTGTGGAGTTATCCCCAACCTCTGCTAAGTCTACTGAGGTACCCTGATATCATATGGGGAAACGCGTAGAGACATTTAGAGACGTTTATAGAGAGATCTGGTTGTACTGACTCGTAATTGTATCATATGCTAAATAGCATGCGAATAGACACATAATTTAGGCATACCTGTGCCTGGTATTTGGACACGTACATTAGTAGACTCCAGATATTAGGATTTGGGAACTTTGCTCTATTTGTTTAGACAGTGTAGATGCGGTCTGTTAATTATTACACCTGATAGGAAGTGAATATTATAGATCCTATATTCTACTCTTTTCATGTAGAACGGCACAGAAACTTTGGTCAATTGTCTCATATATAAGGCCATTTAACCCCTCTATCAAGGATATTGTGAACTGACACGAATTTCTTAACAACATAGTTGTGACGTACTGGTTAATGGGAATAAGTCTTTTATATATTTAGCAATAAAAGTTATATTTTAATATTAATATTTTCTATACCACCACATTCCGCTTTGTATTGTATAATAAGTGACTGTAATTTTACATTTAGAGTAATTATTGACAATTACAGAAAACCTATCATTAGTGTCACACTGCCCAAACCACAGGCAGTATAAAATACAAGCAGGCTCCAACTTTGCAAAGTACTATAAGGCCCAGGGAGAACTGTTTGCTGGGCATCTATCTTCAGCTGGTCCTTGCCTGGTTCAGCTTGATTGCTAGGCCTCTCTCTATATGGAAATATCAATCATGCCTGCCTAAGAGAGCTGTCCAATGATGACATCTTCCCATGCCTTGTTCTTTTAAAAATGGGGAAGGGGCTTGGAATTTTTCAAGCCCTGCACTCTTAAATGCTGGTGTAAAAAGCTGCCAAGCAGAGATTTGCAACTTTTGAACTCATTTGTAGAGATGGGGAAACTTTCAAGATTTGTTTCATTTCAGGTTTGGATGACTCAGGTCCAAGATTCAATTTGTGTCAAGCAAGTTTGGTTAGAACCACATTTTAAAATGGCTTAAAACATAGTATAGAACACTCTTATTGCTCCTAGGAACCTATCTATTTAATTTCTAGCTCTCTAAGGCAAACCCGTAGACATATTTATGGAAAAATGGATGGTAAGCAGTGGATACAAATCCGAGTTTAACCATACACTACGCTCCCTCTCACTTTTGCATATTTTAACCTTTAGACAACTCCAAAAATTATCCTTTTATTGGGGAAAGGTGTCTTCTTGTGGTTTTTTAGACACATGTGGTGGTTATAGTGCCAAAAGCAATGGTTTTGTAGAAAAATTAGCCCATTTTGATGACTTGTAAGTGCTACAGACTTGTTGATATTTAGGAGACAAATTTGTGGCTGTGAGCCACTTGAAAAGTGATAAAGAATTGGCTTTAATGGTACGGGCGCGTGGCCAGCTGGAGATGGCCAGGGCCCAGCACCACTCTTATAGTGGCCTGGGAAAGCCTTACTTCCCGACCGCGATACATATTGTTAATGGAAAGGATCCCGGCAACATGCCAATAGATGTCAGCCCAGGGGAAGTGACTAAAAATAAAAAAAATACTTATACTCACCTCTCCTTGGTTTCTGACAGTCCACATCATCCAATCCGGGGTTCTTCCGGCCTGTGACTGAGGTCACGCACCCAAGAAGTCACTGCTGGGGCCTGTGATTGAGCTCCAGAGGTCACATAGGGCGCACCGTATCATAATGTCACCGCTGAGGCCCAATCACAGGCCAAAAGAGGACCAAAAAAGATGCCGAAGAGAGCCAGGAGAGGTGAGGCAAGGTACAGTGGCATGCAAAAGTTTGGACACCCCTGGTCAAAATGACTGTTATTGTGAACAATTAAGCAAGTTGAAGATAAAATGATCTTCAAAAGGCATAACATTAAAGATGACGCATTCCCAATATATTTTTGGAAAAAAAAAATTATTTTCATATTTTACATTTTCAAAATAACAAAAAGTTAAAATGGCCCAATGCAAAAGTTTGGGCACCCTGTATAGTTAGTACCTAGTAGAACGCCCTTTGGCAAGTATCACATCTTGTACACACTTTTTGTAGCCAGCCAAGAGTCTTTCAATTCTTGTTTGAGGGATTTTCATTCATTCTTTCTTGGAAAAGTCTTCCAGTTCGGTGAGATTCCTGGGTTGCCTTTCATGCAATGCTCTTTTGAGGTCTAACCACAGATTTTCAATGATGTACAGATCAGGGGACTGTGAGGGCCATGGAAAAAACCTTCAGCTTGCGCCTTTTTAGATAGTCTATGGTGGATTTTGACATGTGTTTAGGATCATTATCTATTTATAGAAGCCATTCTCTTTTCAATTCACCTTTTTTACGGATAATGTTATGTTTGCTTCAAGAATTTGTTGAAATTTCATTGAATCCATTCTTCCCTCTACACGTGAAATGTTGCCCGTGCCATTGGCTGCAACACAGCCCTAAAGCACTATTGATCCATCCCCATGCTTAATGGTTGGAGAGATGTTCTTGTCCTGAAATTCCGAGTGTTTTTTCTCCAAACATACCTTTGATCATTGTGGCCAAACAGTTCCATTTTAACCTCATTGATCCACAGGACTTGTTTCCAAAATGCATCAGGCTTGTTTAGATGTTCTTTTGCAAACTTCTGACACTGAATTTTATGGTGTGGGCTCATGAGAGGTTTTCTTCTGTTGACTCATGTAGTCCATATTTGTGCAGGTGTCGCTGAACAGTAGAACCACAACTCCAGAGTCTGCTAAATCTTCCTGAAGGTATTTTGCAGTTAAGCGGGGGTTCTGATTTGTCACTCTAGCAATCCTACGAGCAGCTGTCTCTGAAATTTTTCTTGGTCTTCCAGACCTTATCTTGACCTCCACTGTTCCTGTTAACTGCCATTTTTTAATTACATTTTGAACTGAGGAAAGGGCATCTTGAAAACGCTTTGCTATCGTCTTATAGCCTTCTCCTGCTTTGTGGCCCTCCACCATTTTCATTTTCAGAGCGCTAGGCAGCTGCTTAGAAGAACCCATGGCTGCTGTTTTTTGGCACAAGGTTAGAGGAGGCTGGGTATTTATAAAGCTGTAAAATTTGCATCACTTGGCTTTTCGTAATGATGATAGTGTACAACCCATAACTCTAACTGGCTAATGAAGGTCTGAGACCTTGGGCAAAGTTATCTGAGCATATTATACTGTGTGGGGCCCCTTCACTATTCACATCTCACGCCATCTGTTTTATAGCACCCTTACAGTATTATTACAGGCAGTAATAACATTGCATGGTGATTATAAAACAGAAATATAAAATAGTGAAGGAGCCATGGCACTCACAAAAGCAACACAGTACCTTCAAACAGTTGATCACCAGGGTCCCCAGGTGTTGGACCCACACTGATCTCATAGATCTCTTAGACTGTTAGGACCATGCAGATTGGCTGTGTCCCACAGCACGCAGCTCCCAGTACTGTTTACACGCCAGGCTCTTTGCTGCTCACTCACCATATTCTTGATAACTGCAGTTGTGGGTATGAAAGCTGTATCCTTTTCAAGTATCTGAGATACCGCTGTAACACACGGCAGCACTGTGGCTCAGTGGTTAGCACTGCAGCCTTGCAGCGCTGGAGTCCTGGGTTCGAATCCTGCCAAGGACAACATCTGCAAGGAGTTTGTATGTTCTCCCCGTGTTTGCGTGAGTTTCCTCCAGGCACTCCAGTTTCCTCCCACACTCCAAAGACATACTGATAGGGAATGCAGATTGCGAGCCCTATATGGGACAGTGACTGACAATGTCTGTAAAGCGCTGCGGAATATGATGGCGCTATATAAGTAAGCATAATAAATAAATAACACATGTAACCGTCACTATCAAGTTCAAATGTTTGCACCAGGGCCCACAAGACTTTAGTTACGCCACTGCCTGTATCCTTGTATGGGATGGGAGCATATGCCACATCAACTTTGTGTTGGCGAAGTGATAATTCACAAAGTTTCAAGAAAAATTTGGGGCACACAATCAGCATTCCTGGCCTGCCAGCGGAAAAGTTAGAATATCTTCTGAAATGGAAAGGATTCTTCATTCTGACAACAACACTTGGGAGGCAGAAAAGAGCCTAGATTATCCTACCGGTTATCCCTATATGGCATAGGAGCTGATGCCATATGTTGTGTTGGCGGTGTGACAATTTACAAAATTTCAAGAAACCTGGCCTGCTAGCTGAAAAAGATAGAATATCTTCTGAAATGCAAAGCATTCTGACCCTGAAAACAACACTTGGGAGGCAGAAAAGTACCTGGATTATCCTGCCGGTTATCCCTGTACATCAACATTGTATTGACAATGAATGAAGAAAATGAATATTAGCCCAGTTGGTCAGTTCTATAGACCATAGTTCAGATGCTACAAACATCCGGTCATGGGAGTAAATCCATTGGTGTAATATCCAGAGCAGTAGGGCTGGCGTGCCTTCAAATTGGGTAACCGCAGGGTCTGTGAGGAAGCTTTAGAGTGGTGTCTCTGTTATACAGCCCTGATTCTTCACCAGAGACACCACTCTAAAGCGTTCTCACAGGAGTTCCATAGAACTGACCGACCGGGCTACTATTAATTTTTTTTCTACGCATCATATGTACAATTGTCTGATGAAGGGTGATAATCCGAAATGTATTTATGTACACCATTAAAACATTAATAAGAAGCATAACCATTTTTGGAGTTCTAATTCCTTTATTTTACCAACTGCAACTTCTTGAGGCTAAAGCCTCACATAGCGGGCCACAGCTAAAAAGCACTGCGGGAAAAAACGCGGTGGAAACACATTGCGGTTTTTCCCACTGCACTTTTCAAAGAAAGTCCACAGAGTTTTCCTCTACAAACTTTCTGCTTCAATTATACTTATAGGGAAACCACCAGCATTTCCATAGGTGTAATTGACATGCTGCAATATCCAAAAACGTGACGGTTTTGGAAATCGCAGCATTTCATCTGCAGAGGTATTTTTCTGCAATGTGTGGATGGGATTCGATAGAATCCCATCCACTTTGCAGGGACTGTAAATCGCTGCGGTTTTTGCGGCCCTAAAAAGTTGTAAAAATTGTTGCAAACACACTGCAGTAAGTTGGATGCACCTAATTTATACACACAAATGTGCAACATTTCATAAATTAGGCACCAATTATGCTAACACAGACTCCATCGACACTGATTATAAAGTCCCCTAAGGCTCCACGTAGCGTCCCGCAGCGCTTTTTACACAAAGTTCACAGAGGTTTCCTCTGCGGACTTTCTGCTTCAGTTATACCTATAGGGAAACCGCTGGCATTTCCGTAGGTATGATTGACATGCTGCAATTTCCAAAACCGCAACGGTTATGGAAATCACGGCGTGTGTGCAGCGCGTATTTTACCACACTGTTTAGATGGGATTCACTAGAATCCCATCCACTACACAGTGGGGGTTATTTATCAAATGCACCTCTTTTTGCTAAAATTTTGCAACGTTGCGCCTTTTGTGAGTTCTTTCTATTTCTGGCGTGATTTACTAATCAGGCGCAAGCTGTTGATAAATTCCATGCACATGTCCTCGCCATGTGTCTTGCGCAGACACAGAACAGAATAGTATTTTAAGAAGCAGAAACAAGTGACTTCTTTGGATCTGCAACGATGGCTTCAAATCCATCCAGCTTGTCCAATGTAGACAGCTCCTCCTCTGATTTTTCTGTCTCAGAGCAAACTTTGCCCATCAAATCCAAAATGAAAAAGAAGAGTGTGGCCAGGTGTGCCGCAGCCTCTGCCCCCTTCTAGCTACGCCTCTGCTCTGCATTCTTGATGCAGCCTGCAGCCATGCTATTATGCACTTGAGTTGGCAATGAATTTAAGGATTTGACACAAGTAATTTAATATGATTTATAAAATTGATGTAAATGTTAAGTCTGCTAACTTTGCATAGCTTTGTGTGTGTCTTATGCTTCTGCAATTGTGTCCTGTAGTCTGCACTGTTTTGTATGTGACTCCCAGAGTGGAGAGATGCCTCTATTTATGAGCCTTTTTTAAAAAAGGTGCAAATAATAAATCCGGTGAACACATGTTCGCCTAGCAAGCCACTCCTACTTTTCTCGCCAAAATCACAAAGTGGCAGATAGGGAATTCTCACATAGAAAAAAGGCGAAAATACTTCATAAATCCGTCAAAAAAGGCGCAAGAAAGGCGCAGCTCACGCCAAAATCAGGCGCAAACACGTTGATAAATGTGTCCCAATGACTGTAAAACTATTCATGCTGCGTGCGGCCCTGGCCTAATGAGAAATTTCCAACTATGTTTACTCAGAAGCACTGTGGCATTTCAGATAAAGCATAGTTCTTTGTAATGGGGAGCATGTCCCTATTTCATGCTGCTCCTGTTTTGGACGACTTGCAACTGCTGTTAGGTTTCCTTTAAAGATCATTCCCAGGTCCCAGGTAAAGTGTATTACTATTTCTTTATTGTCTCCAGCAGCAGACATCAGAGAACAATTTGGCTGCTCTCATACACAGATTATAAAGTATTCTGTCTACAGTATATTAACAGGATCTCCCAAACACTAATCTAATGTGTATAAACTGTATAATTTAGACACTATTACTGGCTCCCCCCAAATATGATTTGACCATGCACACAGCACAAACTGCACACCCATAAGTAGTGATTGAGAAAACTATTTGAGATGACAGGAGCACCTAGGCAACCAGTCTATATTAATATATGTGAAAGTGAGAAAATTGCAGGGATCCTGGTTAGTTAAAAATTGTCATATACCACTGAACTGTACTGGCTTTTTGATATTTACATATACAAATGCAGCATCAATTTTTATTGGCACTGACTATAAATTTACTGCAACACCAGGACATTATTTAGAGGGGTTTTCCGGGCAAAAAATATTTTTTTTAAAAAAGGTCTGTTAGTGCTATTAATGGGTTAATAACTGCACCCAAATAACTTTAGCAGTATTTTGAGTGATTTCTGGGTTTCTCTGGAAATGCCTGGCATCTTTTGCATTTGTTTACATGGCTTAGCTTCCTACTGGCTTAGCTAATGTAATGCATTATGATAGTTGTAGGCTCTCACACTATCTCCCTCTCACTCCTCCCCCTCCGTCTCTAACACCCCCCTCCCTGTCTCCCTAGCTATCCCGCCCACTACTAGCCCTTCCCAACTAACTCAGCCCACCCCCTACCCCATTATAGTTACCTGTCTTGTTCCTGTACAGACTTCCTTCTGCGAGGTACAGCTCCTCCTCTTTTGTGACTTTGCCAGCGCCTGCGCAGCAGTCCCGACACTGTGCTTTAGCCTTCACTCCATCTCTACTGTGCAGGCGTGGGTGGCTAATTTGGGCTTCCATGCTTGCGCAATAGAGATGGAGTGTCGGCTTTAGTGTAAGCACTCTCAGGCACTTGAACTGAAGTAGGGTTATGTAATTGAGGTCAGGTAACTCAATTTGCAGTCCAACCTGTATGTATATACTGTATGCTGTGAACACAACACTCTTGCTCTTCTTCTACTTGTCACCAGAAACTCTGAGGGCCAGTTATTCACTACAGGGAGACGAACATCTATAGTCTCCTGGATAAAAGTTGATATAATCACCTCTCACTGTCCCAACATGGCTCCTCAACAGCTGCCACTGGTGCTTTATCACTCTGCCCTCTAACTCCTTCCCTTCAGCCCTTTCTCAGTTGTTCCACTAACATAGAGAACACACACAGAGGGAACAGGCACGGTGACACGGGGAACACAATCCACGATACCGCAGATAGCAGGCACATAAAGACATTTATAAATGATATAGAGCAGGGGTCAGCAACTCCCGGCTTGGCACGCAAGGCTTATTTCCATGGCACGACAGCGGAGTCCTCACCCAGCAGTTTCGATTGGACCAAACACAGCCGAAACGAAAATGCTATTATTATACTCGGGTCTCTTCAGACCCCAAACTATAATAAGCGGAGGCTCAGGAGAAGTTATGAAACATAAAAAACAATGTTGCTCACCTTGTTCAGTGCGCTCCACAGCCGCTCTGTGCCCTGTAGGCACTTCTGACAGCTGATAGGTCTTCAGGGGTCACATCTGGCGTCATTACGCATAATGACGCGACGTAACCCCAGAGACCGTGGTCGCTGACTACAGGCAGAAGCGCTAGAAGAAAATAGAGCGTCTGCGGAGCGCAGGGAACAAGAAGAGTAACATTGTTTTTAGGTTTGTTACCTGTCTTGTCCCTCCACTTATTATACTTTGGGGTCTGAAGAGACCCCACAGTATAATAATAGCTAGTGAGCGGCGACAATTGGAATATTATAAAAGTTGGAATATTATACAGTGTGCAGGGGCCACTATGGGATATAATACTGTGTGCAGGGTCCACTATGGGATATAATACTGTGTGCAGGGGCCACTATAGGACATAATACCATGTGCAGGGACCACTATGGGACATACTCTGTGTGTAGGGGCCACTGTGGGACATTAAGCCATGTGAAGGGGCCGCTGTGGGACATAATACCATATGCAGGGATCGCTATGGGACATAATACCATGTGCAGGCGCCGCTATGGGACATAATACCATGTGCAGGAACCGCTATGGGACATAATACCGTGTGCAGGGACCGCTATGGGACATAATACCGTGTGCAGGGACCGCTATGGGACATAATACCGTGTGCAGAGGCCGCTATGGGACATAATACCTTGTGCAGGGGTTGCTATGGGACATAATACCTTGTGCAGGGGCTGCTATGAGACATTATTCTGTATAACGGTGTGTTTTTGCACAGAAAACTCAGGCATTTTTTTTTGTGGAAAAATGCACCATGTGAATGCAGTTTTACATCGTAGTAAAAGTTCCAGTGGCCTAAGAATATAGCTGCATCCAGATACACAGTGTGTTTCCACCATAAGGATGCTGCCATACGGTGCTCCTGGACACATACATTTACCACTAATTGCGGGATGCACATGTACTTTCATTGCTTCCAACTGGAAAGTACAGGTGCGTCCCAGGAAGCGCATGTGTCCTAAAGCATCTTGTGGCAGCACTTCTGTGTTATGGTTTGCAGTGTATAACTTTAGTTTAGGGGTTGTCAGACTTACAATTATTGCTCGGCAATAAGAGTACTTCATCTTTGATTTTTTAATTAAAATCGGCATGCCGAACAAAAAAGGTTGCCTACCCCTGATATAGAGCATATTCTCTTACAACTTTATGTTTTTTTTTTGTTATCCTTGCCACTTTTCAGAGCAGAGGATGGGGGTGAGCGAAGAAGCAGGGTCATCATAGCCTGCCAGATTAATCATAATTTACTTCAGAAAACTGAAATTAATCATGGCTGATATGTACGCCTGCTCAAAGCTGGCATATATTTCCCTTTCTACCAAATGGACTGGACTGCTGTGAGATGTATCAAATTTATAGGAGGTAGTGTTGTGCAAATCCGTTGAAGTTTGGGTTCGACGCGCACCTGAACTTGACCCGAACTGAAACCCGAACCCCATTGAAATCAATCAAACTTTTTTTTTTCTTTACTTTTTAGTGATGTCCCGTGGCATCCAAGGGGTTAAAACCCCTGAGTGGAGCCGAGATTAAGAGCAGAGTGTTAGCTGTCAGTTACAGCTAACACCCGCTCCCGATGCCGCCCGCGGCTTTCAGTTTCAATGACAAACACCTAAGATGTTGCGGTCGCTATTGTCCGTGGCATCTTAAGGGTTAAACAGCGGGGATCGGTGTTATCTGTTGCAGCAGGAGCCTGGCTGTCAGATACAGCTGAGCTCCCATGGTGATCACACGGGCTCTGCTTCTGAGCACACTCGATCTCCATCACGTACGTGTACGTGGGGATGCGGTAACTACCCACATTTTCCCACGTACATGTACGTGACAATGTGTGAAGGGGTTAAAGCTGGTTGATTGGCTGCTCAGCAGTCAATCAACCAGCATCAGGGATTAGCTGACGTTTGGGGTCGGGTTTGGGTACCCGAACGCTCGAAGTTCGGCACGGACTCGAACTGTGCAGTTCAAGTTCGCTCAACACTAATAGGAAGCTGTAGCTGCTGTGATCAGCTCCTGTGGTAGGCTATTCCACAGATTCATAGCCCTAACAGTGAAGAAGCCTTGATACTTCTAGAGATTAAGACTGGATGATGATGGCATGGTCAAGAGATTTTATTGGCCAACTTCAAAATGCTGCACTCAAAACTGCACCTACTTTTGCTCAGTATTCATCAACCCAGGGAGCGGCAGTGCTAACAGTCAGAAAATCACATTTTTAAAGAATTTATTTGCAAATTATGGTGGAAAATAAGTATTTGGTCAATAACAAAAGTTCATCTCAATACTTTGTGATATATCATTTGTTGGCAATGACAGAGGTCATTTTCTGTAAGTCTTCACAAGGCTGGCACACACTGTTGTTGGTATGTTGGTCCATTCCTCCATGCAGATCTCCTCTAGAGCAGTGATGTTTTGGGGCTTTCGCTGGGCAACACGGACTTTCAACTCCCTCCAAAGGTTTTCTATGGGGTTGAGATCTGGAGGCTGTCTAGGCCACTCCAGGACCTTGAAATGTTTCTTACAAAGCCACTCCTTATTTGCCCTGGCGGTGTGCTTGGGATCATTGTCATGCTGAAAGACCCAGCCACGTTTCATCTTCAGTGCCCTTGCTGATGGAAGGAGGTTTGCACTCAAAATCTCATGATACATGGCCCCATTCATTCTTTCATGTACACGGATCAGTCGTCCTGGTCCCTTTGCAGAGAACCAGCCCCAAAGCATGATGTTGCCACCCCAATGCTTCACAGTAGGTATGGTGTTCTTTGGATGCAACTCAGCATTCACTCTCCTCCAAACACGACGAGTTGTGTTTCTACCAAACAGTTCTACTTTGGTTTCATCTGATCATATGACATTCTCCCAGTACTCTTCTGTGACATCCAAATGCTCTCTAGCAAACTTCAGATGGGCTCGGATATGTACTGGCTTAAACAGGGGGACACGTCTGGCACGGGAGGATCTGAGTCCCTGGCGGCGTAGTGTGTTACTGACGGTAGCCTTTGTTACGTTAGTCCCAGCTTTCTGCAGGTCATTCACTAGGTCCCCCCGTGTGGTTCTGGGATTTTTGCTCACCGTTCTTGTTATCATTTTGTCCCCACAGGGTGAGATCTTGCGTGGAGCCCCTGATCGAGGGAGATTATCAGTGGTCTTATATGTCTCCCATTTTCTAATTATTGCTCCCACAGTTAATTTCTTCACACCAAGCTGCTTGCCTATTGCAGATTCAGTCTTCCCAGCCTGGTGCAGGTCTACAATTTTGTTTCTGGTGTCCTTCCACAGCTCTTTGGTCTTCACCATAGTGGAGTTTTTAGTGTGACTGTTTGAGGTTGTGGACAGGTGTCTTTTATACTGATAACAATGTCAAACAGGTGCCATTACTACAGGTAATGAGTGGAGGACAGAGGAGCCTCTTAAAGAAGATGTTACAGGTCTGTGAGAGCCAGAAATCTTGCTTGTTTGTAGGTGACCCAATACTTATTTTCCACCATAATTTGCAAATAAATTCTTAAAAAATCAGACCATGTGATTTTCTGGATTTGTTTTCTCATTTTGTCTCTCATAGTTGAGGTCTACCTATGATGTCAATTACAGGTCTTTCTCATCTTTTTAAGTGAGAGAACTTGAACAATTGGTGGCTGACTAAATACTTTTTTTTCCCCACTGTGTGTGTATATATATATATATATATATATATACATATATATACATACATAAAGATAGCTAGATAGATGATAGATAGCTCTGTATAATTGACAGAACACCCTTATTCTAATACACAGTTCCAAATTGCATTCTTTCTTTCACACAACCATAGAGTTTGATGCTTAAATTCCTACAGTACAGACACCACTGGAAAGAGCTTACGCGCTCACTGAAGATGGAGCTATAATTTAGCTAAGTGAGAGCTGTATAAATTTGTATGCAGTAGGCTTCTACTTATTTTGAGGCCATATTTCCCACTGTCACAGTTCTATTGTTCGGCATGAGTGGGGCTGCCACAAACACTTGTTTAAAGCGTAAATAAACGTTCAGTTTTTATTTATTTATTTTTTTGGCAGTATTTTATTAACAATTTTTAGCTTCTTTCTTTGAAATCATACACTTCTTTATTATTTCTTTTATATCTCTCTTAAGAGCTAAAATTTGTACACTGCTAGGTGGGAGGGGTGGCCTCTTGTTCCATGCATTAGACTCCAAATTGTGTCAGATGCTGTCAGAAAATCAAAAGTTGTTTGACCGTTTAGCTACACTTTAATAGCACCCTATAGAAATGGAAGTTTAGTTATGATTGATTTTTGAGAACATCAAAGCAAATTTTACTATTAGGCTCAGGCCCCATGTTGCAGAAACGTAGCGCTTTTGGCTGCTGTGGAAACGCTGTGGGAAAAAACACTGTATTTTAAAGTACCAACAAAGTGAATTAGATTCTCGCTATACTCATCCATACATTGTGAAAAAAAGAGCTGTGGAAAAGCTGCTTTTTCAAAAACGCAGCGTGTTAATTTTAGCTACAGAATTGCAAGAATGTTCTCTATAGATTTAATAGGGGAAGAAAAAAGCAGCAAAAACTCAAACAGTTTTGACAAATGTGGCCCTTATATAAATGTTCTGTTGAAAACATGACATCTGCAGGTTGATAAAATTAAGGAAGCCAACAGGCTGTCATTCTAGCAAACCCAGTCCAGTCTATAAATCAGCCTATAATTCATTGGGTCTGCTGCAGGGGATATGTATGGCTCACTGTAGCCACAATCAATTGTTATCAACAGTTTTTGAAGCCACACCACCATGGTCTATATTTATTATGTGTATACCTAGTTCAGTAATAATAGTTGGAAAGACTCTTTATTTTTTCAAAATTGCAAGATATTATACATTACATGTGTTAGTAACATTTACAAAATGTAAACAATCGTATTTCTCAAACTACACAGTATAAGACCGGGGCCCTACGTGGTGTAAACAAAAAAAAAAAAAAAAAACGTAGCATTTTACAAAATGGATGCGATTCTAGCAAATCCCATCCACAGGTTGCAGAAAAACACGCACAGCGGAAATGCTGGGTTGTTTTTTGGAAATCGCAGCATGTCATTTCTACCTACGGAAATGCTGGTGTTTTCGCTATAGGCATAATTGAAGAAGAAAGTCCGCAGAGGAAAACTCTGTGAACTTTCTGTGAAAAGCGATGTGGGAGAAACTGCGATGCATTTGTGCCATTGTTTTTCCCATAGCTCTTTTTCTCTGAAGCCCGCTACGTGGGGTCTTAGCCTAACACTATATGTTCTATATATTTGTGTGGATTTCCTCTCACACTCCAAATACATAGTGATAGTGAACTTAGATTGTGCACCCAATTTAGGACAGTGAGTGATGGCAATATCTGTAAAGTAAACTATTAACACGTCTATTTTTGAAAGCATTCTTACTTTGCAGCATTTTTTCACACCTGTTTAAAGCTCTTGCACAGAGGTCTTTCTCTCTCTCTTCTCTCTCTCTCTCTCTCTCTCTCTCTCTCTCTCTCTATATATATATATTTATATATGAAATGGATTACATAAGTGGAGTCATCTGCAGTCATCTTCCTCTGTGCACAATCATCTACCTGACAAGTGGGTTGAGACGCAGTGTATCAGCAAAATTATCACAGTTCTGTGCCATATCTGAAGATGAAAATAAAGGAATCTCTAGAGAAATTGTTGCTCTGGAAACAAGCATTCACACTGATGCTGAATCTTCAAGGCACACCTTTAGAGATAAGTGGCAGAAGCATAAATTATTTTCAAGTTCGGCATAAAACTACTAAAAGGATTCTTAATATCATGTGCTATCACCATATCTTGCTCTAAGAACAGTGTTTAAATCTAAAGTAAAACATGTATTTTAGCATTGCCTTACAGAGGCTATAAAAGATAGATACAATTTACACTGCATCTGCTTTCACACTTTCAGAAAGTAAACGGAGCAATGTGACGTTGTTTTCTTCTGTGACCTCATGGAAAAAAGTAAAAACTCATGGGAAAAAAAAGGAACACATAGAAGAGTGGATTTCACTAGAGATAGTTTCTCCCTAGAGTGACTGCTTTAAAACAAATACCACACTCACTGCCGCAGAAATATACAAATGTTTATGTATGAGGTTGTTTTTGACCACATCAACCCTCACCACTCTAAACATTGGATAAGGGATGAAAATAGGATGATTTTATACATTTTCTGCTGGATATCTCTGATATAAATTGTAAAATGTTTGAGAGAAATTTGAGATCTTTGAAAACTGGAACAATTCTGACTATCCCAATCTGGAATGAAGCTGTCAATTGCTTGAGTTGACTCAGTGAAAGAAATACAGGGAAACTCACGCACGTACCAACTATGCCCATCTTTCTCCTTTTTGTTCCTTTGAACTTCATTGCTCAACCAATAAATTAAGAAATGACAGAAGCTGGAGTGCTGCTATTTCATGGAAATGGTATTTTCTCAACTTCTTCATCTCTGCAGGTACAAGTTCTCTTAGCTTTAATGAATGATATAGGCTTCCTTCACACGACCATACTTTTGATCTGCAGTTGGGGATCCACAATTGTGGATCAAAGTACGGACACATGTGTTTCTATGGACCAAGACACATGACCGCAATTTTTGCGGCCGTCTGTCAATGCTGTATTCAAAAACCTCAAATTATGAAGCATGTCCTATTTTTGCACGCATTTGCGGCACATACAAGTGTACGGAATAATATAAGTAATTTGCGGGTCCATGATTGCAGATGACATGCAGACATATTTTTTGAGGATTGCGGATCAGTGTTTCCAGATAGTAAAAACCACAACGGTCATGTAAAGGAGACCTTAATGATATGAAAACCTATACTAGATACATACTACTGCAAACTTACGAAGGAACGTTTATCAAGCCTGCTCTCATATAAACTATGGATATTTCCTCCAGCTCTTCCATATATCCTGCTGTTAAGAAGATTGTTTACTCAATTTCTTATTTCTTGTTTTGTAACATCAACAGGACCTCCTCTTTAAGTTATTGAAGTAGACATTTCTACATCTCTGCACATTATATCATTACATCTACCTATGTGTCTGTCTTTCTATCTATTCAAATCACAGCATACTGTAAATTCTGTATATAGTAACACATTGTACAGGAAACTGTGGACACTTAAAAAAATGAGGTCATGGACCAGGTACTTTTATACAGGTTCTGAAACTCCAAAGTGACCTAATACTTTTTATAATACACATCTCAGAGCATCTCTTTGAAGAGAAAATAGGAGCTTTTTTAATCTACTTATTGACAGTAGTTGAGGTGAATATTACAGTGACTATCAAAGTTAGACACAGTTTCCTGCCACATAGCACCAACCACAGAGTTCTTTATGCAGTGCACACACCAGCATGGCCCTTACAGTGCCAAAAACAGTGTGCTACTGCACAGTACCAGCAGCAATTTCCCATCAGTGTATGTAGAATGCCTATGGAAAATTATCCTTACTCTAACAAATTAACCAATTTCCAGGTCAGAATAAAATAGTCTTTACAATTTTTTTTGTATTGGAAAGTTCATCTCACAGTATGACTTAACAATTGTAATGACATGTTGAGAGATGTTGTTTTACAAGTGAGAAAAGAACCAGACATTATGTCATCATGGAGACCTTATGAGTGGCCACAGGATTGATGAGATGCATTCCGTGACACACAGGTGACATCTTGGTTACCACCCTGAATGCTTCTGAAACACACTCCGCTACAAGAAAATTATAACTCTACATGCTTTGCCCTTGGATATATTTGCACATGCTGTGCCATCTGAAAATATCATGCCATAAAATATGTCACCTGAAAATAGCATTACCCATTGTGACCCCTAAAAATGAGCCCACACACCATGCCCCTGAAATTAGTAATATACATTGTTCTTCTTAAATAACATCTCTTGTACTCCCTGAAATGAATACTAATATACACTGTGCCCCTGAAATGAATAATTGTCACTCTGCTCCGTGTAATAAATATTAATAGCCACTGTGCCCCCTACATAATAAACACTACTGTGTCTGCTGAGATAAATAATGACTATGGCGCCTCCTGAATTAAATAATATTGAAAAATGTGTCCTCTGGAATAATTATTTGCCACATGAACAAACTCACGTGTCCCAGTTCCAATGCTGATATGCAGGTCAGGCCTCTTCTGGCTAGGCCTGGCTAATGTGGAAGTGACAAAGAGGGCATGGCACAGAAGAAGTGCCAAATGGCAAAACAGGAAGTCGTGGGTTTCTTTGCACCTACCAGAACTTCATGAATCAATTTCAATTCCCCCAAAAAATAACTACAAAGCCTTCCCTCGTAGTGCATAGTGCCCTGATGATAATGGGACTGATGACTCTAGGACAGTGATGGCGAACCTTTTAGAGACCGAGTGCCTAAAATGCAACCCAAAACCCACTAAATTACACCATGTAACAATTTTCAAAAAAATATTTGGTCCCAGTTGTTAAGTGTCTTTTCCTGATTGTTTGCACCTTAAATGAATAGAAAAAAGTTATTATTCTCTGTAAACTTTGCTTTTGTGGTCAGCACAATGATATTTTGAAATTGATCTATTTTTAAGATTATTCGCAATATTTCAAGATACCTAAGAAGCTTCTGAAATTGTGGGAACTATTGAAGTTTCTAGAACTGCCCAGAATTGTAGGTAGCTGTATAACTACAGTTATATAGGGCCACTATAGCCCTTCCTGAGAGACGGAGAGACAGGATCTAATTGATTGGGATTGCATAGTAAGTGGGCAATGGCCATCACAGACAAAGGGGAATTGACCTAGACAGACAGGTGTGAATTCAATATCTATTCAGATTCTGATAACGACAGTATTCACACTTCACCCCACACCCATTACAGGAGGAGCTTAGGAATGTAAATGTATATATTGTGTGTTACTCTGGTACCGGGTGATCAATCTTGCTCTGCTGAATCCTCAGTACACTCTTGAACTTTAATACTGCATGGACTAAAGACCATTTTTATCAAGTTTGGAGAGACATCCTTTTTCCTTACAGTTCACAGCAACTTAGTCAATTTAGATGGCATCAAGAGGTTGCATACATCCAGCAGACGCATTTTGCTACGTATGTGGCCAGTTTATAAAGACAAGAGCGAAAAAGTACTCTGTGGAAGCATCTGCTAAGATGTGTGAGGCCTACAAAGCATACTTCGGCATGCCTGTTGGTGACCAAGACAAACCATGGGCTCCTCATTTCACATGTGAGCACTGCAAGAAAACTCTTGAAGGTAAGTGGATAAATGCTACTCTCTTAAATAGCAGATTAACTGTGTTAATATTGTAAATATCACTAGTCATTAGTGTGAAATAGGCCTAAATCAAATTCTCAATTCAAATATTATTTTGTTTGCTTATAGGTTGGTACAGGGAAGAGAAGAGAGCCATGCATTTTGCTATCCCAAGAATTTGGCGTGAACCGACTGATCACTCAACAAATTGCTACTTCTGCATGGTGGACCCTTCCAAACGTCGCACTGGCAAAAATGCACCGCCTGTAACGTATCCTGACATTCCGTCATCTATTGCCCCAGTATCACACTGCCCTGAACTTCCTGTACCAACACCTCCAGACAGAGCTACACCACCTTCAAAAGAAAGCAGCAGGTGAGACATCGAGGAAGACGTTGAAGATCACAATTTCTCTTCAAATGCAGATGAGGAGCGGAAGCCATACTACCCTAACCAAAAAGACCTCAACGATCTGATCAGAGACCTTGGTCTCACCAAGTCCAACACTGAGCTTCTGACATCAAGACTCAAGCAATGGAACTTATTAGATGAAAGAGTCCAAGTCACAGATCAGAGGAAGCGTCACCAAGTTTTTTCCATCTTCTTCAGTCATCAAGATGGACTGTGCTTCTGCAACAATGTGGCCAATTTCCCAAGAAGCTGAATAGGAAGGAGAGAGCAGCTTGGAACAGTTTTGTCGCAGTGGTTCGTGGCTTCCTAGGCAATCATAAAGATGAAAACTATGTACAACTGGTTCAGACTCTGATAAAGAAGTATGCTGCAATGGGCTGCAGGATGTCACTCAAAATCCATATCCTTGATGCTCATCTTGATAAGTTCAAAGAGAACATGGGAGCTTATTCAGAGGAGCAAGGCGAGCGCTTTCACCAGGACATTATGAACTTTGAACGCCGTTACCAAGGACAATATAACGAAAACATGATGGGCGACTATATTTGGGGATTGATTCGTGAAACTGATTTGCAGTATAGTTGTAAATCTCGGAAAACCGCACACTTCTGAACAGTTTTTGGTAATCTGTGTAAATTTGCAATGCATATAGTGTTCTTAGTCTGACTATATAAATGAGAAGATGCAAAATCGTCTGTTTCTATAGTAAAAATGCATAATTTTCGTTGCCGTGGTCACAAAAGCGAAGTTTATGATGAATGTAAGCAATTTTTAATTTGTTTTAGACATAAGCAATTGGAATATAACATTTAAAAGCTGGGAACAAAATTTGTGTTACATAGTGTTATCACAAAGTCCCAACACGGAAATTTAACCTTAAATTAACCAGGATCTGTTTTATATTGACCGTGCAATGTTATTACAGCCTGTAATAATATCACGTCTGCTATAAAACAGATACTGTGATATAAATAGTGAAGGGCCCCCAGACAGTACAATGCGCTCCACAGTGGCCCCCAGACAGTATTATATGCTCCAGAATTGCCCCACACAGTATTATATGCTCTACAGTGGCCCCCACTCAGTATTATATGCTTCACAGTGGCCCCTGCACAGTATTATATGCTTCACAGAGGCCCCCGCACAGTATTATATGCTTCAGTGTCCCCCATACAGTATTATATGCTTGTGTCCCCCATACAGTAGTATATGCTTAAGTGTCCCCCATACAGTAGTATATGCTTCAGTGTCCCCCATACAGTATTAGATGCTTCAGTGTCCCCCACACAGTATTAGATGCTTCTGTGACCCCCATACAGTATTAGAAGCTTCACAGTGTCCCCCACACAGTAGTATATGCTTTAGTGTCCCCCATACAGTATTAGCTGCTTCAGTGTCCCCCACACAGTATTAGATGCTTCAGTGTCCCCCACACAGTATTAGATGCTTCAGTGTCTCCCATACAGTATTAGATGCTTCAGTGTCCCCCCCACACAGTATTAGATGCTTCAGTGTCCCCCATACAATATTAGATGCTTCAGTGTCCCCCATATAGTAGTATATGCTTCACAGTGTCCCCCATACAGTAGCATATGCTTCACAGTAGGCCATCACACAGTAGTTTGTTACTCACCCAGTCCCACAAAGAGCATCCTCCTTCTTCTTCTGTTCGCAGGCGCTGATGAATGACGTCATCGCGCCTGCGTCGGGGCAGAGGTCACACTCTGCAGTCAGTGTAAGCTGCGGACCGCGGCCTACACTGACAGCTTTCATCTGTATGTACATTTGCACATACAGCTGAAAGAAGCAATCGCTCACTAACGGGGAATCCTGTACCACATTCCCCGTTAGTGAGCGATCATGGCAACGGCGCGCATGCCAACTGAGAGGGCTCTGCGTGCCCTCTCTGGCACGCGTGCCATAGGTTCGCCATCACGGCTCTAGGACCAGCCTCAATTGGCAACACTTACCAGTCACTGCTAGAACAGAAGATTATTATTTAAGAATTAATAATACAGAACAATTACATACATGCCAAAATAGTAATCCCAATATGATTGTATCAAATTATTCCTTGTTCATAGACTGAGCTAGAGTCAGAAAGTGAAAAATTACTTGGTATTTCCTACTTTAGCTGCAGGCTATATATGTATTGATATGTACAAGAGGTGCTAGATGTCAAATACATGATCATCTCCTCAGGTTTCAAGCTGTTCTACAAGACTATTTACATACAATATGTTAAGCATATGAGTCATGAACTTATATTTCCATTAGCATGATCTAGACCTCATTAATATTTTAGCCCAGTATTATTCAGTAGAAGCCAAATGTACTGTAAAATGCCTAAAGCATTGTATTACTCTGCAGCTGAAGAATATCTGGCAGGTTCACTTTTTTGTGGCTATGTGTATTGATCAAGAAGTCAGCAAGCATGCGGTGTTTAATGTACTGTCCCCTCGAGAAATGGTTATCTTAAATTCACACATCTTTTGGGGGAAAATGCCATATTTTACTGGTTTTCCATTATTATTCCTCTTCTAAGAATACAACAGATGATACAGTTAAGTGCTCAGATTGTCAGAGTAAACTGCTAGGGTGGATATAAACTGAGATGAGAATTTTGCAGCACACACTCCTCTTTGGCATGCTAATCTTTTCTATATGGCTACATTATTGTGAGGTTGTGCAGCTAGTAAAAGTATGTAGAAAGCCGATTATAATAATGTTAAAAAATAACAAACACAGTCATACTCACCATACTGTGCCACCTCAGTGTTTGGCTGCAGTAGTCATATGTTTCCTGTAAATGTGTTTTTGCTGACCCAGGAAGTAGACTGGTAGGGAACTGAGTAGTGTCATAACTGGAGCAGCAATGAATCGTTACAGTGAGTATTAATACATTTCTTATTTTACAACATTCCGAGCTGCTTTCTAAATATGTTTTAATAGCTAGACAAACCCAGTAAAGGGTAAATAACGCCTCCTTACAACTCAGTGATGGAAATTAAATTAATGCACCACTCAAAGTATAAATACTAGCTACGCCCCTTGATAAATTCCTTTAGGAGTTTAGTTTACAAAATGTGATCACTTCACTTTACTGGCACCTCTGGGGTTCTGCATAAGCAGCATGGTATGCAAAACCATTCCTTCTAAATTTACACTCCAAAAGTCAAAAAGCATAGTGCTCATACCCATATGTCCAAACAGGAGTTTACATCCACATATTACATTTTTTTGTACCTAGGATAACCCACTTAAAACTAAGGCCCCATGTAGTGAGCTGCAGCAAAAAAAATGCTGGGGAAAAGACCACTGCGGAAACACATTGCGTCTTTTTCTGCAGCATTTTTCACAGAAAGTTTGCAGAGTTTTCCTCTGTGGACTTTATGCCCCTATTATACCTATACCTCTTTCTGTTGCAGTATTATTAGTACTAGTAGTAGTAATAGTAGTAGTGTTTGTGAATGATAGCTGGTGTAATCCTAGGCACATTGTGATTAAGGAGCAAACTGGCTGTAAGGACATTGAACTATTAGCTGTGAGCATGAGATCTTTCTATCTACCAAGGGAACTATCACATGTCATCGTGATAGCTGCATATGTCCCCCCCTCTGCGAAAGCTGACGCTGCCTGCGAGATCTTACAAGCCACGGTGAGCCATTTGCAGTTGAAACACCCCCAGACTCTCTTTCTTGTGTCTGGAGACTTCAACCATGTCTCTCCATCATCCACACTGCCCAGTTTCACACAGTATGTAACCTGCCACACAAGAGACAATAAAACACTGGACTTGTTCTTTGCCAACGCGAGAGAGGCATATAACGCATCAGCCCTACCGCCCCTGGGAAGATCGGATCACAACCTAGTGCATCTCCGACCTGTGTACAAGCCACTTGTACGTAGAGAACCAGCTGTCACCCGCACAGTGAGGATATGGTCCGAGGAGAGTGATGAGGCTCTGAGGGATTGTTTTGACACAACCGCATGGGAAGTTCTGCAGGATTCTTATGGAGAAGATATAGAAGGACTCACACACTGCATAACGGACTACATTAATTTTTGTGTGGACAACACAGTACCCACAAAAGTGGTGAGGTGCTTCTCCAACAACAAACCATGGATTAACTCGGATATAAAAACACTACTTAAGGAGAAAAAGATGGCATTCAGGACAAGAGATAAGGAGGGGTTGAGGGAAGTACGAAAGAAGCTGAGGCATCAAATCAGGCAGGGAAAAGCCAGTTATAAGGAAAAGATGGAAAAGCAAATGGAAAGAAAAGACATAATGGGGGTCTGGGAGGGGCTTAAGTCAATTTCGGGTCATAAACAGTCTGTCTGCCAGATTGAGGCAGATGTTAATTGGCTTAATGAACTAAACCTATTCTTCAACAGATTTGATCACACACCAGCTCCTCCCACCCCAGCATGTCCTTCAGTTCCCCCCACCACAATGACTTCACCCCATGTGGCTACTTCCCAACAGACCAGTAAATCCAGAAATCCGTCTTTATCTGACCACAGTCTGACCTTCACACGGGCCCAGGTGAGGAAGGAGATGAAAAAGATCAAGGCGAGGAAAGCCGCAGGGCCAGATGACATCAGTGCAAAGCTAATTAAGACTTGTGGGGACCAGCTGTGTGGTATAATTACATATATGTATAATATGAGCCCGAGGCAGGAAATAGTCCCTGAATTATGGAAATCTTCTTGTGCGGTACCAGTTCCAAAGAAACCTCACCCTATGGACCTCAACGACTACAGACCTGTAGCACTGACATCCCACTTGATAAAGATCTTAGAGAGATTGGTTCTCACACATCTCCGCCCTCTAGTGAGCCCCGCTATGGACCCTCTCCAGTTTGCTTATCGGCCGGGCATTGGGGTAGATGATGCCATCATCCACCTTCTGCACAGGGCTCTGTCTCACCTGGAGAAACCAGGGAACACAGTGAGAATAATGTTCTTTGATTTCTCCAGTGCTTTTAACACCATACAGCCCAGGTTAATGAGAGACAAGCTGGGCCTTGCTGGAGTAGACCACCACCTCTCCAACTGGATCCTAGACTACCTCACAAATCGACCTCAATACGTGAGAGCCCAAGACTGTGTGTCAGATACCATGATCTGTAATACGGGGGCACCTCAGGGTACGGTTCTCGCCCCTTTCCTCTTCACACTGTACACTGCAGATTTTAGGTGCAACTCATCTAGCTGCTACCTACAGAAGTATTCTGACGACTCTGCAATAGTAGGTCTCATCACAGATGATGATGACAGGGAGTACAGAGAACTGAACTGGGATTTTGTGGACTGGTGCCAGGGGAACCACCTGAAGATTAACGCGGGGAAGACCAAGGAGATGGTGGTGGACTTCCATAAATGCAGATGCCCTCCTAAACCAGTGGACATCCTGCGGACGGGCATCGAGATTGTAAACACCTATAAGTACCTGGGTTTGCTCCTTAATAATAAGCTGGACTGGGCAGATCATATGGAGGTCCTGTACAGGAAGGGCCACAGCAGGCTCTACCTGCTTAGGAAGCTGAGAGCCTTTGGAATCCGGGGGGCACTTCTTAGGACTTTCTTCAACTCGGTAGTGGTATCAGCCATCTTCTTTGGAGTGGCCTGCTGGGGGAGCAGTATATCAACCAGGGACAGAAATAAACTTGACAAGCTGATTAGAAGGGCCAGCTCTGTCCTGGGGAGCCCACTGGACCCAGTGCAGGTGGTGGGCGACAAAAGGATACTGTCCGCGGTGAGCTCCATGCAGAAGAAGAAGTCCCATCCCATGCATGAGACTGTGATAGCGCTGGGCAGTACTGTCAGTGACCGACGGCTCCACCCTAAGTGTGAGGAGTGATATCGGAAGTCTTTCCTCCCCACCTCGGTTAGGCTGTACAACCAACACCGACCTAAGCGGAGATCAATACACACAGAGAACTGAAATATCTTTCTGCCTGTTAAATCCCCCCCCCCCCTCCTCTGCTACTTCCTATCTGTCTGTCTACTATCAATGTAATGCCTCTTACCTTGGAACTTTCCTGTACATGTTGTATTTGTATTTGAATCTGCTTATCTTATCTTTGCTGCTGTAACACACTGAATTTCCCCAATGTGGGACTATTAAAGGACTATTATTATTTTTATTATTATTAATAGTGGCAGGGAGTGTGGTAATGTTAGTTGTCCTCATAGAAACACTATGAGGAAACCTCAAGGTGGAAATTATGAGGGTATGTAGAAATCCCATGGCCACAATGAATCAGAAGCAAGTGGTGAAGATGATGACATTGCTGATGGTAATTCTTTTGCGGCTAGGACCTGGCAGCTGGGTCAGGGTGACAAGGTGACATCAGAGGAAGAGTGTGGTGACATTGGTGATAGTAACAATTCCAGTCAATACATATCCTCAACATCCAAAAAGCCAGCTTGGGGCAGACGTAGGGGAAGCTCAGGGGTGGTGGGGGTTGCAGACATGTTTCCAGTACTACTGGTGTTGGTAGCAGCATCTACATGCAGTCATCTCCCATGTAGGAATTTTTTGTACATTGACAAATGACAAATCCAATGTGCAAGATCTGCAAGCAGAAAATGATGTAGGAACTATGTCTCTCCATACTTACATGAAAAGGCAACATCAACTCATTTGGCGAAAATAGAATTTTCAGTGGTACTGGCAGAGGAAGTGAGCAAGATTGTTCTACTCCTTCTTCCTGTGATCTTCCTTGTAGCCAAGCCACATCCACACCTACCATGTTTCTCTGAAAATAAGACAGGGTCTTATATTATTTTTGTCTCTGTAAAAACAGGGCTAGGGATTATTTTCGGGGTAGGTCTTATTTTTCAAGCACAGGAGCAATTCAGAACCTTTTCTGATTCTCTCAGGATGAATCTTGTAAAATGGTTAGGGTTAGTAACCCTAACATACATTCACACTTGATGGTGCACTGTCAGTGGGTCTTAAACAAAGTTACTGGCACTCTCTTTCTAAACACTTTGTGTGCAGTGGCACCATGCCCTCTCCATCTTGTCTCCTTTAAGAGGGAGGTGTTGTAGTGGAGTGGCTGCATCTGTGGGAGCATGCATGGGTGGCACCTGACATCTGGTCTTGTAGATAGCCAGGCTTGCGGCAGTTGTGAGCGGGTAAGCAGATTTTACCCTGCCATGGCGAGAGATAGCAGAGCACTTGTCCAGGACGTTTGGGAGCTATGCAATGTCTATTCTCTGTCTCTGTGACATCACGTGACATAACCTAGTGCTGGAGATGCTGACTGTAACTAGGGCTTATTTTCAGGGTAGGGCTTATTTTTGGAGAAACAGGGTAGCACATGGTCGTCATTATCATCATGATCACCAACTGCTTCTCCTCCTCCATGCCAATGTCAGTCATACATAAGGGAATGTGCGTCCAGAAAACAGCAATATGTGCCCAGTCATCTGGCAGTTCTGTAACTTAATATGCACCTGTCCACGTTGCTGGTGGTGCAATCGCTGCTGTACCACTTACTGTATTCCACTGCATTTTGCCAACTGATGGCATGCACTCAACTTCAATAGAGGATACATAGCTGCTATTATTTCTCTAGGATTCTGTTTCTGGCTTTATATCACCATGTGTTGGAGAATGTTGGCCTTTCCTTGGATACAAGCTTTAATAGTGACAAACATAGCATTAGCAGAAAGCAGAGGGGTGAGTACTGGATCACCATGCTTTTAGACCTTAACAATAAAGCCAGAATGGGGCCATTCTTCCCTGTCTGCCAAAGGGAGGCAACATTGGTATATTATCAGCATAGACTGTATACCCAGCTTGCCATAGCTTTGAAGGATACCGCAGCAAAAGTGACAGGCTCATGTCTGCCCAGATGGCCTGCTCCCAGTCCACTTCACTCAGTCAACACGCCACCACCTCTGCCAGTACCATGAGGAAAAACATCAGCATCTGCATCCAGTGCAGTATCTGGAACATGATGAACCACTGGCTGCATGAGCAGGTACTATCATACCAAGAGGCTCCTGCAGTCAACTTTGGCCCCATGAAATTCTGGACCAATTGGTTAGAGCAGTGGAAGGAGCTAGCAAAGTTTTCCATGGGAGTTTTATCTTGTCTAGCTTTAAGCATCACGGCTGAGAGGGGGGTTCAGTGCTGCCAGTGGCATTGTAAGTGGACCAAACTGTTCACCACAAGTGTGGAAAAAAATTACTTTTGTCAAAATGAATCAGGCAGCAGTCCTTGAGACTGAATAGATTTGTGACTGCCTCTGTCTCCCTGTATCTTGTTCCATTTACTATACTGCAGATGCTGACTTCTACTCCTAAACAGCCAGGACATCATCTCCTGCAGCATGGTCCGACACATTATTCTATACTATACTGCCAATTATGTTGCCACAGTAACCACTACTCCCACAGCTCAGCCAGACATGTCCTGTGGCCTGATTCCAATACCAACACAATTTTGGTGTCACTCTGCTCTCATAAAGGGATAATTTTCAGTGGTTTTTTACTAAAATCAATTCTTTACCACTTTTCAACTGGCTGGCACATTGATAGTGTGCAATATTTTTTTCTTCAAATTCTGTAGTTGTCACTACTTGCCACTGCTACACTGTTCTCATAATAACAAACAACCCCACTATTGTTTCTTCCAATACCAATGCCATGTTGGTGCAGTTTTTTTTTTTGTTTTGTTTTTTGGGGGGAAGCCACTTTTTCTTTGCTTTTCAACCAGGCACACTGCTACTCCAAAATAACAAGGCTATTGCATATAAATTAACTGTTACAATGTGTAAAAGCAGTGATATGGTTAAACTAGTAGTTTGTATTCACTGTTTTCTATCCATTTTTCCGTACACATACATGTCGCTGTCACGTTGATATAACTTCGACTGTGTTTGCCTTAGAGAGATAGAAATGGGTTAGATATAGTCTTAGGACCCCTGACAGTGTCATACACTATATTTTAAGCTAATTTAAGATGTTTGTGACAAAACCTAATAAACCAAATCACAATGGCTTGTAGAAGTGATTCTACAGTTTCCTGATATGCCTCTGTTATTTATTAATTATCATTTATTCATATGTAAATGATGGGGGAAAATGCTTTGCAAAGGGCAAAACACTGGACTTGGTGAAAGGTTCTCTTCAAATATATATACCAAACTCAAAAAATCCTTATTTTCCATATTTTCTATCCTCAGTATATGTTATGTTTCACCATATATTTTTCAAAATATATAAAGTTATGTAGTTTAAAACATAACAATGAATTACATATTAAACATAGTAGACAGTGGATATTAAAGTAGATAGTGGATATTATAGTAGATAGTGGATTGTGGTTACAGAATAGGATCATTTTCCATTTTATTTTCATGAGGATTTTTAATTAAAGAGACAAAAAAAAAAAAATTATAAAAAAGAGAAATAGAACAATACAAATTATTGATTGATTTCAGGTCAAGAGTTGTACAATAGTGTCCTGGACTGAAAATCTGTTATTACTGGCAGTTGTGAGATAAGTACAGAGAAGCTTCATTTTAACTCTTTCCTAAGAATAGACTATTGTGCTTTATTATGTTTTTTTCTACAATTCATCTTCAATGAATCAAGGAAAAGATTAAAGTGATTATATTATACAGTATCTGGTAGATTTCCATATAGTATGTCTGAAGTTTCATTTTATCTTTTTCTGATATTGGAAGGGCAGGAATATAACACTACAGGGATGTCTGCATTGATAGATACTGCTAGCAAAGGGCCCCTGAGTATCTATGCCAATCTCAGGTAATTACAAACAAGCTACACAAAGCTGTAATTTTCATATATTTCAACGCAAGTATTACAAACTATACTTTATTTCAGGCTACATACATTTCACTCACATTGCTGTTCATTCACCATTTTTCAAACATGTCACTTACACATTAGGCATATGCCAAATGTGCTGTATAGGGGTCACTAACATACTGAGCACATGATACATACGAGACCCACAAAAAGTTCACATTTCACTCATACAAACCAAAGGACATTGGTTTCGCTCATAGTACAAATATCACTCAAAGACACAATTTTAATTACAGTACATTGCAATACGTACCTTTCTTTTGACCACTGTTAACCCTTAGCAGATATACAGTAAATTTCACGTGTAAAAGATCAGCAACGGTAGGTGACACATACACTTATGTACTATGACTGATAGCCCATCAATGCCCATAAAAAAATTCCAGATAATAAAGTCACTGTGCCATACATACCTACACACCTATACTCTTTGGAAATTAAAGGAGGATCAATTGGAATGCTGTCATTTTCGATACCAAAATTACAATTCATTAAGTATACAAAAATTCATAAAGCACCTAAAACAGAGTACTCAGAAAAGTGAATAAAATATAGATATGTGCAATGCTTCTTGAACTTAGCCACAAACCCAAATTCTGTGGAACAAATGAATAAGCAAACTTCATTGGGGCCTGCCATTATAACATTGATTGTCACAGGTAAGTGCCAGTTGCTACACATTGAGCACCCTGTTGGTACAGCAACACACAACAATGCTTCCACCCAGTGATCTGTTGTTTAATTATCTATCTCTACACGTTTTTTATTTTTAGTTTTGTATTTTAATAACTTATGTAAGCATAAGTTCAGTACACTCAGAGACTGAAGACATTACTATGGCTAGCTGAGTTAAAGGATATCACAACTATTGATTTATAAGAGAGCCCAAAATCTGGTACATTCTAAATCTACTTCTTTGATGTGAGCTATAAAATACTGCATCTCTGCCAGAGAAAATAGGAACCAAGTTTAAAAATTAATGGTCTATGCCATGTATTAGAAAATATACAGATGCTGCAAAATTTATAGAATTAAACAGTTAAAACTATTTTGTAATTATTATCTTTTTAAATTTATTAATGCATATAGTACAACTGAAAAATATACACTTATTTGTACTTAAATGATGGATAATGCATGGCATGATAATTGCTTCACGTCTTTCACAGAGATTTATGATCTTATTTTCAAGCTTGGTTTTTCAAGGACATTATATTTCTGGCTTGTCAGTAGAACATATATTGTACTGTAGTATACAGTTTTAGCTTTAAAAGGGTTGTCTTATATAGAAAATTAATTGCCAAATCTGCTTTAAGGATAATCATTGTTAATAAATTGGTGTCCGGTGTTCAGGACCCTCATCAGTCAGTCAAAGCAAGAATACCTCTGGAGAACCCATCATGTCTGTACATTACACATACCATTAATCAACTTAACTTGTCCCTGTGATGCAACTGCCATGGAATTGAATTCTTGCTGCTGAGTATACCCACAAAATACAATTGGATACCCTGTTATCAACTATATATTTATATGTGTTAAGTAGTAATTGAAAGAATGGACATCACTTCATTTGTGTTTTTGGTGGCCAGTGCCAATGTCTTGGCATTCAGGTACATTAATTGTAGTAGTTTGCTTTTTTTATTGGTGCATAAAATAGTAGGCTGTAGAATACTGCATTTAAAAAGTCTTCTGATGATCTGATTATGTATATTACTGTATGTTCCAGTAAAGAAGCTAAAGACTATGATTGTATAAGTGCCAGGACATTGATTTTATCGAATCTTATTTATAGACATATAACATTTTTTCTGTTGTGGGAGGAGATGAAAACTAAACTGAATCACATAATTAAAGTACAATCCAAGCAAGTAACAACACATACAAAATAAAATAGTCTGCAAGTTACAAATACAGTCAGCCCAGAATGAATCATTCTTTTCTAACACTTGCTAAACATTTTTAGTTTTCAAACTTGTGGAAACATGTAAAATCAATTGCAAAAGTCAATTTTCAATGTCATAATGTCTAGTATATTTTTTATCATTAAATATTTTATTAGGTTTTAAACAGTAAATATGGTATGGGCAAGGCCCAAATCAACATACATTGGGAACGAGGTGAGAGATGGAAGGAAGGGAAAGGGCAAGGACTGTGGGAAGAACAACATTGGAAGGAAGGAAATGGAGGGGGAGAAAGAAGAAAAAAGGAACATAAAGGAAGAGGATATAGGACTCTGGTGCAGCAGAGCTATATAACTTGCAAACAATATAGTTACAAACAAACATCAAACCATTGGAGGAGAGATTGACCTCTCAACAAAGAAGGGTTTGTGGGTAGGAATTAAGATGGTGAGAGGTATAGGGGACAGTAATGCAGTAGGGAGGGAAACCAGGTAGAACTAAGGGAACAGACTAGTAGAATGAGGATGGGGGGATTAGGAGGAGGGGGTGAAGACGGATGATTGAAATGCCAGGGAGTAGTAAAAGGTGTTCCACAGGAGACACACCACTAATGTGAGGAGTCATCTTGCTTGAGTTCAGCGAGAGGGTCTTCCATAGACCGGATGTGTAGTACTTTTTGGAGCCAAATTGTTAAAGAAGGAAAGGAGGTAGATTTCCACATCCTAGGCATAACATACCTGGCCGCCACCAATAAGAAACCAGTTTATGTATATGGTTTTGAATTTTGCAGGGGGAAATAGAGGGAAGGAGAGGAGCTGGGTCTTCCTCTAATGCAACATCGGTAACCGTCTTTATCATCCTGCAGACTTCATCCCAGGAGGGAGATTGTAAGGGGCATTTCTGCCAGATGTGCAGCATGTTGCCACAAACAGCATGGCGTCTCCAGCAACAATCAGAGGTGGAGAGGAACATCTTATGCAGTACTGAGGGGTGCTGCTCACTGAGCAGTCAGTGAATTAGAAATGGAGGTTGGAGAGCTGGAGGGACATAAGGAAGATCAGGCAAGGATCTCTACCCATAGAGAACAGTTAATAAAAGTCTTAAATTAACCCCTCACATGGCTTACAGCTCTGCTTAAAAGGGTGATAAACAATATAAATCCAAAGGGTCAACTGCAGCCTTTGAGAATTACAAAGCGCTTAATACAATCTGTAAAAGGGAAATAAAATCAACTAAAATACATAATAAAAGGCAGATGGCTAAGAAAAGCTAAACTAACCCCCCAAAATTGTTTAAATATATAAATGCCATGCACCCCTATCCCCCTTCTTACTGGAGCCGACATTCCCCTGACAGTCAGAGGAAGTGTCTTGCTGCAGCTGTGTTACCCCTGTACTAACATCCCCCTCATCTGCCAATTTAGCAAACTTGTTGGGGTGTGCCAGTTCAGGACTAACCTCCCTGGCACTCTTCCCTCTATCCCGCTGCTTTCTAACTGTAACCCTGCTAGCTGCCTCATGTTACTGCACCTCCATGCTACCATCCCCCTCTGCACTTAACCCAGAGAGCTCCTGCTCTGTGAGCAGCAAACTGCTTTCCAAGATATCAATGGATCTCAGTCTTGCAATTTGCTCATTTAGATCCATGATCTGGGCTTCCAAATGTTCAACGTGCTTACATCTTGCACAGCAGTATGCCCCCTCATGCGGCTGCTCAAGGAGAGAATACATGCTGCAAGATGTACAATAGACCACATTGGTAAGCATGGAGCACATCTTACCTAATGGGGATTATTACAGCAAAACAAAAAATACAAGTTTTTTCTGTGTGTTTTATAAAGTCCCTGAATCTAAAGCCACTTAATCTTAAGTCACACTTAAACCAAAACCACACTTAAAATCAAAACACACTCGCAAGCTCACACACTCATTTTATAACTTAGCATTTAAAGCTGCTCCAAGTTATACAGAAAACTGCAACTGATTCCTCTGGTTGCTGGTAATACATCAACCCATTTACTAAACTGAATAAACATAGAAATGGTCCAAGCCAAGCTAAACAAAATAAACGTGAGCAAGACTCTGGATCCAGATGGATTACACCCATGAGTACTTAAGGAACTCAGTCCTGTCATTGCTGTACCCCTATTCTTAATTTTTAGGGATTCTCTAGTGACTGGTACAGTGCCAAGGGACTGGCACAAGGCTAATGTGGTGCCTATTTTCTAAAAGGGCTTTAGGTCTTCCCCAGGTAATTACAGACCAGTGAGTTTAACATCCATTGTGGAGAAACTGTTTGAGGGGCACTTAAGCAATTTTTTACAGGAGTATTTGACAGTACATAATATTATAAGTGACAGACAGCATGGTTTTACTAAAGACAGAAGTTGTCAGACTAACCTGATTTGCTTTTATGAAGAGGTGAGGCTGTGGATATAGTGTTCCTGAACTTTGCAAAGTCATTTGACACGGTCCCTCATAGACATTTAATGAGTAAAATCAGGTCCATTGTCTTGGAAATTATAGTTTGTAATTGGATTGAAAACTGGATAAAGGATCATATCCCGAGAGTTGTGGTCAATGATTGAAGCTCAGACTGTTCTTGTTGTAAGTGGTGTACCCCAGGGTTCAGTGGTGTGTCCGCTGTTATTTAACTTATTTATTAATGATATAGAAGATGAGATAAATACCACTGTCTCTATTTTTGTAGATGATACCAAGCTATGCGGTACAGTACAGTCTATGGAGGATGTATGTAGGTTACAAGCAGACTTGGACAGACTAGATTTTTGGGTATCCACATGACAAATGAGGTTCTATGTGCATAAATGTAAAGTTATGCATCTGGGTGAAAGTAATTCACATGCAACATATGTACTGGTTAGAGTAACACTGGGAGAGCCACTGGTGGAGAAGGACCTGGGTGTACTTGTAGATCATAGATTAAATTACAGCATGCAGTGTCAATCAACTGCTTCTAAGGCCAGCAGGATACTTTCTTGTATTTAAAGGATTATGAACTCATGAGCCTGGGATGTAATATTACCACTTTCTAAATCATTGGTGTGGCCCCATCTGGATTATGAAGTTCAGTTCTGGGCACCAGTACATAGAAAGGGTGTCCAAGAGTTGTAAAAGGTTCAATGGAGGGCCACAAAACTGATAAGGGGCATGGAGGACCTCAGGTTTGAGGAGAGACTAAAGGAGTTAAATCTGTTTAGTTTGATTAAGAGGAATTTAATGGGATATATGATAAATCTGTATAAATATAGAAATGCCCCATACAAGAAATATGGGGAAAACCTGTTCTATGTAAAATCCCCTCAAAAGACAAGGAGACACTCTCTCTGTCTGGAGAAAAAAAGTATGCAACTGGGCCAATATAAAAAAATTCACACCTAGTATATGGCGCAATATATCACTGAAGGTTAATTACTCGGAGAAATTTATCAATCACTAATAGGAGTGATATAAAACATAACTTTTAATAAATAATTGTTAAAAAAGGAAAGGTATAAACTAAATATGTGTCCTGACCATATAACACTGATACTCAAAACTGGGGTGATTTTAAATGTACTGATACTAAAGGGCAGGCATAATGTCCACACCCTAGTCTAAAATCATGTTCCCAGTACGTTACATGATTGCTTAGTTCATATAACCCCACAGAGCAGATAAAATAAACAAACAAATGTACTGTATATGTATTGACAATATAACTGTACGGGAATTGCTAGAGGAGCAATTCTCCAGTAGCTGCTGGTGAACCCTGGGGGGAGGGGCATGACGAGACAGTGAGCCCTAAAGCTGAACCCCCTCACTGGCCCTGCCTACTTGTGCCTACTTGCCTGACTGTCCTAGGTGACAGCCGACAACTTGGAGCCGATCCCTTCTCTAAATAAGTGTCACACAGAACAGGACAAGACAAAACAACACAGAAGCAGAGTCAGCAAGCCAAAGGTTCAGTAACAGTCAAGCAACACAGTACAGAATCAAAATCCAAGAGAGTAGTCAAGGGAAGCCAAAGGTCAGAGGGAAGTAATACAATATAATACAATACAATAGCAAGGAAAAGCTTAGCAAGGACAAGGTCACAGGACAGAGTCTCAATAGCCAGCGACCATGTGTGGGCTGATGACCTGTTTAAAGTAAGTCCAGGACCTCCCCCAGACTCTCCCAGGCAGAGACGTTACAATAACCTTTGCTAATCATATATGCTAATTATAGATTCCCTTTGATTTACTTACATGGTTATAATTTTTTGGTACTCCCTTTATCTTTCCCCCGTGTATGTATGTTTTTATTTATTATTATTAATAAATATGAGATATTTTTACTATATTGTGGGCATGTTTGGTTTGTTTATTGGACAAAAAAAGTTTAATCTCAAAAGCCAACAAGGCTTCACTGTAAGGACTGTGAATCTGTGTAATAGCCTACCCCAGGAGCTGGTCACAGCAGTCATAGCTGACAGCTACAGAAAAGGATTAGATGCCTTTTTAGAGCAAAACAGCATTGATGGTTATGGAAATGTATAGACTGTCATGACGTCTCCCATCCCCTGGTTGAACTTGATGGACATATGTCTTGTTTCAGTCATACTAACTATGTAACTCAGTAAGGATTACAATGAATGACATCAATGATATAGAGATAGTACTGCAGGCTTTCAAGGCTATTTGTCAGCAGAAAAATGGGTATTAGGGGTAAAGAAATTAGAATGCTTATATCCTTCTACAGTACATGATACTGAAAAATTCACTACAAAAGGATTTTAAAAGATAGGTCATCAATATCAGATCATTGGAGTCTGACACCTGGCACCCCAATGAACCAGCTGTTCTCAGCAGCTGATACACAGTGAATGGAGCAGGAAGCAGACAGTTCTGCTCTCTGCATATTGGCCAGAGCAAGTTACTTAAGATCAGCTCCCATTCACTTAAATGGGACCTAAGCAGCAGTGTCTCAGTACAGCCACTCATTAGGATAGGTCATCGATAGCCTGATAAACTCCTTTAACAGTCTCTGCTTAGGTCAACCTCCAATGGAGGAATAATTTCTCTTCAGACAGATGATATTGCTGAACTGCTGTGAACAGTAGCTCAGTCAGGATTCCTGTTCTCTTAATCATGAACAAGAAATAAAATTTAGAAAATAAAAACAGTTTAGAAAAAAAGAATATGTATTTGTAGTAAAATATGTAATAAAAACATTTATAATATATGTTATATTTCACTCAGAAGGTTATAGAATAGCTTAACCTAAATTCAAACTGCTTGAAGAAACTAAGCCACTACTTGACCCCTGTAGCAGGAATTAGATAAATAAAATCATGCCAACTCTTAACAGACCCTATAGTATAAATGTACCTTATAATCGGTACCACAGCAAATTTGTGTCATTTTCAATTACCAGTAAAGTATCCAATTCTAGATTAACTTATAAAGCAAAGTATCTATTTCTATTTTAGCTTATAATTACATTCTGTAATATCAGCTTGAAACATCTGTGTTCTTGTTTAATAAGATTGCACACATCTTTTTATATTGTTTATTAGCTGTAAACTGTTGAGGTTAAATCCATTTGATTCCTATCCAAAATCAATATCAATTCTAAAGTCCTCCACCTTTTACCAGAGGAAAGCTCATAACGTTTTTTCAATCCATCTGCAGAGAAAGGTAATATTTTAGTGGAAACCAGAAATATGCAGTTTAATAATAGTAAATACAGCAAACTGAAAGGCAAATCTAATAATGCTTTATGATGGATAAAGTCATTCTAAGTGCTTGAAACTCAATAATTCTTCACATAAATCCAGAACATGCTTTTATACACTAACTTATCAACCTTTACAAAACCTTTATCAAATGTTCTTACTGTATGTCTAACTGTTGTGGTGTATTCCCTTCTAGAGCCATGTCAAAATGCAGCATTAAGTCTGAGTACAGCTGAACTCTGTACAAAAGCCAGAATACAGATTTCCATGGAAATTTGAGCTGGAGATATCCCACGATGGTGAAATCAAAAGCTGCAGCATGGTGAGAATTCTTAATTCTTACAATAACTATGTTTCACTCTCGAGGCGGTTTTACTGTTTTCTTGGTAAGGCTGTATGGGCTTTCCTAGGACCTATAGATACTTTCTGTTGAAAATGTATTAACCATGCTTATGTGAGAGAGAGAGACAGAAAAGTTCTTGTTTTGGTAACTAGACTTAGCCCCGTAAAGGGTCAGGTGCCAATAGGTGCTGTGAGATAGAAGGACTGAGTAGTGTCCTCGTCCAACTCTCATCAGTATTCTCCTGTATGTTTTGGTAAGGGGACAGCAAGAGACGGTCCAACAATTGGCGGTGTCATTAGACTCTGTCCTGAGCACTATACAGGAAATACGCACATAATGAAGAATTATCTACAATATACATATCCTACTATATTGTAATTTGGTTACTACTGGTTATTTTGCATTACTAACAGTATGCAGACTCTTAGAAAGGAAATGTTAGTAGAAGCAGTGATTGCTGTGTGCTATGTTCTGTTTGCTGTGTGACTGTTGTACAAGATAAGGAAAAACTATCCAGGGGAACTTTCTGTATACCAATTTAGCATTGAGGATGAGAGTGTTAACTGGAGCCTTCCCTTATATTGTGTAAGTCAAGACGAGGAAGAATGTAGATTTTGTTCAAATAGGGTGTCAAGTGGTGTATCGCAGACCTGTGTTAACAACCTGACCAGGTAGGCTAATCGAACATTGTGTCAAGTCGTGATGCCCAGACCAGTGGTGATAGTCTAGGCGAGTGAATAGAGCAATGGGTGCTCTATTGGGCAAGTGAAATCCCCCTGTAGACACCAAAACAGCAATTCAGATGGTGAAAGAATGTGACAATGTTGGCATCTGAGTGTTGAAAAATGGCGTGACTTTCAGCTAACAAAGTGCTTAAGCAAGTTAGTAAATGATTGAAGGTTTCAGAGGAGGCTGAATATAAGGAAGGCGTGTTTGGATCCTGTTTAATAGATTCCCCAGACTGGTAATGTAGCAATTGTGGATTTTGCAATCCACCTCCTCTTGAACAAAGTGCACGGTGTAGAAAACAAAAGAACTCTAAGAGCATGGACAAGAATTAGGCCAGAATGTAATAGACCATGTCTCCCACCAACCTCTTTTCATTCTCATCTGATTTTGTCTTCTATCTCCAATTCACAGGTATGTTTTCCCATCTGTATTAAGAAGCTAAGGCACCACTGCTCCCATCATAACACTATCACTGCTTGTTTTATTGTGACCTCTCTGTTATTGGTATGTTTTATTCTGTTTTTGTTTGTATTTCTGTGCACTTAGAAGGCATCGTCCTGCTGTGTTATATGGTACTTCACCCCCTCACTTTTCTCACCTGATCCTTCCCTGTTTCTGACTCTATCTCCACTAGCCCACATGTATCCCCACCCTTTTCACAACTGTAAAACAGACTATATAATTAATTCTTACTGCTTACAATTATGTAAGTGTATAGGTCAGTTCTCAGCAACTCCTGGGCAGCACTTTTGGGTGGCTGGGCCTCCTGCTGCTTCCACATTCCTGCCGGCAGGACTGCATTTGCACAAGGCCATGGAAGCCATCTTGCCCACATGGCTCCATAGACATGACCTGCCGCCGAACCTGCTGCGATCCAGCTCCGATCCTCCTTGGGTTGGTGCGATCCTGGTGCTGCCAGTGCTATAGGTGAAGGGCCCTGTATACCCTGCATCCTTACCCATCCTACACATTTATATTACCTGCTCTGCTAGAGTCCGACCCTCTGATAACACTTACTGGCTGAACGGTTTTGCACTGTGGACATTACTTGCTACTGGCTCTCTGATAATACCTACTGACTGTATCACTTTTCATTGTGGACACTGACTATACAATACATTGATAATCCTAGTGATGAGTCTAGGACTGAGTAGCTCTAGCTGGGCAGACAATATTTACACGTATTACAGGATAAAGCTTGCGGATCTCAATTCTTTAACAAAGAGATTCTACGAACTGGGAAATCAATCCAGTAGCCTCCTAGCCCATCTGATTCATTATAATATAGCCTTCCTGGGCATTTTGAGAGTTAGATCAGCAGATGGTGCTATTTTGACAGATAGTGTAGCTATTCCCACCCGCTTTCAGCAATATTACTCTGATCTATACCAATCCCTACTACATGCCCCTACTCAGGAACTCATGCAATATCTGTCAGATGTCCCCTTCCCCACTTTGACAGAGGAACAACGAGATTACTTAGATTCCCCCTTTAAAGAGGACCTTTCACGTCCTCATGTGTATGCGGTTTCACATACCACTAGAAAGCCGACAGCGCGCTGAATTCAGCACACTGTTGGCTTTCCTCGTTATGTGCCCTGGGCTGGAGCTATCAGTGGTCTTAGTTTCACCGTTCACCGTCAGAAGGGCATTCCTGACAGTCTAGCTGGACTGTAAGGAACACCCTCCCTGACTGTACTCATCCCATAGCCCTGTACTATTAGAGGGTGAGTTCCTTACAGCCCAGTGATGATGCTGAGTTGTGAGGAATGCCCCCCAGTACAGGGCTATGGACGAGCACTGTCAGGGAGGGCGTTCCTCACAGCCCAGCTAGACTGTCAGGAACGCCCTTCTGACAGTGAATGGTGAAACTAAGACCACCAATAGCACCAGCGCCGGGGCACATAACGGGAAAGCCGACAGTGCGCTGAATTCAGCGTGCTGTTGGTTTTCTAGCGGTATGTAAAACCACATATACATGAGGACGTGAAAGGTCCTCTTTAAATTAGAAGAATTATCTGACATTCTAGCTGATATGGCAAAAGGTAGTTCACCAGGCCCGAATGGTATACCGGTGGAAGTATATTCACAGTACCAGGATATATTACCATGCCACCATGCTGAATACTCGGCCCACGCTCTACCGGCTTCTTATGATGTTAATATTATCCTTCTCCTTAAGCCGGATAAGGATCCACTGGACTGTGGGTCCTACAGACCTATTTCTCTCTTTAACATAGATTATAAAATACTAAAATATTAGCAAATATTTTGTATTCTTTAGCAGGTCAACTCTGTTATTTAAGGTCCTGATTACTGGTGGACCCATTACCCGGCCCGGAGGCACACTTAGCACATTATTTAGGCATTCCTACTCTGTGGCTGTTATTGGAGAGCCCACATTTATATAGGGGTAGATTACTGCCAATTCATAAACTGGCAGCACAAGTCTGACAACAGGCTAAGAGAGTGGCAGCTTATACTGAAGTCCCTATTGAAACCCTACTATAGGATAACCCAGGTCTGACTGAACTCTTCACCCTCCCAGATGCACGGAGTAGGGAACAGTTTGGAATTCTGTCCTTAGACGATGTAAACGACCATATGAGTGCATTTCGCTCCTCTGAATCTCTGAGCACAATGTTTGATATTCCCCATACAGAATTTTTTTAGATACCTTCAGATCAGGCACATCATGTCTAGTCAATTCCCACAACCGAACTTGTGTATTTCTACCTACCCTCTTATTGGCATACTTAGGTCACAGGGTCCATGTGGTCTAATTTCAGGCTTATATGCTCATCTCATACAAGTTAAGGTGTCCCATCTAGATGCAACTGGTTTGATGAAATGACGCTGTCTCATCCCTACTCTTACTGACTAAACATATTTAGAATTCCAAAAATCAGTGGAGTATGTTTCCCATCCACTAACAATAAGCTGATCCAAATATACATACTGCTTCAAAGCTATTTGACCCCTGATCGTTTACATAAAATGAGACACTTGAAATATCTCAGGTGTTTGCGATGTGCAGCTACGAACACAGATTTTTGGCATATGATCTGAGAATGTCCTATAGCTAAGGATTTTTGGAAGGAGGTGGTGAGCCTCCAGTCTGAAATATTGAGTACCCCTGTCTCATCCACCCCAATATACCTAATTGGTATCCTAGATGAAGAAATATGGCCACATCATTCACACATCTTTTTACGGGAATCTTTATTCTTAGCCAGAAAGACGATCGCCTTGCATTGGATAGCTCCCTGTCCACCCTCCCTGTCAATGGGGGAAGAAACTAGTTAATTCTGTCTTACTGTACAATCACGTGGTGTACAAGGGAAGAGGTTGCCCCACAAAATTCCAAAAAGTCTGGGGTCCCTGGTGTAATTCACCGTTGACTTTGTATACTGCCCCGTCCTTCCATATGGCTCTTAATGCATTTATTGCTTAGATGGGGGATGCTACAGGGGGTTCCCACAAACTCTACTATGCTACTGACCTCTGTGTTAACTCTGTGACTACTACATATAGCAATGTCCTGGTTAGGTGGAAATGTGATATTTTCTTGCTTGTTCTTTTCTTTATGCTCTCACCCTTTACAGGTCAAACTGGACATTCTCTTCTACTTGGTCCTCCTGCCTGGACTTCCTCTCGGGATATCTGCCCCTCACTTTGTTTTCGATACGGACTTTGCAACCTAGTTTTAATTGTTTGTTTTTATTTTTATTGATTTTAGTGTTTATTGTACAGCCTATCACTTTAGATTACACTGTTATCTCTGTTGCTTCCCTGTATTGTATAATATGTTGTACAATTTTTCAATAAAATGCGTTTAAAAAAAAAAACAAAAAAAACTTCCTCGCGCCATCTGTTCTACCCCACCATCTGACCACCTCTGCTGAGCTACTCCCAAACCAGCAAGCATTCCGCCTCAGACAAACATGCAACCACCTCACACTCTCTCCTATATACACCTTCTATCCCTCTCCCTGCTTCTCCTTACTGTCAGCGACATATCTCCTAATCCTGGTGGTCTCCAGTTCTAACACACTCCTTGCCCCCTCAACAAACCTGATGGAGGTGTTGGCCTCCTCCTGTCTGACAAATGCTCCTTCACCCCTAACCAACTGCTACCTGCTCTCACCCTCCCCTCATTTGAAGTGCACCCTCCAGTCTCCAAGTGGCTGTCATATACTGACCACCAATACCTATCACTGCCTTCATTGACCACTTTACCACCTGACTCATGCACTTTCTCTCAACGAATAACCCCACTATCATGGGTGATTTCAACATCCCCATTAACTCAAACCTCCCTTCTTCTTTCAAACTCCTATCTCTCACCATCTCTTTTGGTCTCTCACAGTGGTCCTCCTCTGCCACTCACATAGAGGGACACACACTGGATCTCATCTTCACTTGCACTTACCTCTGTCTCCTATCCAACTTCTTTAACTCTTCCACCATGCTCTCTGACCACAACTTACTAACATTCTCATCCCTCTCTTCTGTAGAAGATCCCCCAATCTGGAAAATAACACCCCTCTGCAGGAACCTTAACCACTTTCTTCACTCTGACTCTCTCTCCTACCACTCTCTGGCATATCTTCACTTCAGGACACAGAGGCCACCACTGCTTTCTATAACACCACCATTACTTTAACCCTCAACTCAGTGTCCCCCCTCATGCACATCAGAGCTCGACCAATCACTAGGCAACCCTGGCACATGGTCTTGACAAAAAAACTGAGACATGCTTCACGGGATGCTGAACACCTCAGGAAGAAAAGCTACTCCAAAGAAGACTTCATCAGTTATATAGAGGCAGTTCTCAACTTCAAGAATGTACTCACCTTTTCACAACAGGTTTATTTCACCACACTTATATCTTCCTTATCCCACAACTCTAAACAGTTATTGAATACCTTCAGCTCCCTTCTCTGTCCACTGGTGCCCCCTCTGACATCACTTATCTCAGCTGAAGATTTGGCCTCAAAAACATAATTGACACCATGAGAGAGAGTCTCGTGTTACTCCCACCACAAACACTCTGCCCAGCTGTTCAGCACTCTTCATCCTTAACCTGCTTCTCCACCATCACCAATAAAAAGCTCTCCACTCTAATTTCAAAATCCAATCTCACAACCTGTGTGCTTGACCCGATCCAATTGCACCTCATCCCCAACTTCACTGAAGTCTTCACTCCTGATTTAGCCCACCCCTTCAAACTATCTTTAACCAGTGGTACCTTCACTTCTGCCTTTAAACACAGTACTGTCACACCCATCCTTAAGAAACCTACTCTCGAGCCATCCTCTTCAGCCAACTAATGCTCTCACTGCTCCCGTATGCCTCCAAACTCCTTGAACAATACTTCCACTTTGAACTATCCTTCTATCTCTTGTCACACATACAATACACAATTATGAATTGAAGTGGTTTTATGTTTGTATGGGCTGAAAATATAAAACTTGCTATTTTAATACACTGACCTTTTCTATTTCTGTTCTATTTCTCTATCACTGGTTCCCCACTGTTGTTTCCTTGCATATCTATTGTTTTATCATTTGCAGATCATATTTTTTGTCGTTTATTAGGTAAGTGATTATGCAATTTTAGCTGATAAATTGATTTAAGAAAGAAATACTGCAAATCATTAAATTCATCAATATTTTCTGAGCTCAAGGGTGTACATGTATATATATATATATATATATATATATATATATATATATAAAAATATATCTTCTGCAGGCTGACAAAAACTGTAATGTATGTTATATGGGTTTGGTGTTTTTATACTATTGATATAAGTGTGTCATTTAATCATCAAAGAAGCACTTCAGTAACAAAAAAACAGCCTCCCCATTTGAAAATGTGTGTAGTGTAATGTTACTGAATAACTTACTGACAGCTTTATTGCAAAGTTATGTCCTCCCCTTTGGAGCACTGACATCCTCTCTGCTCCTCTGATACATACAAGAATAGGAGTACACAATCCTGTATCAGTGAGTATTTTCAATGACATGTAGTGATTTTTATGTATTTTTAAGTCAATTGTTTCTCAACCCTGTCCACATGGGTCTCAAAGTAGGTGTTTCTACAGTTCATCCGATGCAACATTTTTTTCAGTAGATGTTCATTCAATCTTAACCACTTCCTGCAACAGCTAGTTTTTTACTTCCTAACAGAACTTGATTTTTCAAATCTGACATGTGTCACTTCATGCGGTAATAACTTTGGAACACTTTAACTCACCAAAGTGATTTTGAGATTGTTTATTTGTGACATATTGCATCGTCTTAGTGGCAATTAGTGGATATTTGTGGTATTTTAGTCGATATGTTTTGCGTTTAAATATGACAAAAATAAGAAATTTGGTGAAAATTTTGAAAAATATGCAGTTTAAAATTATCTGCTTTTGATACAGATAGTCATACCACCCAAATTAGTTAATAAATTTAATTTGCCATATCTTTGCTTTATGTTAGCATCAAACTTTAATCACCCTTTAATTTTTTTATGGACCTTATAAGGCTTACAAGTCAACAGCAATTTTGTAAGTTTTAAAGAACATTTCCAAAACCCATTTTTCAAGGGACTAATTCAGTCCTGAAGGGGTTTTGAAACCCATCATAAATCACCCCATTTTCATAACTACACCCCTTAAATAAGTCAAAACAGCACATATGAGGTATCTTAACCCTATAAGCATTAAGAATTAAGACAAAAGGGAGGTGAAATTTACACATTTTAAGTTTTTTTTACTAATATGTTCATTTAGCCCTAGAATTTAGACATTCACAAGGGGTTAAAGGATAAAATTCATCACACAGAAGTAAAGAGTGCCAATGAACTTTTGGAGGGCTGATTTTGCTGTGATGAGTTTCAGGCACCATGTCACACTTGCAAAGTCCCTGAGGTGCCAAAACAGTGGAAATCTGCAGAAAGTAAACCCATTTTGGAAACTAGACCCCTCAAGGAATTTATCAAGGGGTATAGTGAGTACTTTGACCTTAAAGGTCTTTCACAGAATTGGGCCATGAAAATGTAAAATTACATTCTTATCTATAAAATGTTGCTTTAACCCAAAATTTTAAAAAGGGATAAAAGAGAAGTGCACCTCACAATTTGTTAATCAATGTCTCCCAACTATAGAAATTACCCACATGTAGATATAAATTTCTGTATTGCCACACAGCAGGGAAGGAGCAGCACTGAGGTTTTTGGAGGGCAGATTTTGCTGGAATTAATTTCAGGCACCATGTCACATTTGTAGAGCCCCTGAGGTACCAGTTCAGTCGAAAACCCCAACAAATGACCTCATTTTGGAAACTAGACCCCTCAAAGAATTTATTGAGGGGTATAGTCAGCATTTTGTACCCACAGCTGTTGCACTGAAATGACTACGATTGGGATGTTAAAATGAAAAATTTCTTTTTTTTTTCCACTAAAATGCATTAGAATTGTTTTTGGGTGCTACGTCTCATTTGCAGACCTCTAAAATTCCAGTACAATAGAAAACCCCCAAACATGACCCCATTTTGAAAACTACACCCCTCAATGAATTTTTAAAGGGCTATACTGAGCATTTTGATCCCACAGCTGTTTCATAGATTTTATTAACATTGGGCAGTGAAAATGAAATTTTTTTTTGCAATAATATGTTGCTTTAGCCACATTTTTTTCATTTTTACAAGGGGTTAAAGGAGAAAATGTATCCAACAATTTGTTATGCAATTTCTCCTGACTATGGAAATACCCCACATGTGGAGTAAAACTTCTGTTTTGACACACGGCAGGGCACAGAAGACAGGTAGCACCATTAGGCTTTTGGAGGGCAGAATCAATTTTAGGTGCCATGACACAATTGCCCCATATGTGCTAATGCAGTGGTAACTGCACCCCTCAAAGCGAATAGTGATAATTTTGACCCCAGAGATGCTTTCCAAAAAGAAATACGCAGCAAATGGTGTAAAATGAAAATTAAAATTTTTACAGGTAGGTCATTTAAGTGCCCAATATGTCATGCCCATCTCATGGCACTGTGAAAAGTCAGCTCTCCAGTTGCTCTGTTTCCTGATTTTGTAAACACGCTACATGCAGCGTTAATCTTCTGCCTAAAAATATAGCAGGGATCAGAAATGAAGAAGCACCATGTGCATTTGAAGCCTAATTTTGTATTTTGCACTGCATTGGTGAGAAATTTCAGAAGGTCTGAGGCTAAATAAAAAAAATGTACCCCTTATTTTAGTAACTACTTGCCTCAAGGAATGTATCAAGGGGCATAGCGAGCATTTTACACCTCAAATACTGCATCATTGTAATTTCCAGAAATAAATGCACAGTGAAAAGTTAAAATTGCAAGAGACACACACTCCAAAAACTGGTAAGTGGGTTATCCTTGGTACAACAACCTTTGGAGTATTCATCTCTGACACAAGCTTGGCACAACATATTGTACATTTAATGACGTATTCCTGGAAAAACTGTCATTTTCACTTTGTACATCTGATGGTGCATTTGTCGCAGCCCAGATGGAAGGAACCAGAGGATGGGAGTAATAGTGCCACCAGATAGGACAAGTACTCTCAACCACTTTCCCCTAGCTCTACTCCTGTACTACCTGATGGTGGTGGTAGAAGTTTCCCTTGGGGCACCTCTCTACTCTGAGTCCGTGTGATGGTGTTCGGAAGAGCCCTGATGGTGATGCAGGAATGACTCAGGAAGGTAGTTGTGCAGTTGAAACAGGTTGAATTTTACTTCAGCAACTAAACAATAAAACCAGCAGCTTCCAAATGGGGATTGGAGTCTACCAGTATTCATCTCCCCCAGCCTTGGTCTTGAGAGGGTACCCAGTGATGGTTAAGATCTAGTGCCGTACTCCACTACTCAGCCTCCTCCAGCAGCAGATACTGAGGGCTGTACTCCAGGGTAGTCCTGACAGGGGTCTGGTTACCTTGTAGAAGGTTCCGGGATAACACCTCCTGTCACAGGAGTCCACTACTCCTCCTGGTACAATGTCCAAAATGTAGAGAGATGGTATTCCCCGACTTAGGGCTGTCTCTCGTAGAGCCTTAGACTGAATTCTTCCTCCTCAGGGGGCTGGAAAGGAACTGTTAGGCCTCAGTCTTCAGTGTTGGCATGCACTGTCTCGAACTACACACACTAGACTAGACTGGACTGAGGCAGTAACGGTCCATTAGGAGACCTAAGTCTCCCAGACACCGCCCAATGGCCTGTGATAGGCCAGGGCTGTACCAAGTGAAGTAACCACAGGGAAAATAAGGGAAAGCTGTATAGCAAATACATGAAATACAGAACATATAGACAGGACATACAAACATAACCCAGAGGCACAAAGACAAACACATTATAAGCAGGAGCAATCTGGTATGCTGCACATTCACTTCTGGAAAATAAATTAATGCAACACTTGGGGGGGGGGCAAAAATGCTCACTGTACCCAGGGATAAATTCCTTGAGGGGTCTAGTTTCCAAAATGGGGTCACATGTCAGGGGAGTGCATCGGAGCCAGGGAGAAGTAGGTAACATTGTTTTTTTTTGTTTGTATCCTCCCCTGGGTCTCCGATCATTATACTCTGGGGTCTGAAAAGACCCCAGAGTATAATAATTGTTCATGGGTGGTCCACAATGGGGTATAATACTGTGTGCAGGGGCCACTATGGGGCATAATACTGTGTACAGGGGCCACTATGGGGCATAATATTGTGTGCAGGGGCCACTATGGCGCATAATACTATGTGCAGGGGCCACTATAGTGCATAATACTGTGTGCAGGGGCCACTATGGGGCAAAAAAATAAATAGAAAAAAAAAATGACTATAATGGACAGCAAATTGGGGACTTACCATACCTCCTAACTGGTTTGACTTTGGGCTACTCCTGAAGGTGTTGTCTAAGTGATCCCCTGGTAATCACACTTTAATCCCTATACAGGTCGCTACCTCTAGAAGTAGGCCCGGTGTAGGTGGCAGCTGACCCAAAGGCCAGAAAGATGCTATTGCAAAGCACCAGAGGGTTAGGCAAAAGGGTGGTAAAGTCTGGTCCAAAGGTCAGGAGCAGGCAGCGGAGACACAAGATCATGTGAAGCCAAAACATCATACACTGTGAAACATGAGATCAGGAACAGTATCAGTAGCAGAGACAGCAAAAAGGCCAAGGTCAATAAGTTGATAATTAGTCAGGAACAAAATCACAAGACACTTGCAGGAACTGGCTAACCAAGAACCTATGTTGCTCAGACACAGTGCAGAATGCTGAGCAAGTTTACATAGGCAGGTATTGCTTGTGATTAGCCAGGCAGGGATCACAGGTGTATGCTTAAAATCTCAAGTTGCTGAGAGGGCACCAACCCTATGGAACATGAGCAGCAGCAGGAGTAATTATACGGCAGCCTGGAGAGTCAGAAACTGCACAGTGTGCTGCCAGTGGCTGAGAATGCTGGGAGAGCTGGTACAAATGCCAATTCCATGCCCACATCACAGGTTCTAGCCCCACCCCCCATAACCTAACAATACGTGTCAACTTCATAAAAATTATGAGAAGGGAGAGGGAGAACTATTTTACATTTTTTGTGCTAGTAAAAAAATTTGAGAATACGTGAAAAACAGACGAGGGTCCCCCCATATTTGTTTACATTTTCTTGTATATTTAAAATATAGAAAAATCATGTAAAAATGAAAAGAACATAAAAATTAAGCCCTATTTGTGCCACTAAAAAAAAAAGATAAAAAATGTTTTTGAATAACCCAAAAGAAAAAAAATGTCATAACTCTGAAAACCGCATGCATTAAAAAAAAAACTGAAAATGCGTCTGGTGCTGAACTAGGCAAAATAGTTCAGTCCTGAAGTGGTTAATGGGTGAATCAACCAGTCAGGAGCTATAAGTAAACTAAATATGTAAGTGCTCCTAAAGAGACAAATCACCACCTTGTATGATGATGCAGAATAAACACAATTCTGAGGTTATCATCTGTAATTTAAGACAAATATAGAACTTCTGAACTGGCCAAAATACATGGAATGTAAATGAGATCAGCTGGTATGAAAAAAAAGGAGACTACAAAAACAGTTGTGTCCCAGGTCCCAGGGGAATGAAATGAACTCATTGGGAGCCTGAGAAATGTGGTGTTCAGGATCACATTCATTTATACTGAGATGACTGGCTCATCTCAGGTGGAGATGGAGGCAGAGGCCAGTCTCCCAGTCATTGAGATTAGTGGGGTGAATATCTAATGCAGAAAAGAAATCAGCAAGGTTGGTATAGTTGTGGAGGGAAGCAGAGTAGCCATTTTTTGACGTCACTAGAGTGAAAGAATAGTTCCATTGATACTGTATGTTGTTGCATTACCTTATAGAAGTAGGAGGAATGGTTTAAGGTTCCTATGTTTTTGGAGGGTCAACCAATTGAGAATCACGATAAAGTCGAATTCTCGCCCCATCAAAGTTAATAGTGAGCCTATTGAGTGCATTAGCCATCATCGCATCCTTCAATTCAAAATAATGGAGATAGATAACATATCGCAGCTGGAAAAAGATATTTTTGGGGCATAGGGCCCGATTTGGTTGCTCTTGAGTTTTCCCAAGATCATGTTAAAGATAGCCTACAGAGTCACTTTGTGGTCCTCCAGTCTCATAGTTTCTGCCAATCCCCTCACCCTGATATTGTTCCTACAGCATCTGTTATCTTCTAAATCTTCTAAATGTCGATATGCATCATGTAACGTTGTCACATATGTAAAGACTCTAGCTTGATGTTGGGAAACATAGTTGCACAATGTCAGAGCTCAGAATCACACCCTATGCCTGCTCCTGATTGACACTGTCCATCTGACAGGACAGAGACTAAACAGCATATGAGGCATCAAAACTATCAGCACTTATTGCTTTTGAATGCTGGGGGCTAGAGAAACAAATTTCAACTGCATCAAAATCAGCGGAGCAGCACCTATTAAATGGTGTAAAGAGCTGGACTTTGCAGAGGTGGTGAAAGGTTCTCCTTAAAGTCGTGGCACATTGCAATCTAATCCTTGCAGGCCTATTTTACTTCAGAAATAGGTTTCCTAAAGTTCTCTTTTGTAGCCAGTCTATAGTGGAGGTGCCTCTACAGGTGTTTCTCTATTCTAAAATAATTCTGCAGAGGATCACTATGTAGCTTTAGATTTCTTTAGTCCAGAGAGATCAGGTGCAACTCAAAGGCTCTTCTCTGGGGCTTAGCCCAGGCAGAATGCTTAGTAAGTGGAGTCATAGTTCTAGGTCTGTAGCTGTTTAGTAGGTTTCTGTGGCATGGTCATTATAGAAAAGGTGCAATAAGGAGACATAGATGTCTCACTCACCACTTCCTAGAGTCAAGACCGTTTATGTTGTGCTGAGTCTGTTGGCAGTTTTCGTGTGGTAGAAAAGCACTATGTTCACGTCTACATTGGTATGTCCACTGGTAGGTTCCATTAGGATCTTCCGTCGCAGATTCTTTCAAAAATTGCAGATGAAACAGTCCTTCATTCACAGCTTTTTCATCTAGTAAAATGGCATCCATCAAGATCTGATTGTGTCTGTCATATGACAGATCCATCCGCGTTAGATTTCCAGTTTCTGTTCCTATTTCTGTTTCATACAGAAAAGGGTGATCATTAAAGGTATGTTCACATATGCACTCAGGGTTCCTTTAGGAGTCTCCATCACAGATTGGTTTAAAAATTGCAGATAACAAAGTCCATTGTTCACAGCTTTTTCATTCATATGTGTCTGTCATATGAAGGATCCATCCAGTTCCTGTTCCTATAATGGAACCGAAAAATGTAAATCCCTATGGAAATGTGAATACAGCTTGAAGGAACATACTCAGCCTATTACTACAGATGGACAAACCAGTTCATACTGAGCCAGGTTCGTTATCAAATTTTTATAAAATGCGTAAAAATGATAAGCACTCATATTGACTTTCCTTACCTCTCCTGGGCTACCTTGTGGCATCTGGTGTTTTTTTCTTGGCGCCTTCTAGCCTCCAAAGTAATGTCAGTGGCCCTGGGTCACCACTGAGGTCTGTATTTGGTCCTCAGTGGTCAAGCAGTAATGCTTTGATTCAAGTATCATGACGCTGTTGTGCACCATTTGACCTCTGAGACCCAACCATAGGTCTCATGGGTGACTGGGGCTTCTGATGTCACCCAGGAGCCCACAAGAGGTTTTTAAGGCACCTGGGAAGAACACCTGGTACTGCAAGGGAGCCCAGGAGAGGCGAAGGAAGGTGAGTAGGAGTGTTTTTTTTTCCACACCTCGGGGCCTCTGATTATTTTACTCTGGGAACTGAAAAGTTTAGTCTGAAAAGAAACTTGCAAGCAAACCTCACAAATATTCCTGAAATAAATGTTTCAAGATTCACCCATTTCTAGCTGTAACACTACTACTAGTGGGGTACCATAGGGGTCAGTATTCATCTATGTCTTTTTAGACACTTACAAAATCCTTTGGTACTTAAAAATCTCCTGTGCCCTTTTGTGTTTAAAACCAAGTTAAATTAAGGCCTTTGATCGGGTGGCTGTCATTTCCTTGAGGCAGCTCCAGTGCAAATAGGTTTGGGTCAGGTGATGTTCTGATACATACAAGCCTCATACTAATCCCCTCAAGCACAGATTCATGCAAATGGCACTCTGTCATGTCCATTTACGATACATAATGGGACTGGGTATGAATGCCCTTTATCTCTGATTATAATGGAGCATCTTCTGATAGTGACTCACAAGATATTCATGATATTCATGGTGCCCACACAGGGAACCAGCATGTCAAATGCTCTGTTTTCAGAATGACATGTTTCTTTATATATCTCTGCAGCAAATATCCTAACTAGACTTCATGTCCACTTTTGATGACTATAGTTCTTCCATACAGTGGGGAAAAAAAGTATTTAGTCAGCCACCAATTGTGCAAGTTCTCCCACTTAAAAAGATGAGAGAGGCCTGTAATTGTCATCATAGGTAGACCTCAACTATGAGAGACAAAATGAGAAAACAAATCCAGAAAATCACTTTGTCTGATTTTTAAAGTATTTATTTGCAAATTATGGTGGAAAATAAGTATTTGGTCAATAACAAAAGTTCATCTCAATACTTTGTTATATATCTTTTGTTGGCAATGACAGAGGTCAAACGTTTTCTGTAAGTCTTCACAAGGTTGGCACACACTGTTGCTGGTATGTTGGCCCATTCCTCCATGCAGATCTCCTCTAGAGCAATGATGTTTTGGGGCTGTCGCTGGGCAACACGGACTTTCAACTCCCCCCAAAGGTTTTCTATGGGGTTGAGATCTGGAGACTGTCTAGGCCACTCCAGGACCTGGAAATGCTTCTTACGAAGCCACTCCTTCGTTGCCCTGGTGGTGTGCTTGGGATCACTGTCATGCTGCAAGACCCAGCCACGTTTCATCTTCAATGGGCTTGCTGATGGAAGGTTTGAACTCCAAATCTCACAATACATGGCCCCATTCATTCTTTCATGTACACGGATCATTCGTCCTGGTCCCTTTGCAGAGAACCAGCATGATGATGCCACCCCCATGCTTCACAGTAGGTATGGTGTTCTTTGGATGCAACTCAGCATTCACTCTCCTCCAAACATGACGAGTTGTGTTTCTACCAAACAGTTCTACTTTGGTTTCATCTGACCATATGACATTCTCCCAATACTCTTCTGGAACATCCAAATGCTCTCTAACAAACTTCAGACAGGCCCGGATATGTACTGGCTTAAGCAGGGGGACATGTCTGGCACTGCAGGATCTGAGTCCCTGGCGACGTAGTGTGTCACTGACGGTAGCTTTTGTTACGTTAGTCCCAGCTTTCTGCAGGTCATTCACTAGGTCCCCCCGTGTGGTTCTGGGATTTTTGCTCACCGTTCTTGTAATCATTTTGACCCCATGGGGTGAGATCTTGCGTGGAGCCCCTGATCGAGGGAGATTATCAGTGATTTTGTATGTCCTGCATTTTCTAATTATTGCTCCCACAGTTGATTTCTTTACACCAAGCTGCTTGCCTATTGCAGATTCAGTCTTCCCTGCCTGGTGCAGGTCTACAATTTTGTTTCTGGTGTCCTTCCACAGCTCTTTGGTCTTCACCATAGTGGAGTTTAGAGTGTGACTGTTTGAGGTTGTGGACAGGTGTCTTTTATACTGATAACAATGTCAAAGAGGTGCCATTACTACAGGTAATGAGTGGAGGACAGAGGAGACTCTTAAAGAAGAAGTTACAGGTCTGTGAGAGCCAGAATCTTGCTTGTTTGTAGGTGACCAAATACTTATTTTCCACCATAATTTGCAAATAAATTCTTTAAAAATCAGACAATGTGATTTTCTAGATATGTTTTCTCATTTTATCTCTCATAGTTGAGGTCTACCTATGATGTCAATTACAGGGCTCTCTCATCTTTTTAAGTGGGAGAACTTGAACAATTGGTGGCTGACTAAATACTTTTTTCCCCACTGTATATAAGATTTCTGAGAGTTCAGCTTTAAATTTGTTTCTTGACTACCATCTGGTTCAAACACTTCAATCCTCATTTTCTTTTTCATGGCATCCCATAGTGCTTACATATGTGGGTATTAATATACATGTGGCATCCCAGAGCTGGCTATGGCTGGGCTGAGGGTGATCTCTGTGCATTGTATTATTTCCTGTTGCTTCATAGCCTGTGTGACATAGCAGGGGGTCCTGAGTCTCACACAACACAGCGCCACCTAGTGAGCCTCACACATGCATTACACCTCCCATAGGATTGAATAGTAACCAAATGTCCAATGGGAGGACATCGCCTGGGAAAAGGGGAGGAGTCAGCTGATCACTGGGTCCCCATGGTAACACCCCTGCAGGAAGGTCCTGCGTGTGAGGAGTTAGAAGTGTGGAGTGTTAGGAGGAGGAGGTGAAGAGATAAGTGTGATGTCCTGTGAAGAAAGCAGCGAGTTTAGTGCAGGAATCTCAAGTCCTAGACAGGCCCAGGAAGGTTGGAGAGCTGACATACTCCAGCTATTCAGAAGATCCTGTCCCCTGTCTGCCTAGCCATCGCCCTGAAGGAAGTCAAGCATCATTATCTTGTCAGCATGAGACTGTGGAGAGAACATTCTGGAACACGTGCTCCATAGCAAGTATCACAGGATCCAGGGGCCAAGGCCAGACCTGTGGAATATCCCGCCACCCTGACTATTGTACCCCGAAACTCTGAGCTATCAGGACCACATAACGTGAGTGGGGAATATTATGTACTAGTATCATGGTGGGCATCCTCCTATGAGCCAAATAGGAGCCCAGACGCACCTTAGGGCTGTAACACTGAAGTATAAGGGGCTAGGAACACCTTTCATCAAGTCTACCCTGCACCCCAGGACTTTGCTGTGTCACCAGGCATACCCCGTTGTTTTGTATTGAAGAAACTGTTTAAGCATTTGTGCCTCCACACCCATGGAAGTAAAAGTTCAACTTTACAACCGTTTCTGTGTCTGACTCTGCACCGACAACATCAGGGCGCCCCAAACACCACCAGTCGGCACAGTATAGGGGAAGCGCCCCGGGGGAACAATCACCACCAACATTTGTGCAGCCCCCTCATCACCGGTACCAGTGGTGGTAACGTGGGACAGCACCAGCGCTGCGCCCTCGTGCCCAGAGACCGTGACAAGTCTGCGCTGTTTGCACCCCGCAATCCCAACTGCAGCGTTACCTTCCATCTGGTCACCGCAAGAAAAACTGGCGTCACGAACAGGATACGGGTGTGTGCCATTTTGAGAAAGTCGCCACGAAAAGTGCGCCAAATTGTCTCCAGAGCATCGGTCTTTATTGTGGACTTTGCTAAGATCAAGTTTATTCCCTGAGAGTGCTTGCCACAAAGAGGGGGAGCCCTATACCCCTGAAGTAAGCCCTAAAGACTGTCCTCTCAGTGTGTTACAGCCCTGGAAGAGTTAAAACGCCCAGGACTTGTTTGCTGCGCCACATCGCTGTGTAAGAACGCCCACAAAGGGTTAACTGTACCTTGCAAAAGTGCGGGAGATTTTTAGCACTGCCCATGAGGCCAGGAGACCCATCTGCCGCCATCTTAGGAGAGCCCAGAATGCTGAGCGCAATGCTCCAGCGCACCCATACAAGAAAGTGAAAGGCGAACGTGCCGGCGCCATTTCTGACTCTCCGGTGCCGCATCACCGTCCCTGCTGTGCACCGCTGATCTCTGGTCCACGCTGCAGTTGCTGTCAGTGAGTACTGTGCCTCCCTGTCCTTGTCTTCAGTCCTCCCACGGCCCCAGCGAGTGTTTTCCGTGTACCGTGTCCGTGGGGAGTGCCACCATTAAAGAGGGGGAGCACACCGTCAGCCTGCATCACAGTGACTCTGTTAATAGCTACAGCATTCTTAAAGGGACAGCATTCCAAGTTGTAGTCTCCATTCCCTGCCAGCAAGCAGTTGAGTTTCTTAAAGAGACGGCGACCTAATTCCAGTCATACCTGCAAACAACATGACTGAGCAAAGTGACATTGTGCCATCTGTTTCTAGTGATCCAGCAGTGCCCATGGCGAGCAGCCTACCATTCTCCATGCCATTTTACCCTGGTGCACCATGGCTGCCGCGCTACAAAGGGGAGGCGCATACCCTCAGGGACTTTCGTGAGAAGATGCTGTCTCTCTTCCAGTTCTATCCTCTGAATACAGAACAGCAGATACAGATCCTGCTTGGCCAGCTTGAGGGTGCTGCAGCTAGGGAGGTCAAATCCTGGCCTGCCTCTGACAAAAGAACCCCTGGGCAAATTCTGGACAAACTCCAGGTGAACTTTGACGTGCGATCTGTCTCCGAGGTAAAGATGCGCTTCTTTTCCAGACGACAACTACCTGGTGAGACCCTGCGGGACTATGCTTTATCCCTCCAAGAGGCGTTCAGAGCTGTGGTGCAAGTGGATCCACGTGAAAATGTGGACTCTGATAAAATCTTGCTTGACCGCTTCATAGACGGGGCGGGTACCACATTGCTCCAGAGTCAGTTGCGAATGCTTGCTGCACAACATCCCAGCATCACGTTTGCTGACTTCAAGGCCCTTGCCATCCAGGTCTTGGGACAGGAGCAGCCCCAGCCGAGCCCAGTCATCTGTGCTCCCTCACCTGGACCCTCAACAAGCATTGCTCCAGTTGTCCTGCCATTACCTCTGGGTACCTCACCTGCTGCCCAAACTGCGCAGACTACACCAGCAGACTCCAGAGATGACCTTCTGGCCCGAGTGGATCATCTGACCCGTGCCATGGAACAGATCACCGTCCGTCTAGATCGTCTGACCCAGCCGTCTTCATCATCCAGTGATCCTTTGCGAAGTCTCAACATCTCACCTGAGTCGCCACCCAGACGTCCGTCTTCAGTGAAACCTCCGCAGAGTGAGAGGCCATACTGTACCTATTGCCATAGATATGGACACACCAGGCCTCAGTGTTTTCAGTTAAACGGGCCACCCCCGAGGCAGCGGGCCGCCCCTCGGGAGGAAAGAAGAAGGGCCCAGGTGAATCTTCAGTGCCATTGTCACGCTTCGTCTCAGCCTGCCCACACATCACAATCCGGGTGAACGGCGTCCCTCTGACAGCGTTGGTGGACACTGGATCTCAGGTAACAACCCTGCGCAAGCAGGTGTTCCTTGAACATTGGGACTTAGGTGTGTTGAATAGAATACCTGACACATGGATAAATCTGTGTGCCAGCAATGGACAGCCCATACCACGGCAGGGTTATTGGGAACCCACTATCCAGATTGGGGACTTGAAACTGCCTAGACAGGGTGTAATTGTCACTGATGTAGAGGATGATAGGTTTGCAGTTGTAATATTAGGCATGAATGTTTTACGCCATTGCTTTGCAGAAGTGTTGGATGCCTTGCATGCCTCTCTCCTTACAGCTTCTCCCAGTGACCAGCAGACCATTCAGCGGGCCATTCGTGTACTCAATGCCCAGCACAAGTTCGCCAACAAACAAGGTGAAATTGGTCGAGTCCGGATCCACGATACCCGTCCAGTAACCCTACAGCCTGGAACAGAAACTATGGTGTGGTGCCGTGCCCGTCCGGGCATAGAAAATCAGGACTACGAGGCCTTGCTACAACCCATACAGGTAGATGGCCAACCACTTGTCATGGCTGCCCGCAGCCTTGTTACAGTTTCCAATGGACGTGTTCCTGTCCGCTTAGTCAACTTGGGCGATGCTCCCGTGAACCTCCACAAGTTCCACTCTGTGGCCCTGCTACACCGGTTAGCACCAGAAGACATTCTCTCTGGTGATTCTACCGCCACACAGCGTTCCACCCAAGCTGCTGAGAACATTCAGAATGGAGCCACGAAGTCCTGGTGGGATGAATTGAACGTGGGAGTCGCCAATACCCCTATAGAGCACATCAATGGGGTTCGCAATGTGGCCAAGCGTTACCAACAGGCATTCAGCAAACACCCATTGGACTTTGGTAAGACCATGACCATACAACATCGCATTCTGACTGGCGACCACCATCCAATCAAGGAGCGTCACTGTCCAATACCACCAGCAATGTACCAACCGGTGAAAAAGTTGATCCAAGAGATGCGAGATGCTGATGTCATCCGGGAGAGTAACAGCCCCTGGGCAGCCCCGCTAGTCCTTGTTAAGAAGAAAGACGGAACCCTACGATTTTGTGTGGACTATCGTAAACTCAACAACGTCACGCACAAAGACGCATACCCATTGCCGCGGATTGAGGAATCTCTAACGGCTTTGGGATCAGCTACCTGTTTCTCGACCCTGGACTTAACCAGTGGATACTGGCAAGTCCCTATGGCGCCTGAAGATCGTGAAAAGACTGCGTTTACGACCCCGATGGGACTCTTTGAATTCAATAGTATGCCATTTGGGCTATGTAATGCCCCAGCCACATTCCAACGGCTTATGGAGAGGTGCCTCGGCCATGAGAATTTCCAGAGTGTGCTACTGTACCTGGACGATGTTATTGTATTCTTCCGGACATACCAAGAACACCTTCGTCACCTGTCCGAGGTATTCAAGGTACTTATACAGCACGGCCTAAAGTTGAAGCCCTCCAAGTGCTACCTGTTGAAACCCCAAGTTCACTACCTTGGGCATGTCGTGAGCGCACAAGGCGTCCAACCTGATCCTGAAAAGATCACTGCAGTCCAGAACTGGCGAAGACCAACTACCGTCAAAGAAGTCCGAAGCTTCCTTGGATTCGCAGGTTACTGCCGGCGTTTCATACCACACTTCGCCCAAGTAGCCGAGCCTCTGAACGAGTTGTTGCGCGGTTGTCCCAGAGAAAACTACAACCGAAAGCTTCCGGTAGACTGGACAGCGCGTCAAGAGGAAGCCTTTCAAGCGCTTAAAGCACTTCTAACGCAACCACCAATTCTAGCCTATCCCGACTACAGTCAGCCATTCCGCTTGTACACAGATGCAAGTCACCAAGGTTTGGGTGCAGTGTTGTCCCAGGTTCAGGACAACAAAGAGCGAGTCATCGCCTACGCCAGCAGGAGTCTGAGAGGCGCGGAGAAGAACGACCAGAACTATAGTTCTTTCAAACTCGAACTTCTGGCGCTTGTCTGGGCCGTGACAGAGAAGTTTAAAGACTACCTGGCTGCCACACCCTTTACCGTGTACACAGATAACAATCCGTTGGCGCATCTGGACACTGCTCGACTGGGAGCCCTTGAACAACGGTGGGCCTCAAGACTCGCGAATTACAAGTTCTCTGTCAAGTATCGCAGTAGCAAGTCCAACGCTAACGCTGATGCACTCTCAAGGTTGCCTGTGGGAGAAGAACCACCCCGAGAAGACATCTGGGAAGAGGTGGAGATGCCACCATTCTACAACAAGTTTGCCCAACAGGTTGCTATTGGTGTCCCTGTAGAAGGAGAATCTCTGGCGAAAACAGCTGCCGAATCCCTCCAGGAGCCATCTCTGTGGAAAACGTTCCAAGAAGAGAGCAGAGTTTTAGGAGAATTGTCAGATTTCCTGCTTACAGGAAGAATACCAACCCGTGTAAAGAGAGGTCTTCATGACGTGGAATTAAAACGCCTTTGGCGACAGAGGAAGCGCCTGTTTGTCCAACGAGGCCTTCTACATAGAAACACTCTTGATCCTGTCACAGGTGAAAGGCTTCATCAGATCCTTGTACCAAGAAGAGACGCACAGATGATACTTGAGGCGTATCATGACAGATCCGGTCACTTCGGGGTACAAAAGACCGAAGCTACCATCCGTCGTCGCTTCTATTGGGTTGGGATGAGGGGTGACATTGAGAGTTGGTGCCGAGAGTGTCCCGCCTGTAGTATCACCAAGGAAGGTCGAAGAGATCAGAAGGCCCCTCTACATCCAATTAAGACTCAAAAGCCGTGTGAAATTGTTGCTCTGGACCATGTGAAGTTGGGTCCCACACGTTCCGGCTACAGCTACGCTCTGACAATGGTGGATCATTACTCCAAGTTCCTTGTCATCGTTCCTGTCAGAGATCTTACAGCAAGAACTACGGCTGAGACCTTCTACGCAGAGTTTGTCCGCCATTACGGTTGTCCTGAGCATATCCTCACCGACCGTGGATCGGCGTTTGAATCCCAATTGTTCCGTGAGCTGTGTCAGTTCCAAGACTGCAAGAAGTTGCGAACCACAGCGTATCACCCTCAAGGGAATGGTATGTGCGAGAAGGCAAATCAAGTGATCATCGGCATGCTAAGAACAGCCGCAGTTACACCTGGTGTTGAGTGGCCTGAGCGTATCAAGGACTTGGCCTATATTTACAACAACACACCCCAAACATCTACGGGATACGCACCATTTTATCTAATGTTTGGAAGACAAGGTCAACTTCCTTCAGACTTAACCCTTGGTGTGAAGGTCCCTGACATCATCAATCCACTACCCATAACAGACTGGGTTGTTGAACACCGCCGACGTATGGAGGAAGCTAAAGAGATAGTTGAAACGCGCATGGATGAGGTTCGTAGGAGACAACAGGAGGATTACAACCGTCACGCCCATGCAGCGCCCCTGAAAGTTGGCGACCGTGTATGGTTAAGGAATAACCATCGGAATGGGAAATTGGATCCATTCTGGGAGAAAGAACCATACAGTGTCATCTCCATACCATATCCTGAATCCGACGTGTATGAAATCTCTAAACCTGGGAGACAGCCCCAAGTAGTACACCGAAACCGTCTGAAGCTGTGCCTTAAAGAAGGACTACCCACAGAGGTGCCCCCAGCTGAGACAACGAGTACAGAGATCTTGTCACCTTCTGAAGCGAAAGAGAGACCCCCAACGTTAACTGAGCTTATGTGGGCGCCTAAACTACTACCATTTAGCTGTTATCCACCAATTGCTCTAGTGCAAGAGAACCCTTCGACAGATGATTTAATTGATTTCAGTGACTCTGTTCCTGATCCAAATCTCGTTCCACTTAGGCGTTCTGAGCGTACCACAAAAGGCATACCTCCAACACGCTATAGTGATGCCATGGCTGTCCTTGGGTAAAAGAGGTTAACTGTCTCTGCTTCTGTATATATGTTATTCCTGCTCTGATTACATTAATGTTTTTCCTGTGTGTATATACAGTATATATATATAATATCTTGCCATGTAATATAGTATTTACACTTATATGCAACAATCCAAGCCATAGTGCCTGGCTCACCGAGCCAAGGAAGTTCTGTTACCCCATTGCGGTATGGACATTCGTGCTAGAGTGCCTACTCTTCCTTACAGAAAGAACTGTTTATTGTAACTCAGAGAGACTCTCATGATAATGGACACTCACGAAATTTGTGCCAGAGAGCCTCTGGACCCATTTGCACTACTGTTGTTTCTATATGGACTGTCTGATGGTACCGCCAAAAGGTTCCATAAGTCTGAGTTTAATTATCTCTCCGTTACCCTTCAGACTTCTCATGGACATTCCAGGACTATGCCGGGAGGTCTTACCTCAAGTTTCTAAGTATTATATTTACTAAACTGTTAGTGACATTTGCACTTTATTCGTATTTATTAACGTTATGTTACATTTCTCACCTTCACCCCAGCCCGTCGCCGAGGTCGGCTCAGTGAAAGAGGGGGAGTATGTGGCATCCCAGAGCTGGCTATGGCTGGGCTGAGGGTGATCTCTGTGCATTGTATTATTTCCTGTTGCTTCATAGCCTGTGTGACATAGCAGGGGGTCCTGAGTCTCACACAACACAGCGCCACCTAGTGAGCCTCACACATGCATTACACCTCCCATAGGATTGAATAGTAACCAAATGTCCAATGGGAGGACATCGCCTGGGAAAAGGGGAGGAGTCAGCTGATCACTGGGTCCCCATGGTAACACCCCTGCAGGAAGGTCCTGCGTGTGAGTAGTTAGAAGTGTGGAGTGTTAGGAGGAGGAGGTGAAGAGATAAGTGTGATGTCCTGTGAAGAAAGCAGCGAGTTTAGTGCAGGAATCTCAAGTCCTAGACAGGCCCAGGAAGGTTGGAGAGCTGACATACTCCAGCTATTCAGAAGATCCTGTCCCCTGTCTGCCTAGCCATCGCCCTGAAGGAAGTCAAGCATCATTATCTTGTCAGCATGAGACTGTGGAGAGAACATTCTGGAACACGTGCTCCATAGCAAGTATCACAGGATCCAGGGGCCAAGGCCAGACCTGTGGAATATCCCGCCACCCTGACTATTGTACCCCGAAACTCTGAGCTATCAGGACCACATAACGTGAGTGGGGAATATTATGTACTAGTATCATGGTGGGCATCCTCCTATGAGCCAAATAGGAGCCCAGACGCACCTTAGGGCTGTAACACTGAAGTATAAGGGGCTAGGAACACCTTTCATCAAGTCTACCCTGCACCCCAGGACTTTGCTGTGTCACCAGGCATACCCCGTTGTTTTGTATTGAAGAAACTGTTTAAGCATTTGTGCCTCCACACCCATGGAAGTAAAAGTTCAACTTTACAACCGTTTCTGTGTCTGACTCTGCACCGACAACATCAGGGCGCCCCAAACACCACCAGTCGGCACAGTATAGGGGAAGCGCCCCGGGGGAACAATCACCACCAACATTTGTGCAGCCCCCTCATCACCGGTACCAGTGGTGGTAACGTGGGACAGCACCAGCGCTGCGCCCTCGTGCCCAGAGACCGTGACAAGTCTGCGCTGTTTGCACCCCGCAATCCCAACTGCAGCGTTACCTTCCATCTGGTCACCGCATACACTCTTATTAGCTTTATGCTGGCGGCTTTGAGGACAGTGATTCCTTGACTCTGGAAGAGTACAAGACCTTCTACAAGATCTGAATGGTTTCAGGAAATCATGTATCTGCAATTGATGGAGGAATTTGCTCAGTCACAGCTCAGACATCCAACAGAAGGTTCAAAGTGTGTAGACCAATGACTGAATTTCAGCATTTTTTAGAATTGTCTACATGTCAGCAGACTGGGATGGCTCACATAGTCCTTTAATCTGCTGATCTACCTTTATATCTCTGATCTGAGGTGGAACAGTCCATCACGACTGGGGATGGGTACTAACCTGAGACACACTTGTTTCCTAGGGACAATGAATGGAACCTGCTCCTGTCGCATTCAATGAATATAACCCTTGTTTCAATGATGGTATACTAATAACTCCTATAACTATTATCAAGTATAAACTTGTAGCATACTCAACATCTATGGCAATGAGCCTGCTGTGTCAGGCCTTTTGTGCATTCTTACACATTTCAGTGTAATCTGTTGGTTTACTATTGTAACTTTTTCACTATTTTGCATATGGAATACTTTCTTACAACAACTAGCCTGCTGTACCAGGCCTCACATGCGTTTTTATGCAATTCATTGTCTCCTGCTGGTTTCTCGCCTGTTTTCTATCTAGTATATTAAAAAAAAACTTTAAGTAAACAATACAACAAAAAAATAAGTTAAATCAAGGAAACAAAGTTTAATAATGAATTAACATGTTCAAGATCACAATTTACAGATAAAGAATTGTTTCTGCTAAAGCTGACAAATCAACAATCAGAGGATCAGAGGACTCTGAAGGAGCTGTACAACAAGATATATATCAAAACGGCTGTGGCTGCAGCTACTATACAACAGGTCGTAGCAAACCAAGGATAAGAAGATCTTGCATTTATAGCCAAGAGTCAATTATCCTGCCTCAGTGATGTTTTTGTGCTTACACATGACAGAATGCATTATGTTAGAGCTTTAAAATGGAAACCAGGACATCCTTGGGATATAACTAAATAAGTCATTTCTTTCCTGACTTGGCATCATTTTATTTTGCTTTGCAATACCACTTATATAGACTTTAATGTACTTTTTATAAACTCAGTGTATACACATTTTACTCCGCTATAAAGCAAAGCCCTCTGGGAGGATATTTCAAAATACTGTATATATTTTTTTCTGGCCATCCAACTAGAACTAAAGGGAAAAGACTGGGCAAAACAAATAATTGTTAGAAAATAACAATCAAATCTATACTTGCTTGTTTACTCCCCCACTGTTCCATTGTCACTTCTTAAAAGGGATGTCTGGGACTTGGAGCAAACCCCTCAGGGATGCCCAGGGTGAATGTAGAAAAAAAAAAAACAACAAAAAACAAAACACTCAACTATCTCCAATATTCCAATTTTTTTGATCCTGGTTCCCTTTTCCTCATGTGCCAGGGCTCACTGTACTGGAATATGTGAAGTTCACATGATCGCTGAGACCAATCAGTAGCCCCCACGGTTGCTGATTATGAGCCAGTGACATATGTGAGTGATGTCACAGGTCCCACTATACAGTGATCGTTGAGGCCACTGATTGTGGAGGTCTCACAAACTCAGCCTTTCCATACATGGTGAGTGCCAGCTGTGTTATACAGCAGACACCCATTGGCAGCCTCTGGCATTAGAACTCATTCGCATGTTGGTAGTTTAATTCTTCAGATGCTGCAGTATCCAAGCAGTTGCACAGTAGTAGGAGGATTGCTGAGTGGTTGTCATGGCAAGTTGGGGTCAAGCGATCTTACCCTGTCCATCTTTGTGCATCTATAACAGCCAAAACATTGACTTTTCAAGTCTCCTAGTAGTGCTAAATAAAAGTAAGATAAAAGATTTTTTTGTAGTATAATAAAAAGCAAATAATAAAATGATAGATCAGTAGCACTGTCTCTATTTGTTTTATGTGTAGTTAGACTCTGTAATATTGTGGTTATGAGAGCATAGAGTGTAGTGCGTATTTTTAATTAGAGCTCGCAACTCTACTAATGAATACATGCATTTATTTATAACATAGGTCCCCAAACTTTTGTTCACTTTGAGCTACATTTAACTTTGACTGCTGGTCGAAAGCCATGTTCAATCAAAAAGGAGCATACTTGGAGAAATAAATTGAGAAATTGCCAACATCTGCACATATTTTACTGTAATTATATTAGTGGTATTATATTATACCATCTAAATTGACATTGCTAAGAAGTTTGGGTAGATATTCAATATTGCCACTATTTAAGTCATATTGTAACCAGTGCAAACCACATGTGGCTCCCGAGCTACTGGTTGGGGACCACAGGTTTATATATTGTGCATGTGTAGGTAGAGCTTAGTAGGGTATTCAAAATAAGGAAGATGTTCCAGTCAGGGCTATCTTCAATTAGGAGTGGGTCTCAAAAGTTAGACTCACTAGGAAATAATAGTTTCACCAGGGATTACTAGAGATTATTGCTGTCCCAATCATGAAATTTCCTGAACCATAGGGATACATAACCAGAATCCCCTAACTGTAGTGCCACATGCAGTAAGATCTTTCTTTTTTTTTCTGCTCTTATGAACCACATCATAAATATACAGTTGTGCTAAAAAGTTTACATACCCCGGCAGATTTTTTGGTTTTTTGGCCTTTTTTCAGAGAATATGAATGATAACACAAAAACTTTTTCTCCACTCATGGTGAGTGGTTGGTTGAAGCCATTTATTGTCAAACTTCTGTGTTTTCTCTTTTTAAATCATAGTTACATAGTAGATGAGGTTGGATGAAGACATCAGTCCATCAAGTCCAACCTATAACCCTACAGTCCCCTGTAGTGTTGATCCAGAGGAAGGCAAAAAACCCCATGAGGCTTATGCCAATTGCCCCATTTCATGGGAAAAAATTCCTTCCCGACTCCAATCTGGCAATCAGTATAAAACCATGGATCAACGTGCCCTTAAAATTCAAAACCCATAACCCATAATGTTGTTCTGTTCGAGAAAGGCATCCAGGCCCTCTTTGAACTTGTTCAATGAATCCACCATCACCACTTCCTGGGGCAGAGAGTTCCATAGCCTTGTTGTTCTTACTGTAAAGAATCCTCTTCTATGTTGCTGGTGAAACTTTCTCTCCTCCAGTCGTAGAGGATGTCCTCTTGTCACTGTCAGTGTCCTAGGAGTAAAAAGATCATTAGAAAGTTCTTTGTGCTGTCCCTTCATGTATTTGTACATTGTTATTAGATCTCCACGTAGACGTCTTTTCTCTAAACTGAATAACCCCAAGTTTGTTAATCTATCGTTGTACTCCAACTCACCCATTCCCCTAATAATTTTGGTTGCCCTTCTTTGCACTCTTTCTAGTTCGATTTTGTCTTTCTTGTATACTGGGGCCCAGAATTGTGCACAATAGTCTAAGTGTGGCCGTACCAGCGATTTGTATAGAGGCATAACTATGTTCTTGTCATGAGAATCTATACCTCTTTTGATGCATCCCATAATTTTATTTGCCTTGGCAGCAGCTGCCTGGCACTGGTCACTAAAGGTAAGCTTACTGTCCACCACAATCCCCAAGTCTTTTTCATTGGCAGTTTTACCCAGTAATTTACTATTAAGTACATAATCATACATTTTATTTCGTCGTCCAAAATGCATAACCTTACATTTGTCAATATTAAACTTCATTGTCAAGTCTACGCCCATGCTTCCAGCATCCTTAGATCCCCTTGTAATATTCTACTATCCTCCTCATTTTTGATTACCTTACAAAGTTTAGTATCATCTACAAATATGGACACCCTGCTTTGCAAACCGTCTACCAGGTCATTAATAAAGATATTAAACAGGAGGGGGCCCAATACTGACCACTGTGGCACCCCACTGGTGACTTTTACCCAGTCTGAATATTTACCATTAATAAGCACCCTCTGTTTCCTATCAGTGAGCCAGTTGCGAACCCAAATGCATATGTTTTCCCCCAGTCCCAAAATTCTCATTTTGCATACCAACCTTTTATTGAAGTTGTTGTCTCGTAGTGTGTCACACAATTAAAAGACCTGGCACAGATTTTAGAGTAGGGGCATGGCCCACCAAAGGATGCACAAAGGGAAGTTATCACCATAGGATAGGATATAACTTGCAGATCAGTGGGAATCTGACTGCTCAGACCCCAATGATCAGTAGAATATAGTGACGCTGTACTTTGGCTGTCCTTGGTGCTCCTATTGAAATTAATGGAGAGGTGCGCATACTGCCCGACCACTGCTCCGGTCCTCCGTTCTTCTGATCAGTGAGGGTCTGAGTGGTGTGGTCAATAGAATAGGGAATAACATCCTTTATCGGAAAAGCACCTTTAATGACAAGACTTGTCTTGCCATAAATCATGTGCGGGGATTTTCAAGACTGGCATACAGAAATATCTTGATAAATCCCCTCCCATAGATATTTATATATTAATGTAGAATGTCAAGGGGTTTTCTGGGCAAATTAAAATATCAGGTCAATGGGGTCCAACACCTAGGACATCCACATCCACAGCTTTTCTTCTGCTAAGCTGCAGTAACTCAGTACAGTCACTATATGGAAAACAGAGCTATCTGCTTATGACTTTACTCCCTGTATACAAACCAAAAGCAAAGATCCTAATTGATAAATAAATTAAAACTTAACATTTAATAAATAGGCTCTAAAAATTAGAACTAGAGTCCAATAATTATATTAAAACAATCAAATAATTGGAACCGTCTTACCAACTATACAAGGGCAGCACCACAACTGTCCTTATAAAGTCCCTAATATGCCTCCATTCTGACGCATTTAGACCCTAGTATCAGGTACTCCTCAGGGGATTTTCAGGAGAGTATAGTGATGGTTCAGCAAAGAGTAGCTCCATCCCGTCATGCAAGGGAGCTATGTTAGTCTCCCTGTATAGCAGCTGGTGAGAACAGCTTATCAGTGGGTATCCTAAGGATAGGTCATCAATATCATTTTGTGCAGAACACACTTTTAAATTGAATTTGTTGATTGCATTCAGAAGTAAGGGAGGAATTTTTTGGTAAATTTGGTCTCTGCTATTTAACCACTTCTGGGCCGCCCATTGGGTTTTGACGTCCGGAAGGTGGTTGCCTTGTTCTGCCGTGCAGCTGCTGAAACGGGGATCTAACTGTAACTTAAGCCGGAACTCCCAGAGAGAAGGCAGGGAAGGTTTATTACCTTTCCTGCCTTCCCGATCGCTGTGTATACAATGCTCAATGAGCGCTGTATGCAGCTCTCTGAGCGCCACCATCTTGCGGCTCCCCTCTGACCCGGCAGTCATGTGATCTGCTGGGATCAGTGTCTATTAGAGTTGCTGGGTCCTAAAAGACCCAGATCAGCTCTATAGTAATGAGCAGAAGGCTGTATTCCTCCTGCAACTGGGGCTAAATGTACCAGCCCCAGTTACAGGGGAAATCAGCCTCCCCAACAAAAAAAAGTGCTAAGATGCCCCCAAAGGTCTATTATGACCTTATGGGGACACAATGTAAAAAAAAAATAAAATGAAATAATTAAATAAATAAATAAAATAATACGCCAATAAAACGTCCTTGTTAAAGGTTATAGCCCCACCCCCGACGACACCATATAAAATAAAAATTACCGTAATGGAGAGGAAAAACTATTCTATAAAGTTTTTTAGTAGCAGTTTGTGTTATTAAATTAAAAAAATGAAAAGTGAAAAATGGACAGGTTTTTCCTCTTCTTTTGTTTTATGTTTTCCCGGATATAAAAAAATGAAAATACATGCAAAAATAAAAATAACATAAAACTAAAGCCATATGTGTCACCGAAAAAAGAAGCAGGAATTAGATGATTAATGCAAATGATAAAAATGTTACAGCCCTCAAAACCGCACATACAAAGAAACCCGAAAATGTGTCTGGTCCTGGACCAGAAACTGACCCAGCACCGAAGTGGTTAAAGGGTGTTTTTTGATTTCATCTGGGTTGTAAGCATAAAAGATTGGACGTGACTTTTTTAATCCTTCTAATTATGTTATTATACAGTGAAACAGGTTTTTAAGTGAATCATTGGAGGTAAACTTTTCAGGGTTTTTCTTTCTTTCTTTCTTTCTTTCTTTCTTTCTTTCTTTCTTTCTTTCTTTCTTTCTTTCTTTCTTTCAATATTTATTTTTATTTATGATAATTAAGACAACAGTAAACCCACAGTGGGGGTACACAGACCCATAGTAAAATATCATTGGGAATAATTGTACATTTTACTATTAAACTAAAGACATCGCAACAACATAACAATAATAATAAGTCTCACCCTAAAGCTACAGTGCTAGACCTGTATCCATATCATCTTTGCAGACCACCATGAAGAACAAGACAATCAGTAACCTGTTCTATTCATTTATGAAAAGTTGTTTATACAGTGGGGAAAAAAAGTATTTAGTCAGCCACCAATTGTACAAGTTTTCCCACTTAAAAAGATGAGAGAGGCCTGTAATTGACATCATAGGTAGACCTCAACTATGAGAGACAAAATGAGAAAACATATCTAGAAAATCACATTGTCTGATTTTTTAAGAATTTATTTGCAAATTATGGTGGAAAATAAGTATTTGGTCACCTACAAACAAGCAAGATTTCTGGCTCTCACAGACCTGTAACTTCTTCTTTAAGAGGCTCCTCTGTCCTCCACTCATTACCTGTAGTAATGGCACCTCTTTGACATTGTTATCAGTATAAAAGACACCTGTCCACAACCTCAAACAGTCACACTCCAAACTCCACTATGGTGAAGGCCAAAGAGCTGTGGAAGGACACCAGAAACAAAATTGTAGACCTGCACCAGGCTGGAAAGACTGAATCTGCAATAGGCAAGCAGCTTGGTGTGAAGAAATCAACGGTGGGAGCAATAATTAGAAAGTGGAAGACATACAAGACCACTGATAATCTCCCTCGATCAGGGACTCCATGCAAGATCTCACCCCATGGACCCCCAGAACCACACGGGGGGACATAGTCAATGACCTGCAGAAAGCTGGGACTAACATAACAAAGGCTACTATCAGTAACACACTACGCCACCAGGGACTCAGATCCTGCAGTGTCAGATATGTCCCCCTGCTTAAGCCAGTACATATCCGGGCCCGTCTGTCATATGGTCAGATGAACCCAAAGTAGAACTGTTTGGTAGAAACACAACTCGTCGTGTTTGGAGGAGAGTGAATGCTGAGTTGCATCCAAAGAACACCATACCTACTGTGAAGCATGGGGGTGGCAACAACATGCTTTGGGGCTTTTTCTCTGCAAAGGGACCAGGACGACTGATTCGTGTACATGAAAGAATGAATGGGGATATGTATCGTGAGATTTTGAGTGCAAACCTCCTTCCATCAGCAAGGGCATTGAAGATGAAACATGGCTGAGTCTTTCAGCATGACAATGATCCCAAGCACACCGCCAGGGCAACAAAGGAGTGGCTTCGTAAGAAGCATTTCAAGGTCCTGGAGTGGCCTAGCCAGTCCACAGATCTCAACCCCATAGAAAATCTTTGGCGGGAGTTGAAAGTCCGTGTGCGACCGCGAACGGACCCGGCAGGGTACGGAGCCCGCGGCCAGCTGGAGATGGCCGGGCCCCGGACCATTATGATAGCGGTCGGGGAAAGCCTGGTTCCCCATCCGCTATACATACTGTTATGGGAAAGGAGTCCCAGCATATTGTAGGCTCCTTTCCAATAGATGGCAGCCCAGGGGAGGTGACTGAAAATAATAAATACATATTCTCACTTCTCCTGGGCGCAGAGTTCTCTCCAGCGCTTCTCCGTCATGACTGAGGCCTGTGATTAGGCCCCAGCGTTCACATGGAGCGCGGCCACGTAATGACGTCAGTGCGCCCACATGTGACCGCTGAGGCCCAATCACAGGCCTCGGCAGCGACGTCGGAAGAGGGCCTGAAGACGGCAGGATGGAGCGAGGATGCCAAGGAAAGGTAAGGCAAGGTAAGTATGAATGTTTGTTATTTTTAATTACCTTCCCTGGGTCTCCGATTATTATACTCTGGGGTCTGAGGAGACCCCAAAGTATAATAATAGCACCGAAGCAGAGAGGGCTGTTGGGAGCTTATAATAATGTGTGGGGCCCACTGTAGAGCATATAATACTGGGTGGGGGCCACTGTAGAGCATATAATACTGGGTGGGGGGCCACTGTAGAGCATATAATACTGGGTGGGGGCCACTGTGGAGCATATAATACTGTGTGGGGGCCACTGTAGGGAGCATATAATACTGGGTGGGGGCCACTGTAGAGCATATAATACTGTGTGGGGGCCACTGTAGAGCATATAATACTGGGTGGGGGCCACTGTGGGGGGCATATAATACTGTGTGGGGGCCACTGTAGGGAGCATATAATACTGGGTGGGGCCCACTATGGGGGGCATATAATACTGGGTGGGTACCACTGTGGGAAGCATATAATACTGGGTGGGGACCACTGTGTGGAGCATATTATACTGTGTGAGGCCACTGTGGGTAGCATATTATACTGTGTGGGGGGAGCAATGTAGAGCATATAATGCTGTATGGGGGCCACTGTGGGGAGCATATAATACTGTGTGGGGGCCACTGTAGGGAGCATATAATACTGGGTGGGGCCCACTATGGGGGGCATATAATACTGGGTGGGTACCACTGTGGGAAGCATATAATACTGGGTGGGGACCACTGTGTGGAGCATATTATACTGTGTGGGGCCACTGTGGGAAGCATATTATACTGTGTGTGGGGGGAGCAATGTAGAGAATATAATGCTGTATGGGGGCCACTGTGGAGCATATAATGCTGTGTGGGGGTCACTGTTGAGCATATAATACTATCTGGGGCCACTGTTGAGCATATTTTACTGTTTGGGGACCCATAACCGGTTCGGGGGGGGCCCCATGTCAAATGTTTGCCTTGGGGCCCAACCATTCCTAGTTACGCCACTGCATGTTGCCCAGCGACAGCCCCAAAACATCACTGCTCTAGAGGAGATCTGCATGGAGAATGGGCCAACATACCAGCAACAGTGTGTGCCAACCTTGTGAAGACTTACAAAAAACATTTGACCTCTGTCATTGCCAACAAAGGATATATAACAAAGTATTGAGATGAAATTTTGTTATTGACCAAATACTTATTTTCCACCATAATTTGCAAACAAATTCTTTAAAAATCAGACAATGTGATTTTCTGGATTTGTTTTCTCATTTTGTCTCTCATAGTTGAGGTCTACCTATGATGACAATTACAGGCCTGTCTTATCTTTTTAAGTGGGAGAACTTGCACAATTGGTGGCTGACTAAATACCTTTTTTCCCAACTGTAATTGGCTGTATACTTTAAGATCTTCTTAATCTGATGGGGTATGCATTGTAGGGAAGAATGTAAGAGGGCTCCCAGACTCCATGGGCAAAGTCCATGTTTTATCAGAATGGGGATAGTTTGCATAGGGTATAAAAGTTTTGGGAAGCTTATGGAAGAGTCTGGGGTAGTTGATAGGGTAAATGGATTCTGTTATTTTGATATCCAGGTATCTTTTGTATTGCCTGACTACTGGGATACCATGTAAAGTTAATAACTGATTAATGTTGAAGTCCACACCGTGAAAGATCATCACCTTGCACTTCACTATGTCCAGTCTAAACCCTGAGGCAGACCTGTAAGTTTTTATCAGCCTCAGAGCCTTACCCAAGTCTTCCTGCAGATGAGACAGAAATAACATGATGTCTTCCAAAAAAAGTGCCTATCACAATGTACAGTTTACCAATTGAATTCCCCCAAAAGCAATTCCCTGCACCAGGCAGCGAAAAAGAGGCTCCAAAGCTACGTTGAAAAGAAGGGGTGAGAGTGGGCATCCCTGTCTCATACCCCTATGGAGCAGGAAGGCCATTGACAGGTGACTCACGGTATGTGTCCATGCCATAGCATTATTGTATAGCGTTCTGACAAAGGTGCAAAAAGGACTGTAAATCCCATTGTAGCTAACACCTGCTCCAGCCACCCCCATCTGACTTGGTCAAACGCCTTTTCAGCCTTGATAGCAACCACCATGTTGTGGAGACACAGCGTTCTCAGCTGTTAAGGAAATGCAGTGGAAAAAAGTCTGCTTTTTTTACAGTCCTACCAAAATTAATAAGAGTACTAAATTAAAAGGCTATGAGAATACATTCAGTAATACATTACTAAATACTACAGTAGAGAATGGTTAGAAATGTTTCACAATGTTCAGATTCTGTTATGGTTGAGATGCAAGGCCAAACTAAGGCAGGCAAATGGATAACCAGAGAACAAACTGAGGGTCAGAATGAAACAAAAACACACATTATCAGATACAGAGCCAAACTAAGAAACTAAAAAAGTCAGCAACCTGTGTCAGGAGGGAGGGGGTCTTAGATATGCCTCCTCAGCTGCTAATTGGACAAGCCTAGGACACTTCTGAAACTCCAAAAGCTTTCCAGGTTGACATGGTAACCTTAAAGGTATAGCAGTTACATTGAGAATCCTGACAGATTCAAGCAAATGCAAACATTTTGCAGTTTGATTCATACAAACCAACTAAAATGGTAACTTGTAGAAAGAATCACATGACCTCAAAGACCAGAGATCATAATATCTTGCAAGCAGCCCTCATGACAGGGGAGAGCCAATCTTGAAGACTATCACTGATGACTTATAGACTCTATAAAAAAGCTCAGGCTAATGGAGAAGCTCTCCATTGTGTGGAGAGAGATCAGAGATATAGAGTCTCAGACAGGCAGACTAGATAGGATAATACAAGTTAAAAAATTTGTTTTCATTTATTTAAAAATTGTCCTCTTTTTTCAATTATAAACATTAGTTTCATGCAAATTGCAAAAGTACAGTACACTAGTATAGGACACTGGTCCAGGACATGTAGTTCTGTGTTATCATAAAGTCTTTGCTGAATAAGACTTGTCCATTAATTAAAATTGGCTTTGGTCTTTTTTTCATTGACAAACATTAGTTAAAAAAAGCAGCAGGGAGAGTGGAATTATACACTAGGTACACTAACACTTGTATGGTCAGTGTACTTCTGTGTTGTAATTGAACTTTTGCTACACAGGACTTGTTCTTTAGCAATTGGCCTATTCTTTATTTGCCAAATAACACCAAAATGATTGAATTTACATTTTATGTACACTACATTAGCATTAATTTTTGTGGTATAAAATTGCCTGAATAATAAATGTCTGGTAAAAGATAGGGTAATGTAAGACAAGCAAGCACCCATGCTAGTGGTGGTGGTAGTTACAGTCACAGACATGTTTCAAGTTACCATGGTGGCACTACAACACAGACATCTCCCTTGTGGGAACTTGTGACTAATATATCCTCAGACTGCACACCATTAACAACACTCTAACGTCTCTATAAGTCAACTATGAACTATGATGTCTCTATAAGTCAACTCATTCATTTATTCATTTTATTATATATATATATATATATATATATATATATATATAAATATGTGATAATTTGGGGAATTAAACTCAAAATGGCGGCTGACTCCTGGTCCGGACAGCGGTGGTTCGTGGTACTGGGCGCCAGAAAGATAGCTTTCAGACGGTCCAAGCGTAAAATAAAAGTGCCTTTATTCAGCTTAACTGCAACACAGCAAAACAACAAAAAACCTATTCCACAGTTAGGGCCTAACTCACTCCTTGAGCGCCTAACTGTCCTGACTGTTACTCAGCTCTAGCAACAGTCCTCTGTAGACGCCAGCCCTGTGGGACAGAGCCTGTCTCTCCGTCCTCGCTGGTCCACTCCTGTGGATACCAGCCCTCTGGGACAGAGCCTCTCTCTCTGTCCTCTCTGGTCCACTCCTGTGGACGCCAGCCCTCTGGGACAGAGCCTTTCTCTCCGTCCTCGCTGGTCCACTACTTCCTGCTTCCTGCAGGATGCTCCAGCCCCTCTGGAGTTGCGTGCCACCACCCAAAGGTGTGGCTGAGAGCCTTTTCTGGCCTGGCCTGGGTCGCTCAACAGCGCCCTCTGGCTCACATACTTACATACCCTCCCCCTCAGCTCACTACCCATGGGGTGAGCTACAATGGGACGAGACATCCTATGATGAAGTCCCTCTTCAACTCTGCATGCCTGTCCAGTGTCTCTCCAGAAGTCCCAATCTGGCGGTCTCTTCTTCCAGATTCCGGTTACTCGACACTTCCGGTTTCTCATCACTTTAACTGCTACATCAAGATCCTGGCCATTCTGTGCAAAGGCAAGTTTTTCTTCATCACCTTCACAATTCGCCATACAGGGGATCACATCATTTTCATCACATTTCTCGCCATAGTCTTCATTATAGGACTTTGATTCCTTTAGTGAATAGCCGTAAGAATCTTCATCTTCTCCTATCCTGAATCCACAGGAGCTCAGAGACCAACTAACATGTACTTCATGCACATCAATGTCTTTAGAGTATAACTTTATCACGGGAACTTTTTCCGTAACCTTCATCTCAAAGCAAACTTTGCCATCACCATCAAGGCTTAGAAGTTTAGGAGACATAGGCTGCTTGCTCTCCTCTTTGTTTGAGATACACAATCTCTGTACAGCAATATCTTCTCCTTCTGCACGAGGGCCATACCGTACACCCTCACATAATAGATCAAGCTGAACTACATTTTCTGGCATGTCTTTAACAACTGTCACATCATTGGTGACATGTAACCATCTCTTACTTCCTGACTCCCCCTTCACAGACAACATGGAGTCATTATTCACCGTTTGTCCACCAGACATTTGGCTAGAGACAGGTACAGCAACACCGTTATCCACAATGGCTTCAGACACTTTAGCTGTTGGGACAACATATACGTGGTCAGTCTTCTTACGGACTCTTGTTCCACATTTTTGGTGACCCTTCACCTTATTTACCATCTCACAGCCCTCTAGGCTGGCAGCTTTTTCCAATTCTAACGCCTTCTGTAGCGCACAAATCTCTGATTCCAGCTCCAGAACCTTCTTCACTGCGACATTTTTCTGTGCCGCTTCCATCTCAGTCTTTACTAGTGCACCTTGCAGCTTTATTTCTGACTCGCGCTTCACCTAATCCATCTGCAACTCCAGCTGTTCCTTGATGCATGCAATTTCCTCCTGATGGTTCACTTGCACCTTTAGTTTAGCAACAAGCATTTTTAGATCTACAATCTCAGCATACAAATTAAACAGGTTTCCCTCAAACTGAATCTTCATGTCTTTTATCTGGAGGTTCAATTCCCTCTTGGCCTTTTCCAGCTTGTCATAAGCATTAGCTTTGTTCTCATACAATATCTGCACAGATTCCAGGTTTTTCTCAACTTCATCCTTGGAGCTAACCAAATTCTCCATTTCAGTGCACAGTTGCTTGTTGAGCCTCTCTAACTCGGCCTTCAATTCAAGGGCCTCTGCTTCAGCACGGTCACGTTCTTCTGCATATCTAGCAGAAAGAGTCTTCTCTTCACCAAGCAGCTGATCAAACTTTTTCTGCTTCCTTTCCAAATTTGACACCATCCGATGTTGATGATCAAGGTCTACACCTACATCTTCTAGTTCCTGCTGCAGTCTAATTTTCGTCTTCTCAAGTTTGTCATAAGCAGCAACCTTTTCCTCAAACCATTGATTTGTAGCTTCTAGCTCCTTTTGCAACCTTTCCTTTAGTTCTTCAACAGAGTCCAAGGACCCAATACTATCTTCCGTTTTTTCCTTCATATCAGTCGCCTGAGCCTGTAGTGTTGAAATCTGCTTTGTCAAATCTCTTTTTGCTATCTCCTCTTCCTCTAGTTGCTCAAGGAAACTATTTTTCTCATCTTCTATTTGTTTTAGTTTTGTACTAAGGTCAAGCTTTTGACAAGTTTCTTCTTGCAAAAGTTCCTGAGTATCCTGAAGCTGAAATTCTAGTGTAGAAAAATCTTTGGAACGTTTGATAAACTTGCTCTCTTCTTGAGAAAGAAGCCTTGTGACATTATCCAATTCCACCTGTAGTCTATTTGCCTTGCCTAGCAGTTCTGCTTGAAATCTGTCCCCTTCTGTGACTTTTAGTTGCATCACTTGAAGTTGAGTCTCTACTTTTTTATGACTCTCCTGTAAGGCTTGCACTTTCTGAACATGGACAGACGACATCTCCATCAACTCTTTGTCTTTATTTTGCACCAAAACAGACAACTTCTCATTATCTTCACAAGATCCTGACAGCGCCCTCTCCAGGCTACACATTCTAGCTTTGAGTTCACTTTCTCTTCGTTCCAGAACTCCAGCTCTGCTTCGCCATTCGTGGATTTCACCACTTATGCGAACCTGATACAAGTTTTGCTCTGACTGCAATGTCTGCACCACAGATTCTAAATCATTCTCTCGGTCAGACACATGCTTCCTCAGCTCTGCAATTTCATTTTCTTTGTCAGTCAAGGCAACCGAAAGTCTTTCACACATCCTGACTTTGTCATCCAGACACTCTGACTGACTCTGCAAAAATTCACTTCTCTCACGTTTAGCAGTTTCAAGGTCATCTCTTAATTTTTCAATGACACTCTCTTTGGCAATGGAGTCTTGAACATGCTGCTCCTTTAAATCCTGCAATTGCTTCTCAAGTACTTGCTTTTGCTCTACACTCTGTATAACTTCCTTAGACAGAGCACATTTCATTTCAGCAAACTCCTTCTTAGTGACACAGTCCATTCCAGGCAAACCCAGTACCACATTTTCACAATGACTAGGATATAACCTCTTCATAGAGTCAAGCTCTGCCTTCAACTTAAGGTTCTCTCTTTCTGATACCAAAAGTTGCCATTTCCAATCAGATATTTCATTCTCATACATGAACCTGATGGTTTCATTCTCATCTTGAAGCTGCTGCACCATAACATTTTCATCTTTGGCACTTTGCACTCCATTATGAGATACAAACTCAGCAGGGACATATTCCATCATAGAACAGAGGTGCTTTAGAAAAATTGAGTCACCATCATGCAGCCCTTTATCTTTACTTGCACTCCACCTGATCTGCTCCGGGTTTTGCGTCTCTCTGCATTCAGACTGCTGCCCTAATAAACCTGAGCATAACTTCTCTGCTTTTTTACAAGCTGAAATTCTCTTTTTCTTGCCCATGGTTTACTAACAAAATTACACAATATTCCACAGCAACCTTGGTTTCAACCGGCAGCAACTTTTTACTATCTTCTGCAGTCACCTGTATTCAAACAGTTAACTTATGGGGCACTACAACCACCAGCATTTTCTTCTGTCTTCCACAGAAAACACCAACATGGCACCATAGCCTTTCACATACACTTGTTTATGTGGCACTACAACAACCAGCATTTTCTTCTGTCTTCCACAGAAAACACCAACATGGCACCATAGCCTTTCACATAGACTGTTTATGTGGCACTACAACAACCAGCATTTTCTTCTGTCTTCCACAGAAAACATCAACATGGCACCATAGCCTTTCACATAAACTGTTTGCAGTATCCATCTTCTATACACATTGCATACTTTCTTGCCATCAGCAAACATTTCACAGACTTCTGTACCACAGTACACACAAAGTCCATTCCCTGGATTCCTCTTCCAGAGTTTTACTTTCACCAGGTTTTTTGCACACACTTTTGCTATGTTGCAGTTCACTCACCCCATTCTGGGCTTCTCAGTTGAAATCACCGATTTCTTCCAGCTGTAGGCCACAATGCACACTTAGCAGTACTGCAGTCACCAAACACTTGTCTTCCAGGACTTGTGTGGATCTCTTTATGCGCGCGGTCTCCACCATATGTGATAATTTGGGGAATTAAACTAAAAATGGCGGCTGACTCCTGGTCCGGACAGTGGTGGTTCGTGGTACTGGGTGCCGGAAAGATAGCTTTCAGACGGTCCAAGCGTAAAATAAAAGTGCCTTTATTCAGCTTAACTGCAACACAGCAAAACAACAAAAAACCTATGCCACAGTTAGGGCCTAGCTCACACCTTGAGTCCCTAACTGTCCTGACTGTTACTCAGCTCTAGCAACAGTCCTCTGTGGACGCCAGCCCTGTGGGACAGAGCCTGTCTCTCCGTCCTCGCTGGTCCACTCCTGTGGATACCAGCCCTCTGGGACAGAGCCTCTCTCTCCGTCTTCGCTGGTCCACTCCTGTGGACGCCAGCCCTCTGGGACAGAGCCTCTCTCTCCGTCCTCGCTGGTCCACTACTTCCTGCTTCCTGCAGGATGCTCCAGCCCCTCTGGAGTTGCGTGCCACCACCCAAAGGCATGGCTGAGAGCCTTTTCTGGCCTGGCCTGGGTCGCTCAACAGCGCCCTCTGGCTCACATACTTACAATATATACAGTACAGGCCAAAAGTTTGGACACACCTTCTCATTCCAAGAGTTTTCTGTATTTTCATAACTATAAAAATTGTAGATTCACACTGAAGGCATCAAAACTATGAATTAACACATGTGGACTTATATACTTAACAAAAAAGTGTGAAACAACTGAAAATATGTCTTATATTCTAGGTTCTTCAAAGTAGCCACCTTTTGCTTTGATTACTGCTTTGCACACTCTTGGCATTCTCTTGATGAGCTTCAAGAGGTAGTCACCTGAAATGGTCTTCCAACAGTCTTGAAGGCGTTCCCAGAGATACTTAGCACTTGTTGGCCCTTTTGCCTTCACTCTGCAGTCCAGCTCACCCCAAACCATCTCGATTGGGTTCAGGTCTGGTGACTGTGGAGGCCAGGTCATCTGGTGTAGCACCCCATCACTCTCCTTCTTGGTCAAATAACCCTTACACAGTCTGGAGGTGTGTTTGGGGTCATTGTTCTGTTGAAAAATAAATGATGGTCCAACTAAACGCAAACCAGATGGAATAGCATGCCGCTGCAAGATGCTGTGATAACCATGCTGGTTCAGTATTCCTTCAATTTTGAATAAATCCCCAACAGTGTCACCAGCAAAGCACCCCCACACCATCACACCTCCTCCTCCATGCTTCACGGTGGGAACCAGGCATGTAGAGTCCATTCGTTCACCTTTTCTGCGTCGCACAAAGACACGGTGGTTGGAACCAAAGATCTCAAATTTGGACTCATCAGACCAAAGCACAGATTTCCACAGGTCTAATGTCCATTCCTTGTGTTCTTTAGCCCAAACAAGTCTCTTCTGCTTGTTGCCTGTCCTTAGCAGTGGTTTCCTAGCAGCTATTTTACCATGAAGGCCAGCTGCACACAGTCTCTTCTTAACAGTTGTTGTAGAGATGTGTCTGCTGCTAGAACTCTGTGTGGCATTGACCTGGTCTCTAATCTGAGCTGCTGTTAACCTGCGATTTCTGAGGCTGGTGACTCGGAAGAACTTATCCTCCGCAGCAGAGGTGACTCTTGGTCTTCCTTTCCTGGGGCGGTCCTCATGTGAGTCAGTTTCTTTGTAGCGCTTGATGCTTTTGGCCACTGCACTTGGGGACACTTTCAAAGTTTTCCCAATTTTTCGGACTGACTGACCTTCATTTCTTAAAGTAATGATGGCCACTCCTTTTTCTTTACTTAGCTGCTTTTTTCTTGCCAAAATACAAATTCTAACACTCCATTCAGTAGGACTATCAGCTGTGTATCCACCTGACTTCTGAACAACACAACTGATGGTCCCAACCCCATTTATAAGGCAAGAAATCCCACTTATTAAACCTGACAGGGCACACCTGTGAAGTGAAAACCATTTCAGGTGACTACCTCTTGAAGCTCATCAAGAGAGTGCCAAGATTGTGCAAAGCAGTAATCAAAGCAAAAGGTGGCTACTTTGAAGAACCTAGAATATAAGACATATTTTCAGTTGTTTCACACTTTTTTGTTAAGTATATAATTCCACATGTGTTAATTCATAGTTTTGATGCCTTCAGTGTGAATCTACAATTTTTATAGTCATGAAAATACAGAAAACTCTTGGAATGAGAAGGTGTGTCCAAACTTTTGGTCTGTACTGTATATATATATATATATATATATATATATATATATATCCTGAATTATCCAGGAATTTAGTCTAATCTTCAATAATTTATCTATCAGTTTTTTACATGGCATTGTGTAAAAAGCAATCCATGTCAGAAAATAAACCATGGTCATGCAAACGCAGGTGTAGGAAGTTTAGGAACTTTGACCCTCGATTGTCACATATTTGTCCATCACCATGTCATATAGTAAAATGGCAGTGGCAGGTGTGGGCATGGCAGGCAATGTGTGCCCTCCTCCTCCCCATTCTCATCCTTGTAGTGAGGACACAACCACAACTAGTACATGTTTGTCATTATCATAATCATCATCACTGTCTGCTTATCCTAGTTCTTCTCCTCCTCAGTTTCATCATCAGTCATTATCAATAACTGAATGCAAAGAACAATACATGCCCAGTCATCCATGCATACATTAGGGATGAACAAATCAGTTTGTAATGATCTGGCTTTGTTATGTATTTTTGGGGCTCTCTACACATGGACCACTATTATACTCTGGGTTCTCTTCAGACAAACGCACAAACAACCCTATTTACAGTACATACTAGGATGGGTTTTTGACAGGACAGTGACCACTTTGACTTACTACAATGATACTCCCTAGGCAAAGCAGCTCCTGTTAATGTCTAAATGTATTCAGTAATACAGTATATTAGTGCATATATACTGGTAGATTTATTTATTTATGTAGGTTTTCCGATTCCTGGAGAACCCCTTTAATATTTAAAAATTCACTGTGCTGCAGATTCAGTCACTGTCATGATGTAGTTAATATTCCCCAATATTCCCATGCTGTGCAATACTATTTTAGTTATACTCTTATGTATTTTTCCTGAATAGTTTACATCATTTAATGAAATTATGACAAATGTTGTTATGAATATAGCACCAATTTTCAAACTGCTGACCTGTGACTCAGAGACAAGACAACAGATGTGTCTGCTTCCCACAAATGCTAAATTAATTTTAATTTTTTGAATTAATTTTCATATTTTACATGTAAGTTTTTACAGTTATTGTTCCAATTGTTCAACTTCAGAGTAGCAGAGGCTTAGAGAAAAATAGAATTGAACATACCGTAAATTGCTGCTTCTGTTATGAGTAAAAACAAGTACTGTACTTCACAACTTCACAAAGTATGGAAATAGGCCGCTCCATCCATTATATAGAAAATACTGACATGTAGCTCCCTGGTGTTATATAGTATAACATTCAGCATAACATTTGCCTAATGAAAATATTAATAATTGGTTGTACAAATGTAAAATATTTTAACATTAATTATGTTGTTTATGTTTTTTTATTTACAACATTAACTTCAGGCTCATAAATGCAATTTTGTATTTTCGTTCTGTATGTTTTATCCTTATTTCATTGAGCTTATGTCTGTTTTTATGGAAAAATATTTTGAAAAAATAAAAAAAGATTGATAAAAAAATATGTTAACATTGGGATTCTGCAACATATAATTGATAAATAGATGTGCCACCTGAAATTTAATTTCTAAAAGTAAATTATACATTATGGATTGTAATACAAGTGCATTTCAATAAATTAGAATATTATAAAAATTTTTTTTTTTTTTAGTAATTCAATTGAAAAAGTGAAACACATATATTATATTGAGTCATTACAAACAGAGTGAACTTTTTCAAGTGTTTATTTATGTTAATGTTGATGATTATGACTTACAGTCAAGGAAAACCCAAAAGTCATTATCTCAGAAAATTAGAATAGTATATAAGACCAACTGTAAAAAGATTATTTAACACAGAAATATTGGCCTAATGAAAAGTATGTACAGTAAATGCACGCAATACTTGGTCGGGGCTCCTTTTGCATGAATGACTGCATCAATGCGGCGTGGCATGGAGGTGATCAGCCTGTGGCACTGCAGAGGTGTCATGGAAGCCCAGGTTGCTTTGATAGCAGCCTTCAGCTCATTTGCATTGTTGGGTCTGGTGTCTCTCATCTTCCTCTTGACAATACCCCATAGATTCTCTATGGGGTTAAGGTCAGGCGAGTTTGCTGGTCAATCAAGCACAGTGATACTGTGATTATTAAACCAGGTATTGGTAGTGTTGGCAGTGTGGACAGGTGCCAAGTCCTGTTGGAAAATGAAAATTCCATCTCCAAAAACCTTGAGGGAAGTATGAAGTGCTCTAGAATTTCTTGATAGACGGCTGCGTTGACTTTGGTCTTGATAAAACACAGTGGACCTACACCAACAGATGACATGGCTCCCCAGACCATCACTGATTGTGGAAACTTCACACTAGACCTCAAGCAGCTTGTGGCCTCTCCACTCTTCCTCCAGACTCTGGGACCTTGATTTCCAAATGAAATGCAAAATTAACTTTCATCTGAAAACAACACCTTTGACCACTGAGCAACAGTACAGTTCTTTCTCTCCTTGGCCCAGGTAAGACACTTATGGTGTTGTCTATTGGTCATGAGTGGCTTGACACATGGAATGCGACATTTGTAGCCCATGTCCTGGATACGTCTGTGTGTGGTGGCTCTTGAAGTACTGACTCCAGCAGCAGTCCACTCCTTGTGAATCTTCTCCAAATTTTTGAATGGCCTTTTCTTAACAATCCTATCAAAGCTGCGGTTATCTTGGTTGCTTGTGCACCTTTTTCTACCACACTTTTTCCTTCCACTCAACTTTCCATTAATATGCTTTAATACAGCACTCTGTGAACAGCCAGCTTCTTTACCAATGACCCTTTTATGGCTTACCTTCCTTGTGGAGTGTGTCAATGACTGCCTTCTGGACATCTGTCAAGTCAGCAATCTTCCTCATGATTGTGTCGCCTACTGAACCAGACTAAGGGACCTTTTTAAATGCTTAGGAAGCCTTTGCAGGTGTTTTGGGTTAATTATTCTAATTTTCTGAGATAATAACTTTTGGGTTTTCCTTGGCTGTAAGCCATAATCATCAACATTAACATAAATAAACACTTGAAAAAGTTCACTCTGTTTGTAATGAATCAATATATGTGTTTCACTTTTTCAATTGAATTACTAAAAAGAAAATAACTTTTTGATGATATTCTAATTTATTGAGATGCACTTATATGTCAATTCAAATGTCTTAAAGAGACGTTGACCATTTTGTGTATTTTTAAGAAACATTTGCCTACTAAAGTAAAACTTTAACATAAGACTATTGTCTTATTAGGTCAATATTTAAAAAGTACCTCCAATTATAAAACCACATTTCATAAATGGATAGTGCATGTGAATTTAAGAAACTCTGTAATATGTTTTATTAAAGAGCTATATTTCCTTTTTCACTTATAAGGCTATTCTCCTCATCCTTATCTTCACACAGACTGTTTATTTGTATAGAATCCATTGCTGTATCCAGCTCACACAAAGAAGTCTATGGAGAAGGGAAGGAGGAGGATATTAATTGATGTGTTGATTCTTTCTGTGCAGTGGTAGAGTCTTATCATGAAGATACAGCAGTATCAGAAGAGCTTCCTCACACACAGTGTAGAGGAATGTAGCAGCTGCAGCTATATATTTGTGTTTTCCAGCAGTCTCCTCCTCTTCCCCCATACTGCTCCATAGATTTCTATGAAAAAAGTAACTGAGCCTGATAAGTGGAGAAGGAAAAGATATTTATTGAATAAGACATATTACTAAGTTTCTTACATTCATCTGCACTATTCAGTTTTGAAATGTTGTTTTATACATTGAAGTACAATTTACTGATATGTTCACAGGCTTGAAACTTTTATATTAATTTACATGTTGAAAAGCTACTAAGTTTGTATGCCCTACACTCCTCAAAAATTACTTTTTATCACCATGAAGCTTCTTGTGACAGAAGTCATAATGATTTTGGTACTTTAAATTTAAGAAGATTATTGGAATTATGGTTGAATATGGGCTTCACAATTTTATGTACATTGAATAACCTTTTATGTATATTTTTCGTACATGAGTCCACACATAACTGTTCTCTGCAATTCACCCCCCCCCCCCCAGCGCTAGTTGGCTGCACATAGACACAAATTGTATATGCACAGCACTGTACTTAGTAAAGATGCTGCAGCGATCGCCCAAATTATGCAACCTTTTTTAATCAGCTGATTGGTGGGGTTCCTGGGTGTTGTACCCCCACCAGTTATATATTGATGACCTATTCTAAGGATAAGTCATTAATGTATAAGTTCCAAAAAGCATCTGTAACTAGTCCTAAACTACTCGTTGACTATATATACATCCAATCCACGTTTAGCCCTGCAAGGATGTATATATTCAACAATTAATATGTCAATTAATAAGAAAAGTGCAAACTATATGATCAGCATAAAGTATGTGTAAATCCAAGTGCATATAAGTGAAAAGCACATTAAATAGTACATAATCATATCAAAAGTGTATAACAAATTTCATTATTACAGGTTACAGACCTAAAATTTATATCAATATTATTTTCCTCATTTCTGTAATAATGAAATTTGGTATAAACTTTGGATATGACTAGATACATACTGTAAATAGTTAGATCAGGGGTAGGCAACCTTTTTTGTTCGGCGTGCCGATTTTAATTAAAAAATCAAAGATGAGGTACTCGGAGTGCCGGTCAATAATTGTAAGTCTGACGACCCCTAAACTAAAGTCATATACCACAAACCATAACACAGAAGTGCTGCCACCAGATGCTTTAGGACACATGCGTTTACTGCTATTTCCTGGGATGCTCCTATACTTTCCTATTAGCAGCAATGAAAGTACATGTGCAGCCCCCAATTAGTGGTAAATGTGTCCAGGAGCACCGTATGGCGGTATCCTTATGGTGATATCACACTATGTATCTAGATGCAGATATAGTCTTAGGGCACTGGAACTTTTACTTCAATGTAAAACTGTGTTCACATGGTGCATTTTTGCACAAAAAAAAAATGCCTGTGTTTTCTGTGCAAAAACACATCCTTAATGCAGAAAACACACCGTTATACAGAATAATGTCCCATAGTGACCCCTGCACAAGGTATTATATCCCAAAACAGCCACTGCACAAGGTATTATATCCCATAACAGCCTCTGCACACCGTATTATGTCACATAGTGGCCCCTATACACCTTATTATGTCACATAGTGACCCCTGCACACGGTATTATCTCATATAGTGACCCCTGCACACCGTATTATGTCACATAGTGACCCCAGCACACGGTATTATGTCATATAGTGGCCCCAGCATACGATATTAGGTCCCATAGCGGCCTCTGCACACGGTATTAGGTCCCATAGCGGTCCGGTATTAGGTCCCATATTGGTCCCTGCACACGGTATTAGGTCCCATAGTGGTCCCTGCACACGGTATTAGGTCCCATAGTGGTCCCTGCACAAGGTATTAGGTCCCATAGCGGTCCCTGCACACGGTATTAGGTCCCATAGCGGTCCCTGCACACGGTATTAGGTCCCATAGCGGTCCCCGCACACGGTATTAGGTCCCATAGCGGTCCCCGCACACGGTATTAGATCCCATAGTGGCCCCAGTACATGGTATTAGGTCCCATAGCGGCCCCTGCACACGGTATTAGGTCCCATAGCGGTCCTTGTACACGGTATTAGGTCCCATAGCGGTCCCTGCACACGGTATTAGATCCCATAGCGGTCCCTGCACACGGTATTAGGTCCCATAGCGACCTCTGCACACGGTATTAGGTCCCATAGCAGTCCGGTATTAGGTCCCATAGAAGTCCCTGCACACGGTATTAGGTCCCATAGCGGTCCCTGCACACGGTATTAGGTCCCATAGCGGTCCCTGCACACGATATTAGGTCCCATAGCGGTCCTTGCACACGGTATTAGGTCCCATAGCGGTCCCTGCACAAGGTATTAGATCCCATAGCGGTCCCTGCACACGGTATTAGGTCCCATAGCGGTCCCTGCACACGGTATTAGGTCCCATAGCGGCCCCTGCACACGGTATTAGGTCCCATAGCGGCCCCTGCACACGGTATTAGATCTCATAGCGGTCCCTGAACATGGTATTATAGCTCTCTTCAGGCCCCCTAGTAAAATAAGTGCAGGACCAAGAGAGGTGACAAACATAAAAAAAACAATGAACTCACCATTCCACGCTCCGCAGCCGCTCTGTTCTCTTCGGCGCTTCTGCCTGTAGTCAGCGACCGCTGATTGGGTCTCTGGGGTCACGACGCGTAATGACGTAATGACGTATGCGTAATGATGCCAGACGTGACCCCTGTCAGCTGTCAGATTGCACAGCCGCCGCGTAGCGCAGGGAGCAAGGTGAGTATCATTGTTTTTTATGTTTCTTCACTTCTCCTAAGTCTCCGCTTATTATACTGGGGGTCTGAAGAGATTTTGGTCCGATCGAAGCTGCTGGTTTAGGACTTGGGCTGCCGTGCCAGGGGAATAAGCCTCGTGTGCCACTCTTGGCACGCGTGCCAGGGTTGTTGCCGACCCCTGAGTTAGATACTATAGATGGTTGCTGTATACAGTCATATGAAAAAGTTTGAGCACCCCTATTAATCTTAATCATTTTTAGTTCTAAATATTTGGGTGTTTGCAACAGCCATTTCAATTTGATATATCTAATAACTGATGGACACAGTAATATTTCAGGATTGAAATGAGGTTTATTGTACTAACAGAAAATGTGCAATATGCATTAAACCAAAATTTTACCGGTGCAAAAGTATGGGCACCTCAACAGAAAAGTGACATTAATATTTAGTAGATCCTCCTTTTGCAAAAATAACAGCCTCTAGTTGCTTCCTGTAGCTTTTAATCAGTTCCTGGAATAAGGGGAATAAGGGGAATAAGCCTCGTGTGCCACTCTTGGCACGCGTGCCAGGGGTTGCCGACCCCTGAGTTAGATACTATAGATGGTTGCTGTATACAGTCATATGAAAAAGTTTGAGCACCCCTATTAATCTTAATCATTTTTAGTTCTAAATATTTGGGTGTTTGCAACAGCCATTTCAATTTGATATATCTAATAACTGATGGACACAGTAATATTTCAGGATTGAAATGAGGTTTATTGTACTAACAGAAAATGTGCAATATGCATTAAACCAAAATTTTACCGGTGCAAAAGTATGGGCACCTCAACAGAAAAGTGACATTAATATTTAGTAGATCCTCCTTTTGCAAAAATAACAGCCTCTAGTTGCTTCCTGTAGCTTTTAATCAGTTCCTGGATCCTGGATGAAGGTTTTTTTGACCATTCCTCTTTACAAAACAATTCCAGTTCAGTTAAGTTTGATGGTCGCCGAGCATGGACAGCCCGCTTCAAATTATCCCACAGATGTTCAATGATATTCAGGTCTGGGGACTGGGATGGCCATTCCAGAACATTGTAATTGTTCCTCTGCATGAATGCCTGAGTAGATTTGGAGCTGTGTTTTGGATCATTGTCTTGCTGAAATATCCATCCCCGGCGTAACTTCAAATTCGTCACTGATTCTTGTACATTATTCTCAAGAATCTGCTGATACTGAGTTGAATCCATGCGACCTTCAACTTTAACAAGATTCCCAAAGCATGATGGAACCTCCACCAAATTTTACAGTGGGTAGCAAGTGTTTTCTTGGAATGCTGTGTTTTTTGGACGCCATGCATAACGCCTTTTTGTATGACCAAACAACTCAATCTTTGTTTCATCAGTCCACAGGACCTTCTTCCAAAATGAAGCTGGCTTGTCCAAATGTGCTTTTGCATACCTCAGGCGACTCTGTTTGTGGCGTGCTTTCAGAAACGGCTTCTTTCGCATCACTCTCCCATACAGCTTCTCCTTGTGCAAAGTGTGCTGTATTGTTGACCGATGCACAGTGACACCATCTGCAGCAAGATGATGCTGCAGCTCTTTGGAGGTGGTCTGTGGATTGTCCTTGACTGTTCTCACCATTCTATTTCTCTGCCTTTCTGATATTTTTCTTGGCCTGCCACTTCTGGGCTTAACAAGAACTGTCCCTGTGGTCTTCCATTTCCTTACTATGTTCCTCACAGTGGAAACTGACAGGTTAAATCTCTGAGACAACTTTTTGTATCCTTCCCCTGAACAACTATGTTGAACAATCTTTGTTTTCAGATCATTTGAGAGTTGTTTTGAGGAGCCCATGATGCCACTCTTCAGAGGAGATTCAAATAGGAGAACAACTTGCAATTGGCCACCTTAAATACCTTTTCTCATGATTGGATACACCTGGCTATGAAGTTCAAAGCTCAGTGAGGTTACAAAACCAATTTTGTGCTTCAGTAAGTCAGTAAAAAGTAGTTAGGAGTATTCAAATCAATAAAATGATAAGGGTACCCAAATTTTTGCACCGGTCAAATTTTGGTTTAATGCATATTGCACATTTTCTGTTAGTACAATAAACCTCATTTCAATCCTGAAATATTACTGTGTCCATCAGTTATTAGATATATCAAATTGAAATGGCTGTTGCAAACACCCAAATATTTAGAACTAAAAATGATTAAGATTAATAGGGGTGCCCAAACTTTTTCATATGACTGTATATAGAAAAATTGTATGTAGATATTGTCCTGTCTCCTGTTATGTTAGAGGGTACTGGTACTAGTGGAGTAAATCTATGCATATAGTTGTTGAACAATTTACCTTATTTAAAAGTATGGGTGCAACCAACAGGCTGTTATCCAGCACTGTGTGTCTCACATTATCATGTGATTGTTACCTTATGGCTAAGGCCCCATGTGGTGTCCCTCAGCAAAAAAGCGCTGCGGGAAAAACCGCGGCAGCAACGCATTGCGGTTCTTCCCACAGTGCTTTAGACAGAAAGTTCGCAGAGGAAACCTGCAGGTTTCCTCTGCGAACTTTCTGTTTCAATTATACCTATGGGGAAAACGCCCGCGTTTCCGTAAGTATAATTGACATACTGCGATTTCTAAAACCGCGCCAGTTTTGGAAATCGCTGCATGTCTGTGGTTTTTAACGCAAATTGGGCATGGGATTCCCTAGAATTGGGCAAATTGCGGCATTTACACCATGTGGGGCCACGGCTTATACAAGCTTTATTTGTGTGCATTTTAAATGCTGGCATCCATCCCCATCATAGACTGTAGGCATATGAGTGGTTGTATTATCAGCATTTTGTACCTGTGCTATTTCCACCATATCATTGGGCCCATCTGTATCCTGCAGAGGACCCTGGCTTTATCTGACATCAGTAAATGTGGCCTTTTTCAGCATTATTTGGGGGGTTATATTACCTGTGGGCAAAAGCGTAACTAACAAAAACAGGACTCCATAACAATCTTTTGACTGGGCTCCCCCCACCCCCACACGGTATAGTGCCCCATTCCTGACCCCCCACAAGGTATAATGCCACTTTCCTGTCCTCAAACAATATAACGCTCATCCCCTTTACCGGTGCCAACATGGTGCAACACAATACATGGGACTGGCCCCCATATGGTATAACACTCCCTTTACTGGTCCTCACATGGTATAATGCTCCCTTTAATGGCCCCCACGTAATATATAGTGTCTGCTTTTTCTGGCCCCCTTTACCACCCACACTGTATAATGCCTCCTTATTGACTCCCATGCAGTGTTCTGCCTCCTTCACTGGCCTCCACGCTGTATGCTGTCCCTTTATTGGTCCCCATGCAGTAAGTGCCCACTATCAGTCTCCCATATAGTAGTGACTTTAGGCCGCCACCTGCCCCTGGCCTCTCCGAAGTTTGTCCAATTCCTGCATAGTGCACAGTATAATGTTCTATAGTGGCCCTCCACATAGCATAATGTCTCATATTGGCCCTTCCACACAGTATAATGTCCCGAAGTGGATCCTCCACACAGTATAAAGTATTATAGTGGCACCTACAGTTTTCTTTCTGAATTTTCCAAAAATTTCAAGTTCGGCTGCACCCGAAATTTTTGGGGTTTGCCACCTACTCTCTCTTCAAATCCCAGAGTATAATGAGCAGAAGCAGTACAACAGCATTACTCACCTCTCCTGGGCTCCGACATGGGTCTTCAAGACTCTTTGAATGATGTCAGAGGTTGCTGAGGCCTGTGATTGGCATTACCTATGTGACTGCAATCACAGGCCTCAGTGGTCTCTGACGTCATTCAGGAGGCCTGAAAAACTGCACCGGAGCCCAGGAAAAGTGACTAACACTGTTGTGTTTACTCACCTCCTCTGGGCGTCCACTCATTCTACTCTGGGGTCTGAAGATGACGTGATGTGATATGGTTAGGGGATTAGCAAGTAAATAGTGGCTGTTACCTGCTGGAGTAATCCTATGAAAAATGGGGGAATCGATGGCCTAAAGAGGGCAATAAATGGTAAATGGGTGGAGTGGCCCTTTTGCCACTTATTGCCTCTTTAGTGTCCTTCTATTCAATGGCTCTTGATGCCCATTTGTTATTTAGCATAATGGACAAAGGGTGCTAAAGGGGCAGTAAATGAAAAATTGTAATCTAGGAGGCAGTGAACAAAAGTATGGAAAAAAGAAAAAGGCAGCAGCAGGCGTTAATAGTATGATATTGTTAATTACAAATGGTGATAAATAAAATGAACAGGTGCTCACCTTAGAGAGTTGTGATAAACTCACTGCTATATCTGCATGTAGATAAATTATCCACGATGGTGCGTCTGAGCTTGGCGCCAATCAGACGTAATGAAGGATATCATATGTCAATGCCATCCAAAAGAGAGAGTGGGAGGTGGAATACTCCAAAAGAACAGATAAGGCCTACAGCGATGGTCCAGTGAATGCTTCTTCATTCAAGTGCTGACAGACACTACGCGTTTTGGGCAGTAGCCCTTTTTCAAGTGTACATAACTTGATAGCAGAACAATCCAAATATTTATGTGGTAAAAAAAAGGAGGTAACCCCACTGCTCAGGGTCAAACAGACAAGGTCAAAGTTTAAGACCATAAAATAAACAATAAGTGTAAGGGAATTGCCAGTTGAGCAATTACCCAGTGCTGCTGCTGAAACCTGGGAGGAAGGGAATGACAGAGACAGTGAGTCCTAAACTCGACCCACCCCCTGTCCCTGCCTACTTGCCTAACTGTCCTAGGTGACATAAGACAACTGGGCGCCAGTCCCTTCTTATGATAAGTGTGACACAGGACAAAACAAAACAACACAGAAGAGGAGTCAGCAAGCCGAGATCAAACCAGAGAGACAAACAGTACCAAATCGCAATCCAAAAGAGTAGTAACAAGAAAAGACAAAGTTAAGAAGTCAGTAAGTACAATACAATAAAGAGCAGGTAGAACGCTTAGCAAGGACAGAGTCAATAGCCAGCAACCAAGTGTGGGCTGATGGGCTGTAAATAGGAAGTCCAGAACCCGACCCAGGATTGATTGGCAGATAGGCTGTCAATCACAAGGCAAGGCTGAGATTAACTATTAGAGGAGCAGAGGGAAGAAATGTAAGAGATGGGTGTGGTGGAAAATAAAATACAGAGGTGAGGGAATAGGACAGTGTTCAGACAGGGTACAGAAGAACCTAAAGCAAGGAATCTTAGCCGGACACGCCTCCTGCGCCTTAGCATACGGCCGGAAGATGGCATCGAAGTCCCAACGGGTACAGATGTTACAATAAGAGAACTAAAAAAAAATCTGCAGAGTAAATAAAACTGAACAGATAAATATAAGGCACATGGAAGTGAATAAAAACTTATCTTTATGTTAGGAAGATGAAAGGTAAGTTGAAGGGAAACGGGATGTCCCACCAGAGTTTGGAAACGCCGCTTCACCTGAGAACACATGTGTGAGCTGGTGGTGTCTTTCGGCTGTGTATGCCGGGCTATGTACAGGCCATGGATAAAGAATAGGATGCTGGTGCTGATGTGTACAGCTTCTATTCTGAAACAGAAACTTGTGCAGGGAAATGAGGGGGAAAAAGAAAATGGGCAATAATGGCACAAATTAAAGGGAGGGGGGAACAGAATGTAATGGGGGGATGAGGAAAATAAAGGCTAATATGTAAAAATTTGGTATAGAGGGGAAAAGTATGGGAACGAAGAGCGTATTTGAGAGTTTTAAGCATGATAATTAAAGGGGGAAAAGAAAGGGGGGGGATATATGATGCGGGGGAGAGAAGAAAAATATACATATATAAAACCATACATCTAGAAAAGTTGCAGATGGAGGTTTAAATACACCACAATTTAAAATAAAACAGAGCTTTTTTGTTGTGGCCTGCTACGTAAGAAAAGCTGGCCTACCTGTAAGAAAATGTTGGGAGCAATGGTTACCTGATGGAGCACATACACAATCTCTGGAAGCTCCAGGTAGACCACCAGTACAGAGGATTGTTTAATATTCCATCAAGCAAGAGCAGCTCCCTCAGGTCCTTGCCACTTTCATTACATCCCCTTTCTCTGCCCAAGCCATTTCCAGATCAGAATTACCAATTATGTGTCCTACTATTAACAGCCAGGCACCATAGCCTTTGTTTGCAGTGGTTCCATGATCAAGAAACCTGGACTGCTATGGGCTGGAACCATATTGTCTTTAGTGATGAATCCAAAGGCGTAGCTAGGGGTTCAGCACAGGGGGACGAACATGTCCAAGTGGGCCCCCAACTTGGACATGTTTGTATACTGATACTATCAGTATACGGTGAGCGTATAGTGGTATATAGCAGCTCTACACAGGGCTCTGCAGACAATTTAGGTGAATACAGGACAGTAACATTTTGTGACTTACCGGTGACGTCTCTGACTAATTGTTCACATTCCCCATCTCTTTCATCCGAACGGTCATGACCACTTCTTCCAGTCTCTGTAAAGTTTGCAACACAGACATCTTTGGCTCCTCACTTTTCCAGGCACCTGACCCACATTATCCTCACCTACACAAAGCCCCCATCCTGCTGCTACCCCCAATTATAAAATATATGATATAACCCCCTATAATGAATAATACCCCCAAGTGCATCTTTAAATTAATAACTTCCCTGTGCACCCCCTTTAAATAGTGCCCCTTATTAATAATGCCCCAGGTGTTTCCTAATTGAAAAGGGAAAAAAAAAAAACATGGGAAAAAAAAATTATTGGGGTTCCAATACCCGGGACTCCCAGGATCAGCTGTTTGAATGAACTGTGGTATCTGTGTAAGCGCCGTGACCCCTTCTCTGTTTACATAGTGTCATTCTTTTCATAGCGACCATGTAATATAACTACAGCCTCATCCTATACACGTCTATGTGACAAGACTGGAATGACATCACACGGACACTATAAACAGACAGCATGTGATACAAACAGGCGCCATAGCCCCTTCATACAGCTGATCAGTGGTGAGTCACTTATCTCTTATTGATGTTTTATTCTGAGGATAGATCATCAATAAAAATGAGATGGAAAACACCTTAAGTCCAAGGCCCCACGTGGCGTCCCGCAGCAAAAAACAGCTGTGGGAAAAAACGCGGCAGAGACGCATCACGGTTTTTCCTGCAGCACTTTCCACAGAAAGTTCACAGAGGTTTCCTCTGCGGACTTTCTGCTTCAATTATATCTATAGGGAAACCGCCGGCATTTCAGTAGGTATAATTGACATGCTGCGATTTCCAAAACTGCAACTGTTTTGGAAATCGCAGCGTTTCTGCTGCGCATATTTTACTGCAAAGTGGGGATGGGATGGGGCCCCTTGTGGCAAAAATCCACAGAAAAAAACCGTGGCATTCTAGCAAATCCCATCCACACATTGCGGAAAAATATGTGCAGCAGACACACTGCGATTTCCAAAAACGTTGCGGTTTTAGAAATCGCAGCATGTCAATTATACCTATGGAAACACTGGCGGTTTCCATATAGGTGTATTGAAAACAGAAAGTCCACAGGGGAAACCTCTGCGGACCTTCTGTGAAAAGCGCTGCGGGAAAAACCACAATGTTACCGCCATGGTTTTTCCTGCAGCCCGCTACGTGGGGCCTTAGTCTTAATAAAGCCCAAGTGCCACTTTCATTAAATTAAATTGACTCTCATATTATGCCCTTGATTCCCCCTGACATAAATAATGCACCCCTAATGACCCCTTATATCAATGACCACCCCCTTATGTTCATAATGCCTCCTAATATAAATGATGCCCCCTAATAGCTCCTTATATAACTAACCTCCCCCTTGTATTAATAATACCCCCCAATAACCCTTATATAAATGACCCCCCATCGTCATAATGCCCCCTAATGAATCCTCCCTTATAGTTATATTTCCCCCACCTAACCAACCCTTATACTATTAATATACCCACAAAAAAAAGTCATACTCACCTACTTACGATGATGCCCCCCCCCCCCGCTAGCTACGCCTCTGACTGTAGGGTTCAGTTTTGGGATTCACTGTCATCTGACCTATCTGATACTGATGACCGCTCCATAGGAGAGGTATCTTCAAAACTAAACAACTCTTTTAAAAGTGCTGAAAAGGGACACTGTTAAGATCACACAAATACAGCCTATTAAACTTAGTACTGACCACTTTTGAAACTGCAGCTTGGCCTAGAAGGACCCTGATGTGGAGGACACCCTGCAGAATGACCTGTTGCTACTTTCTGCAGTATCTGTTAGCACATAGAGCACAGGCAGGGACCAGGGGGCGGAGTTTCGGCGCGCTGCGCGTCACGTGCCGACGCTCTGCTCTAATCAGTTGCAGGTATCGTTCCCTGCTCAACCTCAGTCAGCCAGTAAGCAGTGAGCAGGATAAGTAAGCGCTGTAAAAGTCAGCAACGTGCGCTGCTCAGCGCTACACATCTTGGGCTGGATCCTCACTCGGTCAATATGTCTTCCTGAGCCAGGGAGTGAGGAACCAGTCTAGGATGTGTAGCGCTGAGCAGCTGATGTAGATAGAAATCTTTTGATACCGTTAGTGGGCCCCCACCTTCTCACTGGGCCCGGGGCCGTCGCCCCCTCTGCCCCCCCCGCTAGCTACGCCTCTGGATGAATCCATGTGGTATCTGACGATGAATGGTTTAAGTATGGTAGCATTTTGGTGAGTACTGCAATCCTGCCTTTGCTGTGGAAGGAAATACTGACTCAACTGCTGGAGTGATGATCTGGGGAGGCATCACATATAACAGTAAGTCACCCATAGTAGTGACAGAAGGGACAGTAACAGTTCAGCAATATGTGTAGGCAGGACCGATTTTAGACAAACTGTGGCCCTGGGCAAAATTAAAAGTGGGGTCTCAAATGCTGAAATGCCAACAACGCCATCATATTCAGTGAATTCAGAAGGCAGCTGCAGCACTTCCAGCGGCAGCCCCTTTAATAATGCCACTTTTCAGCCCCCAAAACAGTAATAACCACCCTTTTTATGCCCATGCACAATTCAAATGACCACCTTTGTACCGCCTAATAGATTTTTGTACTCCCTCATCAGTTATTATAATGCCTCCTTATAAATAATAGTCCATGCTTATAAATATTGCCCTGTATCAGTAATAGTACCCTTATAAATAATAGTTCTGTCATATAATTAGCCCCCTTATTAATAATAGCCCTCTCATAAATTTATATATATATATATATATATATATATATATATATACTGTATATACAGTGGGGAAAAAAGTATTTAGTCAGTCACCAATTGTGCAAGTTCTCCCACTTAAAAAGATGAGAGAGGCCTACAATTGACATCATAGGTAGACCTCAATTATGAGAGCCAAAATGAGAAAACAAATCCTGAAAATCACATTGCCTGATTTTTAAAGAATTTATTTGCAAATTATGGTGGAAAATAAGTATTTGGTCACCTAAAAACATACAAGATTTCTGGCTCTCACAGACCTGTAACTTCTCCTTTAAGAGGCTCCTCTGTCCTCCACTCATTACCTGTAGTAATGGCACCTGTTTGACATTGTTATCAGTATAAAAGACACCTGTCCACAACCTCAAACAGTCACACTCCAAACTCCACAATGGTGAAGACCAAAGAACTGTGGAAGGACACCAGAAACAAAATTGTAGACCTGCACCAGGCTGAGAAGACTGAATCTGCAATAGGCAAGCAGCTTGGTGTGAAGAAATCAACTGTGGGAGCAATAATTAGAAAATGGAAGACATACAAAACCACTGATAATCTCCCTCGAACAGGGACTCCATGAAAGATCTCACCCCGTGGGGTCAAAATGATACCAAGAACGGTGAGCAAAAATTCTAGAACCACACAGGGAAATCTAGTGAATGACCTGCAGAAAGCTGGGACTAACGTAACAAAAGCTACCGTCAGTAACACACTACGCCACCAGGGACTCAGATCCTGCAGTGCCAGACGTGTCCCCCTGCTTAAGCCAGTACATGTCCGGGCCCGTCTGAAGTTTGCTAGAGAGCATTTGGATGTTCCAGAAGAGTATTAGGAGAATGTCATATGGTTAGATGAAACTAAAGTAGAACTGTTTGGTAGAAACACAACTCGTCATGTTTGGAGGAGAGTGAATGCTTAGTTGAATCCAAAGAACACCATATCTACTGTGAAGCATGGGCATTGAAGATGAAAAGTAGCTGGGTCTTTCAGCATGACAATGATCCCAAGCACACCGCCAGGACAACGAAGGAGTGGCTTCGTAAGAAACATTTCAAGGTCCTGGAGTGGCCTAGCCAGTCTCTGGTATCCTTCCACAGCTCTTTGGTCTTCACCATAGTGGAGTTTGGAGTGTGACTGTTTGAGGTTGTGGACAGGTGTCTTTTATACTGATAACAATTTCAAACAGGTGCCATTACTACAGGTAATGAGTGGAGGACAGAGGAGCCTCTTAAAGAAGAAGTTACAGGTCTGTGAGAGCCAGAAATCTTGCTTGTTTGTAGGTGACCAAATACTGATTTTCCACCATAATTTGCAAATAAATTCTTTAAAAAATCAGACAATGTAATTTTCTAGATATGTTTTCTCATTTTGTCTCTCATAGTTGAGGTCTACCTATGATGTCAATTACAGGCCTCTCTCATCTTTTTAAGTGGGAGAACTTGCACAATTGGTGGCTGACTAAATACTTTTTTTCCCCACTGTGTATATATAGTGATTCGAAAGGAATGGTGTAAATTCCAGCCTTGGTATTCATAACTGAATATAACACAAATTTATAAACATAAAAATATGCACTAACTATCCAAGTTTTACTACTGTATGCACTACAAATATTTTATGTGTTTTCCATTGGTGACATGACAGATGTCTGGGTGATAGTCAAGTTCATCCAGATGTGCCAGCATATCTTTGGATATGGGCTCTATGGGCTCCACTATTTCAGTGAAGCACTGTATCAGGTTGTTCAGATCCTGTGGGGCAGATTTTTCAGATCCTGTGGGGCAGATACACTAAGTTCCTAATGTAGCCCCACAGATAGGAATCGCAGGTTGTTAGATGTTCATTGAGGCCAGTGCACTATTGGTGAACCGTTGTTTCTAGTGCACTGTTCTGTATTGGCAAACATCCAAATGAGAATTTGGAGTGGCACCTGACTGCTGATAAACTACATTTGGCAGATCATCCTCTATGTGTGGCATAAGCCATTCTTTAAACAGGTCCAGGTAGGTGTGGCCAGTAACAGTATCCTCTGCAAAAAAGATGGGACAGTAGCCTTTGCACATGTTCATTGCTCAAAACACGTTTACTTTGGGCGAGTTCATCATGTACTCAATAAGGCACATGGTTTTTCTGAGTTCCAAGTTCAAATGTTGTGGTGATAGACCTTCCCACTGAGATGAAAGGTAGCCTCATTTCTGTATACCAGCCTGTCAGTGACTTAGTCCACTTCCAATCAACCCTGCACGTTATTGCAATAGTAGAGTGTTTCTCTGAAGAGAATGTACTCTGTATGGCTTACAATGCAGATGTTTGTGAAATGCCATACCATTGTGACACCTGTAGTTCCATACTAGTCAGCCCGGTCAACTTTCCAGGACTACGCTTGTATAAGGCTTAAATCCTGTTAACCTTTCTCTTTTGAAGTCTTCGGGGCGACCTGGACTTTTTCCATGACATGGTCTTTATTCTGCTGTAGGGAATCCTGGAAGATTCCCTACAGCAGAGTGGAGAGCAGCTGTGGATCTCCTTTCCTCCAGTAGGTGCACATCTGCCAGGTGCTGACCGGCAACCCTGAAGGCACCTTTTTGACAACTGTCTTCTATAATTCCCCTTATCAATAGTATGTTTCTTTACATGGTCTGGTATTGTAAGCACTGATTAGACAATGGGTGTGGGTGAACTCTTAATTTCCTAGCATCCATTTCTCAATTTATTCATATATTTTCAGGATTATAACAAAGTACCACATTAAGTTCTAAGAAATGATGCTCCAGAATTGTTATTTTATAGAGAATGCAAGTACTGATAAGTTGCATTTAGATTTGACCTGACTGTGAAATTGTCTCTGGTAATATACAAATCAACAAATGGGTTGTACTGACACACTGAAAGGATTATTTGTTGCCTAAGGGTCAGGAATGAAGGGGAGATCTACGCTAAATTAATAGGATCCATGTCAGTTTGACTTTACAGAGGGAATATTCTGCTACTTAATTTGACTTTTTTAAACATAAAAACTATGTCATTTAGGAGTAGAAATTATTATAAGACCGCTCAGCTATATTATAATATAGCTGCCTGGATTACATGTGTCAGACTTATACACAACACATACAAGTGGTAAGGATTAGTCTAATGTGCTATTCAACTGTAAGTGTCATAGAAAAAGGCTCGCAACCTCATTTATTGTTTCTCCCCCCCTCCTTCTCTCTCCCTTTCCCTCCTCATTCTCATTATCATTTCATATATCGTGATTTATATTGAGTTTGTACTGCTTTTTTGTACATTTTGAAATTCCTTAATAAAATACAAGTTCAAAAAAAAAAATAAAAAGAAAAAGGCATTGTAGGAACTACTGACATTTCTTAAATATGTGTTTTGGGGAAGAAAACAAACCTAAATTGTAACTAAAAGTGGTTTCATATAAAAATATCAAAATTAGTTTTTTCATTTGTCTTAAGTAATAATACAAAAAGAAAGTACTTTACAGAATATAACATTGAATATATATTTTAATAACAACCAGTGTAAGTATTACATTCTCTAGATATACCTTTGTCCTACCTTCAAAATAATATGAATTGCACTTTGCTAATCCATCTGTTTATTCATAATTTAAAGTAAAATACACAATTCTAAGACTGTAGAAATAGTGTAAATATTACAATTATTTAATGATATGTGTGAGTTTTGTTAACTTTGGTTCATAAGGAACACTGAAACATGAGCAATGAATTGACAGTATGCATATGTTTTCCAGGTAAACATTCAGCATTATTACACTAGCCAAAAAATTCAAGCATTCACAATGTATCAGTGATGTAAACAAATACATGTTATTTGAACATTGCATGTTATCCTAATTGACAATGTTAGGAAGGTAACATTGAAAGAGTTTTGGAGATTTTCGACTCAGTGGTTCATGGAAGTCAAGACCCCTGAGACCACCATCACTAGGCAAAATTTAAAGGGGCTACAGTATTAAGACATCAATTAAAATCCCTGATACAGCTCCTTAAAGAGGACCTTTCATGTCCTCATGCATATGCGATTTTATATACAGCTAGAAATCCGACAGTGTGCTGAGCTATGAGGAATGCCCTTCTGACGGTGTGGAGATATCGGTGCCAAAACACCAATATCTCCAGCCCCGGGGGACATTATGGGATAGCCAACAGTGTGCTGAATTCAGCGCACTGTCGGCTTTCTATCGGTATATAAAACCGCATATGCATGAGGACATGAAAGGTCCTCTTTAAGGCCAGGGCCCCTTGTGGCGTAAACGTTGAAGTCTGGCTGCGACGGAAACGCCTCAGCAAAATCTGCAGCGTTTTGCAGCTACTGCAAAGTGGATGGGATTCTAGCTGCAATTGCGGTTTTGGAAATCGCAGCATGTCCATTATACCTACGGAAACGCAGGCGGTTTCCCTATAGGTATAATGGAAGCAGAAAGTCTGCAAAGGAAACCTCTGCGGACATTCTGTGAAAATCACTGTGGGAAAAACCGCAGTGAGTTACCGTCACAGTTTTTCCTGCAGCGCTTTTTTGCTGCAGCCCGCTATGTGGGTCCTTAGCCTAAAAGAGTTATTCCAATCTCCAAGTTCACATTCTAAATTGTAGAGCATAACGAACAGAGTATATTTGCTGGGTGGCAAGGATGGGGGGGGGGGGGGGCGCTTCTCACATTGCATGAACACACTTTACCATCTGCTCTGGAGCCATCTGCAAACTGTATGTGCACCCTACAAAGCCCACAGAGCTGAATTTACAGCTGCTAAGCCCTTGCGATTTACAGCACTGAAGGAGGGGATATCAGCATCATTATAGTGAGAAGTTACCTGCACCAGCGGTGGCCCATGTAACTTCTCAGTATAATGATGCTGCTATGAGTGTTTCCATAGTAGCAACAGGATCGCAGACTGGTGGCCTGAACTGTCAGTCAGCAGAGACTGTGCCACCCACCAAAGCAGAAGAGAGAAGCAGGAAGTAAGATCAGGCACAGCACTGGAAGAGCAGGCATAGGACATGGGACAACCCCTTTAAACTAGACAAAACTAATTTTGTTCTCTAAGTGAAGATTGTCTCAATATTTCAGTATTATCACAGTCTTCAGCCTTAAGTCATTAAATGAAAATTCTGATACTCCCTCTTAAACTAACAAAACCTTGATTTTGTTCTCTAAGTTAAGATTGTCTCAGGATTTAAAATAGGACTGGAAAAATATGCATGAATTTGTGATTGCCATTGATGCAGTTTTTGAAGCCAAAACCAAATGTGTATTGAAAAAAAAGTGTAGAGGCACCATTTGTCTTTTATGTATTCTCCCCACTTATAATTCATATTTGGCTTTGGTATCAAAAACTGCATTGACAAAAATTGAACGTGTGTCCTTACGTATAGTATATGTACAAATAGCGGTCCAATGTATTGATAGGATCTCCAAGTGGAAGCATGTGCAGTAGGATTGAGAGGGCCTATAACAAGCTATAAGCTTCCTCTGCAAAACTTACGAGACTTACTGTAGGTTACACTTTAGTTGCTGCACCACAATCTATCATCAAGTCATTGACAATTCACACCTTTATCTGTACAAATGATTTATATTTATTATTACAGTAAGTGTGATTCTCTCTTAAATATACAGTAAAATGTAAGTAATCCTGTATCCAGTGATCTAAAAATTTTGATAATTTTTTTTACAGCTCAGAAATGCAAAATTACATATAATTATTGCTTTAAGGCTAAACTGGAAAAAACAAAAATAAACAATTACTTCAATATATGTCACATTAACAGTTTGGAGTTTTTTTGTCAAAACGTTATATTATTCTTCTATATTATTGTACCTTTACAAGTAAATTGATCATATACTTATCATCTCCCAATACTATTTGATAATTTGGAACCTATCTGGCCCAACTGTGGCAGGATTAAAGGTTTTTTAAAAAATGTTTTTTAAGGCCCCAGAATGCGAACCACAGCTAAATATTATGCACAGCTTTTCCACAGAGTTCTTTTTCTGCAATGTGTGAATGGGATTAGACAGAATCCCATTCACTTTGTGGGTACTGCGAAACAGAATTTTTTTCTGCACCTAATTGTTTTGTCCGCAGTGTTTTTCGTTGCGTTTTTTATGCTTTTTCCTGTGTGGTTTTTCTTCCCCCAGAATCTAATTCATTTGCTGGTACTGTAAAACACAGCGTTTTTTTTCTTCTGTGTTTCCACAGTAGCCAAATACTCTGCGTTTCCCCAATGTGGGGTCTTAGCCTAAAGTAGTGTTTATGAAGCAGTCGAATCATGCATATGTAATGTGTTTCAATACATTTAATAAATAAGATACCATATTTTATGGTAGAGAAATGGACATCTTTAAGACTGGAAGTATAAAAAATTGTAAGCTGAATAATAGCAAAAACAGCCACTGAAAGAGCAAAAAAAAAATTACACAGGAATCATTTTGATGCAGCGCAGAACATTGAGTAGACCAGAACCATATAGCAAGTGGTGTTTTAATTGACAGTGTACAGTGGACTATACTGAACTTGAGAGACTCACATTATTCAAGTAGTAAATACAGGTAGTAATTCAAGCTTTAATTTGCGTGGATATACAATAAATTTGAATGTAGAAAGAAAGTTGTCTTGTGAAGAAAGTTATGAAAATAGTGTATCCTCATATGTTAAACAAATTATAAACTTAAAGGGAATCTGTCAGGGCAATTTGGGACACCAAACCACCCACAGGTCCATATCGGCTTGGGGTTTAGTGTCCCAAATCACCCTGTTATAATGCAATCCATGGCCGCATTAAAAATAAAAAGCTTTGTACCAGCCGCTGTACTCCCCGCACCTGCGTGTCCATCTTCGGCTTCACTGAAGAACAGCGCAGGTGCCGGACGCACCAGAGATGTGTCCGATGAGACTCATTGGACCCTTCTCTAGGTAAGTATAAAGGTTTTTTATTTTTAATGCGCCTGCGGTTTGCATTACAACAGGGCGATTTGGGACACTAAACCCCTAGTCTATAAGGACCTGTGGGTGGTTTAGTGTCCCAAATTGACCTGACAGGTTCCCTTTAAAGTGAAACAGTCAGCATGTTACTTTTACAGGTCAATAATTCTAATAATCAAAATAGCCAAAAATTTTTGTTACTTGAAACACTGAAAAATACACTCGATATATATGGTTTTACTTCACAGGAAGTGGCCTTATGTCCATTGGTCACATGGCAATGCTACAGCTCAGTTCAATGAATGAGACTGAACTTCAGCATGAAGAAGAAATAAACCATGTTTTCTAATCCTGGACAATCCGTTTAGGCCTGATGCTTTTTGCACCAATCTTACCACTTTTGTGTATTGGTGCAAGAGGCACCAGAATTATTAAGATGCTCCAGCAGGAGGCCCGTGTACCAGAAATTAAATCCATGCCAGTCAGGGACTGTACATTTTTCTTGTCTGAGTTCTAGTAAATCTGATGGGTCAAGGTGCTTAGGGTGCAAATTAGACAAAGCTGCAATTTTTGCACAAGAACAGTCATGTGTGAAAAAAATTGCAACTTTTTCACGCCTTGCATACCAGAAAACTGTCATCATATATCAGCCCCATAGTTTTTTTAATCCAGTATACTCTGCCTTTCTCCATCAGGACAGTGATTGACAGACTGCTGGGTTGCACATATCTACAGATAAACTATACATCTGGTGTATTATTTCAGGGTTCCTAGTAGTCAAACAGCACAACATTATTTATACTGTTTACACTATTATTATTGTGAACTTGTAGCTGTATTATGTTCACTCCATAGCCAAAAAGTGAAGATATTCACTATGATAGCTATGATGTAATAAAATCACTAGTAGAATAGTTACATGCACTTTACTGTATTTGTACTGCAATGTATAGATTTGAGTAAGCGTTTTTCTTTCTTCCTAAAATAGTTGAAAACTCTTGGGCACTGTAAGGACTGTGAATCTGTGGAATAGCCTACCCCAGGAGCTGGTCACAGCAGTCACAACTGACAGCTTCAAAAAAGGATTAGCTGCCTTTTTAGAGCAAAATAGCATTGATGGTTATGGAAATGTATAGACCAGGGTCGGCAACCCCCGGCACGCGTGCCACTCTTGGCTTATTTCCATGGCACGGCAGCCCGAGTCCTCACCCAGCAGTTTCAATCGGACCAAACACGGCCAAAACGAAAATGCTATTATTATACTGTGGGGTCTCTTCAGACCCCACAGTATAATAAGTGGAGCCCCCAGGAAGATGATGAAACATAAAAAACAATGTTACTCACCTTTTCCTGCGCTCCACAGCCGCTCTGTGTCCTTCGGGCACTTCTGCCTGAAGTCAGCTGAGAGGGCCTCAGGTGTCACGTCTGCGTCTGGTGTCATTACACATAATGACGTGACGTGACCCCTGAGACCCAATGAGCAGTAGCTGACTACAGGCAGAAGCGCCCGAAGAGAACACAGTGACTGTGGAGCGTGGAATGGTGAGTACACTGTTTTTTTATGTTTGTCACCTCTCTTCGCCCTCCACTTATTATACCCTGGGGTCTGAAGAGACCCCACAGTATAATAATAGCTAGTGAGTGGCACAAATTGGAATATTATAAAAGTTAGAATATTATACCGTGTGCAGGGGCCACTATGGGACATAATATTGTGTGCAAAGACCACTATGGGACATAATACCGTGTGCAGGGACCACTATGGGACATAATACCGTGTGCAGGGACCACTATGGGACATATACCATGTGCAGGGGCCGCTATGGGACATAATAACGTATGTAGGGGGCTGCTATGGGACATAATACCGTGTTTAGGGGCCGCTATGGGACATAATACTGTGTGCAGGGGCCACTATGGGACATAATAACGTATGTAGGGGGCCACTATGGGACATAATACCGTGTTTAGCACTTCTGTGTTATGGTTTGTGGTATATGACTTTAGTTTAGGGGTCGTCAGACTTACAATTATTAATCGGCACTCAGAGTACCTCATCTTTGATTTTTTTATTAAAATCGGCATGACGAACAAAAAAGTTGCCTACCCCTGGTATAGACTGTCATGACGTTTCCCATCCCCTGGTTGAACTTGATGGACATATGTCTTTTTTCAACCATGCTATGTAATTGTTTTGTCTTTCTTTGGACTCACATAACTTAATATACGAGACTTTAATGGAAGATTAAATAACATGTTAAACCTAATGACTTTCTGTCCTTTCTCAATCCTTTTAATGATAAGCATGTAAAATATAATTATATTTTGTACAATTTGAAAACTGTCCATATTTACTCACTTCTTGAAAACTAGCTTTTCATATATTTTGTAAACAAGAAAACAATAAAATTAAATTTGGTTATGATATACAAAACAAAGAAGGAGAAAATTCAGTAAATCCATATTGAATTATGGATATAAACAAACATATTTAACATCAAAATGTTTAATAAAATATATGCAATATTTACATAACGCCAGACCAGTCAATATGTTGCCGATGCTTCATAAGATATGTTCCACTTAAAATGTTGATTGAATATATTTACTTGTCTTCACCACTCATGTAAATTATTGCTGCTAGAGTCTTTCAGAGTTCCAAGTAGAAAACTTATTGTTGTAGTATGTGTCTTGGCATGCGGTGATGGTCTGATTTTCCACGTGACTTACGCTCTTGTGGGTTTATATATTTCCATTTATTTGGAGACATTTTCAGTTTCCTTTTCTTTTTATCTGTGCACCATACTTTTTCACAATATTCCTCAACTTTTTGAAAATTACTATATCCAATCAACTGCAAGAACTCCTTATACCACTGTTTGGATGACTGGGGGATGCTTGGCTGTCCAGGACATGGCATTTTTTGTAGTGTAATTTCTTCTTCTTCTTCTTTGTGAAACATATCATCAACACGTTCTTCTTCAACAATTTCCAAAGTCATTTTTCTAATTGTATGGACAAAAGAATTCTCCACAGTTTGGCAATAATATATCCCAGCATCTGATCTTTGCAGCTTAAGAAATAAAAGTCCAAACTCTGTCATTATAACTCTTTCACCAGTTTTCACCTAAAGGAAAAATATGATATTTATTTCTACAATAATCTAATTGGGAAATTAAAGGACCCATTCTAAAAAAAAACAAAAACATTTTTAGACTAAGGCCCCTTTTTTGTTGCAGATTTAATACTGATGGCCTATCCTGAAGATACCTCCAACCCGGAAAACCCATTTTAACTCGTATCAACATGAGTGACTATAATGGACATGCAACAGTTAATGTATACCACTTACAAATAACGGGAGCCTATCATATCACACTGAAAGTAAATGGATGATATATACTGAATGTATACAACTTAACTTAGAACATATTTTAATCATACCTCATCTTTCTTTTCATTGCTTCCTTTTTGCACAAACCAGATGACTTTAGATTTTAAGGAACGAGGCATACATTCCAATAAAGTGCTGTTATGTTCAACACCATATACTGTATACTCTTCAGTCTTTCCTAGACCTTCTCCTGAAAAATGAATAGAGCAATTGCAAAATAAATGGTTAATTTATTATTATTATTATTATTATTATTGTTATTACTTAAAATAATACAAATAATAATATTAGGGATATCTACTACATGAATTTCTAAAAGATGAAATACAAATCCCTGTAGTATGGTAATAATGACATAACTAAATATTGGTTGTCTTTACATGACATATTTAAAATACAAATTATTGGGGGTGTAACTTGCCAATGGTGGGATAGGACACATTCTGTAAGAGCTCCAAAATCTTGTTTCTATTTTTACAACACCAGCACTTTGTGGGCACAAAACCCGAGGATGATCCACAGTAAGAAGGAAGGAGTGCTGGCAGCACCTCCTGATTCAAACACCAGCACAATAAACCAATATTTTGATGCCTCCCTTGCTCGGGTCACCGCTATGATGCCTCGCAAGATGGCGGCGAAAGCGCCGTGTGCAAAGACAGAGCCTTCCCTGTCTCCTCTCTGGAGACAATATGAGCCACCATTGCGCCACCATTCTGCATCCATGGAACAGCCACTTTCCCTGCAGCTCTTCCCACCATCTATAACAGCGGCCACTTGCACCTCTCCTCCTCAGCTATCGATAAATGCTGCTCTCCAGGAACTGACCTCTGCTACAAGACAGTTGGCTGCCCAGCAGCCTTCCTGGCACTGCTGCAATGTGGCCTCGTCTTTCTCTGCTTTCTGTCTGCCAGATGGCCCTGCAACTCATGACCCAGGCATACCTGAACACACCAGGCTAACCCCTCTACCAGACCTGGGTCCAGTGGCCTCTGTGGTGGCCTCCCCTAGGTGGAATTCCTCCTCTCCCCTAGGTGGAACTCCAGTAGCCCCAGCCCACTCCTCGACCATGGCTCCTGACCAGCCTGCCTGCCCTGGAGATGATTGGAACTGGAAGTCCCACATCAGAAATATTCTCACATTGATGATATAGAGAACAGACATATACCGAATACCCTTCGCATTAGAGGTCTCAGGAAATTGATACCTCTCAAATGAACAATTGGGCTCAAGAGTTCTTCAACATCCTGCTGGGGTTGCCTAAAGATACGCTTCAGGAGATAGACAGAATTCCCAAAGCCTTGGCGCCTAAGTCTCCTGACCCTTCCTGTCCCAGGATGTGATCTGCAGAATCCAATTCTACAGGCAAAAAGAGATTATCTGAAGGTAAATCAGAGAACTTGAACCCCTTCTGTACCAAAATCCTAATGTCACCATCCTAATAAACCTGACGAAACGTACTCTGCACTACATAAGGTCCTCAAACCGTTGCTTGCAACACTGAGAGACAGAGACATTTCATAACGCTGGTGCTACCCTTTCCAACTTATTGTCTGTAAAGGAGACAAATCAGCCACCTTTAGTTCTCTTGGTGACCTTCTGACATTCCTAGGAACTTCTGAACTACCCATGATCTCCCTGCCAGATTGGCCCTGCCCCACTGCACTGCCACATGCCCCACCTTCGGAAAGGATGATCAGCCATGATCTCAGAGATACCTCAGATGTCAGAGACCCTCCCAGACCTAACTTCCTTGTATCTGGTGCCTAACCTGAACCATTCTGCTATTTACTGCCCGATTATCTTGTTATGATATGTTTGCCCTGTTTAAATATGAGGGAATATTGTCTCATAGATTGCTCTTGCACTAGTGCTACTCACCTTACATTAGATGTTCAATATCTGTGTCTTGACTTTCCAAGTCTCTTATACATCGGGATCCTCCAGGGACTCTCCAAACATTTGCCTTTCTAATCATGGATTTAGAGACTGCAACATCTCTGCTCCTTTAGAATCAGATGCTGAACTGACCTATAGTTTGCTCTCTTTCCCTCTCATCTACTTCTTCTCTATGTTCTCTTCCTCTTTTATCTTTTCTTCTGACCTACCTTTCCCTTTTTTGCTGCTCTGTCCTCCCGCTATTCCCTGCCACTCTCACCCTCATCCCGGGCCTTTCCTTGGTTAGTTTATATGACACTTAACTCTCCATGGTCAGATGCCTGATGATGTTGGCCTTAACCTTTTGTATGTATAACGTCGGGGCCAAATTTCATATGATCTACATAAGAAGAAGGTAATAGTAGCCCTATTGCAGAAGACCCGCTTTAGGAACAATTCCTAAATGCACCACAAATTATTACTCTACATGATACCATAGCCCAAAACAAAAAGGTAGGGGGGGGGGGGGTCTCTATAGCCACTCACAAAACATTTTAGCATACAGGTGAAAGTTGATCCTAATGGGAGGTTTCTTTTTTTTGAAAATTGCATATTCTGATACTGTTGTGACTTTTGTTAACGCTTATTTTCTTTTTCATCATCAGGTTGTGTTTGCCTCCAGCCTGTTACAGGACCTGGCAGAATTCACAGATGGCTCTCAAATTGTCCTAGGTGGTGATTTCTATCTTGTGTTTGACACCTCCATGCATTCGTCTACAGGTAAGTCCTCTGTCTCCCATTCGGCAACATACAAGATAAAGAAGGATGTATGGTCCTTGCATCTAGTTAATCTCTGGCAGATCCTCCACCTGTCTATACGTGATTACCTATCACTCCTTGGCCCATAATAGTTACCACAGACAAGATGACTTATATGTGTCACATGCTTTCATAGACTCCCATCCTAGATGTTCCATAGACACTTTTTGTGGGCATATGCCCCAGTGTTTTGCTCAATACACAAATCCTGGCCTAGTTGTAGTGACTGTTCCTGGAGATCATCCCTAATGGTTGACTGAAATTCAGTCAGCAATCTCCTTTTTTACACATGCTCATGCCTTGGACAAGACCAGTGCACCATATAAGTGGGAGGCCTGGAAATGTGTGATTCGGTGATCCTTTTTTATTTCTCATGGAACGAGACTTAAAAAAAAATGGTCCTCTAAACTGAAAGAATTACTACATACGCTGGGTACCAATGGGGATTTTCAACATGCTTCTCTAATATTGTAATAATTGTGCTCCAGAATTTATGGCTTTCAACTAAAAGTATATGTTACATTGTGTTTAATATATTTGTGTTTTGGTACTATTTAAATAAAGCTTACCATTGAATTGCTGTCCCGAACATTGCTGAGCTGCATTGCCATGTCGAACATCCTGTCTTCTGAAACGTCTAAATCAAAATTATGACATTTTATAGTATTTTTGCCATTGAGACATGTTATAGAAACATTCTGTGATTTGTATTTAGCATATTTTAATAATAACTGCATTAACTGTGCATTTACATTAGCAGGATGTTACATGTCATAAAATATATCACACATATTACAACTTTAGATTATTTTTATATTTCTAATGGATGTCTTAAAAGTAGCCATGTGAGAGTAGCATGTAAGAGGGGATTTTTGGAACTAAACTTTTGATGAAATATCCTTAGGACAGATCACTGAGAGTCTGACCCCTGCACCCCTACCGATCAGCTGTTTAAAGAGACAGCAGCATTCTGATGAGTGTTATGGCCTCTTCACTACTTATCAAGTACAACTCTATACATTGTATAGTGACTGTGCTTGGTATTGCAGCACATACTCATTTATTTGAATAATACTTGCTGTAAACAGGCAATGTGGCCAATGAACTTGGTGTCATATGGTCTGTGAACAGAAAGCAGCTTACCAAAGTGTTGCTGCTGCTTCAAATAGCTGATCTTTGGCGGTGCCAAGTTTTGGACCCTACTAATCTAATATTGATATCAATATTTTAGTTCTGGAAAACCCCTTTAACATGAAGTTTTGGAGATAGCCTTATTGTGCAGGGCAGGGACTGGCAACCCCTGGCACGTGTGCCACTCTTGTTGGCTACACGTGCTCTGCTAGAGCTGAGGTATAGGATGCTCCCCCTTCTCTTGCTGCCCTCCCTGCCCACCAATGAGAGGGGGTGAGGAAAGCCCAGGAGGCGGAGCTCATCATTATAGCAGTAGCACCTGCCTGGACCCTGCTGCTACAGTGATGAGCTCCTGCCGTGTGTATCCCTGCAAAGAAGAGGAGGAGGAGTAGAGGAGAGCTCCGTTCAGCAAAGTGAAAGTAAAAAAACACCAGGCACATGCCGGGGTTACTATTCCTATTAATGTTTGGCATTTGGGGTTATTAATTTAGTTTTAGTAACTCCATATGTCTCACATTAATAGCAATTAACCCCATCATGTCCCTTACATTGACCCCTGTGTGCTTCACATGAGGGTTACTAACATGTGAGACATATGGAGGTACTAATAAAGGACCTCAATAATGAAGATACTTAATTAGTACCTCCATGTCTCTCACATATCAGTAACTCTTATATGAAGCACACAAGGGTTAATGTGAGGGACATGATGGGATTAATTGCTATTAAAGAGGACCTTTCATTTCCTCATGAAAGTACGGTTTGATATACCGCTAGAAAGCCAACAGTGTGCTGAATTCAGCGCAATGTCGGTTTTCCCGGTATGTGCCCTGGGGCTGTATAGAAATTAATGGCACCGATATCCCCCCACTGTCTGAAGGGCGTTCCTTACCACTGCGTCAGCAGCAGCACTTCTCACTGCAGTTGCATACAAATAAGAAAAGGAGGATATGTTCACATGAAGGGGCGTGCAGCAGCGAGAGGAGGTGGAATAGTGGATATGACGGTGCTGTGTTCGGAGCACAAGTGGAACGCCCCCCTGTGCTCCGTGAAAAGAATTAGCATATAAGAATAATATGAGGCACATAGAGTTACTAAATTGTAATGCACATGACCATACTTTTTATCCGCAATTGTGGATAGAAGTACGGACCTATACATTTCAATGGGCCCATACACATAGACGTCGTTTTTGTGGCTGTGTGTCCGGGCAAAAATTAAAAGCTGCAAAATATAAAGCAGGTCCTATATCTGTCTGCATTTGCAGCCCTGTCAATTCATTTTTAATGTGTAGGTTAGTGAAAACCACATCCGTGCCGTTTGTGTGCAGGAGGCCTAAGGGTGTTTCTTTTCCGGTGGTGACAAATCCAGTTCCCGGGCACCAGTGCTTTCAATTTACCACACAGCCAGGAAATAAATGTGGCTGAAATTAATCCGCGTTTAATTTACAGAAAAGTGAAAGTAGTGGTGGCCGGGGATTGGATGCAGCATCCAGGTACATAGTGTGTCACCGCTCTAAAGGTGTTACCTCATTCGGCTTCCAGACACATAAATTTACCACTAATTGTGGGTTACACATGTACTTACATTGCTTCTAATGGAAAAGTACAGGTGTATCCAGGCAAATAGCAGTAAACGCATGTATGAGAGCACCCCTATGTTATAGCTTGTGCTATATGACTTTAGTATAGTGGTCGTCAGCCTTACAATTATTGCGCAGCATTCCGAGGACCTCATCTTTGATTTTTTTATTTAAATCGGCACGCCAAACAAAAAAGGTTGCCTACCCCTGGTGTAGGGTATATGATATATATTGTACAGAGGTAGTTGTGAGGTATTGTATCAGATTTGGAGAATATATAAGCATATTTACATAAACACATACATATTCCTTGTATGTTTTTTTTTTTTTTTAGAAAAATCAGGTTAATACAATAGTCTGAGTTGTAGAAAGACATGATAACAGTTGTCCCTTTACCAGTTTATTAACCAGTCCACGTGTGATTACCAGTGCTTACCTTTAGACCAGCACACCTATATAAACTAGGGTAGAGACCAGCAAGAAGGCTCCATCTCTTTCTACCACATTCATTCTCTCAAAACAACTGTGTAAATTAATGCGGTATAGGGTCATTGTCCCTTGGGAATATTAATTTACGCTGTGACTTTGATGGCACTGTGTGCGAATGCATACAGCGATATAAGAAGGGTTACTATGCCACAGAGGCAGGTCGATCCTGTGCTAGGACAAGCGACTGAAATGACCAGTTCTCTATCACATAAAATCTCAGAGCACTGTTCTGATATTGAGTAATTGAATGCCATGCTCCTGACTGTGGAAGAACTTCTTCCTTACTAGGCCAGATACTAGCGAGTAAGATGTCACAGGAATTCCCTGTGTAGAAGAGGCTTGGAGATGTGCAGGGAATATGGGCCCTGTTTCTTCTCTGCATGTAAATGTATACAGTTCAGTGGAAACAGTGACCTAATTGGTTTTCTACCATTACATCATCATACCCGGGATCTGTATAGGTAACATAGATAGGGAGGTTAAAGGGAGTCTTTCACCAGAGTGAAGCATATTAAACCAGCAACACCAGCAAGTCAGGTTCACCTGAATGTAACACCTTTCTACCCATGAAAATTTGTGCCTCCTTTGCTGGGATATTCATTTATTTCACAATATCCAAATGAGCAATCTGAGGTTTGGTTCTTTTCTCCAAACTGCTATGCCCCACACTACTCTAACATGCCCTCCTTCCTTCTGCTCTGTAACTTCAGCCGAAGCTCCCAGAGAGAAGACAGGGAAGGTTTATTACCGTCCCTGCCTTCCCGCTCGCTGTGTATGCAGCGCTCAATGAGTGCTGTTTACACCGCTATGGGTGCCGCCATCTTGTGGCTCCCTTCTGACCCGGCGGTCACATGTTCCGCTGGGATCAGCGTCTGTAAGAGCTGCTGGGTCCTACAGGACCCAGATCAGCTCTGTAGTAATGTGCAGGAGGTTGTATTCCTCCTGCAACTGGGGCTAAATGTACCAGCCCCAGTTACAGGGGAAATCAGCCTCCCCCACAAAAAAAAAAAAGTGATCAGATGTCCCCAAAGGTCTATTATGACCTTATGGGGACACAATGTAAAAAAAAAAAAGAGAATAAAAAAAAGAATAGAAAAGTAAAAAAAAATGTAAATAAAATTATTTAAAAAATAAATAAAATAATACGCCAATGAAATGCCCTTATTACAGGTTATAGCCCACCCCTGACGACACCATAAAAAAATAAAAATTACCGTAACAGGGAGGAAAAACTATTTTAGGCTGAGACCCCACGTTGCAGAAATGCAGCTTTTTTTGTTGCAGATTTTGTTGCGGTTTTTTGAGCCAAAGCCAAGATTGGATGCAAAAGGAATGGAAAATATATAGGAAGTACTTATACCTCTACCTTCTGTTCAATCCACTAATGACTTTGGCTCAAAACACCGCAACAAAATCTGCAACAAAAAAGCTGCGTTTCCGCAACGTGGGGCCTCAGCCTAATAAAGTTTTTTAGTAGCACTTTGTGTTATTAAATAAAAAAAAAAAAATGAAAAGTGAAAAACAGATATGTTTTCCCTCCTCTTTTGTTTATATTTTCCCTGATATAAAAAAAAATGAAAACACATGCAAAAATAAAAACAACATAAAAATAAAGCACTATGTATCACCGAAAAAAGACGCAGAAATTAGTTGAATAACGCATATGATAAAAATGTTACAGATCTCAAAACCGCACATACAAAAAATCCCGAAAATGTGTCTGGTCCTGGACCAGAAATTGGCCTGGTACAGAAGTGGTTAATATGCTTCACCCTGGTGACAGACTTCCTTTAATAAATGTGCTGTCTGATAACCTAGTTAAAAAAATACAGTAAAATATAAAAATAAATAAATGAAAAAAAAAAATTACAATGTAATGAAAAAATCGTAATCCCCACCAAAAAAGTTCATATCTCTCTGATCCCACACACACCAATTTTAGACATCCTGCATGATACAAACATGTTTTGCATGGCTGTCAGCTGCTTTGATATTAATATCTTTGGCATAATGTACTAGACACAAACATAATATAATTACCCCTGCCCACAACTTTTAATCTGTACTACAACAGCCCTATCAACATTTCCACCTTTTGTTGGCAATGCTTGTACTTGGACGATTATTATCTAGTATAGAGGCTGTATCAAAACCTAATGGTGGGAAATACATTTCAGGCGGTTGTCCAGGATCTGAAGGTAATTGATACTGATAACCTATTCAATGGGTGTTGCACACTGTCCCAATCATCTGTTTTGGTCGCCGGAAGCCATATACTAGGTATACAGCTGAAAGCAGCACTGCTCCTATTCAATAGAATAGAATAGACCATAGCTCTGTACACTGTAGCGGTATGGCTTAGAACTGCAGATCTGCTCCCTTTTACTTGCCAGGGTTGCTTCTGACTTTATACCTAGTATATAGCTTCCAGCAATTAAAACAGATGATCAGGACGAGGTCCAGGTGTCAGACCCCGACCAATCTGATACTGATGGCTTATCTTGTGGATAGGCCAGTATCAATTACCTTCAAATCCTGGAAATCCCTTTAAAGCTAAAAATAGGGTTTTTGTTCTTGATGGTATATCAACATCATGCATTACACAATGTATACATACTTGAGAGAGGAAAAAACTAATATTTTTCTGCTTATGACCATTTTCCGTAAAAAAAAAAAAAAAGAGATAAAAACAATATATTGTTATCCTCTCCAATTAAAAAAAAAATAGAAAGCCCCATATGTTCTATAAAAAAGAAATAATACTTTTGGGATAGACTAATAAACAAAGAAATTCCACCTTTAGGCTGAAGCCCCACATTGCGGAAAGGCAACTTTTTGTTGCAGATTTTGCTGTGTTTTTTGAGCCAAAGCCAAAAATGGCTACAAATGGAATGGGAAGTATCTAGGAAGTACTTCTACTTCTATCGTCTGCTCAGTCCACTCCTGGCTTTGGCTCAATAAACCGCAACAAATTCTGCAACAAAAAAAAGCTGCATTTCCGCAATGTGGAGCCTCAGCCTTAAAATCTGTATCACTGCATGAAACTGCATCAAGCCTTTTCTAAGGTACAATATTTGTTATTTTATTTAATAATAATAATAAAAAATTTTATTTATATAGCGCCAACATATTCCGCAGCACTGTACAATTTGTAGGGTTCAAGTACTGACAAAAAAGATACATTACAAAGAAATAGTCAATCCACACAATGGGACTGAGGGCCCTGCTCGCAAGAGCTTACAATCTAAGAGGTAGAGGGGGTGACACAGGAGGTAGCAGGGGCGGCAACAGACGTGGCATTGCTTGTACAATGGTCAGACAATTTTGTAATAGAGGTTACTGTCATTACACATATATAAGCTGTATGAGCGCCGTCACCAGTCGTGTCTTTTAACGTGCAGATGGTTCCTGGACATATAAAGTTAGACTGATACGGCATCATATCCTGTGAGGTAATGTTGAAGCATAAACAGAGGAGGGTACGTTTTAGGGATTCTAACTACGGAAGGGTTTACATTAGGAGTTGTGATAGGCCTGTCTGAAAAGATATGTCTTTAGTTTACGCTTGAAGCAGTGGAAATTGGGGGTTAATCTAATAGTCCGGGATAGAGCATTCCAGAGAAGTGGTGCTTAAAATGTATACGGCATATGTTTGAACTTTTTGGTTCAAAACCAATATTCTTTGTACCTACCTCTTAGAGTGTGTCCCAATAGGGAAGTACCTGGTGCAGGTCATGCCATCCCAAGCACAGTAAGGGTCACGTGCAAGGCAACAGTCAGCACATGCTGTACCATACATTTCACACTGATGAAGTTTCACTTGGGCCACACTTAATTTGGAGCCAACATACAGTTGCTGCTGCATAGATAAAAATAAACACATTTATTGGAAGGACAGTAGAGACTGTGCAACATCTCATGAAGTGGATGAAACAGAACCAACTGACATTTCATGAGAAGTTTGCATGCTTCTTAAAGCAAAATAACATAAATAGTTAGGTAATGGAAATTTTTTGTTTAACTATTTTCTTATTCCTCTGGATCAAAGCGGTAAACTAAGATTCATTTTTGTATTCTCAACATAACCTACCTTTATCTATAAAGCAAAAATCTGACTATTATTATTATTATGATTTTTTATTTATATAGCACCATTGATTCCATGTTGCTTTACATTTGAGGTTTTATATACGGTACAAAAGATATAAAGAACAGATAATACTAACAGAGACCAACTGGCACAGTGGGATAGAGGCCCTGCCCGCAAGGGCTTATAATCTATGAGGGAAGAGGGATAGAGACAGAAGGTGAGTTCAGAGGCTGTTCAGGTGGTGGTGTGGTGACAGTAGCGTTATTGGAGGTTGCAGGCCTTCCTGAATAGGTGAGTCTTCAGGGCCTTCTTGAAGCTTGTGATTGTGGGGGTCAGTCTTATGTGTCTTGGTAATGAGTTCCAGAGTATGGGGGATGAACGGGAGAAGTCTTGGAGACGTTTGTGTGAAGAGCGGATAAGAGTAGAGCGGAGTAGGAGGTCTTTGGAGGATCGGAGGTTACGTGCGGGCACGTAGTGGGAGATTAGGTCGGAGATATATGGAGGGGACAGGTTGTGGATGGCTTTGTATGTCAGTATTAGTAATTTTAACTCTATTCTCTGGGCAATGGGTAGCCAGTGAAGGGATTGGCAGAGGGGGGGTGGCCGATGAAGAATTTGGGGAGAGGTGTATTAGGCGAGCAGCACAGTTTAAGGTGGACTGGAGGGGGGCGAGAGTGTTAGCTGGGAGGCCATGGAGAAGGGTGTTACAGTAGGCTAGGCGGGAGATTATGAGGGCATGGACTAGCATCTTTGTAGTTTCAGGGGTGAGGAAGGAGTGGATATGATGGATGTTCTTGAGTTGGAGTCGGCAGGAGGTGTTGAGGGTTTGAATATGCGGCTTGAAGGATAGGTCAGAGTCTGAGGTTATCCCGAGGCAGCGGGCTTGTGGGACTGGGGTGAGAGTGGTTCCATTAATTTTGATAGATAAGTCAGATAGGGGGGGGGTCGTGCGTTGAGGGGTGAAGATTATGAACTCCGTTTTCTCCATGTTGAGTTTGAGAAAGTGGAAGGAGAGAAAGGAGCCTACGGCTGCTAGACATTCTGGGACTCTGGAGAGGTAATGTCTGGTCCAGAGAGATATATTTAGGTGTCGTAAGCATAGCAATGGTAACGGAAACCATGGGATTCCATGAGTTGGCCAAGACCTAGGGTATAGATTGAGAACAGGAGGGCTCGTAGGACGGAGCCTTGGGGGACACCTACAGAAAGAGGGCATGACAGGGAGGTGGTGTGCGAGTGGGAGACGCTGAATGTGCGGTTGGTGAGGTATGAGGAGATCCAGGAAAGGGACAGGTCTGAGATGCCAAGGGATGAGAGAGTTTCTAGCAGGAGGGAAAGGTCGACTGTGTCAAAGGCAGAGGAGAGGTCGAGGAGGACAGAATAGTAACGTTTGACTTTGGCAGTTAGAAGGTCGTTAGTGACCTTGGTTAGGGCAGTTTCGGTGGAGTGATGGGGTCTGAAGCCTGACTGTAGTCTGTCAAAGAGCATATTGGACGAGAGATAGGAGGACAGTTTGGAGTGGACGTGTTGCTCCAGCAATTTTGAGGCGTATGGAAGCAGTGAGATGGGGCTATAGTTGGCTGGAGAGGATGGGTCCAGGGAGGGTTTCTTAAGTATAGGTGTGACGGTAGCATGTTTGAAGGTGGAAGGGAAGGATCCATTGGTTAGGGATAGGTTGAAGAAATGCGTTAGGGCAGGAGTAATGTCTTCTGAGAGTTTGGGGATGAGATGTGACTGGATTGGGTCGAGGAGGTGAGGGGGGATTTAGAGATTAGGGTGGAGAGCGTTTCATTAGTGACAGTGGAGAAATAGGTTAAAGATGAAGAGTACCGAGCGTTTGGATAGAGTGGTTGGAGACTTATTTGAATGAAGATCATCCCTCTGTTCTCTTATAATCAGATGATTGATACCTTATATACCCATATTCAGATTACTTTCTCCCTGCTGTTCCTTCTAAACTGCCCTTTTAATTTCTGTACAGGGTGGTCCAAAGGTATGGAGGCACCCGAATAAATGGAAAACAGTGGTTGGGAATGCCATTCCGTGTGACATGCCACTATGGGGAAGAAGGCAAAAATGTGTGAGGAGGTGTTCAACACAGCAGCCACTTGGAAAGCCATCATCTAGGAGCCAAGTCGAATTTTTCAAATGGGACGGTGTGCATGTCACATAAGTGTATGATAGAGAACTTGATGATGAATCCAAATCTGTGCATAAATGTGATGTACCTTTATTCCTGCCAAAGTCATTATCAATTTTCTCTTTGTTACAGACACAGATATTGCTGCAACACTCAAGGAGAGGACAGAGATTGTGGCGTACCCAAGTCATTGCTGCAAATATCAATGTTTGCACCCTTTACTCACCACCTATCCGCTATGGCAAAGCCCTGGGATCCTTCAGAAAAAGTCCATAATGTAGCACCCAACTCAACAGGAGAGTGGAATGAGTCAGCGTTTGTCATCTCAGGGACTATTACAGAAGAGCAGGGTGAGTTGGGCTTTCCTGTGACAGTTTCTGGGTGCTCCAATGTGGGCTCTTGCCGAAGGACAACAGGATGGCCATTGATGTTCCTTTGTTACATCCACTTTTTGGCCGGTCCAACACAGAACCTGTTTGGGAATGCTGTCCTGTGTTTGGCTTTACTAGGAAGAAGTGACGGTATGAGGCAGTGTGCAGTCACCATTTTCCATGTATTGAGGTGTCTCCATACCTTTGGACTGTCCTATATTTATGTATTTGTTTATTTACGGTATTTATGTTTTGTAATACATACTCTTTTTGCTGAGATCTCCATTGCAACAATAGGCTCTGGAATCTGAAAAAAACACAATATGACAATGAAAATATGGAAGATATTAGCCATAAAGCAACAGCATTATTGCCCATGCATTGTATATTTATGGGGTTTTGCTAAAAATGAAGAGTATTCTGAGTATAAGCTTAAAAAACAGTTGAACCGTTCTGGAGACACATATAGACTAGACTGAGAAGATCTTGTTTTTTTTATTACTGATAAAATGTATCTAAATGGGATCTATCATCTCCCCCATACGTATTCAACTGCCACCATCCAGTTACAGTGCACATTACAGTGATACAGTGAACAGCATACATTTGTTATTTATGTCACTTTTGTAGATTTGTAGAATAATAATTTTGAAGTGATATGCAAACAAGACACTATGTAAACTCGTCTTTAACTCCCAGAGCACTGCTCTTGCTCTTTAGGTGCCTCTCCTGCGTGCAGTGCCCTATGAAGTGGGAGTTGACGCGCCCACTGCTATGACATCCTCCATTCTACTTAGTGAAATCTCAGGCAGAAGAGGGGAGGATCAAAAGCAGTGCTCTGGGAGCTAAAGGAGAGTGCACCAACTCCCATATTTGCATATCACTTACACATAACAAAAGTGTGTTGTTTATCACTGTAGTTTGCTGTGTAATGCAGCAATGGCAACTGAATATACTTGCGGGAGGTGGTAGACTCCCTTTAACTCTGTGTCCATAATTTTCACTGAAATTATTATGATTCACTTATGTAAAGTATTTAGTATATACAAAAAGAGAGAAAAAAAATATTCAGTACCAGGATGAGGTTACCTTAAATACTCGAAGTTCTTCAAGAATGACTTCCTCTGTTGTCTCTGTTTCTTGATTGTAAATGGTGATCGTTTTCAGTACAATCCCATTATCTGTTTCAGTGGAAATTGGGAAAAGTGAGAAGCTGTAGTCCCCGAACTACTGTAGAAATTAAAAGTGCTACATAGGGGATGTAAAACTATTCAGTTTTTATGGTATAGCTTGTGAATCTCATGAAAACCAGTGAAAGTTGAGTTTAAGAATAAACTTTGTGCATAGAAATCTATGCAAACAAATTCAGCTTCCTTAACACTGGTACACAATATTTGCTCTTTGGGAAGTCTTGTTTCAGGTGTCCAGACTAATGAGTTTACCATATATTGGTAAGAATAAACCTACCCTTATGAATAATATAATTATATGAAATTAGTTAAGTAAATAGTCTAGATATGTTAGATAGTCTAGTCTAGATAGTTAAGAAAAAACAAGTCTTTATTAGGTAAAATTTCCCCCTATCATCTTTTCTTATAGTTACATTACAAACAAATATAAACTGATACTTTGTCATATTACTTTTTATATGAAAACTACAGTATAGCCTTTTACTAAGGAAAAAGTAGTGGGCAACTAAGAAAACATTAAAAATGAGGACAGATTTCAAACAAATAAAATAAAATAAGATATAAAATATAAAGTAATATACATCAAAGTAATTTAACTTCATCTAGGGAAAGATATATTACACTTATCTTAGAATATCTTGAAACAGTTGAAAAGCAAGGATGGACACACCAGTAGCTTAACAAGCAAAATAGAAGTTACTTTATAAGCCATAAGTAGTAACTTACCTGTTCCTAGAAATATTACATCATATTGTCCATCCTCTGCTTGTACTCTGTCGACAGCAAGTTGTTTTAAGTTGTATTTTCCATCAACCTTCACAAGAATTGGCCTTTTATGTACAGGTTTAATAGGTTCATACATCAGAGGATGACTTCTAGAAAAGCGCAAAGCCTCATCTGGATAATCCTTGGTAGTTCCATAGTGACCTCCATTCACCTTGCTTGGACACTAGATTGCATAAAAAAAATCAACTCAAACTTTTTGTAAATGAAGAATAGACAATTTATAAATAATAATAATAATAATAATAATAATAATAATAAATTTTATTTATATAGCGCCAACATATTCTGTAGCACTTTACAAATCATCTGCAGTTCATACTTTTATAAGCTACATTGTAGAGGAATCCATATATGCAGGTGCAGTCACAGTTTTAATTAGTTTATATATTTATTAAAATCCTGTCAACAGTCTAAGGCATTTGTATGATACTCTAAAGATGTTGAGCCACTGTCTGCAATTTTACCCAGAATGGCTCTCCACAGCCTCATGGTGACGGCTGAATGAGTGAGCAGTTTCACAGTGATGAGAAGCATACATGGCAACCAATTCTTAAAGGGATTCTATCATTAAAAAACACGTTTTAAACTAAGAGCACGTAGGAATAGCCTTTATAAAGGCTATTCATCTCTCACCTTTATCTTGAAGGTCCGCACCGCCATTTTTGAATTTTTACCCCGTGCTCTGAGCAGAGCGTTGTCATCCAATCTAGCGCCGCCTTTCTTCTGCTCTGTCAGCCATTCTCCTCTCCTTCTTACAGGAGACCACCACAAAATGGCCAACGGAACAGCCGACTGCGCATGTCTGTCGGCTATTTTGTGGTGGTCTTGTGTAAGAAGAGGAGTGAAGAGGAGATGAATGGCTGAAGGAGCAGAAGAAAGGCGGCGCTGGATTGGATGACAACACTCTGCTCAGAGCACAGGGGTAACGCCCATTGTGCTTTTTGAGCACGGGGGGAATGCCCCTGTGCTTTTTCAGCACAATGAAGAATGAATAAAAATTCAAAAAGGGCGGCACGGACCTTCAAGATAAAGGTAAGAGATGAATAGCCTTTATAAAGGCTAAAATGTGTTTTTTAATGATAGAATCCCTTTAAGGCCTTTAGATGTTGTTTAGCTAGTTCTAGACCATTGACTATAATTTTCTGGGCAGTCAACTGCTAACTCTGCTAGAATGTATATACAGATGTGGCAGAGTTAACCCAAACTTCTGTAATTGGTTAAACTGCTGTAGCATGATATCTTATCACAGAAGCCTACAAAAAACAAGGAAACATTGCTCTTCATTATATATGTCCTTGCAGAGTTAAACTTGTGCAGCTGCTGAAGCAGGGAGCTGGTTGTTAGGATAGGCAGACATCCCAGAAATAAGACAGGGATGGTTTATTACCGTCCCTCAATAAGCCCTGTGTATACAGGCAGGGCCGCTTTAACCATAGGTGCAGCCGCACCAGGCCCTATGGTTGCGGAGGCCCCCTCAGCTGCCCTGGATTGAGCAGGACAGTCCCACATTTCGGGTGTTGTCCCGCTGTTCCGGGCGGCAGGCAGTGATTTCAACTCTATCTGCGTCCTTAGCTCCGTGCTCCATTTTTCAGCCTTCGGCTGATAATGTCTACGGCAGGGAAGCGCAATGAGCCATACATTTTTTTTTTAAATGTAACTTTGGTGGTTGAGGGGGTAGGGAAAATTAAGTTATGGGGGGCATTGGGGGGCCCACTTTCAAAAAGTTTGCACAGGGCCCCCCAATGCATTAAAATAACCCTGTATACAGGTATAGGAGTTTCTATGATGAGGCTTCCTTTCCAGTTTGGCGGTAATGTGAATTGTATGAACTTTGCAGAGTAACTAAGGAGACTGTTTTCCTCCTGTAACTGGGAATAATGTAAATAAATAATTAAAATAATATGTGATAGTGTTTCACTAACCCGCCCAAATGACAGATTCTAGTCCTATCCCCGACGACACAAAAAGGAAAGGGAAAACTAATTTTAAAGTTGCACTTTGTAAAGGGCGAACTACCACCATAGAAGCTGTAGCAGCTGCTACTGGTAACGCCACCTTACAGGGCCATCGGTGCTTTTTAAAAAAAATAAAATAAAATTGACTGTTACCTGCTGGATGACACCAGCAGGTAATGACCCATATTTACTTAGTGATCCCTGCTCTTGCCCACAGCCACTTCCGCTCCCCCTTGTGCCCTCCAGGGAGCCTGTGAGTACCAGGCTGGTGCACGGGACCTCCTGGAGGCTGAAGCGGAGTTGGCAGTGGGCTGAAGCACGGATCGATAAGTAGGGCTGCAGCACTTAGAGTATTTGTAGGGCGAACCTTGAAAAATTGTTTACCTTTTCCCGAATATGAAAAAAAAAGAGAAAAAACATGCAAAAATAAAAATGACATAAATATAAAGCCCTATGTAACAACGAAAAGACACAAAAATGATTTGAATAATCTGAACAAAAAAAAAAATTGTTATAGCTTTCAAAACCACATGTACAAAAAAAAAAAAAACTTAAACTGTCTGGTCGTGAATTAAGGAAAATGACCCAGTCATAAAGTAGTTAATGAGGTCATTAACACCTATTAGCCATTTTCAAGTATTACAACAAAATTTGTAGCTTTATCACTTATATCAATAATTCTGATCCAGAATGTCCTGTGTGTTACGTCAAATTACAGGATATTGAAATAATTCTAAGCATATTTTAGTGCACTGTATTCTGTTATTGTTCTAATGCATTACAAAACATGCTACATGTAAATGTCATGAATTGGTGCTGCTTGTTTTGAAATGAATTTGAATGTACTGTATATGATTTTAGTATGCACAGTGATATTGGCTCATATGGTAGAAGACAGGGAAAATAAAGAGCCGTCATGCCATAAGTGCATCCTGTGAAGTTACACAATGCCCACTTAATAATAGAATCCACTGCCGATTTAAAAAACATATTCCTACCGCCTATTATATATCTTTATTTTCCATTGCTCAGAAATACTTAAAGAGGACCTTTCACGTCCTCATAGATAAGCATACTGCTAGAAAGCATACAGTGCGCTGAATTCAGCTTTCCCAGTATGCGCCCAGGTGCTGGAGATTTAATATTTTCCCACTGTGAGAAGGGCGAGCCTTACTGGTCAGCATCATCACTGGGCTATGAGGAACACCCCCCATTACAGTACTCATCCATAGACTTGTACTGTTGGGGGGAGGGCGTTCCTTACCACCCAGTGATGACACTGAACAGTAAGTCCCGCACTTTTGACAGTTGGGAAGATATTGGGTGCCATAATTAATGGGACCAATATCTCCAGCACTGGGATGCATACTGGGAAAGCTGACAGCGCACTGTCGGATTTACTAGCAGTGTATAATACCGCACATCTATGAGAACGTGAAAGGTCCTCTTATAAGTATCATTAGAGAGCTTAAAGGGAGTCTGTCAGCAGGGAATGTGATATGCACCTATGTGCCTTGTAGTGGAGAGCCTGCTGGCTACATTCATTTATTGCTTAATTTTTGTAAATAGTTGGCTCAAAAATCTAAGTTTTCAAGATATACAAATGTAACTAAAGTGCTTTTGGGGAGTGGCAGAAGCTGAATTGGCTTAGTTTCCAGATCTGCCAACCCTGTCTACTGCCACATCCATGCTATTGATTGACAACTTTGCTGATTCTTAGCCTCTCAATGCTGTCAGTGTTTCTGGCCTGGGCTACATTGCACATGCATACCTACAGTTCTCAGTGTGAAACAGCTCTTCTCTTCTTCAGGGCTTACTGTGTGATGCAGGGACACACATGCAGAATGTTGTCAATAAAAAGCAGCGGGTGCTGCTGGGTGCGGTTGGCAGAAGAGAAGCAGAATTAGAAACAAAGGTAATTCAGGCTCTGCCACTCCACCAAAGCACTTCATTCTCATATGCATATCACGATAAATACAATTTTTGTATAAATGAGCCGATTCTCAAAAATATAGTAATTCAAGATTATGCACCACAAGGTGCTGGAGCTAGTTGTCTAGCCCTTTCCCTGCTGACAGAATCCCTTTAAATTAAGTGCTATATTTTGAGCTACATGAAAGCCAGGGTCCCAAATGGCGTTCTTGCATAGGGGCCTTCTGCTGTGTGTTCCACTCCCTGGTGGAAACAGCAAATTCCATCATGTATTTAATGCTTCCAAATGGCATTTTGCGTGAGAGGCCTACAAAGCAAGCTGTTCTCCAATGCCATTAGTTAGCACACCCACATTGCATGCCAATGACCAATGCATGCTATGATGTTATCTATATATATCTATTATAGTAATTGAGGTAAAGAAGTATGGGCTTGTGATCGGTTTTCCGAATGATGTGCCCTTCCTGGGAACAATCAACTAGTTATATGTTTATCACTCCCAAAAATGGCATGAATAATTCTAAGATTAGAACTTCATACAGCCAACACACTGACAGTTCTGTACTGAGTTCCTATAGCTTATTTAGAAGTCGTATGCAACCTGATTGCCGCTTGGCATTATATTAGCTTGATGTGTCATGCCATTCCACACTGAATAATTTAGCTCAGCTGGAGGCAAAGAAATAGCAAAAATGATTGCAGAAAGCTGGTAGTTATTTTTGGCAAAAAGCGTGTCTTTTGTGAATTAAGTTGAAATTATGTTGTCGGAAATACTGCTAGGAAAAAAAAACAAAACAAAAAACTTACTGAGCCAGGTCTTGGGTAAGGGACTTTTCCCTCATAGATTGTCCAATGGTATTCTGGTCCTTCCTTGTGTGCATACGGGCCATTAAATGCTTCACGTATGCTGGCCATTTGATAAACACAGACAGCATACCCTTTAAAAATGTTGCTGGAAAAAAGAAAACATATTTTTAAAAAGTTCTACAACTTTATAACTAGTATCTATCTATCTATCTATCTATCTATCTATCTATCTATCTATGGTTATAGGTACTTATTTATGAAAGAGGTTATCCAAAAGTAAGCACTTTATAGCATAGTTCCACACTTGACAAGGTCGCTTGGCTACTGAACTGTGTTGTGTAGGTAATTTTTGGGTAGGAGTAGCAAAGTTATGTTGAGGTTGAATCACTGCTGTAATGTATACACCTGCCTAAAGTGGGACTGGGGGTAATAAAGGGAGATGACTTTGTGTATGTATGGCATTCCATGGTCAATTCTACAAAAGTCATTAAAGCATAAATAACCTCACATATAGCTTTATAGGATAAGCTGTCGTGTGTGTACAGTCATGGCCAAAAGTTTTGAGAATGATACAAATATTAATTTTTACAAAGTCTACTGCTTCAGTTTTTCTAATGGCAATTTGCATATACTCCAGAATGTTATAAAGAGTGATCAGCTTAACAGCAATTACTTGCAAAGTCAATATTTGCCTAGAAAATGAACTTTATCCCCCAAAACACATTTCGACATCATTGCAGCCCTGCCTTAAAAGGACCACCTAACATCGTTTCAGTGATTGCTCCATTAACACAGGTGTGGGTGTTGATGAGGACAGGGCTGGAGATCAATCTGTCATGATTAAGTAAGAATGACACCACTGGACACTTTAAAAGGAGGCTGGTGCTTGCCATCATTGTTTCTCTTCTGTTAACCATGGTTATCTCTAAAGAAACACGTGCAGTCATCATTGCACTGCACAAAAATGGCCTAACTGGGAAGAGTATTGCAGCTAGAAAGATTGCACCTCAGTCAACAATCTATCGCATCATCAAGAACTTCAAGGAGAGAGGTTCCATTGGTGCCAAAAAGGCTCCAGGGCGCCCAAGAAAGACCAGCAAGCGGCAGGACCGTCTCTTAAAAGTGTTTCAGCTGCGGGATCGGGCTACCAGCAGTGCAGAGCTTGCTGAGGAATGGCAGCAGGCAGGTGTGAGTGCATCTGCACGCACTGTGAGGCGGAGACTCTTGGAGCAAGGCCTGGTCTCAAGGAGGGCAGCAAAGAAGCCACTTCTCTCCAGAAAAAACATCAGGGACAGACTGATATTCTGCAAAAGGTACAGGGAGTGGACTGCTGAGGACTGGGGTAAAGTCATTTTCTCTGATGAATCCCCTTTTCGATTGTTTGGAACATCTGGAAAACAGCTTATTCGGAGAAGAAGAGGTGAGCGCTACCACCAGTCTTGTCTCATGCCAACTGTAAAGCATCCTGAAACCATTCATGTGTGGGGTTGCTTCTCAGCCAAGGGAATCGGCTCTCTCACAGTCTTGCCTAAAAACACAGCCATGAATAAAGAATGGTACCAGAATGTCCTCCAAGAGCAACTTCTCCCAACCGTCCAAGAGCAGTTTGGCGCTCAACAATGCCTTTTCCAGCATGATGGAGCACCTTGCCATAAAGCAAAGGTGATAACTAAATGGCTCAGGGAACAAAACATAGAGATTTTGGGTCCATGGCCTGGAAACTCCCCAGATCTTAATCCCATTGAGAACTTGTGGTCAATCATCAAGAGACGGGTGGACAAACAAAAAACAACAAATTCAGACAAAATTAAAGCATTGATTCTGCAAGAATGGACTGCTATCAGTCAGGATTTGGTCCAGAAGTTGATTGAGAGCATGCCAGGGAGAATTGCAGAGGTCCTGAAGAAGAAGGGTCAACACTGCAAATATTGACTTGCTGCATTAACTCATTCTAACTGTCAATATAAGCTTCTGTTACTCATAATATGAATGCAATTATATTTCTGTATGTGATAAAAACATCTGACAAACACACATAAAAACCAGAGGGCAGCAGATCATGTGAAAATATAATATTTGTGTCATTCTCAAAACTTTTGGCCATGACTGTACATGAGGAATAACACTATTCATGGCCATTATATTACTTGTACTGGCTTTTTGTAGTAGTTTTTAGCATAAGTATTTTTTCCCCTGAGCATAATGTAGTCCATAGACAGAACATGTAGAAAACAGGAGAGCAGCACCATGAATGAGAGGTACTGAACAGTATTGATGTGTATTTTCACTTTGGTAAGAAGAAAAACTTACTATTATCTACAGCAGATATATCTATATTTGGCTATGTCTCTGTTTATTTCTTTCTTGGTCTCTTTTTCATCCCTACCATCTGCACAGACTTCTGTAATGCAATACTTCAGTGACCTAACAGAGGGATCCCAAGATGGAATCAGGGCCGTTTTAACACATTGGTGGGCCCAGTGCAAAGGTCTCATAAGTGACCCCCCCCATCACCACCTGCTATTATACCCATCTGAAAGCTGCCAAAAACTGGGATTTTATATGGTGACATTCAATGGGTGACAAAGTGTTATCTGACTGATGGAACTTTTCCGCCTGTCAGAAATGTTTTATACGTTCATCTCTAGTAATAATCGTTATTGCTATAACTTTAGTGTGTAACGGATATCGCTAGAGAGGAAGTCGGCATATTTTACTCTATAAAGATCAGGTATGGACAGGACAGGACAGGGACAGTGAGAAAATGTAAACTTTATTGATGACGACTTTGTGTATGTGTTGTGTGAGTGTTTGGTGAAACTCTTTTGGCGCTGCAACCTAGACGATGGTAAACGTCTGGGTCACAGCACAAATAACTTCCTTGTTATATTATGTTCAGAGGGGTATTACATAAAATACACCTGTGATTAGGCTATGCGTGCCACAGCAAATTTAGCTCCACCCACTTCTACATTGACTCCGCCCATTCTCATCCATTTTTCTATGTGCCCCACACAGTATAATCCTCCTACAGTCACCCTAACATTATATGCCCCCACATTATAATGTTCCCCTCCAATTTCCCCACAGTATGAACTCTCCTCTCCTGGTGCCCCAGTTTAAACTGGGGGAAACTAGAGGGGGACATTAAATTGGGTTAGCTAGAGGGGGACATTAAACCGTGGGGTTAGTTGGATGGGGACATTAAACTGGAGACTGCTGGAGGGGGACATTAACCTGGGGCAACTAGAGGGAGACATTAAACTGGGGCAGCTAGAGGAGAACATTAAACCGTGGGAGTTCAATGTCCTCCTCCAGTTGCCCCCCAGTTTAATGCCCCCTTCCAACTTGCCCCGGAGAGGATGCAGATGAGTTGATACCGGGACATACCTCCTGCCGACCGGTACAGGACCCGGAATGCCGGACGGTTGGGAGGTATGCCCAACGGGGGCTCCCAGTGCCATAGGGCCTGGTGCAAGTGCACCATTGGCCCTATGGTTAAAGCGGCCCTGGATGGAATCGTTTGAAATTTCAATGTGCATGTCAGCTTAGGGGAGAGAGAGAAAGTAGGAAAAGAGCCTAATCAGTAGAGAACGAAGCCTTCTTCTGTGTCAAAGAGGTTTGGTTTGCTATGGACACATATATCCCCTGTGTATCTTTGTGGGCTCGATCCCCGAGTCCCCCAGTGATCAGGAGGATGGGGGACCAAAAGTCCTCTTAAGGTCTTCTTGTGAATGGAGCGCCAGTGCACTTGCATGACTGGTGCTCCATTCACTTCTATGGGGCTGCAGGTGCATTACAGTATCGGCAGCCTCACAAAAGTGAATGAAGCGCGGATTGACTGATGCATCTATTTATAATCTATTTTTCCTGTATCTGCCTTTAAGGAGACTTCAATAAATTTCCAGGTTTTTTTTTTAAATCAAAAATAGTGAGTCCTCCTGATATACAAACTATGTCACATGCGGGTAAGAATTACCATCAACAGTATTATTTTTTACACAAATAAGAGATAAGTCAATCAAGAAAAATAGGAAGTAGATGTCAATAAAGAAATTGCTACTTAGTTTGCATGGAATATATATATATATGTATTCCATATTTTTCGGACTATAAGGCACACCGGACCATAAGACACGCCTAGGTTTTAGAGGAGGAAAATAGGGAAAAAAATTTTAAGCAAAAAATGTGGTCAAATATTTCATAACATATGGGAGTTTTAGTTTTGCAACAGCTGCAAGGCCACATTGACAGGTGGCCCTGCAATGGAATTTGCCTATGTTAATGTTATCCCCTTCCCACTGGTGGCATTTTTCAATTTTCATTTTTGACTCCCAAACTTCCAAACCCCATAACTTTTTTATTTTTCCGTTCACAGAGTCATATGAGGGCTTAATGTTTGCGGGACAAATTGTTCTTCATAATAGTACCATTTATTATTCTGTACAATGTACTGGGAAGCTGGAAACAAATTCAGACTGGGGTGACAATGGAGAAAAAGTGCATTTATGTGACTTTCTTAGAGGCTTCGTTTTTACAGTGTTCACTGTGCAGCCAAAATGACATCATCTGTATTCTATGTTTCAGTATGATTCTGAGGATACCAAATTTATATAGTTTTATTTACATTTTAACCCCTTAAGAAAAATCCAAAACTTTGCAAAAAATTTTAGTTTTTTCTCAAAGTCTAACACTTTTTTTTTTTTTAAGATTTCTGTGTACGGCAGTGCATAAGGCATCTTTTTTTGGGCCAGGTGTAATTTTTAGTTATACCATTTGGGGGTATGTCTATTGCTTTGATCACTTTTTATTCAAATCTTTATTCAAAATGGTGGTTCGGCACTTTTGTTTTTTTTTTTTTTTTTACGGCACTTTTCACTGTATGGAAAAAATATTTTTATACGTTTGTAGACTGGGTATTTTCGGACACAGGGATATTTAATGTGTATGTGTTTTACAGTATTTTTTTTGTTTTATATGTATTCTAGAGAATGGGGGTGATTTGAACTTTTAAGTTTTTTCTTTTTTTTTATATTTTTTAAAACTTTTTTTTTTTTTTTTTTCTTACTATTTTTAGCCCCCCCCCCCCTAAGGAACTTGAAACTGCAAATCTTTGTAAGTCACATAGACTGACATACAACTGTATTGCAGTCTAAGGGAGACATTGCTGCATTACTATTAAGGTTGGTCATAGACCAGCCTCAATAGTAATATTCCTATGACAAGCCTGGGAGCCTTCATAAGGCTCCTGGCTGTCAGAGGAACAGGTTGGCTCCCAAGATCTCACCAGTTTTAATACTTTGGATAGTGGACTTTGAATGCGGGCATTAGCTCTGGGTCTCTGTTGTACATTACAGCAGCAGAGCGGCTGCTATCATCTTTAAAGACCCGCTATCCACCGAAAAAGTATGGTGGCTGTCAAGAAGGGGTTTGCACCGCCACACGCACTCTCTCCTCCCAGCCCAGGGCCCACAGCCTCGTCCCATTCCTGCTGCCACCAGCTTCCTGCAGTGGCAACCCCTTATATCAGTACAAGGGGCAACTGACTGTTGTATGTGATGGCTCCCAAGGTAATCACACCAGCAGATCAGGCTGTGTGTTGCTCCACAGCAAAGGCAGGATTGAAGCACTCATCATGAGGTCTCAATACTCGAACGTGACTGACAGAATGTTAATTTACCACTAACAGCATTTTGGTTCCAGTCCATAATAGTCCAGGTTTCTTGTTCTCATCACCATTGCAAACAAAGATAATGGTGTGTGGTTGTCAACGGCAGAACTTGCAATGTTTGCTGTGACACCAAATTTTCTTCTGCTAAGTGCCGGGAAATGGTTCAGGTTGAGATAAGGTTGTGGCCTGTGTCTGGATGGTGGCTAAGAAAACTGCGGAAGCTGTTTGTGCTTGACAGCAGGTCAAATGATACTCTGAACTGTTGGTTTGTCTGGGCTACCCAGAGGCTGTTTGCTATGTGTGCGTGACCTCACATAACCACTGATCCCAACACCTCCTAAGAGCTAGGCAATAATAGTCTAGATGACAGACAATACATTGATCCTGCTTCTCTTAATCCAAAGATGTGCGACCTCTCACAGTTTGTCAGCTAGGCATAAGGTCTAAAATTGCATCATAGAGGCATGTGTAACAGTCAACAATCTCTTACCAAGAGGTATACTAGTAAGTACTAGCAAGTAGCCTCTGCATGCCTTTTTATAGCGAGCCACGTAGCAAGCTGCAGTCAAAAAGCTCTGTGGGAAAAACCACGGCGGAAATACATTGCTGTTTTTCCTGCAGTGCTTTTCACAGAAAGTCTGCAGAGTTTTCTTCTGTGGACTTTCTGCTCATATTATACCTATACAGAAAACGCCAGCATTTCCGCTGCAGATTTTTTTCTGCAATGTGTGAATGGGATTAGCCAGAATCCCATCCACTTTGCAGGTACTGTAAATCTCCGCATTTTTTGCCACGGAGTTTACAATACATGGGGCCCCGGCCTCAAATCCACATCCAACAAGTCCCAGTGTATATGTCATGTATATACTGTATCTGCCTGAGACATAATTACATGACGAGTTTTGCAGCAATCTGACAGTTCTATCTGGGTGTTAATTATATTGCGAATAAGTGTATTATTTGTAGCTTTATAAATTAGATCAATTATTATGAAATTCACTAAGGAGCAAATTCCAGAAAGTGCAGAAATTGGCTGATAACAGAGAGCAATAGAACAAGCCACCTAAATCCTGTCTGGTCTTTGCAGAATCTGCAGTCCAGGTTATTGCCCCAGAAGCATAGTGTAAGAAATAGATGCCTCTACAATCTGACAAAACCAGAATCTACAGCAGAACTCACAATGCAGGTCAAAACAGGAAAGCAGAATCAAGAGTAAAGGTATCCAGACAGAGACCAAGGTAAATCCAAGAATTCATAATCAACGACAAACTTAGAAGACAAGGGAATATCTCATAAACAAGCCAAGGTCAGTATAACAGGAAACAAACAGGTATGACCATAACAAAAGAGCCTCACTAGCAAGTATTAAACTACACCTTGGAAATTTTGAAGAGACTTTAACACTTATGCGACACAGACAATTTTCATTTTTGTGTTTTCGTTTTTTACTCCCTGCGTTCCGAAAGCCACAACTTTCTAATTTTGCCATTTACATAGTCATATGAGGGCTTGATTTTTATATAACAAGTTGTACTTAAAAGCTATACCATTTATTATTCAGTACAAAGTACCGGGAAGCGGGGAAAAAAATTCAGAATGAGGTGGAATAGAAAAAAAAATGCAGTACTGCCCCTTTCTTACGAGTTTTGTTTTTACGACTTCCACTTTATGGTAAAAATGCTATGTTAGCTTATTCTCAAGGTTGGTATAATCACAGTGATAACAAATTTATATAGGTTTTTTCATGTTTTAATAATCATATAATAATACATTTTATTTATATAGTGCCAACATATTCCGCAACACTGTACAGTTTGTAAGGTTCAAGTACAGACAAAAAAGATACATTACAAATAAATAGTCAATTTACACAATGGGACTGAGGGCCCTGCTCGCAAGAGCTTACAATCTATGAGGTAGAGGGGGTGACACAAGAGGTAGCAGGGGCGGCAACAGACGTAGCATTGTTTGTACAATGGTCAGACAATTGTGTAATAGAGGTTACTGTCATTATACATATATAAAGCTGTATGAGCCATCACCAGTCGTGTCCTTTAACGTGCAGATGGTGCCTGGGCATATAAAGTTATTCTGATACGGCATTATATCCTGTGAGGTAATGCGGGAGCGTGAACAAGAGGGTACGTTTTAGGGATTCTAACTAAGGAAGGGTTTACATTAGGAGTTGTGATAGGCCTGTCTGAAAAGATATGTATTTAGTTTGCGCTTGAAGCTGTAGAAATTGGGGATTAATCTGATAGTCTGGGATAGAGCATTCCAGAGAATAACAAATAACAAACAAAAATAACAAAATAAAAAATTTAAAAGAAAAAAATTACTTAGAATCGCTATATTTCAGTGACCGGAACTCTGTAAGGTGCCTTTTTTTTTTGCTTTGTTTTTTTAGCGGGACAATGAGTAGTTTTTATCGATAACATGGGGAATGTATGATGTTTTGATCACTTTTATTAATTTTTCTTTTAGGTAGGCAAAGCATCAAAAAACAGCAGCCAGAACTACATAGGCAATTGTTATTCTAGGGAACTGGCCTTCTGAAAAGGGATGGCCAGCTTCTATAATATATAGAGAAAGAAAAAAAGGTGTCACAGGAAATCTTGTTTGGATAAGGGGGTGGTCATCTCAAAAAGGTGGTGTTTTGGAAATGTTTCTTACTACAGAGTTACAGGGATTACATGTGCCACCATACCATACAAAATTGCAATAAACTGATGTAGCAAACATTAAGCAAGCTGCCACAGCTTGCTACACCAGTCTTCTGACACACCTATGCTATTTAAACAGTGTTACCATTTTATACCTTTTTTTAAAAGTCATTCTATGCAAATAAAATACAGCCATATGTTCTCTTAATGCATGCTACATCTGTACAAGGGACAAATTTTATACAGTACATGAGCATTCAATGGAGCATTGCAAAATATCTCAGATTTGCATGCCTTCATATCAAAATATGAAATTGCAGGGATATATGTGATGTCCCAGTAGGAGCACTACAAAGTTATTCGCATTGAGGCCTTGGTTAAGCTCACCTAAGCTAGCTATAAATCAGTCAGTGTGTTGTTCTACAGCCTGGATAAGGGAGAAATCCCTGCTCATTTTATGAAAGTTGTGTGCGCAAAGAGACTCTGAGGGTAAGTGTTACACGAGCCTCATAGCTACAACCCTGCCTTTTAGCCTCATGTTAGACATGGCACCCTTTTGAATCTGTACCCCACAGCCAGGAAGACACTAACTGACCTGGAAGTACCATCACAAAAACTGAGCTCCAACTCAGTGGATGATCTTAAGACTTGTGCCTCTATCATAAGGATGAAATTCAACTGTTTGTAACCTGTTCTTCATCAGTAAACAATGAATTCTTCCTGTCTAAAACGTTGTCTCCTTAATCCTGCACTCACCATGAAGGGCACTTCAACTACCATCGTTTTTGCACTGGTTTGTTTTATCTAAGCTGTAGAAGTCCTTCGTTTTGATGAGCAGATAACTACCTTCTTATTAATAAGTGGATAAATACCTTCTTATTGATAAGCAGATAACTACCTTCTTATTGATAAGAGGATAACTACCTTCTTATTGATAAGCAGATAACTTCTTATTGATAAGCAGATAACTTCTTTTTTATTGATAAGCAGATAACTACCTTCTTATTGATAAGCAGATAGCTACCTTCTTATTGGTAAGCAGATAAATACCTTCTTATTGATACGCAGATAACTACCTTCTTATTGATAAGCAGATAACTACCTTCTTATTGATAAGCAGATAGCTACCTTCATTTTGACCATCTATACTTTCAGTTCAATAAAACTGATACATCATATTTAAAAATGTTCAAAACCTTTTAATGCTCTAAATTAGATCAATTAGTTTCTTACTTTGCTTTCATTATAATGCTTACCTTGTGGTACTGAAGAGCGCAAAAATCTCTGGGTTTTTTGGATCTCTAGTATGCATTAAGAATACATCCTCTATATTTGGACACAAAAAGAAACAGATATTACTATGTGCCACCCAAATTATTATTTATATACGCATCCGTTATATACTACACTATGCAAAATCATTTTAAGGCTAAGGCCCCATGTACCGTCTCACAGCAAAAAAGCACTGCCTTTCGTTTTTACATCCTGCCTCCTAACAACCATAAACTTTTGATTTTTCTGTTCAGAGAGCCTAATCTGGGATTATTTTTTGTGGAACAGATTGTATTTTATAAATGTACCATTTGTTATTCCAGTCAATGTACGGGGAAGCTGGAAAAAAAAAATTCAGAATGGCCTAGAATTAAAAAAAAACTACAGTTATGTTATTTGTTAGGGGGTTTTGTTTTTATGAAATTTACTCTTCAGTTAAAATGACACAGTACCTATATGATCACGGCAATACCAAATTTGTATAGTTATTGTTAGGTTTAATACTTTTACAAAAGTTTACAATTTTATACTACCATTGCCTAAAAAAATGTAATGCACCAAGAAGGAATCGAATGAAACCTGATATGTTTGAATAAAGTGATATATGTAAATGAGGAAATAGTACTGTAAAAGGATATATTTAATGTGGAAAACTGTACAATTGAAATGAGGCTATAGCTGTTTGGTCACCTCTAGCCTAGATATAAGATGAGATACAGATGGGCATGGAGGTATACAGGTTCTATATACTATCCTGTAGCACATTTGCCCACAAACTGCTGTAAAATGCCAGTTGGAAGCCCTGCCATAAGAGACATTTCTATCTGGGTATATTTTTTTTTTTTGTTAATGAGTGTACAAAAGGTTCTTTGATTTCCCACTCTCTGACACCCTTAACCTTTTTATATTTGCATTTATGGAGCTATAAGGTAACTTATTTGCAGAATATCTAGTACACAAGTTGTAGTTTTTATTTATACCATTTTGGAGAATGTATAACATTTTAATCACATTATTCATTTTTTGGGTAGGTGAGATGGTAAAAAAACACCCATCAATTCAGCCATATTGATTTTTTTCCCCACTATAGTGTTTACTATATGGTGTTAGTGTGTGTATATATATATGTGAATAAAAGTTATATTTTATTTATATGAATATTTTCAGTGAAGCGCTGGTATTTTTTATTTTTTGAAAATTGATTACATCTGGTGCGTGCAATATGTTGAACTACAGCAAACCTTAAAGATCCCATTAAATGTAAGTGCCTTTGTTTCCATTAAACAACTGAAAAATGCATTCTAAAAAACGCAGGTTTAACAAATGCATATTTTAAAAAATACACATGCATTTGAATTTTTCATCACCGATAATGATTAACATTGATTAAAGTGCAAAAAGCATGCAGTTTTACATGAGTTTTTTTTTGTTTCTCAAAAGTGTTTTTGATGTGTTTTTTTTGTTTACACAAGCAAAAACACATATTTGTAATCCCAGCACTCCTATAACTACACAATTCAATTTCCCATCACTGAATTATCTGATGTTCAAAGATCTTGCAAGATCAGAAGAGGATGACAGACCTTGTATAAGCATGATTGTTCTGAATAGAAAATGAAGCAATTCTTTTTCTATTGTTCTATAACCTATGTATTTAAGGCTTACAGAAAAATAGATTTGCGTAGTATGATGTAGTTAAAAATCAGTTGCACATTTCCATTTTGTTTTTAAATATTTTGGAATATGCATGAATCATTGTGAACTATTCTAAAATATTGAATGGAAATATGATGTCAGAAAATGACTAACACCTCTAGTTATATGAATAAATGTATAAAGACTGTTGGTACTTTATTGCATAATGCTTTAGTCATCCTCCTGATTTATGCTTTGCATTGTTAAATTCTGTTCGGATTTTACTGACTGTGCTGCTATTTTTTTCTTAGCATATAAATTATTCATAAATATGTGAAAAAAGACATCCTTACCAAGTTCATCAAAATGTGTATCAATCCCATTAGGGCCAGGCACCGAACAGGTCAGTTTGGCTTTAAGAAAAGTGGTCCACTTATTTACCATCATTCTTTGTCCTCCAACGTCATTCTAAAATAAGAAATGAAACATATGGCCCATGTTTTTTTATCTGCCCTTGTAAAATTAGCTAATGTATGACACTTGTACACTAAGGTTTTAGCATGGAATTTTTTTTTTTTTTTACATTAAAACATGTCTTATAAAACACTATGATTGTTTCACATTTTTTGGGTGGTTTTTGTGCTGCCTTTTCCCTTTCAAAGTTAACTGTTTATAAGTAGAGTTGAGCAAACCTTTCAAAGTTTCCTAGTCTGGTTTGCCAGTTTAGAGCAAAAGTTCAGTTCAAGTCCAAACCATTTACTATGAAACGTAAGTACAATTTGCCTTAAAAAGTCATGTATGACATGAGGAATTTCTTTCTAGCTCTATAATGCAAACATAGCCTTAGTAATGTCAAAGTGACAACAACAAATATGGCTACACATGGGTAGGAACGCATCACGGTTCTTGCCACAATGCTGTAGACAGAAAGTTCGCAGGTTTCCTCTGCGGACTTTCTGTTTCAATTATACCTATGGAGAAACCGCTGGTGTTTCCGTAGGTATAATTGACATGCTGTAATTTCTAAAACTGCGCAGGTTTTGGAAATTGCCGTGTGTCCACAGCGCAGTTTTTACCTCAAAGTGGGCATGTGATTCGCTAGAATTCCAACCACATTGCTCTGACTGTAAAATGCCGTGATTTTTTCCGCGGCGTTTCCGCCATGGGAAAATCACGGCGTTTACACCACGTGGGTCCCCGGCCTAAGGCTAAGGCCCCACGTAGCGAAACACAGCAAGAAAATGCTGTGAAAAGAAACGCAGCGAAAACGCATCACATTTTTTTCTGTAGCATTTTTCATTGCGTTTTTACTGTGGAATTTCTGCCCTTATTATACCTATAGGGAAAACGCAGGTGTGGATTTTTGTGGATGGGAATAGCCAGAAACTCATTCACTTTGCAGGTAGTATAAAATGCAGCAGAAAAGCTATGTTTTCACAACGTGGGGCTTCAGGCTTCATTGTTTTTAGCTGCTATGAAAGAAAAACTCTGTAATTTACAGTACCAGCAAAGTGAATAAAATTCTGGTTAAATAGAGCTGCAGAAAAGCTGCATTTTCAAAAATTTGCAGCTGCAGAGTCACAAGCATTTCCTATATGTTGAATATGAAAAGAAAAAATGCAATATATACACTGTATATACACTCTATTTCTTTTTGGGGAATAGTAGCAAGTATTTTTTTTTGTTATTAACAAAAGGAGCCAAAAATAGTCGCTTTTGGGACTTGGAGTACTAGTAGAAAGCTAGCAATTTAGCAAACAACAAGCTTTGTGTGTTTGAAAAGTAAAGGAATTCATTGTTTTTCTTTTTGCTTTTATTGTTTTTTCAATGTTTTATTTAAATGTTTTTATTTTCAATAAAATTGGTACAGAACAGGTTGGACAAGACCACAGAAGATGTCTGTGATGGGTATCAGCAACAGTGGTACCCAGTATGGAACAGAACGGACAAGGCAGAAGATAATGTCCTGCTATGTGGCCAGAGCTCACTCCTTACTGTCAGCAATGGCTGATCTAATAAGTGACAGCAGCTGAAGGTGTGGAAAAATCTTCCTGGATCAATACCTGATGACTTTGAGCATTTGCTGGATTAAGGTCACATTTGAAGTGTGACTGAATGTGGTTGTGCAGGCAGTGCCAGTTCCTAGCCATTTGCTCATCTGTGTCAGGGTGGCAGTGGCACTATGGACAAAACAATCAGCTGGTTCATCATGTTGTCTGACCTTTATTGACTGCTGCTGTTGCTTGTAATGGTAGTGCTGGCACAGGTGGTGGAGTGGCGACGGGTCTCCCAGTCAGATATACGTGGCTGGCACTATCTGCTTGGCGAAAGCTGTGGTGAGCTGACTACATAGCATTTCCTTGTAATACACCAATTTTGCCTCTGTTTAAGTATCAGCAAATAATAAAATTTTCTTTTCTATAAAGGATCTATAAGCATGGATATCCAGTAGTTATCACTTTGTCTGCTGCTGACAACATGTCAGCACATAAACAATAGTGTATGTATCTTGCAATGCTTACTAAGGACCCAGTTTTTTCATTTTCTTCTGCAAGATCATGCTGGTCCCAAACAGCACCAGTGCAGTCAGCAAGATGTGGAAGCTGTCATTCTTCCTCCTTCCCTTATTGCATGAGTGGGCGCATTTCCTCAGTGGGATGACATCACTGATGCTGCAGTTTTCCATACTCACAAATCGGGTGACCTTATCAAAGTGCCTCAGAAGGTGACACACTACCCTGATGAACTTCCACTGCTGATTTAAAAATAATAACATATTGTCCATGTGGCCTGCAATAAACATTCACCATTTTATGCTGCTCATCCAGGTGGTCTAGCAAATATAACTCCTTGCCACAAATCAAGGGGTGTGAAGGCAGACTGTTCTTTTGCTGCAAGTCCAGATGTTCTTAGCCACATAAAAGTGTATTAAATGCCCAAATATTTTCCTGGCCTTGTACAGCACCTCCTTCAAACCACTATATGTACAGTCATATGAAAAAGTTTGGGCACCCCTATTAATCTTAATAATTTTTAGTTCTAAATATTTGGGTGTTTGCAACAGCCATTTCAATTTGATATATCTAATAACTGATGGACACAGTAATATTTCAGGATTGAAATGAGGTTTATTGTACTAACAGAAAATGTGCAATATGCATTAAACCAAAATTTGACCGGTGCAAAAATTTGGGTACCCTTATCATTTTATTGATTTGAATACTCCTAACTACTTTTTTACTGACTTACTGAAGCACAAAATTGGTTTTGTAACCTCACTGAGCTTTGAACTTCATAGCCAGGTGTATCCAATCATGAGAAAAGGTATTTAAGGTGGCCAATTGCAAGTTGTTCTCCTATTTGAATCTCCTCTGAAGAGTGGCATCATGGGCTCCTGAAAACAACTCTCAAATGATCTGAAAACAAAGATTGTTCAACATAGTTGTTCAGGGGAAGGATACAAAAAGTTGTCTCAGAGATTTAACCTGTCAGTTTCCACTGTGAGGAACATAGTAAGGAAATGGAAGACCACAGGGACAGTTCTTGTTAAGCCCAGAAGTGGCAGGCCAAGAAAAATATCAGAAAGGCAGAGAAGAAGAATGGTGAGAACAGTCAAGGACAATCCACAGACCACCTCCAAAGAGCTGCAGCATCATCTTACTGCAGATGGTGTCACTGTGCATCGGTCAACAATACAGCACACTTTGCACAAGGAGAAGCTGTATGGAAGAGTGATGCGAAAGAAGCCGTTTCTGAAAGCACGCCACATACAGAGTCGCCTGAGGTATGCAAAAGCACATTTGGACAAGCCAGCTTCATTTTAGAAGAAGGCCCTGTGGACTGATGAAACAAAGATTGAGTTGTTTGGTCATACAAAAAGGCGTTATGCATGGCGTCAAAAAAACACAGCATTCCAAGAAAAACACTTGCTACCCACTGTAAAATTTGGTGGAGGTTCCATCATGCTTTGGGGCTGTGTGGCCAATGCCGGCACCGGGAATCTTGTTAAAGTTGAGGGTCGCATGGATTCAACTCAGTATCAGCAGATTCTTGAGAATAATGTACAAGAATCAGTGACGAATTTGAAGTTACGCCGGGGATGGATATTTCAGCAAGACAATGATCCAAAACACAGCTCCAAATCTACTCAGGCATTCATGCAGAGGAACAATTACAATGTTCTGGAATGGCCATCCCAGTCCCCAGACCTGAATATCATTGAACATCTGTGGGATAATTTGAAGCGGGCTGTCCATGCTCGGCGACCATTAAACTTAACTGAACTGGAATTGTTTTGTAAAGAGGAATGGTCAAAAATACCTTCATCCAGGATCCAGGAACTGATTAAAAGCTACAGGAAGCGACTAGAGGCTGTTATTTTTGCAAAAGGAGGATCTACTAAATATTAATGTCACTTTTCTGTTGAGGTGCCCATACTTTTGCACCGGTCAATTTTTGGTTTAATGCATATTGCACATTTTCTGTTAGTATAATAAACCTCATTTCAATCCTGAAATATTACTGTGTCCATCAGTTATTAGATATATCAAACTGAAATGGCTGTTGCAAACACCCAAATATTTAGAACTAAAAATGATTAAGATTAATAGGGGTGCCCAAACTTTTTCATATGACTGTATTTATAAAATTTCTAAAGCATCACATGTGTTATTTTACCCAACTGCAGTGCAGCTACAATGTTTTTGCTATTATTGTTCACTATGTTGCCTATTAGCAGTCAGCATGGAGACATCAGTGGGAAATTTGCTATTTGATAAAAAGGAGCAGCTTATCCGCTGTGTGGCTTGGCTGGCCTAGGCTCATTAGCTGCAAGACAGCATGGTAGAACTTCAGCTTATAGATATCAAATGAGGGAGAAGAAGAAGAATCACTCTTCCACTGATGTTGTTGTGGATGGCGACAGAAGGAGACACTGGAGAAGGCATATAGGTACTGTAAGGTATGGTGTTGGAAGATTGTAAACCAGGCCTGTACTAGCACCTGGCCCTGATTTAGTTATGCATTGTTGCTGCTCAAAACATTGGCCCAGTGGGCCATAACAAACATTTACTATCTTCCCATAATTGCTGATCCACGACTGTAGTGCGCACCCTATTGCACAGTGAGAATTGCAAAGAGAAGCCTATGTTGTCTACCACGTCCCAGTATAAACTTAAAACCACAAAACTTTACTTTGGTAACTGTTATATGAGGGCATCCAGCCAATTATAGATAGTTACTGGAATATGGTCTGTTGCTGTAATTTTGAACCCCTCAAAGTTATGATTGTGATAAATTGACGAATGTCTCAAAACACTATGTTTAGTGTATCCGTTGCTAACATTTGGTCGGTGTTTATTTATTCGTCCACACAAATGTATTCTTGTTCTTCCAATATATTGTAGCCCACATGGGCATTCCAATAAATAAATATTATATGAAGATGAGCAATTGAGAAAATGTTTCAGTGGAAAAAATTCCCCTGTTCAGTTTCTTACAATCTGTTTAGTGTGATGTGTAATTGATGTGCCACATTTGTATTTGTTCAGACCGTATCTAAAACTGACCTTCATTTTGGTTTGGGTAATGGCCTGCATTTCTTTAGTTTATTATCCACTGGGGTCCAGAAAATTTTTTAAGGTCCTTGCCCTCCTGAAAGTGATGCCAGGTCTTGGCGGAAGGATTTTTTTTCAAAAGCGGATCGTTTAGTAGAATGAGCCAGTGTTTGTGTCATATTTTATGAATTCTATTGTGTGAGGAACTATAAGTGGTAATAAAGTTGAAAATATGGTTCTCCTTTTCTGATTTTTTTTTACCTGGTTTTAGACAATCCTCCTGTGATACAGTCCCGGCTTTCTCCCTTGTCGCTGCGATCACACTCTTCGGGTAATGTTTGTCCTTGAATCTTTGTTCAAGGATACGGCTTTGATAAAAAAAAATCAATATCCCTTGTGCAATTTCTACTTATCCTACGGAATTGACCAAAGTGTACATTTGTTTTCCACTTCTTGTAGTGGAGACTCCTGAAGTCAAGCAGGCTACTACAGTCGACGGTTTTGAAGTATGTTTTGGTGTATATATAATTATGTTCAACAATCCATAACAAATCGAGATAATAAATAATAAAAAATAATCATGCCGGTATAAGGCAGGGGTATATTTCCTAGTGGCTATATATCATCCATCAAGTCTAAGCACACATTGGTTGCTTAAAGGCATTGGAACCCACTAAATTTAATGTCAGTAACCATGCCACCAGCAACTTGGACAGGTGAAAGTTCAGTTGTCTTACTTCGTATTGTTGTGCGCATACAGTTACCGATAGTGGCTGATGATGCAAATGAGTAGGAGGAAGATGACTAGAAGAAGTGGACAGTGATGATGATGATAATGACAAATATGTTGTGGTTGAGGCCTGACTACAAAAATGACCTTGTGTAGGAGGACAGTCTTGCTAACAATGCTTACTATACCCACATCCACCAATTTGTTTTTCCCATATGACTTTGTGATTCAGGAACATGGGCCAGTGGAGGGCAGAACATAGTGAAATAAAGTGTTGAGTTACATTATTATGACCACATCTAATATCCAGAGTAACCGAGTGGGTTGGGATTGACACAGTAAGGAGTTGATAGGTTGTCTCAAGTATATGGAGCCAAGCTGTCTGCAAAGCAACCCACATTTGCTGGAGGATGCATGGTGGAGGATCCACAGAGCAAACACAATGACTTGGGATCAAGTCTGGGGAATTAGGAGGCCAAGGAAGTACTTGGAAGTCCTGATTGTGCTCTTCCAACCACTACCGGACATTTCTAGTTGTGTGACATTTCGCATTGTGTTGCTGGAAGATTCCATCTGCCCCAGTGAAGATAAACAGCATGTATGGTGTACATGAACTGCAAGAATGGATTCATACTCAAATAGGTTCAGAGTGCCTTCCACATGAATGAGTGGGCCCAGAGAATGTCATGCCAAAAATTCCCCAGAGCATAACGCTGCCGTCATAACACTGTGACAATGTAGGAAAAAATTCCCACAGGTGTCTACAGGGAGCCACCACAATACCTTTAAATATATCAGTGACTGCAACTGCCATCACCATTACATTACCCTTCTCAGACATTTTTTATTCATGCGCTGTTAACAAAACCTCAATTAAATAGGTGCTAATGAGTGTATATAAAATATAAATTCAGTTGGGTTTGGTGTTGTTTGGCATAGACAAACACATTCCACTTTTTAAATCTTGTGCAACAAAAACTCAATTATAACACTGAGGTACATCAACCATGTTAGTGTTAATGTAGTTAGAGCACACCTTCACTATCCCAGGGACTTTTTGTTGACTTGCAAATGTTTATCAATAAAAAACAATCCAATTTGTAATGAACAAACAAGTGATATGCAGCAAAAACTCATTTAGGCTAAGGCCACACGAAGCAAGCCACAGTGAAAAAGTGCTGCAGTAAAACTGCAGCGGAAACGCATCGTGGTTTTTCCCGCAGCGTTTCTGATTCAATTACACCTAATATAATATATAATATAATTTACATGCTGCGATTTACAAAAATGCTATTGCGGAATTGCGTTGTTTATGCTACCTGGGGCCCCGGCCTTAAACACAGAGGAAATCCAACCATACTAAAGTTACTGTAGCTAGTTTACCTTTCTTTCTCTGGGGGAAAAACAGGCCAATTTTAAATAAATGAATGAGTCTAAGGCTAAGGCCCCATGTAGTGGACTTTCTGCCGCTACTGTACCTATTTGAAAAATGTCAATGTTTCTGCAGGTATAATCAACATGCTGCAACTTTCAAAAATACGGACGTTTTTGAAAACACAGCTTTTCCGCTTTGGATTTTTTTATGCAATGTGGGGATGGGATTAGCAGAATCCCATCCACTTTGCACGTACTGAGAAATGCTGCATTTTCGCAATGTGGGGCTTAAGGAGCAAAAACACAGTTATAAGACAGAAGAATATTAGCTGCATTTTGCTACATGGGGCCTTAGCCTTAGGCTGCATTTTAAAATCACGTGCATTTTTGAAAAATGCATGTTAATTTTAGCTGTGGTATTGCAAGTGTTTTCCATATAGATTTCCATATAGATCTAATAAAATGCGCAGAAAAATCAAACAAAAATTCTATGAAAAATTCTGTGGAAAAAATGCAACACATTTTGCTGCATTTTTTGTTGCACAATTTTTTAGCTGCATTTCACGCGGAGTCCTAACCTTAGGGGAAAGTTAGCTGGGATTTTTAGCTTTTTGCAAGGACAAAAAAATAAATTTCTTGTGACTAAATTGTTTGTTCTTGGTCTTCTCAGACACACATAGAACAGATTGAATTTATTTGACTCTCAGAATTGTGATATATTTACACAGTTACTGAATAGTCCCACCCTGTGGCACACACAGTATAGATAGTTTATTTGACTTTGTGAATTATGATTCGGTAAAATATATTACTAAAATAATAAAAACTGTATCACAAAATTTATAGTTATAGAAGGTGATGCAACATTTATGTTGTAATATATTGATATAACTTATTTACCGCACAGACTCGTCCTACTCGAGAATAAAGAGCCTGGACTCCATCTCCTTCAAATGCCTTTTCAGTGTAAAAGAAGTATATTTTATTGTCATCCTTGTCTTCATTGTCTGGAATCAAGTAGGAGCCTACAAACTTGGGTTCTAAGTAAAAAGATGAGAACAAGTAGTGATTTATAGTTTCCTTTTCCAAAGTCATTTTAGTAACCTTTCAATACTATAAACTGATTATTATGAATTATAGTTAATGTGAAAGAAATAGCAGTATATGATATATATGATATATATCATGTTTGTCTACTGAATATATGTAATATATGTCTAGATTTGAAACTACACTGTCTATATTGCAAAATAATCAGTATATTAGACACTTTCAAAACAGAAAAATCCTTTCTACATGCATTTCAAAACAGTGTAAACTCCCCCCCAAAAAATAGAAAACAGCACCAAAACTGCACAGAGTGAACAAGAATAAGAGTTTATATACTTCAACTTTTTTACTTTCTTTTTTAGTTAATAATTAATAACTCATCAATCCATTTACAAAATCATAATTCACCTTTTAAGATGCGATCATCGTCATGCTCGGTTCTTATATATGGCAGATGTCCCATGCTCCTAAATAAAGTAGCATCTCTTCCCCAGAAGTCATTGTAGAGACCAACAAATAATTCACCACCTGCAGCAAAATGAAATATTAAGTGTGTAATCTTTTATTTGTACTGTATATTCAACATATTACTTAGATTGGATTTACTTTTATTTATACTTTTTATTGGATGATTCGGCAGAATAATCTGGTTCCTGGGATCTGTCATTTAGCAGATATGTATAGATATGTTGTGGCTGTAAACAGCAGGATATTGTACAATTTTGAGTGATTTGTTGCTACACAGTTCATCTGTTCAAGCAAACTTAAAATGGGATTGGATGACTTAAGGTGTTTGGCTTGTGGTTATCTATCTGTAAAGAATTCTGCAGGTATCTATATGTATTTTCATGTATTTCCCCACTGTGGGACTATTAAAGGACTATTATTATTATTATTATTAGTTTTTCACCAGTATACAGTGACATACAGTAGAAAGCAGTATTTATATGGCTGAATGCTAAAGCAGCAGTACTTTTAGGCAACATTCCACATGGTAGTGCACTTCTGATGCATAAAAAAGCATATAACATCTGATAAAATGGGGCATACACAATATCATTTTTCAGCATGAGATGTGATATAAATGAAACTTACATTCATCATATGAAACTTACATTCATTATAAAGAAGCAAATAACTAAAGTAAGTGGCCACTAGATGGCAAGCCTACATTACAAATGGATTTAGACCAACGTTATTAACATAGATGAAGTAGTGTAAATACCTCAATATACTTAGTTGAAAACTATTTCTATGGCTTAAATTGATACTAAATAAAATTTAAATAAATATATCTACTAACACCGAATACTGTTTTTCAAATAAACTGATTGAAAAGTATTAAATATGAGGACCAAAAACGAATTAGTTCCACTTTGCTGCTTCAAGAGTCTCTAAGATTCTGAGATGGCTTTACTATAGAATGAATAACCTTTCCATACTGAAACTCAGATACCTCTTTAATTTTTGAAGATTGCAATACATCTGGTACAATGTGCCTAAAATGCCAGATTGCACTAGTAAAATACACATACATTTCATTATTGTATTGTATACATATGCTTATCAATAAGTGAAAATGGGTGGATATGACTGTTCACCAAACTTATGTTAAAAAAAACTTAAGTCAGAAAAAGAAAAAAAATGTGGATATTTTTTTGTCTCATTGTTAATAAAGTTTCCCTTTATACCAATAAAGGAGATGTATCAGGAGGAAAAACCCTGTCCTAATAGAGCATGTGGATGTCACAGAGGGGATTCCCTGCTAGGGACCCTTCTAGATGAGCCAGAATAAAGAACATTCTGGTGCACTTGAGCCATCCATGCATTACACACAGAGAACTGAAATATCTTTCTGCCTGTTAAATCCCCCCCCCCCTTCCTCTGCTACTTCCTATCTGTCTGTCTGCTATCAATGTAATGCCTCTTACCTTGGAACATTCCTGTACATGTTGTATTTGTAGTTGAATCTGCTTATCTTATCTTATCTTTGCTGCTGTAACACACTGAATTTCCCCATTGTGGGATTAGTAAGGACTATTATTATTATTATTATTACATTCAGGTGAATGGTGACCATGTAATATTACATTTCCCATTTAGCAGCTGCTGCTACTATTACTTATATTACACACTAAGTAAATTTATAGTTTTGTTATTTACTTGGCTTCAAGATCATAAAAGTGACATTAAAGATTTTCCAAAAAATCAAACTGCTGTTCACCATCATCATCATCATCATCATCATCTTCATGAAAGCAAAGGGATCAGATGTAAGTTTTCCTCTACCATCTGCTAACATTTCAAGATATTTGCTTTCAAAGAAATTGAGAGTTTTCCAATTGCTTTCTTCACTGTGCAGAATGTTTACAGTGTGTTCTCTTAGTAAGCTACTACCATAGCATTCAAGTTAATTGAACTACGTGCACATACACATTTCATTTTTAATATCCACACATCTTAAAAAATATGAGGATGCATAGAAACACAGTTTTAAAACAACGGTCCTCATTTTTTAAAACACACTAAGTAAAAAGGTCTTGTTGTCCCTATTAGCCATCATTGTACATCTTTCATTTTTTTTCAGCGCAGTTTAAGAAATTAAAGTTGAGGTCTGACTGGTTGCTATGGGCACAGTTTTTTCTTTTTAGGCTAGGTTCACATCTGAGTTTGGGGATTCCATCCCCCATTTACATGAAAAATGCGAAGAGAAAAGTAACAGCTTCTTAAGCAGATTGGGCTTCCATTTTTCAGGTCCCCAAGAGGACCCGAAGAACGGAAGAACCCCAACACAGGTGTGAACCAACCTAGTGTTAGTTTTAGTAAACAAGAACCATTGTTCAGATCCAATTGAAATATATCTGATTGAATAACAAACCTGTACTGATATTTACATGATGAAAATTACCTGCTAATGTTGAAACCACAGATGAGTCTGGGTCAAAAGGACATCTGCCTCGCCCTTGCTCAACTTTTTGGAGTTCTTGTTGGAATATATGTTCCTGTAAGCATCAAAGACACTGAATTAATGGTCAATCAACTGTAATCTATCTGGCAAAATATGTGGTGCAACACCTTTGTAGTGCCAGCTTTCTGCACTTGTCGGCGTAATACTTTTCCCAGCTGATCTATCCACCTGGTTACCATGTTGCTTTTAATTTAAGGATTAGTGTGCTCACCTGCTAGCTTTCTTTTGTCAGTCATTCTGTGTGTATTAAAGTCTGCTTCTCTATCCATGCCTTCCCCGTGCAATGCTTCAGGTTTGCTATGCATTTCTGTGTGTCATGATCTCCTGTTTGGACCCATGTCCTTTTTTCTGTATTCTGAGCAATGCATCAATCTTTGTTATGTACCCTGTGTGCACACATGTCTGCTGTCTGTATGGCGATTGAAACTCTATTCTGTTTGCTACACATGCTGTCCTTCTGTTTATATGTTTGAGCAATGTTTCAGTTGTATTCTTGTATGTCTTCATGTTTGGACTAATGTCCTTGTATACGTTTGGCCAACGCAATGTTGTTTATTTTGTCTGTATGTCTGAACTATGCTCTTGTTTCTTTCTGCCATGTTTGGACGTATGTGTCCTGCTGTCATGTATTCCTGTGTGGACTCATACTGTATTTCCTTATGCTATGTGTCATAGGAATGGCTAAATAATAGCACTTAGTGATAATAAGGAGTAAGAAACTGAGTTGAAAATACAGAAAGATAGTTTGCCAATACCAAACCAATCAACAGGCCCCACCATGTGATAAGTAGGCCACAAAGTTGGAATAAAAGGCAGCCTTTTATTACTCCTTAAAGCGTTAAATGCTATTATTTAGACCTATTATTTGGTGCTATTTAGTGCTATTATTTAGTCCCTTCCTATGCTATGTGTCATACATGCATATCCTTCTGCTGTGTGTTTGGATGCATGTCCTTCTGCTCTGTATATTGGACTTTGGGATTGCTAGGGAATTGCCACTGGAGCAATTCCCAAGAAATGCAGGAAATGGCGGAACTGTAGAACAAGCAACACTATTATCACACTGCACTACAAACTTTCTTCACCAGCGCCTGCTGCAAATCTGGTTGAAATTTGAACCCAGGTTATTGTCCCAGTAGCTTAGTACAAAAATTAGATTCTCTGCAATCTGAATACAAACCAAGTTCTACATTAGTATTTACTAGGCAGGTCAAAACAGGAGAACCAAATCAAAAGAGTAAACATATCCAGGCAGGGGTCAATCCAAGAGGTCAGAGTCAATGCCAAAATCAGAATACAATGGAATTTCCAGTAAACAAGCCAAGGTCAGTATAACAGCAACAAACAGAAAAGAACAGAGTTCTGAATCCAAAATTAGTAATAACTAATAGCAGACACCTAAGACATAGAGAACAGCCTTAAATATCCCTATTAAACTGCTGATAGTTCAGCATAGACAAGCTCTGACAGCTACAGAAAGCCTCATGTGTTGGCATGGCAACCTTAAAGCAGTAGGGATCAGATCTGCACAGTGAGATTCCTAACAGGGCTTCCACCATCTATGCATCTATGTAATAATAATAATAATAATAATAATAATAATAATAGTACATTTTATTTATACAGCGCCAACATACTCCACAGCAAATTTTACAAATTGTAGGGTTCAAGATCAGACAAAAAGATACATTACAGAGTAATAGTCAATTCACACAATGGGACTGAGGGCGCTGCTCACAAGAGCTTACAATCTATGAGGTAGAGGGGGTGACACAAAAGGTAGCAGGGGCAGTATAGGAGTCAGCATTGCTTATACAGTGATCAGACGTTTTTGTGATAAAGGTTATTTTCATTACACATAAATAAAACTGTATGAGCCATCACCAGTCAGCATCCTTTAATGTACAGCTGGTGCCTGGACATAAAAAGTTACAGTCCAATACGACATCATATCCTGTAGGGTAATGTGGGAGCATGAACAGAAGAGGATTGGTTTTAGGGATTCTAACTGCGGAAGTGTTTACATTAGGAATTGTGATAGGCCTGTCTGAAGAAATGTGTCTTTAGTTTGTGCTTGAAGCTGTAGAAATTGGGAGTTAATCTGATTGTCCAGAGTAGAGCATTCCAGAGAAGTGGTGCAACTTGGGAGAAGTCTTGGATATGGGAGTGGGAGGTTCTGATAATAAAGGATGTTAGTCTTAGGTCATTGAGTGAATGGAGAGCACGGGTTGGGCGATAGACAGAGATGAGGGAGGAAATGTAAGGAGGTGCAGCATTATGGAGAGCCTTGTGAATAAGGGTGATAAGTTTATATTGTATTCTGTATTGAATAGGCAGCCAGTGCAGTGACTGGCACAGACCAGAGGCATCGCTGTAGCATTTAGACTGATAGATGAGCCTGGCCGCCAAATTCAGAATTGTAGAGGGGAGAGTTTAGTACGGGAAAGACAGATTAGTAAGGAGTTACAGTCAAGTCGAGAGTGAATCAGGGCAACAATAAGGGTCTTTAATGTATCTGTGGCAAGGAAAAGTCGGAAATGTTTTTGAGCTGGAGATGACATGAGATGCAAGTGATTGGATATGGGGAGTGAAGGAAAGGTCTGAGTCAAACATAACCCTGAGGCAACGGCATACTGCCTAGGAGTTATGGTAAGGCCGGTGTAACGTCTCTGCCTGTTCGGGTCTCTGCGCCACCCTCTGCTCGCACGCTGCGGCGAAGGAGGCGTGTTCAGTTTGGTTCCATGTGTAGGTTTCTTGTTGCTCAGTCTGAACATGGTCCTAGACAATGTAATGGATTTCCAGCCACACCCGTGTTCTGAGCATTTCTCTCTGGACCGCATATAGTTAATCTCAGCCTTGCCTGTGTGATTGACAGCCTGTCTACCAATCCAGTCTGGGGCTTGCCCAGACTTTCTATAAACAGGTTGTCAGCCCTCACATGGTCGCCGGTTATTGCACGGTCTTTGCCTGCTCTCTTTGTTATATCTCTCTTGCTGCTTCTGTTACCTGATTCTCTGACCTTTGGCTTGCCTTGTGACTATTCTCTTGGATTTTGATTCTGTACTGCATTGCTCGTCTGTTACTGAACCCTTGGCTTCCTGACCTCTCTTTTTGTCGTTTGTTTTGTCTGTGTTCTGTGTGGTCACTTACTCAGTATAGAGCTCATCTTCAGGTTGTCCTTTTACCGTTTAGGGTAACAGGCAATAGGAAGGGACAGTGGCTGGGGTGAGATTAGGGCTCACTTGTCTCTGTCCTTCCTCCCAGACCGCTGCAGTAGTGTAGGGTATTGCTACATCTGGCAAGACCCTAACAGCCAGAGACTGAAATGGAGATATCAGGGTTGGCTCTGTTAGATGGTGGAAACAGCAGAGGTTCAGTTCTGTTACCTGTCTTGGCCTTCAGGCTTCTGCTGTGTATGTAATTCTGCTACAAGTTTGAACATATGTCCTTCCAGTTGAATGTCTGTATGCGTGAACCTCGTATATGATTGGTTACTGAGTTCTGGACTTGGAAATGTATTCCAGCCCTTGAATTTGAGCTATGTATCTTGTTCTGAATCCAAGTTATGTATCCCGTACTGAGGCCTAGAGTGGGTCTTATTCCATGAATCACATATACCTAACCCTGGAGTCAGTGTCTGCGTCCTTGGTTCCATGGTTCTTTCTAAAGTCTTAGCTCATTTGTTTCTGTTATTCTGTGGTGCAGTGCACCATAGTTCTTGACCTTCCAGGTCAGCTGTCACCAACACTGGAACCACTTCAAGAAGTAGTGATTTGGCAGACTTCCTGCAGCGAATAGTAGTATAATGTTGTACCGTGTTAGCCATTGAAAGTAGTGGAAGAGTGAAGAAATCAGGCGATACCTTTTAGAGGCTAACTGAGTATATTTATAAGTAAGCTTTCAGGAGTACTATCTGTGAATTTTCAGTTCTTGTATAACACCATGTCTGATGAAGGGAGCTAGTACTCCTGAAAGCTTACTTATAAATACAGTATACTCAGCCTCTAAAAGGTATCGCCTGATTTCTTCACTCTTCCTCTAGCGAAGTTCAGATTCCTGTATGAGGATAAAGGGTGAGTACTAGGGATTCTGCAGAGAAAACACCCTTAGGAGTGGTCCACAATCAAACCAGTTTGGTGACACAGGGGATATACAATTCACTGTCCTTTACAACTATAGTACAGAGGAATCCTTTAATCTTTTGCCTCCCTAGAAGTAAAAGCAATGTATGTACTGTACAGTACTTAAAGAGAGCCTGTCTGTTGAATCTGAGACACAAAACCATAAGCAGGTCCATTCACAAGCAATTGAAGTTGTGAGTCACTGATCACTCAGTCACAGTCACAACAAACAAGTCCAACTAGGAAATTATGCTTCTTTTTCAGAATACAGATAGCAGACAAAGAGCATCAGAGAAAGGATGAGAGATTGTAAAGCAGAATACAGCTAGACAGTGGATTAGTGTCAATGAGTTGTTTCATAGTGAGGAGGAGAGAATGGATATCTTTACAATAAATTGATAGATTTTAGAGAGAGATATAAGTGTCAGTTGGGCAGACACATACATCCATTGTTGTGAATGAGTTCTGATGCAGCTATACAATTTTAACATTAATTTATTCATTTTTCTTAGCGCAAACATATTTACTTTACAGACATTGTTGGTCACGGTCCCATATAGGGATCACAAACTAAATTTCCTAAGGAGAACATACAAACTCCATGTAGCTGTTGTCCTTGGTCAGATTCAAACCCAAGACTCCAGCGCTGCAAGGGAACAGTGCGTCTGTGCTGCCCCTATTAATCTGTGAATCACCAATCCTCATCACATTGTTTATGACATTTCAGGACAACCAGGGCAATTTCAATCCAGAGTGAATATATTTGGACAAATTGAGAACAACTGAGATATCGAATTTCATCATTAAATTTTGGAAGATTAAAGTGACATAATGGGGTGATCTAAAATTAGCTATTTGATAGCAAGGGACTAATATACAAATTTTATTCTTCCTGGTGTGGGCACTTAAGGGATATAAAAAACAATATTTTATTTAGATGTCTCCACATTTACTATTTACATGTAAACATTTTGAGAGAATGCAATGTATTTTGTCGTCACATGAGCTACAGGAAATGTCACAAAACATAAGGATAAAACGTCTAGATAAACCATGTACCAAAGCAGCTTTTGTAGGCTTTTCTAAACATCTGAGATACCAGTCCAGATAGAATATAGCTGTTAAAAATGAATACAATTGCTATGGTATAGTAGATTCTAGGCTACTTTTCTAAAGATGTGATGCTACAGCGCCTGAAGGATGCTATTGATTGATTTGATTGATATATATATACAGTACAGACCATAAGTTTGGACACACCTTCTCATTCCAAGAGTTTTCTGTATTTTCATGACTATAAAAATTGTAGATTCACACTGAAGGCATCAAAACTATGAATTAACACATGTGGAATTATATACTTAACAAAAAAGTGTGAAACAACTGAAAATATGTCTTATATTCTAGGTTCTTCAAAGTAGCCACCTTTTGCTTTGATTACTGCTTTGCACACTCTTGGAATTCTCTTGATGAGCTTCAAGAGGTAGTCACCTGAAATGGTCTTCCAACAGTCTTGAAGGAGTTCCCAGAGATGCTTAGCACTTGTTGGCCCTTTTGCCTTCACTCTGCTGTCCAGCTCACCCCAAACCATCTCGATTGGGTTCAGGTCTGGTGACTGTGGAGGCCAGGTCATCTGGCGTAGCACCCCATCACTCTCCTTCTTGGTCAAATAGCCCTTACACAGTCTGGAGGTGTGTTTGGGGTCATTGTCCTGTTGAAAAATAAATGATGGTCCAACTAAACGCAAACCAGATGGAATAGCATGCCGCTGCAAGATGCTGTGGTAACCATGCTGGTTCAGTATTCCTTCAATTTTGAATAAATCCCCAACAGTGTCACCAGCAAAGCACCCCCACACCATCACACCTCCTCCTCCATGCTTCACGGTGGGAACCAGGCATGTGGAGTCCATTCGTTCACCTTTTCTGCGTCGCACAAAGACACGGTGGTTGGAACCAAAGATCTCAAATTTGGACTCATCAGACCAAAGCACAGATTTCCACAGGTCTAATATCCATTCCTTGTGTTCTTTAGCCCAAACAAGTCTCTTCTGCTTGTTGCCTGTCCTTAGCAGTGGTTTTCTAGCAGCTATTTTACCATGAAGGCCTGCTGCACACAGTCTCCTCTTAACAGTTGTTGTAGAGATGTGTCTGCTGCTAGAACTCTGTGTGGCATTGACCTGGTCTCTAATCTGAGCTGCTGTTAACCTGCGATTTCTGAGGCTGGTGACTCGGATGAACTTATCCTCCGCAGCAGAGGTGACTCTTGGTCTTACTTTCCTAGGGCAGTCCTCATGTGAGCCAGTTTCTTTGTAGCGCTTGATGGTTTTGGCCACTGCACTTGGGGACACTTTCAAAGTTTTCCCAATTTTTCGGACTGACTGACCTTCATTTCTTAAAGTAATGATGGCCACTCGTTTTTCTTTACTTAGCTGCTTTTTTCTTGCCATAATACAAATTCTAACACTCCATTCAGTAGGACTATCAGTTGTGTATCCACCTGATTTCTGAACAACACAACTGATGGTCCCAACACCATTTATAAGGCAAGAAATCCCACTTATTAAACCTGACAGGGCACACCTGTGAAGTGAAAACCATTTCAGGTGACTACCTCTTGAAGCTCATCAAGAGAATGCCAAGAGTGTGCAAAGCAGTAATCAAAGCAAAAGGTGGCTACTTTGAAGAACCTAGAATATAAGACATATTTTCAGTTGTTTCACACTTTTTTGTTAAGTATATAATTCCACATGTGTTAATTCATAGTTTTGATGCCTTCAGTGTGAATCTACAATTTTTATAGTCATGAAAATACAGAAAACTCTTGGAATGAGAAGGTGTGTTAAAACTTTTGGTCTGTACTGTGTATATATATATATATATATATATATATATATACACACACACACACACAAACACACACACACACACATACATCTCCAAAATAGATACAGCAAACCCTTAGGTGGGCATATTAAAGCAATTACTTAAGAAATTGAAATAAAAAAAAATCAGAGCAATACACATTCTAAAGAAGCCATTACATAAGTGAAGACTTTCTTCAAATTAAAGAACAATTTACAATAACTGTTAATTGAAAAATGATCATGATTTGAAAGCCATGACATTATCCATAAAACAATATATGACTGCTGGAAACAGTTTGAAAGCAGGTTGACTCAATACATTTCACGTGTTGCATTTGCTCATTTCCACATGTGGACAATTTGAGCTGAAGAGGGATTACAATTATATGATAATATCTATTAGATAAGGTTGTAACCTCAGGGATTGCAGCAATTTTGACACTGACAAATCCTATGAGTAAGAAGTATAGAAATTGATACCCTGTTTCCCCGAAAATAAGACAGCGTCTTATATTAATTTTTGCTCCCAAGGATGTGCTGTGTCTTATTTTCAGGGGATGTCTTATTTTTTTTCAATGAAGAAGAATTCACATTTATTGCTGAACAAAAAATGAACATTTATTATATACGGTACTGTACAGTAGTTGTCATCACAAACCAGCATAACCAGACAAACTGTGAATCCTATCAAGAATTTCTTACTACCGTACCAATATTTCCATGAACAACAATTAACAGTATGGTACATTTACCAATATTTACAGTATGCATAGAAAGTAAAATTTATTCAATGACAGTTATGTCATCATCTTCTAGGACATCATCATAACAATCCAAACCATTAATTTCCCTGCACACAGTATCATCTCCCATAGCGGCCCCTGCACACAGTATCATCTCCCATAGCGGCCCCTGCACACAGTATTATGCCCCATAGCGGCCCCTGCACACAGTATCATCTCCCATAGCGTCCCCTGCACACAGTATCATCTCCCATAGCGGCCCCTGCACACAGTATCATCTCCCATAGTGGCCCCTGCACACAGTATCATCTCCCATAGCGGCCCCTGCACACAGTATTATGCCCCATAGCGGCCCCTGCACACAGTATCATCTCCCATAGCGGCCCCTGCACACAGTATCATCTCCCATAGCGGCCCCTGCACACAGTATCATCTCCCATAGTGGCCCTTGCACACAGTATCATCTCCCATAGTGGCCCCTGCACACAGTATCATCTCCCATAGTGGCCCCTGCACACAGTATTATACCGGTATGTCCCATTGTGGACCACCCATGCACAATTATTATACTCTGGGGTCTTTTCAGACCCCAGAGTATAATGATCGGAGACCCAGGGGAGGATAGAAACATAAAAAAACAACGTTGCTTACCTGTTCCTCGATCCGGTCCACTCTCTGATGCTTCGGCCTTCTTCAGTGCTGGACCAGGCCGGCGTCACGTGATGTGGGCCGGCGTCGCGACGCAAAGTGACGTCCCCAGCAGAATCGTTACAGCAGAATCGCGCAGCAAGGACAGGCTCCACTTCCCGACACCAGGAGAACGCTCACCACTGCACACTCATGCGGTACAACGCAGCAGGGACATCGTACTGTACAGGATAACGGCAGCGGGACAAAGGGGGACAACAAGGAAAGCAACAGTCTCAGGATACTGAATGGTGAAGGTAGGGGACGACAGCAGTGTTACAGTATACCATATACCGTACCGGTATGTTCTGTTCGGGAATGCTGCGAAACGAAACGTCTCCTACGGTACGTCTTACTTTCGGGGGATGCCTTATATTGGGCAATTCTACAAAACCTCTCCTATGTCTTACTTTCGGGGGTGTCTTATTTTCGGGGAAACACGGTATAAATTAAAAACAGCCACTTGAGTTATACTTCCCTTACAGACAAAGCAGGCCTTATATTTTTATTTTAAATAACATGCAATATGTGCAAGGTGTGGTACCAAAAGCAAAATCCTATAAAGGTCAGCTACAATAATTTTTTTTTGCTTTTTTAAAACCTAGTATTATTGTATACTATTTTTAAACATTATGCAAATTTGGCATAAAGACACTACTCCATCAAGTTACATGTTTGTTCCAAAGAAAATGTTCCTATTTCCTAATGTCTCACAAACATTTGTCCAAAAAATTAGCAAGTGCAGTCTAGATGTCTATTATTATATACCCAACAACCATGCTGTATTACTTATGTGAATATGTCATTGCCCAATTAATGGCATATCACTAAAGAGGGAGGGGAGCTGCTGGAAACCCACTGATCCGGGCTGCAACAGCTTCACTGTTTATAAATGTATGGGTCTGTACTGCAGTGTCCTGCCCTTAGCACCAATGCCAGGGATCACTGCTGTGCAGGAAAAAGCTTTGAAGGTGTCACAGGCATAAAGCAAATATGTGACCTCACAAATTTCAGGGTTATGGGTGTGCCAGAAGTCAGATCAGTCCTCCGATCAGAAGTGATGGTATGACCTAGTGTTATGTGATCTCTTTCTATAATGGCTATAACTGTTTACACTATCTTTAGAAATAACACTTTTCCTAATAACTTCCTATGAAGTGTTATAAATCTTCAGCATTGCTGCTAAGGTGACAAGGTAAGGAAAATGTATCAAAACTAGTGCAAGAAAAAAGGAAAGCAGTTGCCCAAAGCAACCAATAATTCTAGCTCTCATTTTCCAAGGTCCTTTGGAGAATAGAAGCAGCACATTAACTGGTAGCATAAATAACTTTTGGTTCACCTCAGTCAGAGAATAATTCCCATCATGCTACCACCATCTTGTTCCATGGAATTTTGTATTTTATTTACTGTACAACTAACAGGGAGACGTTCTAGTTTCAAGTGTATGTGTAAAATGTATGAAATGAGGAAAACATGGCTGCTGCCATCCAGATATAGAGCCACTGTTGTCCTTGGATTTTACAGTATGTGATATTGCCGTTTAGTCCTGGTTATGTAAATAGGCATGGACTGCAATGTTACTTGCAGCCAATACACAAGAATGGTGCTGTTCTTGCAAGAAAGATGTGTTTTTGTAATTATTATCCTCATTAAATCATCACAGCTTTTATGAAGTTTAGCCCATGTTGTGTGATACACAACATTAATCATAGTCTAGCAAGAGATCTGAAACTGCGTGGAATGCACAACTTAAAAGGGGAATCTGCTTATATAATCTATGGCATTTTATGAGCATACAGAATTATTCCTACATAAGTAGAAACAACAATTTGATCAAAATATTTCAGCTAAAGCGCATTCAAGGCTAAACAGTTGTTTACCACTTTTTCTAGTATGATAGTTATAAAGTATAACTAGTAGCATTTTAGTTCTTCTGCAGTGTTACATGCTTTTAATGTACTTCGGTATTAAAATTAAAAATAACCTAATATGCTTTTCATTTCTTTTTTTCGAATCAATGTCCATCATACTATTTACCAAACATTACTACTTTCTAGAGAAAACTGTTTCGTATTTGTCAACTGAAATATGGCATAAACACATTAGGTATGTCAATTAACACATCTGAGAGCTGACGCTGAGTAAGGTTTTGGACTCCAATTAAAATAATATCAAGCATTCCTGTTTTCCTGGCTAGGCAGCTGCTAGTAAGTCCAAAAGCAGCAAAGAAAAAATGCTTAATGATGTCATTTTTGAGATTTGCTCAAGTTACACCCTGCTGTTCCCTTTTAAATGCTATAAGGCAGCTCAAATAAGAATATTTGAAATTTTAAACAAGTTGAATTTCAAGTAGGTCACTGGATTTTTGTGGTGTCTTGGTTAAACAGAATTATAATGTATTGGACATGGTTACAATGTTTCCGCTTTTGGTTTTCTGTAATTTATTGTTTTTTGTGAACCTTTCTAGTTTCATTCAGTGGTTTTTCTAAAACTTTAGCTAGATTGGCTTATTTTGCACTTATTCCCTTTTTTGACACTGTTGAATAAACAATATATGATTTCGATCAACTGAAAATCACAGAGGTTCATGGCTAGTTACATAGAATGAGACAGAAACAATGATGCATAGCTCTTTATCCCTTGATCTCAATATTAATATGGGTACTTAAATTAGGTTATGTTGTCATGTTATTGATTGTTAACTGTAAGGAGGCAAAAAGAGGAGAAGGTAAGCACAATGGAGAAGATAGACATGCACAGAGATGCAAATGAACTTACTTTCCAAAAAAAGAAAAGAAAAGGAACAAAAAGGAATTTGTGTCTCTAGCACCACCTGTTGGAAACCAGATATCCTATAAATTAATGTCTAATCATTTAGCAGGCCTTGAGACATGACTAGGATGTAAGCCAAACCAAAAAATTATCTACATACAGCTGTTTCAAAGTGCTTGCCCTTCATCAGTGCAAAAGTAGAGTACCGGTTGGCAAAGTGAGAGACTGTTGATGGGGATCTTTGGGGGTACTGATCTCCTGCTTAGAGTAACATGCTAAAATTTGGTGCTATAGATAGAAACACTTTATAAGTTTTGCTGATTGATTGCTCAGCTATTATACTCTTGGTCTGTGTCCTGACTAATTTGCTGCTATCACCTAAACATGCTGTCATTCATGTGATCATTTAGACACCTATATCATATAACCCAGTTGCTAACAGAATTATGAGAGACAATGTAAGTGTGAGGTGTGACCACCATAATCTTTAGTTTTTTTCAGATTGCCTGTGAATGTATTACACATGACTAAACCATGAGCTATACCTTTCAATTGTGCAGAAATAAGTCTTGTGCGCTAGTATACGAAATGTATCTAAGCAGAATTTTCAGTAAAAAATATTATAGAATTATATGTGTTTCTGTTTCATTAAATTAATTAAATAAAGACCGGAAAAATCCTTTACAATCTAAATTAGTCTCTTAGCCACCAGTATGTCCTTTTAAGGCAACCGTTAATGGGCCTTATTACACAATGTCATAATTTTAAGGTGCTGTAAAATAAGCCTGGCATGAATATCGTGTGCTGGGAGTAGACAGCGCATATAAAGGATGGGTGCTCCATTTCTAAGCATATTGGCAATGGTTTGTGTACCATTAAGGAGTGTTCTCACACAGATTTTTTTACCTGGATTAAGGAGCGCTTTACATGATGAAAACCACATTTTTTTGTTTTCATCACTCACTTTGAAGACAAACATGTCCTTTCCTACCTAGGTGAGTTAAAAAATGTCATCAGGTCACCACACACTGATTAGCCTTTTATGTACAACAAGCCACCACCAAGACAGATATATCAAAAGTGCACCAAAAATGCATTCGTTTTTTTTTTTTTTTTTTTTTTAATCTGGTTTCTGCATAGTTTTTGACCTGTCACCAAAATACACACTTGAAAATACCTTAAGAAAACTCAGTTACTAGGGGTACAGATAGGGCAATTTGTCACAAAGACAAAGTGTTCATGTAGGCAGAAGGGGTTTGGGTTCTTCGAGAACTGAGCCAACTTCTGTGTTGGCTACAGGCTCTTCTGTAGGGATGGGCTGCACCTCAATGGGGAGGGTGCAGCTATGCTGGTGGAGAAGACAGCTAGAAGGTTGGATGAGTGTTTAAACTAGGGACTGTGGGAAGGACATAAATGGTATAGAAGGGAAGAATATTGTAGATAGAGACAGGGGTAAAAGCAAGGAAAGTAGGGGTGGAACAGAGGGTGCAGGTCAATAAGAAAATGCAGAATAAAGATAAGGTAAAACAACTAAAGTACATGTCTACTAATGCCAGCAGCCTCAACAAGATTGAGGAATTAGAAGCAATAATAATGAGCAATAATGAGGTAATTATCACAGGGACTTCAACTTCTCCTATATAAATTGGGAAACAGTTCTCTTTCCTATTACTTGGTGACGTCATGTGCCCGGGGTCACCGCTGAAGCCTGATGCTTGGTGGGCCCATGTGACCGCTGGTGGTCCAATAACAGTCTTCAGCAGTGACCCCAGGTGCATGACGTCACCAGGAGAGTGGCAGAGGCCGCAAAGAGGCCCAGAAAAGGTAACAGAAGGTGAGTATGATTTTTTTTTATTTTTGCCACCTTCCCTAGGCCTCTACCCACAAAGTATGATGCAGAAGCCATTTTAGTTAACCCAAGACAAATCTTCATTTGTTCGGTTTCGGGAAAAAACAAACAATTTGGACTATTTGGGTCGAACCTGGCTTGGTGTGAGTTGGTTTTCCCATCTCTAGTTTGGAACAAAAGAAAACAATTGTGGTTAAATAAAAATGTGAGGAGCACAATAAATGATAAAAAGAAAGCATTTCAACTAATAAAGCTGGAAGTAAGTAATGAAGCTTTAAATAATTATAAGGAGAAAAATAAGGTGAATTAAAATAACCACAAAATAACAAGAAACTTAAAAATGAGACTGTGGGCCCTCTCGAAAATTATTTGGGAGTAATAGTGGAGGAGTATGAGGAAAAGGCTAATCTATTAAATTCCTTCTTATCTACTATTTTTGCACAGGAAAATGCAATAACTGAAGACATGACTAGTGATCAGGTAAATTTTACATTGAATATCACCTGCTTAACCTTAGTGGTGGGTAAAATATTTGAAGGATTTCTGCTATCCTGGAGTATCTCAATAAAAAATCTTGTAACACCCAATCAGCATGGGTTTATGAGGAATCAGTATTATCAGACTAATCTGATCAGTTTCTAGAGGTCAGTTTTAGTTAGACTGGACATGGGTAATGTGGTGTAGCTGGACGTATCAAAGGCTTTTGATACTATACCACATAAAAGGTAGGTATACAGAATGAGAATGTTGTGACTGGGGGAAAATATATGCATTGGTTTTCACAATTGGCGCAGTGATAGGAAACAGGGAGCTTGTTAATGGGAAATACTCAGACTGGATCACAGTCACCAGTGGAGTGACATAGGGATCAGTATCGGTTCCTCTCCTTTTTAATATGTTTATTAATGAGCTGGTAAAGGGTTTACAGAGCAAAGTGTCAATATTTGCAGATGATACTAAACTCTGTAAGGTAATCAAAACTGCAGAGGATTGTAGAAAATTACAGGGGGATTCTAGGAAAGCTGGAAGCAGGTGTGGAGACTTTGCAAATTTAGGTTAATGTAAACAAATGTAAGGTTATCCATTTTGGATGAAGAAATAGTAGTAAATTACTGAATAAGGAGGCATCTGAAAAAGACTTAGGGATTTTGGAGGACAGTAAGCTTACCTTCTGTGACCAGTGCCAGGCAGCTGCTGCCAAGGCATATAAAATTATGGATGCATCAAAAGAGGCATAGACACTCATGTCAAGAACATAGTGATGTCTCTATGCAAATCACTAGTATGGTCACATTCAATTTTGGACCCCGGTATACAAGAAGAATATAATTGAACTAGATAGAGTGCAAAGAAGGGCAACCATGACAATTAGAGGAATCGGAGGAGTACAAAAAGAGATTAACATATTTGGTGTTGTTCAGTTTAGAAAAATGACAGCTACAGGAAGATCTAATCACAATGTACAAATACATGAAAGGACAGCACAAAGCCCTTTCTAAAGGCCGGTGACAGTGACAAGGAGATATCTTCTATGCCTAGAGGAGAGAATATTTCACCAGCAACATAGATGGGATTCTTTACTGTAAGAGCAGTAAGACTATGTAACTCCTGCCACAGGATGTTTTGATGGTGGATTCATTGTGCAAGTTCAAAAAGGCCTGCAAATATTACAGGTTACAGGTTTTAGATTTTTGGTAACAACAAGTTGATCCAGGGTTTTATACTTATTGCTGGAGTAGGAGTTGGGAAGGATTTTTTTTTCCCTTGACATGGGGTAATTGGCATCAGCCCATTGTCTTTTTTTTTTGCCTTCCTCTGTATCAACACTATAGGGTTATAGTTTGGATTTTATGGACCTGTGTCTTCATCCATCCTCATCAACTGTGTTACTGTGTTGCTGTGTGGCTTGCAGCTGTATCTACAATATTAGCAACTATCTTATTTGGATTCAGATTATTTGAATGATATCACTACAACATATGTGAATTCTATGAAATCAATGTATGGAATAGATCATCAGTATGTGATCTGTAGTGCAGCCTGCTAGTGGATGGGGAGCCCGTCCAGCCCTCTGCTGTTCAAGTAACACCAGCAGTGTCCGCTGCATAGCGTAGATTTCGAGGAATTGCAGTGCTGCTCCTATTACTTAACCCTAGTATGCATGACATTAGAAATCTACACATACAAGTAATAGCAAACCGGGCCTAAAAGGCCCGGGTTATGCATTCTACGGTTAAATTGGAGCGATGCTGCATGCACCTCCCATCCACTAGCAGCTGGTGTAAAGCTAAGATCTTGCCTAGGATTCCACAGCTGGTTTCGCTGCAGAACTCTCAGTGTGAGGTATTCTGCTGATTGGCCCCATTTATCTGAGGTAAAACCCGCAGAGGAAAGCACAGGACAGGAAAGTGGAACAGAATTTTAGGGAACTCTTCCTCAAATTCCTCTTTACTTTCCACTTTGCTAACCCGTCTTTACAATGCTACGAAAATAAGATGTGTGGACTAAGAATGATGGTCTGTTTTCCATTGTTTAGTATAAGCTTCACAGAATTGATAGCGTAAAGAAAAGACACAGCCTCAAGTTTGGCCTCATAAATTCCTCACCTTTGCTACAAAACTGATTTATGACTTGTCAAAAGCAATTTATTAGACTAGAGATTGAACATTGTGATTTGCATATCTGAAGGATTACACCACTAGACTATAAGTAAAATAACTTTTACCAGCTGTAATAGTTGATAATGATTGTGACATTGGCACTTGAAGGAATGTTATAGATTATTGTGAAAATGTAAAAACAAAAAATACATGATTTAGACTTTGTGACATTGTTTATATGTTATCCACAGAATAAATAACTGTACACTATACAGTATGTGAAGATGAAGGCCATATAATTGATAGATTGCATTACCAGGTGATTTCATGCTTCCAAATACTGGGGTACTAACTGGATAAGCAGGACTATAGATGAGAAATTAGACTGCTACAATAGCAAATACTGTCTATTCATTAAATGTTTTGTAGCATAGCTCAGTATAAATTACATTGATCTGGGTTTATTTCCTACTGGTAATAAAGTGTTAATAAAGTGTAAAAATGGTCACATGCTTTACTTATATACCCTATAAATAGACCTGACATGAAGAGAAATTGCACTCAATGTTGTACAGTATACCATATTAACATTTACAAATTGAATACATTTAATCATAAAATGCCATTTAGGACTCTATTTTACCTATGATAGTGTTTGATGACTAGTGGTCACAAAATCAAAATTTCATGGCATGAGCATAGCTCACAACTTTCAATGGACAAAAAGAGGGACACAATGTGCGATGCGCTTAGTGCGCCGTGGCAAATTTAGCAATACCCACTTCTACTTTTACTCCGTCCATTCCCATACATCTTTGTGCCCTAAACAGTATAATGCCTCTATAGTCACCCTAACATGATATGCCCCCAGCTTATAATGCTTCCTTCCAATTGCCCCCACAGTATAAAGTGCCTCTCCTGGTGCACCCACAGTTCAATGTTCCCCTCCAGTAGCCCCAGTTTTATGTCCCCCTCCAACTACCCCCAAAGTTTAATGTCCCCCTCCAGTTGCCCCCAGTTTAATGTCCCCCCCATATTCCGCCAGTTTAATGTCCCCCTCCATCTGCCCCACAGTTTACAGTCCCCCTCCAGCTGCCCTCACAGTTTACAGTCCCCCTCCATCTGCCGTCACAGTTTTGAGTCCCCCTCCATCTGCCGTCACAATATTATAGCCCTATCCTGGAACCAACCAAACATAAAAAAGCACTAAAACTTACCCTCTCCTAATTCCCCTGCTGTTCTGTCTGAAGTCTCTGTTCACGGAGGCTTCAGGGAGCTGCAGGCACAAGGTGTGATGTCATCACATCGAGCCTACAGCTTTTGGAGCATACAGGGACAAATGGTGAAGCAGGGAGCAGATGTCTGCCTGCTTCACCACTGTATTCAACTCATCTGCGTCCAGAGTTGAGGCTGGGACATACTGCCCGCCAACTGGGACAGGACCCGGAATCTGGGACTGTCCCGAAGAATCCAGGACAGTTGGGAGGTATGCATGTGGCAATGAAATGTTCTCACATCTACATTCATGGGGAAGTTTAAACTGTGTCTTAGTTAAGAAGTTGGTGTTTTTAGTATTGAATTCAGGTTCTAAAAAATGCAAAACTAAAGACCAAAAATCACTGCAACTTTGAACAATGTCTTCAAAGCTTTCCAGTGATCACTAGTCATTTTAGATGTAACTTTAGAAGTAAACTTACAATACAGAACAAGGAATTCCAGCAGTTACCTTGTAAAAGTTCCCATAGCTACAAATCAAAGACATATACATAAAACCATAAAGCAAAACAGTAAAATTCAGAGCTGAAGGCAAAAGGATCTCAATGCCTGTGGTATACCTACAAAAGCACATACCTGTGACCTGAGTCCAACTCTTATAAAAGTGCACACTGGATCAAATGCTCCTGTTCCACAAGCCAAAATATGACTCCGATTATAATGATGAAGAATTCGAATGAAGTTTGCACATTCTCTCTGCAATATATGAATCATGGTATTGTTAGATAAATAAAGAACGTTTTTGTCAGTATGTACAGTTGTACAGTATGAATATTAAAGATGTTGTCCAGGCTTACATTTTATTTTTTAATTAGGCTGCTGCTCAGCTGTCTTCCACTGCAAGAAGATAGCTGAGCAGCAGGACTGGATCGTACTGGGAGGACACCGAAGCACCGGGGACAGGTGAGTATGTTTTTTTTTCTCACCTCCCCGGCCTAATTTAAAAAATAAAATGTAAGCCTGGACAACCCCTTTAAGTATAGAAGGTAGAATAAAATAACTGCTTTCCTACTGCATTTATTGCAGAAGTATTAGGTATATTGTAGAAATATCACAAATATTTAAAGCTTAGTAGGAGGATGATAGGCTTTACATGTGAAGGATGGGAAGATTATCTGTATCATGGCCTGCAGCAATGATTGTAAGCATTTTTGAAATTGTGGATATATAATCTCAAAATATTTCTTATGTTTAATACATCTACTTAAATTAACTACATTAACATTTAGGCAAAGTTATAAATGCTTACAGAGTTTGACTATGGTATACCTATTGACATAAACAGATCCCTGCAATTATATAAAATTAAGTACTGGATTGGTGAAGCTGATATTATGCGACCAGTGTTGGACTGGGGTCCCTAGGGCCCACCAATAGAATTTATTCTAGGAGCCACATATGCAGCTATATGCAAATTTTACCTTGCCAACACATATTTGTTCAATAGTAGCTTGCTGCTGAGACCTTGCCATGGACTGTTTCAGTCCTGGGGGACCTGTCAGCAGCCTGCAGTGTTAGCAGTCACTATAAGGCCCTGGACCCTTAAGGTCCCTCTAACACATAAAATATACCACTACTCTAAACAGCACAAGGTAGGTAAAGGCCCCTTTACAGATTTTGCATTGAGGCCTTGGGTGCATCAAGTTAGACTTCTGACTGGGACCCCTGAGGGAGAGTATTGGGAAGGAAGACACTGGTTGGACCACCTCTTTGCCTAGATGTCATTTCAGCCACTTGACACACCTACAGTTTATAATAAACTGGGTAGTTTTTAAAATAATCTACCCATTTATTTTATGGACAAACAGGCGGGTCAAGATGCTGTATGCTCCCTATCTTTATGTTGTATGTTATATACATTATGTTGTACAGTGACTGTATACTGTGCCATGCATTACTCATGTTGAGAGTGGGGAACTGGGAGCCCATATGGCTCTGTGAGCAGGGGTCTTTTTGAGGGGGATTCATCTGCTCCCCTGTGTGCCAGTCCAAGCATGAAAGAAGCTGTCTATTTGTCCAAACAGCCACATACTTGTAAATAGGTAGTGTGACAAAGTGATTGATCAATAGAGTGTAAAATATTAAATATTAAATCTTTAAGCCATATACCTTAGATAGAGATTGGCTACACACGTGGACAAAATTGTTGGTACCCCTCGTTTAATGAAAGAAAAACCCATAATGGTCACAGAAATAACTTGAATCTGACAAAAGTAATAATATATAAAAATTCTATGAAAATGAACAAATGAAAGTCAGACATTGCTTTTCAACCATGCTTCAATAGAATTTTTTAAAAAAGAAAACTCATGAAACAGGCCTGGACAGAAATGATGGTTCCCTTAACTTAATATTTTGTTGCACAACCTTTTGAGGCAATCACTGCAATCAAACGATTCCTGTAACTGTCAATGAGACTTCTGCACCTCTCAACAGGTATTTTGGCCCACTCCTCATGAGCAAACTGCTCCAGTTGTCTCGGGTTTGAAGGGTGCCTTCTCCAGATGGCATGTTTCAGCTCCTTCCAAAGATGCTCAATAGGATTTAGGTCAGGGCTCATAGAAGGCCACTTCAGAATAGTCCAATGTTTTCCTCTTAGCCATTCTTAGGTGTTTTTAGCTGTGTGTTTTGGGTCATTTTCCTGTTGCAAGACCCATGACCTATGACTGAGACCAAGCTTTCTGACACTGGGCAGCACACTTCTCTCTAGAATCTCTTGATAGTCTTGAGATTTCATTGTACCCTACACAGATTCAAGACACCCTGTGCCAGATGCAGCAAAGCAGCCCCAGAACATAACAGAGCCTCCTCCATGTTTCACAGTAGGGACAGTGTTCTTTTCAAGATATGCTTCATTTTTCCATCTGCGAACATAGAGCTGATGTGCCTTGCCAAAAATTTTGATTTTTTTTTTTTGTCTCATCTGTCCATAGGACATTCTCTCAGAGGCTTTGTGGCTTGCCAACATGTAGTTTGGAAAATTCCAGTCTGGCTTTTTTAAGTTATTTCTGTGACCATTGTGGGTTTTTCTTTCATTAAACCAGGGGTACCTACAATTTTGTCCACGTGTGTATACAGTCATAGAAAAGTTTGGGCACCCCTATCATCTTAATTATTTTTAGTTCCTAATATTTGGGTGTTTGCAACAGCCATTTCAATTTGATATATCTAATAACTGATGGACACAGTAATATTTCGGTTGAAGAGGTTTATTGTACTACAGAAAATGTGCATATGCTTAAACCAAATTTACCGGTGCAAAATTTGGGACCCTTATCTTTTATTGATTTGATACCCTACTACTTTTACTGCTTCTGGCTTGGTTTTGACCTCCTGGCTTTGCTTCATGCCGGTGATCCATCTGGGGTTTTGGTGGCCTTGCGTTGTTCTCCTATTTGATCTCCTCTGGGTGGCATCTGGGCTCCTCCACTCTCATGATCTGACGTTGTTCAACATAGTTGTTCAGGGGGGTCGTTGTCTCAGAGTTTAACCAGTCAGTTTCACTGTGAGGCTGTGGTGGAGACCACAGGGCGTTCTTGTTGCCCAGGTGGCAGGCCGTATCAGAAAGGCAGGGGTGTGGCGGTGGCATCCCGCCCCTCCGGCTGCGCATCTCTTGCTGCGTGGTGTCCTGTGCATGGTCCTCGCCACTTTGCCGGGGCTGTTGGGGGTGTGCGGGCCGTTTCTGGCACATCCCGGTCGCCTGGGTTGCGCACTTTGGCAGCCAGCTTCATTTTGGGGGTCCTGTGGCTGTGCGTTGGTTGTTTGGTCATCGGCGTTATGATGGCGTCCACAGCATTCCAGAACACTTGCTACCCACTGTTTTGGTGGGGTTCCATCTGTTTGGGGCTGTGTGGCCATGCCGGCACCGGGTCTTGTTGTTGGGGTCGTGGTTCCTCGTATCAGCAGATTCTTGAGATTGTACAAGAATCGTGGTTTGGTTCGCGGGGTGGTATTTCAGCAAGACAATGATCCAACACAGCTCCAAATCTACTCAGGCATTCATGCAGAGGACATTACTGTTCTGGATGGCCATCCCAGTCCCCAGACCTGATATCATTGACATCTGTGGGTATTTTGCGGGCTGTCCATGCTCGGCGCCATCACTTAACTGACTGGTTGTTTTGTGGGATGGTCAAATACCTTCATCCAGGATCCAGGCTGTTAGCTACAGGAGCGACTGGGCTTTATTTTTGCAAAGGAGGATCTACTAAATATTAATGTCACTTTTCTGTTGGGTGCCCATACTTTTGCACCGGTCAAATTTTGGTTTAATGCATATTGCACTTTTCTGTTAGTACAATAACCTCATTTCAATCCTGATATTCTGTGTCCATCAGTTATTAGATATATCAATTGAAATGGCTGTTGCAAACACCCAAATATTTAGACTAAAATGATTAAGATTATGGGGTGCCCAAACTTTTTCATTGCTGTATATGCATACTCAGCTCAGTCAAGTGTGCATGTGTTCACAGTCTGGAGAAGGGATTAAGACTCCTCTGGTGAACTCTTTTGACAGCAAAAGGAGCAGAAATGTTGAAATCCAACATGTTGGACCTTTTTGCCATGACATTTGCTATTGGGGGAACATCTGGACACTCCTATATACACCTGTGTATGGCCACCTGTAAAATGGTAGTTGCCATTACTTTTCCTATTTAGGATATGCAGTGAAACAGCATTGTCTAAATTATAATCTACAATGAGCAGAAATATTATAGTTGCTCACTCAAAGCATTGCAATAGAGATCACTATTAATACTATGTAGACTTAAGAAGCAGAACGTATTAAAGAATAAAAACTCTACAAGTGGTAGAAAATTATTTAATTTGTCTTGCTGAATGCACATAAGGCTAAGCCCCCATGTAGAGAAACACAGCAAAAAAAACAGTATTAAAAAAATGGAGCGAAAACACATTGTGTTTTTTCTGCAGAGTTTTTCATTGAGTTTTTGCGGCATTTTTCTCTGCATGTTTTCTTCCTCTATTAAATCTATAGAAAAAACACTTGCGATTCCACAGCTAAAATTAACATGCTTTTTAAAAAACGGATGCATTTTTGAAAATGCGGATTTTCAGCAGCAATTTTTTTCTGTAATGTGTGCATGACATTTACCAGAATCTCATTTGCTTTGCTGGTACTGTAAAACTCTGTGTTTCTGCAGTAGGCAACAAAGCTGTCTTTCCCCAACATGTGGCTTTAGCCTAGCACCTATTTATGTGTAAACTAGCCATGAACAAAGACAGTGCAAACCAGAGACTTTTGTTTATTTTATAATCGTTGCAGAATCAGACCTGGAATCTGATGAGTTGTCATTATCAACACCACTGCTTTTATTTGCACTGTCTTTTATACATGCAGTTGCTGTAAGGCCAGTATTACTCCTGGGCCCTACCTAGTGTAAATCCCCTGCGTTTTATAGTACCTGCAAAGTGGATGGGCAATCCCATCCACACATTGCAGAAAAATATCTGCAGCAGACATGCTGCGATTTCAAAACCTGTTGCGTTTTTGTAAATCACAACATATCAATTATACCTAAGGAAATGCCTTCGGTTTCTGTATGGGTATAATGGAAGCAGAAAGTCTGCAGGAATCACAATGGGATTCCGCCGTGGTCTTTTCCGCAGAGGCATTTGCAGCATGCTACATGGGGCCTTAGCCTTAGACTACCCAGTGTTTACCTCTTCTCTTCCTTTTCTGTAGCAGTCATCAATTTGCTGTTCTGAGCTCGGCCAATGGATCTATGAAAAAGAGTAAATTAACTGTTAGCATCAGGTTTAATGTTGTTTTAAAAACAAAATAAAGTTTTGGGAATTATGAAATTCAAAATTTCAGCAAAACATTTTCTACTTAAAAATAGTGCAGAAATAATGACATATTTTGTCCAAAGATTAATAAAATAAATTAAACTACTATTCTGTTAACACAAGTCTCTTCTTACCTCTAGCATCATATGTTTGTAGACTCCTAGTTTGTGTTTTGTTTCATCAGGCCATTGAATGTGATTGAATGAATTGCTATTTAATTGCTAGCAAGGAGATTAATGTAGTTTATATATTATTTTACTTAGCTGGCAAGCAGATTATTCTAATGAAAACTACACCCTGATTGGTTCAATTCTATCACTAGAATCAATGATTACAACAATTAACTCATATGTTGTTACTTTAGAAAACCCTGGGCTTAAATGTTCCAGTATTGGAAGCTATTAAACATTGCTACCATGGCAGCATTAACCATAGGGCCAACAGTGCACTTTCACTGGACCCTATGGTAGGGGGGCCCTTGGGACAGCGGGACAGTCCTACATTTGCTGTCCTGTCGTTCCCGGCTGCCCTAACTTCAGCTCATCAGCGTTCTTAGGACACCGATGGGTTGCATACAGTGATGAATCAGGGAGCCATCCACTCCCTGCTTCACTATTCATTCCCTTTCTCCCCTTGGAGCTGCAGGCGCGATGTTATGACAATGACATTAATCTGTTGGGGCAGCTGGAGGGGGACATTAAACTGTGGGGGTAGCTGGAGGGTGACATTATTTTGTGTGAGGGCCACTAAAGGGGCATTATAATTTGTGCAAGTCAGGTATTTCTAAGTGGTGGTGATGGGGGGCACTTATGAAACCTTTGCATTGGGCCCACCAATGTGTTAAAATGGCCCTGTCTATTACATAATTGTTTATCCAGAGAATAAAACTTGTAATGCTATCCACGTAGAGGCACAGCTTTATGGCTCAATAAACTGCAATTTTTAACAATGACAGAAGATAATTAATAGTGCATTAGTCATAATAAAGCTTGAGATAACAACTCACACTGCCACATATCACACATATACATCTACTGTAGAGCTGAAAGAAAAATGTAACAATGTGTTGTAACCAAATAATTAAGTTTCCAATAGAAGCCATAATTTCAACAAAAACTTAACCTGTACACTGTATGCTATGTCATCTACCTTATATACATTGTAGAAAATAATCACTAATTTTAGCAGAATATACCTTTTAAAAATATTGTGTTCACTATTTTTTTTTTATTTTATTTATGCAATGTACCTATCAAATAAAGGTGTTTTTTAACATTACTTATAAAGACAATGACAATAAGTTGGGCATTTGATAATGTTTAATAACATGTCATTCTGATATCAGATTCCTTTGCTAGAGATTTATTTTACAGTATATATTTATATTATACATACTGTATTTTATACTCAAATCCTTTTCTGGCTAATAACTGCTGCCCTAAGACGCCCTAAGCTACAGAAATTTGTAAATACTGTAAAGTCTGAATTTACTGTATATTTTTTTTCTTTTTCCCTGGCTGTACACCCACAAACTGGCAATGTGATGCATTCAGAGGATCAGTGTCAGACTGAAGTTTCTTGGGCCCTTCAGATAAAGTGATTAAGGGGCCACACCCTCCAATAACTCCTAGGAAATAAATTTGGGTGTCTTATGTTGGACCATTATTGTATTAGAGCCTGGGTCCACTAGATGATCCGCTGGTACTCAGATGTGCCACTCCGACACTAGAGATGATTATTCCTGAGCATTAACTCATAATAAAAACAACCTCAATACTAGTTTTCTTTATGTAACACATAGCTGGTTAGCAGGTAACAGTGGGGGTACGCAAATGAGTATAAAAATAAAAAAATATTGATTCAGAAGCAGCAGACTTTAAACTATTTACTAATATCTGTATCACTTTTCAGATGTGAAAGTATCTCTCTAAGCAATGGGCCTAATAATAATAATAATAATAATAATAATAATAGTCCTTTAATAGTCCCACAGTGGGGAAATTCAGTGTGTTACAGCAGCAAAGATAAGATAAGCAGATATAAATACAAATACAACATGTACAGGAATGTTCCAAGGTGAGAGGCATTACATTAATAGCAGACAGACAGATAGGAAGTAGCAGGGGGGGGGGGGGGATTTAACAGGCAGAGAGATATTTCAGTTCTCTGTATGTAATGATCTCCGCTTAGGTCGGTGTTGGTTGTACAGCCTAACCGCGGTGGGGAGGAAAGACTTCCGATAGCGCTCCTTCTCACACCTAGGGTGGAGCAGTCGGTCACTGACAGTACTGCCCAGCGCAATCACAGTCTCATGCATGGGATGGGATTTCTTCTTCTGCATGGAGCTCACCACGGACAGTATCCTTCTGTCACCCACCACCTGCACTGGGTCCAGTGGGCTCCCCAGGACAGAGCTGGCCCTTCTAATCAGCTTGTCAAGTTTATTTCTGTCCCTGGTTGATATACTGCTCCCCCAGCAGGCCACTCCAAAGAAGATGGCTGATGCCACTACCGAGTTGAAGAAAGTCCTAAGAAGTGCCCCCCGGATTCCAAAGGCTCTCAGCTTCCTAAGCAGGTAGAGCCTGCTGTGGCCCTTCCTGTACAGGGCCTCCATATGATCTACCCAGTCCAGCTTATTATTAAGGAGCAGACCCAGGTACTTATAGGTGTTCACAATCTCGATGCCTGTCCCCAGGATGTCCACTGGTTTTGGAGGGCATCTGCCTTTACGGAAGTCTACCACCATCTCCTTGGTCTTCCCCGCGTTAATCTTCAGGTGGTTCCGGTGGCACCAGTCCACAAAAATAAGTTCCCTAGTTTATAATTATTCTTTATCTTCATGTTGCATATTTATCAAATGTAAATTTCATGTCTGTTAATATATCTTGTAAATCCAATGCTCGGTTGTCTCTTGAAATGAGGATCAATTGTTTAGCCATCCTCTATTCCATTCTTTTCCAACCTTTTCAGACTTGGGGCACCTCTGGAAAAACTAATTTTCCTCAGGGCACCTGTACCAAATAATTTTTTACCAAAAGACAAAAAAAACTGCAGTTTTGATGTGTTTTTAGTACAGTTTTTTATTTACAGCTGGAACATAATTTTTTTTTCACTTATATATTTAGAAATCAACCTGATTATGGCAAATTTTTGCCATCGCAGATTTCAGTGGAATTTGGTGTTGCTGAAGTTAGTAATTTACTAGCATGTTAGCAGTGTGTGACTCAAGCCTTAAACTTCTGACTCCTGGTTTTCCCAGGTATGTCAGTGGCTCCTCAGAGGCAAATCCAATACTTTTGATTATAAAATCATATTGTTTTTTGCCTGCAGCCCCTATCTAGGGGCAGGGAACGTGAAGGAAGAAAGAAAGAGAGAGAGAGAGAGCGAGAAAGAGAGAGAGAGAGAGAACCCAAATCTGACTTGCAGTATAACATACAAGTGATCAATTTATCATCCAAAGTTCTAAGTGCAGCAGTGATGTGTATTCTTAAAAAAGGCCTTTCTTTTTTCCCAAATTCAGATTTTGATTTGTTGTCCTATAAGGATGGGCACTGGAGACTAAGTGGACTCAGGGTCGTAAAGTGTGAGGAATTCTGTTGGGAATCTAAATGCTACCCAGGGGCTCTAAATTCACGAGCACCTCTCTTCAGCATCAGGGGTCACGGCAAATAATTACTCCATACGCTGTATAAGGAGTATTTCTCTGAACCATTATGCAAGTGTTGGAGGCCTAGTTACCTTCCAGAGCCATGGGATTACTATCCTAGCAGCTGTTAGCGTAAAGCTAATCAGGGATTGAGAGAGAGCTTTGATAGGACTCATTAAGATCAATAAAAGCAGGGGCACTGGCCAATGTTCTATGACGGCTCCTATCACCTTGTATATCACCTCCATGACTTTAGACCAAAAGGAGTGGATCAGGGGCATTCCCACAATACGTGTGTCATTGCATCTCTAGCCCGGGAGCATAGCCAACACCGCTCAGATGTATAGGGGTACAGTGTGTATAGAAGAACAGGTACTCTGTACCAACAAGTCAGGAGTTTATTGTTTGTCTCCTGTACTTTACAGGAGATGGAGAACCTATGGCACAGAAGAAAGGTCTTGTGCCACTGTTCTGGGAGAAAGGAGCTGTTCAGTTCTCTCTCCCAGTTATGCAGGGAGAAAGATCATATTGTACGGATTCCAGCAAGATATTATACGCAAAGGAAATTACTTTGCTAGGAGTGGATTTAGTGCAGAGGCTTTATATGGGGTGAGGGAGCAATGTAGGTTAAATGTTTGTAATTTTTAATCTAGATCTGCATACAAGCTGTATGCTCAATTATTTAACCAATTGGCTTTATTTTATGCAGATGCATTAGAGCAATAGAGGTGTTAGCAAAATAATACAAGTAACTCTTAAAGTAATGTGATACGTTAAATATGCATGGAAAGATACTTTTATAATTAGATCATGTCTAATTTAGTGCATACCCCAAGAGAAAGGAAATATAACATATAATATTTACGTTGTCCAGATAGCTTTCAAAGTTTGTGATTGAAAAAAATACAGCTCCATAATCCCTTCGAGTTGAAGGGCTTTTGGAATTTATATTCCCTTAACAATAAGTAAATGCATTCACAGAATTACTGTAGTTAAGTAAAGGCCACAACATGCTTAATATCACATTGTGAACACATTTTACCTTTGTGTTACTACTTTTACAAATGCAAGGGTTTTAACAATATACCAATGTGAACAGAGGCGTAAATAGCAAAGACTGGGCCCCATAGCAAACTTTTGACTTGCAGCTCCCCCCCACAGTATAACACCCCATTTACACACACTATAATGTCCCATGGCGGCCCTTACACACAGTATAATGTCCATTAGCGGCCCCTGCACACAGTATAATGTCACATAGTAGCCCCTCCACATAGTAAAATGTCATATAGCGGACCCTCCACACGGTATAATGTCTAATAGTGACCCCTCCACACATTATAATGTTCCATAGTGGTGCCTCCACACAGTATAATGTTCCATAGCAGCCCCTGCACACAGTATAATATCCCACAGCGGCCCCACCACACAGTTTTATGCCCCATAGTGGCCCCAAAGGTGTTCATTGAAAATATTGCAAAAATGTAATCTTCAGCAGAACTCGAAAATTTTGGGGTACCCACGAATTATTATTATACTCTTGGGTTTTTTCAGACTCAGAGTATAATGATTGGAAGCCATGGGGAGGTGGGAAACATAAAAACCAGTGGTACTTACCTCTCCTGGGACTCCCTGCTTTTTCAGTCCTCTTCAATGACATCATAGACGTGGGTTACACCACCATCATTATGCGTTGAAACGCTGGCCTGACTCCCGTTATGTCTGCGATGTCACTACATAGGCCGAAGACAGTATGGAGGCACGCCGGAGAGGTGTGTAACACTGGTTTTTGTGTTTCCTCACCTCCCCTGGGCCTCTGAGCATGAAGAGACCCCCCCCCCCCACGAGTATAATAATAGCAGCATTTGATGGGATTCGCTCAACAAATATTCTTACTGCGGGCCTGCGGCCTTACTTACTGATTCCCATTCTTCCTTCCAGGGGGCACTAGTGACATGATATGAAATGCACAGGGCCCCCTGGAGGGCAGAAGGGGAAGCGGAGGTGGCTGTGAGCAGAAACGGGATCGGTAAGTAAATAGGACCCGTTACCCTCTTGGGTTACTCCAGCAGGTAACGGTCTATTAAAAACAAAAAAAAGCAGCACGGGTCCACTGGGACCCTAAGGTCACAGGCCCTGTGGCAGCTGCTACTGCTGCTACAGCAGTACTTACGCCACTGAGGGGAATATTTACAGAGCTAAATGTCATAGAATTCTGTTCTGCTTTAAGCCCAAAACTTGCATACATGCCTTGAGTGTTTTATGCCTACAGTGTCTAGAAAAGGAGTATGATTAGAGAAAGGAGTGCAGCTTAAGGTGGTGGCATAAGGAAGAAAAATGTGTCTAAAATATTTCACAAAATAAGTCAAATATATGATACAGCATGAGCCACGGTGAAAAATTTGCTCCATCTGTCTGCCTGGTCTTATAAATGGTGGAGACTATTGGGAACACAAGAAAGGCCCTGCTATTGGTGATGTCATCCTGTAGCATCGGCCACAATGGCTGGTGAGGAGGACTGGAGCCACTTCACTGTAAAGGAAAAAAGGAATGGTGGATATAGCTGCTTTTTTTAACACTACAACTACCGGACAACTTTTTTTTCTCCCCAGATGAATGCTTTAATGATGTAATTAAACTATATTCGAGAACAATCAAGCTTATTTTGTATCATATCCATATAATAAAGGCAGGGATAACATTATATTCTATCCCTACTGGTATCTAATGGTTGAAATGATTATTTTCAAACTCGTAATAAGATTGATAGCTTTATGTGCTATATGTATCTCTATAAAATCATTATCATTCCTTGGTGGACTATGAATAAGTGAGAGATGCAAAGTACGCTCTACTGAATAGTGAAATTGATACTCACAAGGGGAAACTTAAACCATGACATCAAGCCTAAGCTTTAAGCTGAAAAGTGTGATAAATCAGCTTCTGGGTCTGGTAAACACAACCTGTTTTAGGTTGAAACACTATCATTCTTTTAAAGTGTATGCCAAAAATATTCTTTAAAAATATCCAAACAACCTCCTTGCCCACGTGGCAAAAATGTATCTGGGCAAACAGATTTTTAAGCAGCTAGAGAATTAAACAAAACCTTAAAGTACACACACTTTTTACTATTAAAGTATGTGTTAAAAGAAAAATGTATTGATTTGTATTAATCCATGCTATATCCCAAAGTATAAATTGTACATACAGAAGATTACTCATATACTTAGCAGAATTGTGCCTTTTATTACCTGAGCATTCAGTACATATTCAATGCTAAGCAGTTCTTTAATATGGTTCTATGACCAGTGCTGGTGCTTGTTTCACTAGAGCAATCTATTTACAGAGATATGAAGTTGTGAGACAGTAAAATTCATGATGGCTTCCGATTCTGTACATTAAAGGGTTTTAATGATACTATATTTTATCACATACAGTGGGGAAAAAAGTATTTAGTTAGCCACCAATTGTGCAAGTTCGCCCACTTAATAAGACGAGAGAGGCCTGTAATTGACATCATAGGTAGACCTCAACTATGAGAGATAAAATGAGAAAACATATCTAGAAAATCACATTGTCTGATTTTTAAAGAGTTTATTTGCAAATTATGGTGGAAAATAAGTATTTGGTCACCTACAAACAAGCAAGATTTCTGGCTCTCACAGAACTGTAACTTCTTCTTTAAGAGGCTCCTCTGTCCTCCACTCATTACCTGTAGTAATGGCACCTGTTTGAAATTGTTATCAGTATAAAAGACACTTGTCCACAACCTCAAACAGTCACACTCCAAACTCCACTATGGTGAAGACCAAAGAGCTGTGGAAGGACACCAGAAACAAAATTGTAGACCTGCACCAGGCTGGGAAGACTGAATCTACAATAGGCAAGCAGCTTGGTGTGAAGAAATCAACTGTGGGAGCAATAATTAGAAAATGGAAGACATACAAGACCACTGATAATCTCCCTTGATCAGAGGCTCCACGCGAGATCTCACCCCATGGGGTCAAAATGATCACAAGAACGATGAGCAAAAATCCCAGAACCAACACGGGGGGACCTAGTTAATGACCTGAGAAAGCTGGGACTAACGTAACAAAGGCTACCGTCAGTAACACACTACGCCGCCAGGGACTCAGATCCTGCAGTGCCAGACGTGTCCCCCTGCTTAAGCCAGTACATATCCGGGCCCATCTGAAGTTTGCTAGAGAGCATTTGGATGTTCCAGAAGAGTATTGGGAGAATGTCATATGGTCAGATGAAACCAAAGTAGAACTGTTTGGTAGAAACACAACTCGTCGTGTTTGGAGGAGAGTGAATGCTGAGTTGCATCCAAAGAACACCATACCTACTGTGAAGCATGGGGGTGGCAACATCATGCTTTGGGGCTGTTTCTCTGCAAAGGGACCAGGACGACTGATCTGTGTACATGAAAGAATGAATGGGGCAATGTATCGTGAGATTTTGTGTGCAAACCTCCTTCCATCAGCAAGGGCATTGAAGATGAAACATGCTGGGTCTTTCAGCATGACAATGATCCCAAGCACACCACCAGGGCATCGAAGGAGTGGCTTCGTAAGAAGCATTTCAAGGTCCTGGAGAGGCCTAGCCTGTCTCCAGATCTCAACCCCATAGAAAACCTTTGGAGGGAGTTGAAAGTCGGTGTTGCCCAGCGATAGCCCCAAAACATCACTGCTCTAGAGGAGATCTGCATGGAGGAATGGGTCAACATACCAGCAACAGTGTGTGCCAACCTTGTGAAGACTTACAGAAAACGTTTGACCTCTGTCATTGCCAACAAAGGATATATAACAAAGTATTGACATGAACTTTTGTTATTGACCAAATACTTATTTTCCACCATAATTTGCAAATAAATTCTTTAAAAATCAGACAATGTGATTTTCTAGATATCTTTTCTCATTTTGTCTCTCATAGTTGACGTCTACCTATGATGTCAATTACAGGCCTCTCTCATCTTTTTAAATGGGAGAACTTGCACAATTGGTGGCTGACTACTTTTTTTCTCCCACTGTACTACATAATTTACTATTAGTAAATTCCCTTCCTTGTACAAACTAACAAATCTGCTATGTAAAGTTTTAGCATTCTATTTACAGTAATTTTTTAGTAGTAAGCCTAAACATTATACTCTATGCCAGTGCCTACAAGGGCTGATCACTATATATAGTTCTTACTACTTACTGGGAGTCCACCAAACTGCCAAAGTGAGTGGACTAGACTATTTCTGTAACTTGCATTGATGTAAACAGGTAATACAAAGACATAATCGCACAATGATTTACACTGCTTTGTAACTCCTAGCACAGCTCTGCTACGCTGTTTCCATTAGTCCCATTCACTTGGCTGTTTACATATTCTTGGCCACCTTAAGACGGCATAGACACAGGTATTCAGATTTCAGCCATATGAAGAACATGTAGTGATGAGGCTGCCGATTCAAGCGCTTCATGTAGATTGAATCTCAAAAGTTTTAGATTTTTTGAAACCCCAAACTTTTCTGAAATTTGGAACTAATTCAATCTGCTGAGATGGAAATCCTAGTAGCAAATGTACCTTAATAATAGGAGTTTGGAAAGCTTGCCTCTATATTCAGAGCTGTACTTGGCTTATTAATAATAATAATAATAATAATAATAATAATAATAATAATAACAATAATAACTTTATTTATATAGCGCCAACCTATTCTGTAACACTTTACAAATCAGAGGACACATGAGACATTACGATGTGACAAAGAAATAAACATATCAAACAATAGCAGTGAGGGCCCTGATCGCAAGAGCTTACATTCTATGAGGAGATAGGGGGACACAAGAGGTCAGAGGGCTTGTTTGCTACCATGGTCCAGCCATCTTTTAATAGAAAAGGTTGTGTAACTGAATGAACCCTGTATGAACCCGTCACCAGTCAGTATCTGTGAATAAACAGATACTAAGTGCAAGGAGTGCAGTGTAATTTCTAGATGGAGGGGCCAGGATCTGAGGAACAGAGGAGGAAGGATAAAACGTGTTATTGTTCTACACCTCCGCACACTACACTGTGATCAGGTCATGTGATAAGCCTGACCATACGGATGTGATTTTAGGGCAGTTTTGAAGCTGCTGTAGTTGGGGATTAATCGGATTGTCTGGGGTAAAACATTCCAGAGCATCGGTGCAGCTCGAGAAAAGTCTTGGAGACAGCAGTGGGATGATCGGATAACAGAGGATGCAAGTCTAAGGTCATTGGCAGAACGAAGAGGACGGTTAGGGTGGTAGACAGTGACGAGAAAGAAGATATAGGGGGCGCAGTGCTATGGATGGATTTGTGGGTCAATGTGATAATTTTATATTGTATTCTGTGATGGATAGGCAACTAATACAGCGACTGACACAAGTTAGATGCAACTGTGTAATGGTCTGAACGAAAGATGAGTCTGGCGGCTGCATTCAAAACAGATTGTAGTGGGAAGAGTTTAGTAAGAGGAAGCCCAATTAGAAGAGAATTGCATTAGTGAAGATGAGAGAATCAGAGCAACAGTGAGGGTTTTTGATGTTTCCACAGTGAGAAAAGGGCGAAGACATGATGTTAGAGACAGCGGAGAGACAGTCACTGGTGTTCTGTAGTAGTACAGGGGTGATGTATATAGTTGGGTATCATCTACTGTACATAAAAATGGTATTGAAAGCCAAATTTGAGAATGGTTTGTCCAGCTGGGGATGTGTATAGAGAGAAGAGGAGGGGACCTAGGACCGAGCCTTGAGGATCCCCAACCACAAGGGGCAGAGGAGAAGAAATGATACACTAAATGAGCAGTCAGAGAGATAGGAAGAAAACCAAGAGAGAGCGGTATCCCTGAGGCCAATAGAGTGGAGCATAGTGAGGAGGAGTTGTTGGTCTACAGTGTCAAATGCTGTAGTGAATAGTTCCCTATAGATTTAGCAGTCAAGAGATCATTGGAGACCTTTGTGAGGGCCGTTTCTGTAGAGTGTAGGGCACAAAAACCTGATTGTAAGGGGTCCAGAAGAGAGTTAGCAGAGAGATAGCGGATTAGGTGGGAGTAGACCAAGCGTTCCAGGAGTTTAGAGATGATGGGGAGTTTAGAGACAGGACGGTAGTTAGCAGCACAGGGTGGGTCAAGGGAGGGTTTTTACAGTAGTGGGGTTATGACAGCATGTTTGAAGGAGGAGGGAAAGATTCCAGAAGAAAGAGAGAGGTTAGAAATTTTAGTAAGGTGAGTTGTAACAGTAGGGGACAGAGACACGAGGAGGTGTGACCTGATAGGATCACTTGTGCAAGTAGTGGGGCGAGAAGAAGAAAGGAGCTGATAGACTTCTTCTGTTACTGGGTCAAATAATGAGAGTTCACAATGAGGAGCAAGGGAGGGAAGGGAACTGATTCCACTTGGAGAATGGGTTATTTCCTAACGGATGTTGTCGATTTTGTCTTTAAAGTATGTGGCCATGTCTTGAGCACTGAGGTCTGTGACAGGTACCCGCACCTTTGGTGTGAGGAGGGAGTGAAATGTGTCAAAGAGTTGTTTAGGGTTATTGGATAGAGAAGAGATGAGAGAGGTGAAGTCAGCTTGTTTGGCGAGATAAAGGGCAGAGTTATAGGCTTTGAGCATAAACTTGAAGTGAAGAAAATCTGCAGATGTGTGAGATTTTCGCCATAGCTGTTCGAAGTGTTCCAAGGTTGACGGTGTCTGTGTTGGGTGCTACTTTATCCATAGCGACTTTGAGAGTCTCATTATTATTATTATTGTTCATTTATATAGCACCATTAATTCCATGGTGCTTTACATTCGAGGGTTTACATACGGTACACAAAATATACAAGACAAATATAATACTAACAGTGACCAACTGTCACAGTGGGATACAGTGCCCTGCCTGCAAGGGCTTACAATCTATGAGGGAAGAGGGATAGAGACAGAAGGTGGGGTTGGAGGCTGTTCAGGTGGTGGTATGGTTACAGTAGTGTCACGGGAGAAGTCTTAGAGACCATTGTGTGAAGAGCAGATAAGAGCAGAGTGGAGTAATAGGTCTTTGGAGGATCAGAGGTTACGTGTGGGCAGTTAGCGGGAGATTGTAGTGTCTGGGGTTCAGTTCAGTGAGGTGCTGTGTGTTTACAGCCTGTAGATTTCTGCATGTGTGGTAGGTCAGTGTGTTTTGTGAAGGACAAGAAGCTTTGATGTTAAAGGAAAGAAGGTTGTGGTTGGAAATTGGTAGGTGAGCGTTAGTAAAGTCAGAGAAAGAACAGAGCCGTAAGAAGACCAGATCAAGGATATTAACATCTTTGTGTGTGAGAGAAGAAGTAAGCTGACAGGGACCAAGAGAGGCGATTAGTGATAGAAGGTGAGAGGCAGATGGAGAGACAGAGGTGTTAATGGGAATGTTAAAGTCACCCATAATGAGGGTAGGAATTTCACAGGATAGGAAGTTGGGAAGCCATGAATTAAAGTGATCTAAAACTGGTAGGGTGAGCCAGGGGGACGGTAGATGACATCTACTCGCAGGGAGAAAGGGCGGAAGAGTCTGGTAGTGTGGACCTCAAAAGAGGGGAAAGAGAGCGATGGTACTGATGGAATGACCTGAAAAATGCATTGTGGTGATAGAAGGACACCTACCCCTCCACCTTGCCTATCCTCAGGTCTAGGGGTGTGTGAAAATTGGAGGCCATCATAACAGAGAGCAGCAGGGGATGTGGTATCAGACTGTTTAATCCAGGTTTCTCACTGTGTACGAGTTTGTATGAAATATAGGGAAAGTAAGGGTGAGGGTCACTTCAAACAGTGATATCTCAGGCAATATAAAATGTAGAAACATGATACTGCAGTCATATGAAACATATAAGAATCTCCTCTTTCATATAACACCAGAAGCATTTTTCGACATTTTATATTGCCTGAGATATAAATGTTTGAAGTGACCCTCCTACCCTTATTTTCCAAGAAATTCACAGAAGTCCATACACCGTATACAATGAGAAGCAGTATACAATACCCCATAGAGAAGCAAAGAAAAGAATAAAGAAATGCAGGAATGGAAATTTGTTAATGACACATATGCTGCCAGAAAATAAAAGTTTTATTAAAAGTTTAGTTACGCTTTAACAAAACAAATAAGAAGTTCTGTAAGATAAGATTGTAATAAGAAGAACTGTGTTATTTATTGTTTGCATGACTAGTCTGGAGAAATAGATATTGTTTACCCTGATGCAGATTGTGGAGAGTGTTGTAATATTATTAATTAAAATATGTATGATACATGTAATGCCACCCATCTGTCAAAGAAGATATTTTAATAAGATTTATTAAGGCTGTATGATTCATTGGTGGTTAAGACTCCATAGATCATCTGAGATTAAGTTGCAAAGACATATTTTTCTCATTTCATCAGCTTAAACCTCAAGAGCAACACTTTGTAGGGAAGGTGATTATCACAAAAGAAATCTATTATAAAGCAAAGTCGTGCTTTTACTGAGGTAATTCTGGATGACAAGTTCAGACTTCTTTGCAACAAACGGTAAATCTGTCAATTATGGTTAAAACTATACAAGAATCATAAATATGCTGGTCATGGTTGACTTATTAAAATCCCATGTGAAAGCATGATATGTGCTGTGAGACACGTGCCCTTACGTTATTCAGTTTACTCTATGTGGAAACTGTTATGTACTAATACAAGGGAAATACAAGATGACTCAACCTACTGAAAACTGTTCAGAGAAGTTCAATGACTTGTTTCTTTTTTTAAAGGGTACAGTAATAGCAAAATTTAAATAAAAAGTGAAGAAAAACTTAGACAAAAATATTATGTGCCAATATGGTTTGCATAATGGGCAATAAAGATATCAAAGTGACCACTAGAAATGATATACCAGAGATACCAGTTTGTAACAAAGCAGATTTGACCTGAAATTCACAAAAAGTTTGGTTGGACAAAACAAACTTTTGTGATTTGTTTTGGATGAACCAAAAATGGCCTCTGCCACATGAACCATTCAGAGAGTAGGAGGATCACATGAACTGTGAACCAAATGGTCTTTTTAAAACTCCCTTCTATCAGCCTCTCAGAGACTCATAAGAGGTCATGAGTGCAGAGGTAATTTATGATATCATAGGTATTATATAAGAGACTATAGATCCATTTTGTGGAGAAGAAGGCATAGAGAGATCAGGGACAGACCCCATCCAGTAGATACAGTACAAAAATAAGGAAAAATTATGGAATTACTACAGAAAATGCAGATAGAATATACCAGAGGCAACAAAGAGTGAAGAGAAGAAGATAGATTAGATAGATTTAATTCATTTAGACAGAAAGACATAGGAAGAGATCATAGGAGTTAGTGTGACAGTCCAAAACAGCCTCTGTCTGTGTAAAAGTAGCAACAGTTCTGTGAAATATAGAGTCTACCACAATCAGTGTTCAGTGTGTTTTTACTCCTTCTCTGCTGTCATAATACTTAATTTCCCAAGAGTGTCATGCATCATAATGCCACTTCAGGTTTGGGCAGAGCCGACTGCGCATGCGTGGGATTTCCACCGCGTATAGTGCTGCGTAGGATGCCTATACAAATCTGAAGACAAGGAGAAGATGCATGGGGAAGTGAACAGGAAGCACTAAGGTGCGGCGAGCAGTTGATGATGCTGGTGTGCTCGGAGCACAGGGGGAACGCCCCCTGTGCTCCCTGAGCATAATTTGCATATCAGAATAAACGCTTTTTTACAGAAACGGCGGGGACCACAAGAGAATGAGAGGTAGGAGTAGAATAGCCATTTTCTAGTAATAGACTCTCTTTAAAGATACTTAAAGACACAGGTCCTGTTTTTTTTTTTTTTTCGTAGTCACATTCTAAAAGCCATAACTTTTTCATTTTAGTTTCAAAGATATTTATTGAATGACAAAATAAGGTAACAAGTATAACAGTACAAATAAGGGAACATTATGCTAGTATCGGTAAGAGCTGTTATATAAGCAAAGCATAAACTTAGAACATACAAAAACAAGAAAAAGAAAACATAAAAACAAACAAAAGAAATCAGTGATATTGGTAAAAATGTTTGCAATTAACATACTCGACTGATAGTTAGGAAATAAGAAAACATTGTCTCCTGTGGCATGGGCCGTGGCCTCAGGGGGGGGGGGGGGGGTCAATATCACAGTCTTTGTAAGCAAGGTCTAGGGATCAATGCCAGCGTCAGTTTATATTCTAATTAAGCTGTTACCTGCAGGAGTAACTCCAGGAGGTAACGGGTCCTATTTACTTACCGATCCCCACTCCTGGCCACGTAGCTGTTTATTTGCCGCGATTTAATTCGGATCGAATAGAATCATATCAGAAAATTCGGCAAAGTTGCCGAATCGAATTTTTAAAAACTTTGCTCATCTCTCTCTCTCTCCCTCTCTCTCTCTCTTTATATATATATATATATATATATATCTAACAATATCAGAACGTGTTCACTCAGTGAAATCTGGTGCTGATTTCGCCGCGGATTTCACCTCCAAATCAAAGGCAGATTCTTCCCTCATTCTGCCACCCATTGAAAACAATTATACCAGGACACTGGGAAAAAAAGCACCCTGATCTTGCTGCAAATTCTGCAGCTGATTCAGAGGCCGCGGCTTGATACTTCCCACTGTTTAGACATCATTCACTTGGACCTAATCAGTGGTGGAAAGCCGCAATGGAATACTAATGCTCTGCATCACCACCGTGAGCCGGGGGGAGAAAATGAGGAAACTGAGGCAGATGTCCGCCCCAAATTCCTCTTTACTTTCTGATGTCTGAACAGGTTCTGTCTACTTGTATGGAATGGACTGTATTACAGTCCACTCCAGTAGGTCAGTTTAATAACGTCTGCAATTATTAGATTTGGCGTCCTCAATTTAGAGGTTAAATGAGTTTTAGCAGACATCAAGATATATATATCAGGATGCTGTAAAGGGCACTGAAGGGCCCAATAATTGCGAAGCCATCCTGTAGATGGATAACCAAAAATGGCGTTCTATGGAGTAGGTCCACCAAATATGTAAAGTATTACCATTGGTTTTACAGCCACAAAAGGGGGAGACCTCAGGATATATGATATGAACTTTAGCTGGAACCAGGTAAGTCCTGTGTAATATTTTCAAGGAAGGTTCCATTAAGGTGACCTGCCAACTCTCTTAGCTAATGAAAGTACAACAATCTTGCCATTGGGCCATGGTCATGGTGGTTTCCAGATCTCTTTCCCAAGCTGTCATAAAGTCTAGTTTAGAAGTGGATGACAGAAAATTCAGCTCACTGTAGATAAAAGAGAATGAAACTCTATCAGTAGCCCTGAATAGACATAACGTTTCATTGTGGCCTGAATAACAGTTATATTGGGGGTGAGGGTGTGTAGAAAATGGAAAATCTGATAAATTCGGAGAGTCTCAACAGGGGCGTGAATGGTGTGAATGAAGTAGTCCTTGGTGACCACACGTTTGTCAAGGAGAAAATTATTAAGCAGACTGAACCTAGCATATCTCCGCCAAACAAATTCCTCAGAAGAAAGACCAGGTGGGAATAGTGTATTTGAAAAGATTGACGTAGGGGCAGTACACAGTTTTGTAGGTTATATTGGAGCCTCGTCTTTTTCCCATAGTTGCAGCATATAGCTATTGATCCTGTCGGTATGGGCGAGCCAGAAAGTAGACAACTGTGGTGACCAGAGTATGGCCTGAAGCAAGGCCAGGGCAACTAGACTCAATTCCAATGGAATCCACTGTGAGCAATCCTCAGAGTTGTAGATAGAGCAAATTTGGGATAGTTCAGCTGTAACACAATATTTAGAAAGATTGGGAACAGAGAGGCAACCTATCCATTTATTGAAGTACATAATATGTCTCTGTATCCGTGGTGTCTTTGCAAGCACAAATGTAGAAAAAGATTTCTCAGTGTAGTCCACCAAGGAACAAGGCTGCCACAGGCGTTGGTAGAGTAAGAAAATAATAGAGGATTCTCAGAGATGTGAACATTTTAACCATGTTAATTCTACCAACCCAGAAGAGAGTTAATGCCATGATATAAGGTCCTGCACTACCTTCGGGATCAAGGAGGCGTAATTCCATTTAAAGAAAACTGCCAAGGGAGTTACATAGGTTAATTCCTAGGTAATGGTAGTGTTTGTCCTGTGCTTGAAATCCAAAGTTCAAAGCAATAAGCTTTTTAGTCTCATGGGTAACATTATAATGCATAATTTTGGATTTAGAAGTGTTAAGCTTTAGGCCTGATAAACCTGTGAAATGTAAGAGGGTGCAAAGTAGGCAGGGGGGCACCGCTAATGAGGCAAAGTAAGGCGGCCTCCTCAGGCGACACTGTCCGTCACTGTCTCGGGGGTGGCATATTTTACATTCTAGTTACCATAAACCAGCCCAGGACAGGCCGCTTAAAAAAAAAACAAAGCCGCACGGTACCTGTCCTGGGCTGTTTTACGAGATCTCCGCATCTCAGCGCAGGCGGCGATACAATGACGTCATCACGCCTCCTACACTGAAACGTGGAAGCGGGTGAAGAAGAGGAGGGGCGGCTCCATCAAGGGATGGCAGGTAGGTTTGGATATTTTTTAGATATATATATAAATAGGCCATTACCTACTGGAGTAACCCCGGCAGGTAACGGCCTATTTATTTACCGATCCCCGCTCCTGCTGTGGCCTCCTCTGCTTCCCCTTCTGCTATCAGATGCAGAAGGGCTAGTGGATGCCGCTGTGAGCAGCCGCGGGCTTCGGTAAGTGAGGCCGCGGGCCTCAAATACTACTATTATTATACTCCGGGGTATTTTCAGACCACGGAGTATAATAACTGGAGACGCAGGGGAGGTGATAAACGTAAAAACCAATGTTACTCACCTCTACAGCGATCCGATGTTACTCCCAGCAGGCTTTGGCCTTCTTTGGTGACGTCCCAGGAGTCACGTGAGCCAGGCCGACGTCATTATGTTGCGACGCCGGTCTGTCCGACATTGAAGAGGGCTGAAAGCAGGGAGTGCACCGAGGCCAGGTAAGTAACACTGGTATTATGTTTGTCACCACCTGGGTCTCCGATCATTATACTCTGGGGTTTTTTAGACCCAGAGTATAATAATAGTTCATGGGTGGGTTACTATGGAGCAGAATACTGTGTGCAGGGGGCACTATGGGGCATAATTACGTGTGTAGGGGCGACTATGGAGTATAATACCGAGTGCAGGGGCCACTATGCAGAATAATAATGTGTGCAGGGGCCGCTGCGGAGCATAATACTGTGTGCAGGGGCCAGTATGGAGCATAATACCATGTGCAGGGGCCACTATGGAGCATAATACCGAGTGCAGGGGCCACTATGGAGCATAATACTGAGTGCAGGGGCCATTATGAAGCATAATACCGTGTGCAGGGCCAATGCGGGGCATAATATCATGTGCAGGGGCCACTGTGGGGCATAATACAGAGTGCAGGGGCCACTGCAGGGCATAATACAGTGTGTAGGGGCCGCTGCAGGGCATAATACCATGTGCAGGGGCCGCTGTGGGGCATAATACTGTATGCAGGGGCCGCTGCAAGGCATAATACTGTGTTGCAGGGCCTCTGCGGGGCATAATACCATGTGCAGGGGCCGCTGAGGGGCATAATACCATGTAATACTGTGTACAGGGGCCGTTGAGGGCCATAATACCGTGTAATATTGTATTAAAAAAAAAAAAAAAACCTACTCACCTGTCACTTGTGCTCCGATGTCTCCCACCACGGTCTGGTTCTGCTGCTCTGGTGTTTTCTTCTGGTGGAAGTCCCCACCGCACATGACCGCTGAGGTCGCTGACACAGGACATCACAGTGCTGTGGGGAAGGAAACACCGGAGCAGCAGGACTGAAACGCGCTGGAAGACACCGGAGCACCTTCCCCAGCCTCATATTAAAAAAGTGGTTTTCCTGGACAACCCCTTTATTAAAGGGTCTTTCCAGCTCATTTTTATTGATGTTCTAACCTTAGGACAGATTATCAATAAGAGATCAGTGGACCCCCCTCCCCCCCCCTCTGATCAGCTGTATGAAAGGGCTATGGCGCCTGTTTATATCACACGCTGTCTGTTTATAGTGACCGTGTGATGTAATTCCAGCCTTGTCACATAGACATGTATAGGACGAGGCTGTAGTTACATTATATGGCCGCTATGAGATGAATGAAACTATGTAAACAGAGAAGCGGTCACGGCGCTTACACAGGTACCACAGCCTGGATTTTTGAGCCCCACTGATTAGTTTATTAATGACCTGGAAAACCTTTTAATTAGTTAACACCTGGGGCATTATTAATAAGGGGCACTAGTTATACAGTGTACACACGGACATTATTAATATAAAGATGCACTTGGGAGTTATTCATTATGGGGGATTATATCATATATTTTATAATTGGGGTAGCAGCAGGATGGGGGCTTTGTGTAGGTGAGGACAATGTGGGTTGGGTGCCTTGAAAAGTGAAGTGCGTTGCAGACTTTACAGAGACAAGTCACAGCTGGAAGATGTGGTCATGGCGGTCCAAAGGGAAGAGAAGGGAAATGTGAAAGATTAGTCAGAGACGTCACCTGTAAGTCACAAAATGTTATTGCACTGTATTGATGGGGTCTGTCTGCTGAGTCCCCCACTGAGCCTGAGAATTGGGTTTTTTCCCCCACTGGGTGGGAATTCAGCCTGACCACAGCCAGGCTGAATATAGGCGTGTCGCTTGGTGGATGGACGGACCCGCGGGGCTCTCATTCACTTCAGTGGGAGTGCCAAAGAAAGCTGAAGTCCAGTACTCAGCTATCTGCGGGGCTCCTATTATAGAAAATGGGGGTCATGTGGGCTCGTCCATCCACCAAGCAGAAGATGTGTGAAGTTATTGTCATTGTTAATGTAGTGTTGTTGATTTCTGATGCTGAAGTAATGCAATAAGAAGAATTCTTAAAAACTGTTTCATAAGTTTGTGTATGTTTATTGTACGATGATAACAGTGTGTGACGCTAACAGCATGGAAACTCAATTTCATATTTTTTTTAGCCGGGGTAGTACTATCTTTGTTTTATGCGGTTTTGTAAATACTGTTCTGGATGCACTGAGCATGTCTTGGAGGAATCTTCCCCCTTAGATCTGGGGCCTTACCATTTTTAAGGGCAACAATCGTGGAATCTAATTCTTCCCTAGTGATATCCTTATTTAGGGAGGTAGATTGGGTGTTCATTATGGCCAGAAGTTGCAAGGAGCGCAGGAAGGAAGCAATTACCGATGGTTGGGTTTGTGGCAGGTGCAGAGTAGAGTTTCTGATAAAAGCAATGAAAATATTTATAAATGCTATTGGAATTGGAGGTGACCTTCCCCCCTTCCCCCCCAGCTGGCTCTGGTAATTGATATACAGTATTTAACTGTTGGTGAGCTCTTAATTTGGTGGCAATCATTTTATCTGGCTTATTACCGTATTTATTACATTTGGCCATACGAGTCCAACAAGTTTTTTTTTTTGTATTATGAGTCAGGAGTGCATCAAGTTGAAACTTCCCTGATACTTTTAGTCAAGTAGCGAGAAGGGTGTTGTTGGTTGCCAATTCAGATTTAAGGAGTTTAAATTTTAGTCCATTCACAATTTAATCTAGTGACCTTTTTAATAATTATGCACCATATATCGGGCTTGTGGACAGCCCAGTTGACAAATGGGTTTGTGTCTGATACTTTGTTATGTTTAAAGAATTCAATAAGCACCTCTGAGATGGACTTTGATGGACTGGGGTCTATAAAGAGGGACTTGCAGATTAAGATCAGTTAGGACATGATCAGATCAGATGCAGAGAACTTGGCAGGCATTGATTAGAAATGAAAGCAGTAATGTGGACAGGAATATCTAGTCTGTCCTAGTGTAATGGTGGTTAGCAGGCGAAAAATAGGTGCAGCCTCTTTTGTTCCCATTAAATTCCCACCAATAATCTGCTATAGCAAGGGATTGGAAAGCACAATGGACCTCGCCTTAGAGGATAGGTTGTCTACTGAGGGGGATGATCGATCTAACATTGCATTAAGGGAAAAATTGAAGTCCCTGCACTAAACCAAATTGGCATAGGTGAACTGCCCCAGAGTGGCACAGAGTTCCTGAAAAAAGGTGATTGGGGAATCATTGGGAGCATATATAGGAGTTAACTAAACAGAGCGATTATTCATAAAGGTGACATAGTATGATCATGTATCGTCCCTGAGGGTCAACTGATATCGAGTCAACGTGTATGGGGCTTGATTTATGGGCAAAACAGCTACTCCTCTACTTTTTGTCTGGTTGGGTGAATGACCGAGAAGAGTATAGCGAGAATGGAAAAACTTAGGAATGGAGATAGCTGTGAAATGTGACTCCTGGATACATATAATGTCTACTTGTAATCTGTCGCACTGTAAGAAAGGCTTTATGCCACTTTTGTGGGGAATTAAAACCCCTCACATTAAGGGAAATGATCTTACACATGAGGGTGATACCACGTACTGTGTTCGGGTTTCCGTTCAGGGAGTCCGCTTGGGGACCCCCTGAATGGAAACCTATACGCATAAAAAAGCGGTTTACCTGGGAAACTCGCGGACCCCATAGACTATAATGGGGTCCGTGTGGTTTCCGCTCGGTTTCCGCACGAAACTTGCGGAGAGGAAACCCTGTTTGGGTTGGCAAATCCATTGCGGCCACTGAGGAAGCGAGGTCTCTATGTCTTCCACTGGAAGTCCTTTTCACCAAAGGATGTTAAGGTCCTCCTTCAAGGAACAGATGAGATAGTCCTTATCATTGAAAGAGCAAGTTATGTGAAATGGAAATCCCCAACGGTATCGGATTTGCGCTTTCTGGAGTGCCATCGTAACCAGGCGCCTAATTCTGCACCTATCCAGTGTAGCTGGCACCAAGTCAGTGAACAGTTTAACGGTGGGAGGCATACCAGGCAGGGGCTGGAGGTTTTGAGCTGCAGACAAGAGTTGATCACGAAGTTCTCGATAATGCAGCTTAAGAATGATGTCTCTAGGTACATTGGGGTTTATAGGGCAGCCAAGGGCCCTATGAATATGGTTCATGCACAGTGAGGCAGCGTCAGTCTGCAGGAGTGTGGTCAGAAATAGTCGAGATACTGTTTCTTTTCTTATGGACTCGGGTCGACCTTCCTGGACCTGTTTTCCAGATCTTCCAATTTAAGTGGTATAGCTTTCAGTTTCTGAGTATAGTTTTATCGTCCTCTAGAGCATTGGTTACCTCATCCATTCACTTCTCCACTTCTGAGACTCTAGAACCCAAGTTGTGAATTTGCTTGGTAAAATCAGGAACAGATTTAGAGATTTTGGTGGAGAAGAGTTGCTTAATTTTCACAAAAAATGCAGCAGGATCCATTATCAGTTAGTCCTGCATCCATCAGCGGGTCTTGTTCTGAGGTTAGTAGGGAGGTCATGCTACAGTGGGGCGAGCCCCCATCCAGCGATTTAAACAGTTCTGTAAGTTTGTGCCAGGATGTGGAATCTTCTATAGGTTTTCGGTTCTTGGGTTTCTGAAAACGGGACGATGTAGTATATTGGAAATGAGTGCACAGATGGTAGGCAAAATCCTCTGTGATAGCTAATACAGGTTAAGGAGCCGTGGAAGAAGGCTAATCAGGGGTGAGTGAAGAAGGTGTAAAATAGCATAGAGCAGATGGGAGTTCAGTCATAGTAGATGATGTAGCTTTAGCAGGAAGTGGAGGAAATATAAAGCAGCTACAGGGGCATCTCAATAAATTAGAATATTTTTGAAATGTTCATTCATTTCAGTAATTCAGTAATTCAATTCATAATCAGCAGTCTTCCATGATTGTGTGTCCTACTGAACCAGACTGAGGGACCATTTAAAGGCTTAGGAAACCTTGGGAGTTGACACTCTTCCTCCTTATTTTCACTCAGACTGTTTCTTTGTGTAAAACCTGTCTATCTCAATTCTCAACTTATTTACAGAAGTCTGTGGAACAGGAAGGATAATGTTAATTGCTATATTGCCTTATTCTGTGCAGTAGTACAATTTTATCTTGGAAGTCAAAAGAGCCCTTCACTTATAGTGAGCATACACTGTAGCTGCAGCATGTGTGCAGTGTCATACTGGGGGTCCTTGGACCCCCCAAATAAAATTATTCTGGGGCCCACCCTTCAATAATTCTAGTAAATTTGAGTGTCTTTTGCTAGACCACTATTGTATTGGAAGCTAGGTCCACTGGAGGATCATCTACACACGTGGACAAAATTGTTGGTACCCCTCGTTTAATGAAAGAAAAACCCACAATGGTTACAGAAATAACTTGAATCTGACAAAAGTAATAATATATAAAAATTCTATGAAAATTAGCAAATGAAAGTCAGACATTGCTTTTCAACCATGCTTCAAAAGAAAACTCATGAAACAGGCCTGGACAGAAATGATGGTACCCTTAACTTGATGTTTTGTTGCACAACCTTTTGAGGCAATCACTGCAATCAAACGATTCCTGTAACTGTCAATGAGACTTCTGCACCTCTCAACAGGTATTTTGGCCCACCCCTCATGAGCAAACTGCTCCAGTTGTCTCGGGTTTGAAGGGTGCCTTTTCCAGACGGCATGTTTCAGCTCCTTCCAAAGATGCTCAATAGGATTTAGGTCAGGGCTCATAGAAGGCCACTTCAGAATAGTCCAATGTTTTCTTCTTAACCATTCTTGGGTGTTGTTAGCTATGTGTTTTGGGTCATTATCCTGTTGCAAGACCATGACCTGCGAATGAGACCAAACTTTCTGACACAGGGCAGCACATTTCTCTCTAGAATCCCTTTATAGTCTTGAGATTTCATTGTACCCTACACAGATTCAAGGCACTCTGTGCCAGATGCAGCAAAGCAACCCCAGAACATAACAGAGGCTCCTCCATGTTTCACGGTAGGGACAGTGTTCTTTTCAAGATATGCTTCATTTTTCCGTCTTTGAACATAGAGCTGATGTGCCTTGCCAAAAATTTTGATTTTTGTCTCATCTGTCCATAGGACATTCTCCCGGAAGCTTTGTGGTTTGTCAACATGTAGTTTGGCAAATTCCAGTCTGGCTTTTTTATGATTTGTTTTCAACAATGGTGTCCTCCTTGGTCGTCTCCCATGAAGTCCACTTTGACTCAAACAGCGACGGATGGTGCAATCTGACACTGATGTTCTTTGAGCTTGAAGTTTACCTTTAATCCCTTTAGAAGTTTTTCTGGGCTCTTTTGTTACCATTCGTATTATCCTTCTCTTTGATTTGTCATCAATTTTCCTCCTGCGGCCACGTTCAGGGAGGTTGGCTACAGTCCCATGGATCCCATTAAATTTCTGAATAATATATCCTCTGTAGTCACTGGAACATCAAGCTGCTTGGAAATGGTCTTATAACCTTTACCTTTAACATGCTTGTCTATAATGTTCTTTCTAAGCTCGTGAGACAACTCTTTCCTTCGCTTCCTCTGGTCCATGGTGAGTGTGGTACTCACCATGTCACCAAACAGCACGGTGAGTATCTGTAGCCCTATATACAGGCCCACTGACTGATTACAAGATTGTAGACACCTGTAATGCTAATTAGTGGACACACCTTGATTTAACATGTCCTTTTGGTCACATTATTTTCAGGGGTACCATCATTTCTGTCCAGGCCTGTTTCATGAGTTTTCTCTTTAAAAAAAATTCTTTTGAAGCATGGTTGAAAAGCAATGTCTGACTTTCATTTGTTCATTTTCATAGAATTTTTAGATATTATTACTTTGTCATGTTCAAGTTATTTCTGTGACCATTGTGGGTTTTTCTTTCATTAAATGAGGGGTACCAACAATTTTGTCCACGTGTGTATATAAAAAGTAATGTAGCCTGATAAGTGGAGAAAGAAACATAATTCTTTAATAATATATATTACAAAGTTTCTTATATTATCCTGTACTATTAACTTATGAAAAGTTGTTTAATAATTGGAGGTACAGATGTAGCCATCTTCAACTTGAATATGATAACCCTCTCCACCATGATGGCTAACAGCAAAGCCATTAAAAGCAATGGAAAACAGTTAAGTTAAAGCTATTTTCAACTGTTTACTTAATGGGTTAAAAGTCATGTTAAACTTGGCTACACCTGTATGCTTTAAGCTCTAAATGCTGTTAAAAGATTAAGAAATATGCATTACAAAAGCCTCAAAGGCACATAGGGCAGATTTACTAATAGTGTCTAAAATCTAAACAGTGCAAACTTAGACTAGACAGTCTTAAACTGCACCAGATTTATCAATGTGTCTGATACTGTTTGATAAATCTGGCATATTCTTAGGGTAGGTTCACATTACCGTTGTTAATGTCCGTTGTCCATTAGTCATTGTACATATAGTATACCTCCAGAGCTTCAGGGAATACATTATTCAGAAGTGCAGTCAGCAAAATGAAAGGATGGCTGTGATGCTTTAAGTATATATAACTCAACATAATATTAAATAATGAAACTTACCCTACAAAAAACAGGCTTTTATATATGTATATAAATAGGAAAAAATGCAATACTGTGGTGCTGTGCTAGTGGTACTGTTGGAACATTGTGAAGCAAAAGTCTTATTGCGGCCCCTTGAGTTAGAACCATATAACAATGCAGCCCCCAGACCACTAAAGTTTGTGCACCCTTTCTCTAAATATTCAATGTGGTCTAAGCCAGAGGCCCACTTTATGTAGTTAGAGTATTTGGCAGAATATATCCTCTTACTGTACTGTAATCATACTCAATCTTGACATATTTTTTCTCATATACTACCTACCTCTTTATATTTCTCACTGATGTTTTCCAGGCTAAGTGAATACACATGATCTCTGCCTCCAACAAACAGCCTTTCTTGATAGTCATCCAAATACATGGTACGTAGGTCAAGAGCTCCAAGCTGACTTTGAAATATTGAGGTTCTGTTTAAATCCCACAGCTCTGGAATACAAATAAAATTGTTAAATCTCAATCTCCATCGGACTGAAAATGAACATATAAGAGATTACAATGTATGAGAATGATTTCTCTGTGAATGAAAGCATATTGTACTTCTAATAATTTTGGTTTAACACATTTTTATAGCTGATTAAACAAAAAAGGATGCAACTATTATAGTAGCTGTAGCCAAGCAACATATAGATTCACATGATTAATTAAAGTAGGTGGCAGTCTTAAACTCCAATCATTATTTTTATTGTTTTATTTTATGCACCAAGCGCTAAACTCCAAGCCTGGCCATTTACTGTAATGACAGGGACTCACAAGAGCCCTATCTTTTACTTGAATCTGACAACTTGCTGCACTGTGATAGCTAACAACAAAAGCCATAGAAAGCAATAAAAAAAAAGAGAGAAAAAAGTTAAGTCAAAGCAATTGCCAACTGTTTACTTAACTCGTTAAAAGTCATGTTATACTTGGCTACAACTGTGTATGGTACAATAGTCAGATGTGAACCGGGCCTTACAGAGTGACAAATCATTGCTCACAACAATATTTCTTTCACTCTCCCTCATTCCAAGGTACATTTCATAAGACATATTTGGCTTCAGTTCTCTTACTTTCTGAATCCTATGGTATTTCTAATGTTTTAAAGGTAAGTGATATCAATGATAATATGCAGATAGAGACAAATCATAATAATTTCATTACTACTCTTATTTGTAAAGAGAATTAATTTAATAGTGATTATATCATATTTATGCAATTCTAATACTTTCAGTATTTTTTGTTGCATCTTTGTGCAGTATTTTACAGCATATTATGTGATACTTTAATTCAGATCCTGATCGCTAATGCTTCTAAATTTTCTTACTGTAGACTTTAAGTAGTAATATGCTTGTGGATTGCTGAATAACATAAAAAACACAAAAAATTGGTTGCATCAGAATTTTAACCCATGGCTCCGTGCTATATATACATGTTTTCTATTCTATGTCTCTTTTGTTTAAGTTTCTTTTGCAGCACCAGAATGACAGTGAGCTTAACCTCTCTTGTGAACTTGCCCTTCAACTACATTGAGTGTCATGTCCCTTTGTAAGGAATGTCTAGGAATTCCACACTCTCCTGGGAACATAAGAGATGCCCAGTCAATAGAGTCCAGAGACAGTAGACAGTGAGTATTTGAACAGGGCGGAACAAAACCAAACATAATCACACTCATAGACTCATAATGCAAAGGCATAATAAAGGCCGATCCCAGGGACGGTGCAGGTGGCAGCAATCAGTATTGACATAGCAGGTCAAGGTCACTAAAAACAGCAATGAAATCTTTGGCGCTCATTAGTGAGATTATAATTAGTCCCTTATGATAAAACCTGATGATTTTTAATCAGAAGACTGACTGTTTGGAAATATGATGTCACACTTATATCAGACTCTATATCATGCCAATGATGCTGCTTCAGCCTTTAAATTATACCTTAAACGTTGGACAAATCATAGCAACATGTCAGAAGATTTTAGTGGTGGTGGTCCAGGTGTTGAGACCTCCATTGATCACTGAAATAAAGGAGCATGGAACATAGCCCCTTTGTTTCTCTTTGGCTCAGGAGAGGAAAGCAGTGCCACACAATAATGAAGGAGGCCCATGTTCAGTTTAGCACTTTTGCTCTCAGCACCCTGATCCCTGTCCGTTAAGACTTCTACTATGTCTGTAAGACATGTCAGACGTTTGTTAAGGTGATTAAAGTGCTCTTTTGGCCAATTATGTTATAGATACACTAAACTGTTTCAGGTATGGTACAGTACTTAAAGGGGTATTCCCACTAACATAACCATTTTTAAATTTGTAGATAACTGAAAGTTAAACATTTTTGCAAATATAAGTAATTAAACATTTTGCAGAGTTTTAAAGATTTTCTTTAAATATCTTGTGGTCACACGTTGTCTTGATCGGTTGCCAATGGATACGACCATGAATGCAGGATCTCTCTAAGCTCAGAAAATCAGCCATGACTTCCTTATTGTGGCCGGGATATCTTCTGATACATGTAGTGTCCCTGCCTGATAACCCAGCTACAATAAGAAAATCATAGCCGGATTCCTGTCAAGTCCCAGACCATAGAAAGTTTCTGCATTTGTGGTCATATCCATTGGCAACCGATCAGGAAAACAGACTGTCACCACTAAGAAAGTTAGAGAAAATCTTTAAAACTCTGCAGAATTTTTAACTACTTATATTTGAAAAAATGTTTACCTTTTACTTATCTAAAAATATAGATATGATTATGTTCATGGGAATACCCCTTTAAACTCTATGTTGTGTTATCATCCTGACATGTGGAAATTTAATTTTCTGCTGAAGTACACAAGTCTCCCAAAAATTTATATTCATTTTTGTGGTGTAGATAACATATGTACACTAAATGATATTTTCCTATTTGTAGGAAAGTAGGTATTTAATTTGATATCTTGCTTATTAATGTTCTGTTTGAGGCTAAGGCCCCACAGTAGCGGAAACACATCACAGTTTTTTCCTCAGCGTTTTTCATTGCGATTTTGCAGAGTTTTCCTCTGCGGACTTTCTACCCCTATTGTGTCTATACTGAAAACGCCAGCATTTCCGCAAGCGTTTTTGAAAACACAGCTTTTCTGCTGCAGATTTTTTTCTGCAATGTGTAGATGGGATTAGCCAGAATCCCATTCATTTTGCAGGTAAAAGCTGCATTTTTGCAACGTGGGGCTTCAGCCTTCAAGTTTCCAAAAATTATTGTAACCCTAAAATAGTGGTGTGGTCACCCTAGAAAAAGTACAGAATATGCATATATTGAATGATGTTAGATATGTGATCAGTACTGGATTAAGATTTTAAGAAGCCACTAGGTAGAGAATATCTGGGGCCTAAGGGGCCTTTTACAAAGACTGGTAAATTGTAATAAATGTTTGCAAAAATGTTCTTTCAGGTAATTATTGGCTGTCCAAACAAGGCATTCATAAGCAAATGCTTATTTGCTGGCTGATCAAGTTTTATGTCACATAAAAAGATGCATGATGTTCAGCAGTACATCTCTCTGTTTAAACAGGATTGTGATGTCTACATAACGTAAACTGATAGAAGACTTTCATTCAAGTCATCCCCTATACAGTTTTCTTTGGATCATGTGACTGCCCAAAAAATGTAATGTTGAAATATTATAATATCGTCAACCAGTACTTGTTCTGGGCATGACATCGGTCCATGTTAAGGGACACTTAGTGTTGGGATAAGGCCCCACTTTGAGGAAGTTCAGCGTTTTTGGCTACTGAGGAAACACATCAGAAAAAAATGCTGCATTTTACAGTACCAGCATAGTGAATGAGATTCTGCCTAACTCTATCCACACATTGTGGAAACAAATTGCTGCGGAAAAGCTGCTTTTTCAAAAACGCATGCATGTCAATTTTAGCTTCCCTATAGATTTAATAACAGAAGAAAGACCACGATGAAAAATGCTGCCAAAAAAAGCAATGTGTTTTCACTGTGTTTTTTTCCACTGGATATTTTAGCTGCAGTTTGCTACATGGGGCCTAAGCCTTAAAACATATTTATTAATCCAATTTTAGGCCGGGCACCTACGTTGCAAATATGCAGCATTTTGGCCATGGCAGAAATGCCGCAGCAGAAAACGCTGCATATTACACAACCTCCAAAGTGGATGGGATTCTGGCTAATCCCATCCACACATTGCAGAAAAAAAAATCCGTAGCGGAAATGCTGCAATTTCAAAAGCACTTGCACGTCCATTATAACTATCGAAATGCTGGCATTTTCCGTATACAGTAGGGAAAAAAAGCATTTAGTCAGCCACCAATTGTGCAAGTTCTCCCACTTAAAAAGATGAGAGAGGCCTGTAATTGTCATCATAGGTAGACCTCAACTATGAGAGACAAAATGAGAAAACAAATCCAGAAAATCACATTGTCTGATTTTTTTATGAATTTATTTTCAAATTATGGTGGAATATTTGTATTTGGTCACCTACAAAGAAGCAAGATTTCTGGCTCTCACAGACCTGTAACTTCTTCTTTAAGAGGCTCCTCTGTCCTCCACTCATTACCTGTAGTAATGGCACCTGTTTGACATTGTTATCAGTATAAAAGACACTTGTCCACAACCTCAGTCACACTCCAAACTCCAGTATGGTGAAGACCAAAGAGCTGTGGAAGGACACCAGAAACAAAATTGTAGACCTGCACCAGGCTGGGAAGACTGAATCTGCAATAGGCAAGCAGCTTGGTGTGAAGAAATCAACTGTGGGAGCAATAATTAGAAAATGGAAGACATACAAGACCACTGATAATCTCCCTCGATCAGGGGTTCCACACAAGATCTCAAGCTGGGACTAACATAACAAAGGCTGCCGTCAGTAACACACTACGCTGCCAGGGACTCAGATCCTGCAGTACCAGATGTGTCCCCCTGCTTAAGCCAGTACATATCCGGGCCCATCTGAAGTTTGCTAGAGAGTATTTGGAGGTTCCAGAAGAGTATTGGGAGAATGTCATATGGTCAGATGAAACCAAAGTAGAACTGTTTGGTAGAAACACAACTCGTCATGTTTGGAGGAGAGTGAATGCTGAGTTGCATCCAAAGAACACCATACCTACTGTGAAGCATGGGGGTGGCAATATTGTGCTTTGGAGCTGTTTCTCTGCAAAGAGATCAGGACGACTGATCCATGTACATGAAAGAATGAATGGGGCAATGTATCGTGAGATTTTGAGTGCAAACCTCCTTCCATCAGCAAGGGCATTGAAGGTGAAACGTGGCTGGGTCTTTCAGCGTGACAATGATCCCAAACACACCGCCAGGGCAACGAAGGAGTGGCTTCGTAAGAAGCATTTCAAGGTCCTGGAGAGGCCTAGCCAGTCTCCAGATCTCAACGCCATAGAAAACCTTTGGAGGGAGTTGAAAGTCCATGTTGCCCAGCGACAGCCCCAAAACATCACTGCTCTAGAGGAGATCTGCCTGGAGGAATGGGCCAACATACCAGCAACAGTGTGTGCCAACCTTGTGAAGACTTACACAAAACGTTTGACCTCTGTCATTACCAACAAAGGATATATAACAAAGTATTGACATGAACTTTTGCTATTGACCAAATACTTATTTTCCACCATAATTTGCAAATAAATTCTTTAAAAATCAGACAATGTGATTTTCTGGATTTGTTTTCTCATTTTGCCTCTCATAGTTGAGGTCTACCTATGATGTCAATTACAGGCCTCTCTCATCTTTTTTTCCCCACTGTAGATATACTTGAAGTAGAAAGTGTGCAGAAGAAAACTCAGAGAACTCAGAGTAGGGCGCTACGGGAAAAACTGCAATGCGTTTATGTCGCGGTTCTTCCCGCAGTGCTTTTTGCCTGCGGCCCGCTATGTGGGGCCTTAGCCACAATCTGCAATAAAAAAAGCAGCTTTTCCTGCTACATTGGGCTTCAGCCATTATTTTTTTCTTTACTGTCCTTTTTAGGGTAAAAATTAAAGTAGTAGCATTTTAAACATTACTCTAAACACTTATTGAACTATGGTTCTGCTTTTTTCTTTCCCTATTTTATGCAGCATTTTAAGAACGAGCAGTTCATAAAAACAATATTACATAATGGTTGAAATTACTAAGCAAGTTAATGAGGAGCAGTGTCCAAACAAAGCAAGCTGTATTGGCAGTTCTGCTCAACTAAATGTCTCATTCACTGGTAATGTTTTTGTAAAGCTATACTGTGCAATACTTGAGTAACTGGTCAGTGACATATTACGTTTATTTCAATTCTTTCCACATGTCATTGTAAAGGAAGCTTTAATCACTTTAATCACATGCCTATTAAATAGATTGGCAGGGTTAATACCTTGAACTACAAATTCCACATGCATTTTAGGTCAAGAGTTGGATCCATTTTCTCTTTGAAATTGGACAAAAATGTATTCTAGAGAGCATTAGATACTATAATGTGATTTTCATTTAACTAAATTACCCTCTTTCAGTAGAGCTGCTTGATATAGTTTTAACGTAAAGCATAAATACTGTATTGAAGGGCTATCTTAGTTAAATGATCAATTTGCTTATATATCATAGAATGATGAGTACTTTATTTGCAGTCAGCTATTTCATGTATTTAGTAGATAGATTACTACTACTTAGCCTAAAAATTGACCAAAAAGGAACATGTTTTTCAGTAATTTCAGAATAGAGTTTCTTCTTCACTATACTGCAACAAACTTGCTTAACTACATGTATCAATTATAATATATGCTTGTTCTCATACATAGAGACAATAGTGATAACAGTAAAATGTAATAACACGAAGGCTACATTGTTCTGGGGACCCACCCAACACCTTCCTGCATTAGTCTATACCACAGCTCCTTCACTGAAACCTTACATATGTGCAGACTATCCGGCGTTACTAAGTATGTTCCCAGTATGGTCATCCCCTCTAGCACTGTGCAGACACCAATAGCTCCATGGCCGGTTCATGCACAGCACTACAAGTATGTTATTATTATTATTATTGTTTATTTATATAGCACCATTAATTCCATGGTGCTTTACATTTGCGGACTTACATGCAGTACACAAGATATACAAAACAGATAATACTAACTGTGATCACTGGCACAGTGGGATAGAGGGCCCTGCCCGCAAGGGCTTACAATCTATGAGCGAAGAGGGATAGAGACAGAAGGTGGGGGTAGAGGCAGTTCAGGTGGTGGTGTGGTGACAGTAGCGTTATTGGAGGTTGTAGGCCTTCCTGAATAGGTGAGTCTTCAGGGCCTTCTTGAAGCTTGTGATTGTGGGGGTCAGTCTTATGTGTCTTGGTAATGAGTTCCAGAGCATGGGGGATGCACGGGAGAAGTCTTGGAGACGATTGTGTGAAGAGCGGATGAGAGCAGAGCGGAGTAGGAGGTCTTTGGAGGATCGGAGGTTACATGCGGGCAGGTAGTGGGAGACTAGGTCGGAGATATATGGAGGGGACAGGTAGTGGATGGCTTTGTATGTCAGCGTTAGTAGTTTGAACTCTATTCACTGGGCAATGGGTAGCCAGTGAAGGGATTGGCAGAGGGGAGTGGCCGATAAAGAACGAGGGTGTATTAAGCGAGCAGACCAGTTTAAGGTGAACTGGAGGGGGGCGAGAGTGTTTGCTGGGAGACCATGGAGAAGGGTGTTACAGTAGTCTAAGCAGGAGATTATGTATCTGCAAGATTATAGTGAGGGTGCTGTGATGCAGACACAGCACACAGGAATGCCAGTAGGTATATAATGCTCCACAGTGCCCTCCACAGTATAAAATGCTCCCCTGAGCCTCGCCACAGTGGCCCCACATGGTATATAACGTTCCACACAGTGCCCCCAGTATAATGCTCCACAGTAGCCCCCCACAGTATAATATGCTCCCCATAGTAGTTTCACATAGGATAATGCTCCACAGTGGCCCCCACATAATATAATATGCTCCTCACATTCCCCCCGTATAATGCTCCACAGTGGCTCCACACAATATAATATGCTGCCCAGAGGCCCCCCTAGTATAATATGCTCAACAGAGGGTGCCCCTAGTATAATGGTCCACAGTGCCCCTCCTAGTACAATGCTCCACACTGGACGCACACAATATAATATGTTCACCAGAGGGCCCCCTTAGTATAATGCTCCACAGTGGCCATACACAATATAATCTGCTCTCCAGAAGGCCCCCCCAGTATAATGCTCCACAATGGTCCTGCACATTATACTATACTCCTCAGAACCACTTCAGATGAACCCCCTCGGGGTCAATTGCTCACTCTGCCCCTTCACCCTGCCCACCCCCAACACCAGCCCTGCCTAAAGGTACGGTGCCCACCGGGCTGAAAAGCAGCTCAACGTTTTTTTTTTTCTTTAATTTTCTACACTTTTTGTCTCTCGGTCCATGTGGATGCCATTGTCTTTTTTTTTCACGGACCCATACATTTTTATCGATGTGATGCATAAAATGCCCTGGAAGTCTCCTGAATATGCTCAGATATGAACAGTACTGATATTTGCGTATTATTAGTCTAGGTAGATGGTGTTTGTCTATAATTGTAATCTAGATGACCACATGCAGAAATCTACATCTAGTTAATTCCAAAACATTCACTTTTTCTTGCAACAGTATATATGTACATATATATATATATATATAGAGAGAGAGAGAGAGAGAGAGAGAGAGAGAGAGAGAGAGAGTACAGTACTGTGCTAAAATTTTAGGAAAGTATGGAAAAAGCAGCAAGATAAGAATGCTTCCAAAAATAGAAGTTTTAAATTGTTTGTTAATAGTTTATTTATGTCAAATCACAGAATGCTAAGTAAATGTACCACACAGAAATCTAAATCAAATCGATATTTGGTGTGACCACAGTTTGGAGGAGGAGTCCTGTTAGTAATGATATGGCCCCCACAGGGTCCTGATCTCAACATCATTGAGTCAGTGTGGGATTACATGAAAGGACAGAAAGATTTGAGCAAGCCTACATCCACAGAAGATCCAAGATGTTTGAAACAACCTCCCTACTGAGTTCCTTCAAAAATTGTTTACAAGTATACCTAGAAGAATTGACGTTTTTATGTAGATTTGATTTAGATTCTTTTGCTCCTTCATTTAATTTGTTGGCTACTGGGTCACTCTGGGCTCTGTGCTGTGCTGATAGTGTGTATAGTGTACATATTACAATTTATAACTTAAAGATAAGTGTTATAGGTAAAGGGGAGGGTCAAATTTGTTCACTCAAAATTCCTTGCATATTATGTGCAAGGTAAGATCATTATTCTTTTCATTATTCTGACTACTGAACTACATAAATGCTTGGTTACGTGTAACCATAATTGTACATTCCAAACATCTTTTATACAGTACTTTGCCAAGGAGTATTACAGAAAACCAAAAGTTTACTTATCATTTTTCTGTTTGCTGACATATGCAAATATTATAGAAACATTGTTCTTCTGGCATACCAACTAACTATGGGTTATCTAAGGTGAAGCGTTTAGCAGAATACCCTATGGGTTTGAGTTAGACAAGTAACCAATATTTTCACAAACACATTTTGACTTTTGACTTAATATTCGAACATTTTTAGTGTTACTGTGTTTCTCCAAAAATAAGACCTACCCCGAAAATAAGCCCTAGCTACATTTTCCAGGTTTTTTGGAGTAGGCTTGAAATATAAGCCCTACTCCAAAAATAAGCCCTAGCTAATTTAACCCCTTCCCGACATCTGTCGTGCGATTACAGCGGATGCCGGGTCTTAAAGATGGCGGCCGCTCTGCTGCAGAGCAGCTACCATAGCTGCCGTACCGGGTCTCCACGGAGACCTGGAGTTAATGCCCACGATCACTGTCTACCCTGATCGCGGGCATTGTTGAGTGTGATCCCCCCTCCTTCCCACCAAAGTAGCACAACCGCCAGAGTTAATGCCCACGATCAGAATGGACACTGACCGCTGGCATTGCTAAGTGTGACCTCCGCGCTTCCCCCCCCCACCCGCAGTCCCTAGGGCCGGTCCCCACCCCCTATAGCTACTATACTGGGTCTCCTTGTACAGCAGAGACCCGCAGTTAATGCCCACGATCAGAGTCCACTCTGATCCCGGGCATTGTTGAGTGTGCCAGTCCGTGACCCCCCCCCTCCAAATCGACCCCCAAAGCAGAGAAACTATCCCTGAGGCTGGTCCCCACCAGCCCTGTACCTTTCACGTTGCAGGTCAGCTCCCGCGATCTCGCTGGAGCCGACCTGTTCCTTTGACAGCCGGGAGCGTTATGAAGGCTCCAAGGCCTGTCATAGGAATATTACTATTGAAGCTATGACCAGCCTCATTAGTAATATAGATAATCTCCCATAAACTGCAATTTGTTGTATTGCAGTCTATGGGATGATTGCAGGTTCAAGCCCCCTAGGAGGGGTTAATAGTAAAAAAAAAAAAAAAAAAAAAAAAAGTTAAAAAATATAAAAAAACTAAATAAAAGTTTAAGCCCCCTCCCACTTTCACTAGAATACATATAAAAATAAAGTATTACTGTGAAACACATACACATTAGGTATCCCTGTGTCCAAAAAATGCCCACTCTACAAACTTATAAATATTTTACATCTATAGTGAATGCCATAGTGAAAAAAAAAAAATCAAAAGTGCCGAACTGCTGTTTTTTTGCTGTTTCACCTCTGATAAAAGTTGAAATAAAAAGTGATCAAATGTGTGATTAATGTTCATGGAAAAAATTAAGACCTACCCCGAAAATAAGCCCTAGCCCTTTTTTCGGAGAAAAAAATAATATAAAACCCTGTCTTATTTTCGGAGAAAAATGGTACTTTAACTGAATTTACTGTACTTCTGTATTCCAGGGCTCCCCCACTCACACTGTTCACTACCTGGCACATGCACAGACCTAGTAGCAGGTAGCAAGAGGAGATAGAGAAAAGATTGGCACCATTAACCTTTTAGATGCCATGATCTATAGCAACCACAGAAACTGAGAGGTTTGTACAGTTGTACAAATGCGGGTTGCCAATGGGATCTGATGGTACCTAGGTGCCTAACAATGGCAGGGTTTAATTTGCTCTCTGTCAGCATAAAACACCCAGGTGGCCCCTCAAACATTATATAATAATGTCCCCCTCCACTTTGCCCCCACAGTATACTGTCACTTTTCCACTTTGCCCCCACAGTATAATGTCCTCTTTTCAGGTTGCTCCCCCTCCCCCAGTATCATGCCCCCTTTCCAAGCTACCCCCTTTCCAGGTTTTCCCAACAATATAATGTCCCCTTCCAGGATATCCCAACAGTATAATGTCCCCTTTCCAGGTTGCCCACCCCAGTATAATGTCCCCTTTCTGGGTTATCCCAACAGTATAATGTCCAGGTTGCCCCACTCCAGTATCAATCAAATCAATCAATAAAAAAAAAAAAAAAACACCTAATACTCACATTTCCTCATTCCCCTGTTGTCTTCTATCGGCAGCTTCTCGCTGTCCCAACGGGGTCCCTGCTTCTATAGGGCCCAGTGCAAGTGCACCATTGGCCCTATGATTAAAGAGGCCCTGCCTATATTGAACTAAACTTAAAAAGTTTCACGTTTTAAAATGTTTTAAACTATTTAAAGAAAAAATGTAATTAAAAAAAAGCACACATAATTGGCATTGCAGCAGCTGCAACAACTTGAACTTTAAAATGATCACAGTACTGAACCTGAATGATGATCACTGCAAAAAAATAAAATAACTAAAAATAAATAAAAATAAACAATAAATTTGACAGAATTGCTTTTATGTGATTGTGACATAACTTAATGCCAGTTTTACGCAAATTACTATACATTATACTGCAATAAATCCATCTGGCTGCGGGAGTCCACAATTTCCCACAAAGACCTGCCCAAGGCTCACAAACTTATCAGAAAAGTACTATATAGTTGTTAAAAAGTCACACATTTTAGCACAAAAACAGACCTGCATAAAAAATTGCAGTTTTACAGTTCCAATATTTTTCACTCTCTGATTTTAATTATTAAACAAAATATAGGCGATGTATTACCTTTACTCCAGGGCCCCACATGGCATAAACTCCACGGTTTGTCCGCAGTGAAAACGCTGCGGCAAAAACTGCGGCGTTTTAAAGTCATCGCAAAGTGGATGGGATTCTAGCAAATCCCATCCACACATTGCAGAAAAATACGAGCAACAGAAACTCTGCGGTTTTGGAAATCACAGCATGTCAATTATATCTATGGAAACGCTGGCGATTTCCCTATACGTATAATGGAAGCAGAAAGTCCGCAGAGGAAACCTCTGTGGACTTTCTGTAAAAAGCGCTGCGGGTAAAACCATGATGTGTTGCCGTCGCAGTTTTTCCCGCAGTGCTTACTTGCTGCGGCCCACTACATGGGGCCTTAGCCTTAAGATGGTGAAAATGGTTTCAGTTCCTGTGCCTACAGTTGGATATGACAGCCTATTACAATCTCACAGGTCACGATGAATGTTATACCTGCAGTAAACAGGATCCTTAGCTTTCATCTCTCTCTAGATTTGGGAGTAATGAACAAGGGTATCCATTTTCTTCCAGTTTCTTAAGTCTCTCATCATGATCATTCAAGTAAATAAAGTAATAGTTAAATAGCATGTGAAAGTGTCTGCTTCTTACGTACTAAGCAACTTCTATCATTTTTCATACTGACTCAGCCAACCCTAAGGAAAAGTAGAATCAATTAAGAGTATGGAATAATCAGCAGCAATACAGTATGTGCTAGCAAAAATCTCTCAGGAATTCCGAGCATGGATGTGGTTGAAGTAAAGTAAAGCACAGCACATGTTGTGCATGGATAAGGAGATTACATTTATGTAAAATAAATATTCACAGTCCAAGTAAATCTTCATTGGGGATTATACTGTATGCTTAGCATAGTAAATATTCAACAGCTATGTAATGGCCACAGAATTGTGTATTCTGTACACAATTACATTGCATACGCATTCTTTATACAGTATTTATTGGTTAGCATACAGATGTAAGAAAGTTTAACTTCACACATAATGTGTTATCTACCCTGTGGCACAGAACTTTACCTTGACCTTTTCAATAATTTCTGTTGTGTTCCATGATAACAGTGTCTAGTTAACATTGCTACATCTGTAACACTGTAGAGTAAAGGAAAGTATATTCAGGAAGTTTTAAAAAGATCGGTACCAGTCATTATGTAACCTAGGTCTTTCTAACTTTTAGGCTAGGGCCCCATGTAGCAAGTCGCTGCGGAAAGGAACACAGCGGAAATACATTGCGTTTTTTTCCACAGCACTTTTCCTCTGCAGATTTTCTGTCCCTATTATACCTATACGGAAAACACCAGTGTTTCTGTAGGTATAATTGACATGCTGCTATTTACAAAAACGCTATGGCTTTTGAAATCGCAGATATTTTTCAGCAATGTGAAGATTGGATTAGCCAGAATCCCATTCTCTTTGCAGGTACTGAAAAACACCATTTATGCTACACGGGCCTCCGCCTTAGCACTAGAAGTCCCAGAAATTTCGAGCTCCCCCTTCAAGTCCTGAAAGAGGGTCAAATGATCCTTAGTCCAAACTGACAACTCTGATGGCTCCAATTAGCATTTCCTTTCATTTGTAAATGTGGCCATTGTCTGAGGAATCTGCAGGGGGGAATTGTGTTGATCCACCTCAGGTCTTGTAAGAGAGTGTAAAGAAAAGAATGTAAGCTGCTCCTGAGTGTCTGCCCACCCCCCAGCTGCATTGTTGTGCTGGGAATATTTGCTAACACCTTAGCAAATTTGCATGCAGCCTTTTGTGCTGTGGGGGATGTGACTGCTTCTCAAAGTAGTCTGCGACTTGAAATCAAAGTACATCTGTAATGTCCTCCCATATCTTGGCAAGGACCCCAGTCGTCCCAGCGGGGAGAGACTGTCCGAAACTGTAGTGATGAGGCTGATGGAATCATTCATGGACAAGGGCAGAACTGTAACCACGAACAATTTCTTTACATCATTGTCACTTGCACAATGACTGCTTAGCCGGAAAACCACTATCCTCGGCACAGTCAACAAGAGTCGCCGGGAAATTCCTCAATCCGCTAGACAGATGGACCACACTGAATTCACCACTCAGGTGTTTTCAACCACTGATGCCACACTGACAGTGTATGCACCCAAATGAAAGAAGGCCGTCTACATTCTCAGCAGCATGCACAGCGTGGTTGAGACTAAGGATACCAACAAAAGGAAGCCAAACACGGTCACACAATACAACCACACAAAGTGCGGTGTGGATGTAATGGACCAAATGGTGCGGGAGTACAGCCTGCATGCAGGAACACGGAGATGGCCATTCGCCGTGTTCTACAACATGATTGACATGGCAGCACTGAATGCTCATGTTCTTTATCAGGCATGCACTGGGGTGCAGGAGAGACGGGTGGACTTCCTGGTTGAGCTTGCAAAAGAGTTAGGTGGCTCTCATGTGACTGAAAAGAAGGCACGCAAGGAGAAACTCCTTCGGCAACAACCTTCCACACCCAGCCCTGCCAAAAGGGCGAAGTGTCAGGTCAACCATCGATGCACGAACAATTGTGCAACTGAGAGATGTGTTTACTGCTACAAATACACGTGTGGCAAATGTACCAGGGACATACCCAGGCAGTGCCAGGTATGTTCCGACAGTGCAGACAGACTGCTGAGTGAGTGCTGAAATGCTAGTCACACAAGAAGGACATGCCACTCACACACACACACGCAGCCCCCCACAGCAGCCTATTGTAAATATGTGTGGAATTGTTTTATTCCTTGTATTTTTTTTTATTATTTTCATAACAAAAATAAAAAGCATAGAAACAAATAACAGTTGTTCTTTTGTATATTTACATTTTTGTATATTTAGATTCAAATCAATGGGTGCAGAAAAAAAAAAAAAAAAAAAAAAATCGCAAAAAAAATCACAGCTACTTGCGATATTTTTGTGATCTGTCCCATTGGTCATATAGATCACTCCTCTGGGATTTTTTCGCACGAAAAAAAATCGCACAAAAAAAAAAAAAAAAAATCGCAGGAAAATCGCACCTATGAAAAAAATCGCACGAAAAAAAATCGCAGGTGTGCTTGGTGCCATTGAAATACATTGGCAAATCGCAGAAAAAAATTGCATCGCATTGCGATGCGATTTTCGCGCAATTTTTTTTTCGCTAGTGTGCTTGAGGCCTTAGACCAGGGGTCGGCAACCTATGGCACGCGTGCCACTCTTGGCACGCGAGGCTTATTCCCCTGGCACGGCAGCGGACTCCTCACCCAGCAGTTTCGATCGGACCAAACACGGCCGAAACGAAACTGCTATTATTATACTGTGGGGTCTCTTCAGACCCCCGAGTATAATAAGCGGAGCCCCCGGGGAGATGATCAAACATAAAAAACAATGTACTCACTATTCCACGCTCCGCAGCCGCTCTGTACTCTTCGGGCGCTTCTGCCTGCAGGGGCCACTATAGAGCATAATACCGTGTGCAGGGACCACTATGGGACATATACCGTGTGCAGGGGCCACTATGGGACATATACCGTGTGCAGGGGCCACTATGGGACATATACCATGTGCAGGGGCCACTATGGGACATATACCGTGTGCAGGGGCCACTATGGGACATATACCATGTGCAGGGGCCACTATGGGACATATACCGTGTGCAGGGGCCACTATGGAGCATAATACCGTGTGCAGGGGCCACTATAGAGCATAATACCGTGTGCAGGGACCACTATGGGACATATACCGTGTGCAGGGGCCACTATGGAGCATAATACCGTGTGCAGGGGCCACTATGGGACATAATACCGTGTGCAGGGACCGCTATGGGACATATACCGTGTGCAGGGGCCACTATGGGACATATACCGTGTGCAGGGGCCACTATGGGACATATACCGTGTGCAGGGGCCACTATGGAGCATAATATCGTGTGCAGGGGCCACTATAGAGCATAATACCGTGTGCAGGGACCACTATGGGACATATACCGTGTGCAGGGGCCACTATGAAGCATAATACCGTGTGCAGGGGCCACTATAGAGCATAATACCATGTGCAGGGACCACTATGGGACATATACCGTGTGCAGGGGCCACTATGGAGCATAATACCGTGTGCAGGGGCCACTATGGAGCATAATACCGTGTGCAGGGGCCACTATGGAGCATAATACCGTGTGCAGGGACCGCTATGGGACATATACCGTGTGCAGGGGCCACTATGGAGCATAATACCATGTGCAGGGGCCACTATGGAGCATAATACCATGTGCAGGGGCCGCTATGGGACATATACCGTGTGCAGGGGCCGCTATGGGACAAATACTGTGTGCAGGGGCAGCTATGGGACAAATACCGTGTGTAGGGGCCGCTATGGGACATAATACCGTGTGCAGGGGCCGCTATGGGACAAATACCGTGTGCAGAGGACGCTATGGGACATAATACCGTGTGCAGGGGCCACTATGGAGCATAATACCGTGTGCAGGGGCCGCTATGGGACAAATACTGTGTGCAGGGGCAGCTATGGGACAAATACTGTGTGTAGGGGCCGCTATGGGACATAATACCGTGTGCAGGGGCCGCTATGGGACAAATACCGTGTGCAGAGGCTGCTATGGGACATAATACCGTGTGCAGGGGCCACTATAGAGCATAATACTGTGTGCAGGGGCCGCTATGGGACATATATACCGTGTGCAGGGTCTGCTATGGGACATATACGGTGTGTAGGGGCCGTTATGGGACATATTGCTGTGTGCAGGGGCCGCTATGGGACAAATACTGTGTGCAGGGACTGCTATGGGACAAATACTGTGTGCAGAGGCAGCTATGGGACAAATGCCGTGTGCAGAGGCAGCTATGGGACATATACCATGTTGAAGGGGCCGCTATGGGACATAATACCGTGTGCAGGGACCACTATGGGACATTATTCTGTATAACGGTGTGTTTTCTATATTAAGGATGTGTTTTTGCACAGAAAACTCCAGCTTTGTTTTTTTTTGTGCAAAAATGCACCAGTTTTACATTGAATGAAAAAGTTCCAAATATAGCTGCATCCAGATACATAGTGTGTATTCACCATAAGGATGCCGCCATACGGGGCTCCTGGACACAATAAATTTACCACTAATTGGGGGCTGCACATGGACTTTCATTGCTTCTAATCAGAAAGTACAGGAGTGTCCCAGGAAATAGCAGTAAACGCATGTGTCCTAAAGCATCTGGTGGCAGTACTTCTGTGTTATGGTTTGTGGTATATGACTTTAGTTTAGGGGTCGTCAGACTTACAATTATTGACCGGCACTCCGAGTACCTCATCTTTGATTTTTTTATTAAAATCGGCACGCCGAACAAAAAAGGTTGCCTACCCCTGCCTTAGACAAATGCTTCTGGTCATTACTCACAGCTGTACCTTGCTCTAAAATTTCTAATTCTATTTAAAATATATAAAAAATGATTAATTGTTTCAGTGCTTTTTTGCTCAAATAAAACTAAACTTAATACAATATGTATAGTCTTTATATTATCAAATACAATAAACTGAATAGAACTAACTAGACACTAAATGGCTAAACTCAATGGAAAACAACAACCTCCTGTGGTGTGACAGTAATGGCCTTAATTACAGAACAAAAGACGGTGATTATAGGATGTTAGATAAAATCCTTCAGGTCATTCGACCCATCTCTGGGTTCCAAAGGTAGAAATGTTAAATGACCCCTCTCTGGGACTTCTAGTGTTAGATGGCTTTACTGGGGCCTTTCTGTAAGGCAATTCATACATTTTGAGCAAAGCATGTCAGGGGTTAATCCTACTGGAATCTGTCCACCCTTGGGATTGTCTATACATTTTCTTATTTAAACCAAAGGTTAAAAGGTTATTACATTTTCAAAAAGTAAAGATTATTATTTTCATTATGAAAAGTTAAGCAATTTTACAATAACCATTCTTTATAAATTTTTTTACGATTCTGTTTGTTATCATTTAATACAAACCTTCATTGTTTATGTCCAGATGATCTGTATTGGTCATATAGGCGTAGGATGGTTACAAGATAGCACTGATAAATAAATTGTAAGGCTGTTTTAGGCTAAGCCCTATGTAGTTGGCCGCAGCGAAAAACCACTGCGGTAAAAATTGCAGTGGAAACACATTGCAGTTTTTCCAGCAGCGCTTTTCACAGAAAGTCACAGAAATTTTCATCTGTGGACTTTCTGCTTCAGTTATACATATAGGCAAACCACCAGCGTTTCCGTAGGTATAATTGACATGCAGTGATTTTCAAAAACGAGGCTGTTTTGGAAATCGTAGCATTTCCACTGTGGGTGTTTTTCTGCAATGTGTGAATGGGATTTGCTAGAATCCCATCCTCTTTTCAGGAACTGTAAAATGCCACGCCACGCAATGTGCAAAGTGGATGGGATTCTAGCAAATTCCTTCCACAAACTGCAGAAAAATACCCGCAGTGAGAATGCTGTGATTTCCAAAACAGTCACGTTTTTAGAAAATGTAGCATGTCAAATTATACCGTATGGAAACACTACGCGGTTTCCCAATAGGTATAATGGAAGCAGAAAGTCTGCAGAGGAAAACTCTGCAAACTTTCTGTCAAAAGCGCTGCAAGAAAAACCGCGCTGCATTTCCACTGCGGTTTTTCACACAATGCATTTTCGCTGCAGCCTGTTCTCACAGAAGAGTTAGCGTTATTTCCAGAATATTGTGTTTATGGTCCATGAGGCTACTTTGAAGCGTATATAAGCATATATATGCATAAGCATATATTCTGCAATCAGAAAATAAAAACATGCTCAAAAATATTAATTAGTAATATTTCACCAAGTTTAAATTATTAAAAAAAAATAATAATTATATATATATATATATATATATATATATATATATATACAGTACAGACCAAAAGTTTGGACACACCTTCTCATTCCAAGAGTTTTCTGTATTTTCATGACTATAAAAATTGTAGATTCACACTGAAGGCATCAAAACTATGAATTAACACATGTGGAATTATATACTTAACAAAAAAGTGTGAAACAACTGAAAATATGTCTTATATTCTAGGTTCTTCAAAGTAGCCACCTTTTGCTTTGATTACTGCTTTGCACACTCTTGGCATTCTCTTGATGAGCTTCAAGAGGTAGTCACCTGAAATGGTCTTCCAGCAGTCTTGAAGGAGTTCCCAGAGATGCTTAGCACTTGTTGGCCCTTTTGCCTTCACTCTGCTGTCCAGCTCACCCCAAACCATCTCGATTCGGTTCAGGTCTGGTGACTGTGGAGGCCAGGTCATCTGGCGTAGCACCCCATCACTCTCCTTCTTGGTCAAATAGCCCTTACACAGTCTGGAGGTGTGTTTGGGGTCATTGTCCTGTTGAAAAATAAATGATGGTACAACTAAACACAAACCGGATGGAATAGCATGCCGCTGCAAGATGCTGTGGTAACCATGCTGGTTCAGTATTCCTTCAATTTTGAATAAATCCCCAGCAGTGTCACCAGCAAAGCACCCCCACACCATCACACCTCCTCCTCCATGCTTCACGGTGGGAACCAGGCATGTAGAGTCCATTCGTTCACCTTTTCTGCGTCGCACAAAGACACGGTGGTTGGAACCAAAGATCTCAAATTTGGACTCATCAGACCAAAGCACAGATTTTCACAGGTCTAATGTCCATTCCTTGTGTTCTTTAGCCCAAACAAGTCTATTCTGCTTGTTGCCTGTCCTTAGCAGTGGTTTCCTAGCAGCTATTTTACCATGAAGGCCTGCTGCACACAGTCTCCTCTTAACAGTTGTTGTAGAGATGTGTCTGCTGCTAGAACTCTGTGTGGCATTGACCTGGTCTCTAATCTGAGCTGCTGTTAACCTGCGATTTCTGAGGCTGGTGACTCGGATGAACTTATCCTCCGCAGCAGAGGTGACTCTTGGTCTTCCTTTCCTGGGGTGGTCCTCATGTGAGCCAGTTTCTTTGTAGCGCTTTATGGTTTTGGCCACTGCACTTGGGGACCCTTTCAAAGATTTCCCAATTTTTCGGACTGACTGACCTTCATTTCTTAAAGTAATGATGGCCACTCGTTTTTCTTTACTTAGCTGCTTTTTTCTTGCCGTAATACAAATTCTAACACTCCATTCAGTAGGACTATCAGCTGTGTATCCACCTGACTTCTGAACAACACAACTGCTGGTCCCAACCCCATTTATAAGGCAAGGAATCCCACTTATTAAACTTGACAGCGCACACCTGTGAAGTGAAAACCATTTCAGGTGACTACCTTTTGAAGCTCATCAAGAGAATGCCAAGAGTGTGCAAAGCAGTAATCAAAGCAAAAGGTAGCTACTTTGAAGAACATAGAATATAAGACATATTTTCAGTTGTTTCACACTTTTTTGTTAAGTATATAATTACACATGTGTTAATTCATAGTTTTGATGCCTTCAGTGTGAATCTACAATTTTTATAGTCATGAAAATACAGAAAACTCTTGGAATGAGAAGGTGTGTCCAAACTTTTGGTCTGTACTGTATATATATATATATATATATATATATATATATATATATAACACACACACACACACAAACACATAGGTGTAAAGTGGATAAAAGTAAAGGAGTTGTCCAGGAATTTATTTTTTATGGCCTATTCTTAGGATCTGATCATTGAGAGCTGAGCTGTAGTACCGGTGCCCAGCCACTATACAGGACATGAAGCCAACTACCTCTGGCCCTGTGTTGTGTATACACACGTGGACAAAATTGTTGATACTCCTCATTTAATGAAAGAAAAACCCACAATGGTCACAGAAATAACTTGAATCTGACAGACTGGAATTTGCCAAACTACATGTTGACAAGCCACAAAGCTTCTGAGAGAATATCCTATGGACAGATGAGACAAAAATCTAAATTTTTGACAAGGCACATCAGCTCTACTGTATGTTGACAGACGGAAAAATGAGGCATATCTTGAAAAGAACACTGTCCCTACCGTGAAACATGGAGGAGGCTCTGTTATGTTCTGGGGCTGCTTTGCTACATCTGGCACAAGGTGTCTTGAATCTGTGCAGGATACAATGAAATCTCAAGACTATCAAAGGATTCTAGAGAGAAATGTGCTGCCCAGTGTCAGAAAGCTTGGTCTCAGTCGCAGGTCATGGGTTTTGCAACAGGATAATGACCCAAAACACACAGCTAAAAACATCCAAGAATGGCTAAGAGGAAAACATTGAACTATTCTGAAGTGGCCTTCTATGAGCCCTGTCCTAAATCCCATTGAGCATCTTTGGAAGGAGCTGAAACATGCCATCTGGAAAAGGCACCCTTCAAACCCGAGACAACTGGAGCAGTTTGCTCATGAGGAGTGGGCCAAAATACCTGTTGAGAGGTGCAGAAGTCTCATTGACAGTTACAGGAATCGTTTGATTGCAGTGATTGCCTCAAAAGGTTGTGCAACAAAATATTAAGTTAAGGGTACTTTCTGTCCAGGCCTGTTTCATGAGTTTTCTATTTTAAAAAATTCTGTTGAAGCATGGTTAAAAAGCAATGTCTGACTTTCATTTGTTCATTTTCATAGAATTTTTATATATTATTACTTTTGTCAGATTCAAGTTATTTCTGTGACCATTGTGGGTTTTTCTTTCATTAAACGAGGGGTACCAACAATTTTGTCCATGTGTGTATAGTATAGTATAGTATGTGTGTAAATAAATTCCCAGACAACCTCTTTTAACTATAACAAAAAACTAATGGATAGTGTATTGCATATTCACACAAAATACACTATATAAGGCTGTACAATTGTACAAAGGATTCTTGGGAGGAAAATCACACCACAACTTACAGTTAACTGGTATTCTAATTATGCTTGGACGAAACACTAATGTTGTTAAGGCTCTAGTGGTTAGCACTAGGTTTAGCAGGCCAAGAGCAAGAAATAATTAAACTACTGAAATTTTTATTTCAGGCTTTGGCTTTTCTCCAAAAATATGATTGTAGGCACAAAGTGGATGCTTCCTAAGCTAAGTATCATATTTTAATATGTGTCATGAGCACAGTGACTTACAACAAATCAGATAATTTAATGTATAAGCTGTGTAAAACAATTCAGTAGCATAATAATTTGTAGTGCTTGTCTAGTACAGTGGATAAGGCTACTGCACTTGATTTCAGGGGTGCTTAACTATTTTAGTAAAGTAAGAACCAATGTTCGAGTAAATGCTAACATTTTGTAATTCAATTTGTACAAACCAAGTAAAATGGCCGCTGCCATATGAAAGTCATTGAGAAAAGGATCACATGACTAGGCAGCCTCGCCCATAATGTCACTGATGAATCATAGTATAAAATGCCCAGGCAGGAAGAGAAGGTGTCAGTTTTGTAGGGAGAGATTACAGACACAGGGACAGATTTAGTAAAATGGTCTAAAACAAAACTATCTAGGTTGCCCATAGCAACTAATCACACCTCTGCTTTCATTTTTTATTCTGCTCCTGAAAAATGAAAGCGCATTTTAGTTGGTTACTATGGGCAACTAAGATGGTTTTGCTTTTTGACCATTTTAATAATCACTTTCACATTACTCAGGCTGTATTTGTATTAAAGAGCAAGAAAGGGGTTAGATAGAATCCTAGGAACCCTCAGAGCGTGCCACAGTTTTCGTGTGAATATAGTCCGCATAAGGCTCAATCCCCCTCCCAGTAGCAACAACAGGCATTTGAGATCCAAATTGCTATGTGCATGAGAAAAAAAAGAACCATAACCTGTACTTGATAAGTGGATGTCATACTCTTAAAGTATCTTACAAAAATGCTGCCACTAAATGCATTCACATCTAGTTTATCTATGGCGGGCCCTGTAGCTAATTTCAAGTGCCACTTGGGCAATCTGTACTATACATGCTCAATCAGCAGATCCTGTAGCATGTCAAGATGCTTTTCTCCAGAATTTAGCACCTGAAGAGTTACAGAATATACTGTGCATACGCTGACAATGATGTCACCAGCAGATATTCATCATAGAGCATAGAATGGCTTCTATAATTACATTGATGTCAGCAGATGTTCATGAATATTCAAACGTGAGTCTTGGATAGACATACAGTCTGTCTTCCTCCTACATTACACCAGTCTTGGGAACGTTGATATGGAGCAAGTGATTCTTCCATAGTTATTAGCTATCAGTTACTCTCTGACAGCTATTAAACTCCCATCTCAATTTAGTTCAGAAATGTATTTTTCTTGTATTATTTATGTGTTATATTGCCTTATGTTTCTCTTGTAAGGCTCTCTAAATCCTGTTTAAGATCAAATTCTGAAGACCTGGAACCACTGTTGAGCTATATTCACATAACAGTGAATAAAGGCTGTGTGGCGTCCATTTTTTGTAACGGATATCACACAGGAGCATTAAAATTAATGTCTGTGAATGGGGGCTATTCACATGACATTGTTTTGACAGTTCTTTGTAATGGACCAACCAAATATAGGTCATGCCCTATTTATGCCCATTTTGGCAGATCCTTCCATACACTGAAAGTTATGCGGGATCCGTGAAAATGGGCACTCCTCAGTTACAAGACGGCCAAAAAGATCACTTTTATTGGCTGTTTTGCACCTTTTGAACCTCTAAATTTCACATAGGAGCATATAGAACTTCTTTTCTGTAAGATTCAGTAGAACATAGAAAAAGTTAAAAAAAAATACTGTTCACATTTCCTTGTATGTTACTGCAGTTTCTAAAATGATAAAATTTGGTGGAACACATGCAATGCACATCAATTGTCTTTGGAGCAAAAAAAAAGCATGCCCTTTGTTTTTCACAATTGTGGGTGGAAAATATATAAAACCAAAAAAAAAAAAAAAAAAAAAAACACATGAGGCAGATTTATGCCATAACATCAGAAAGAAAAAAATCTTGAAGAGACTGATTTATTCAGGTGTTTGGAAGCAAAACTTATGCAGTATTAAAGTATTGCAGTATTTTTACCAGAAGACATCTGGTGGTATTTATGGCCAAAGACCTACATGTCATAAATTCTCAACTGACTTATGGCTAAGCAATGGGTCAAGGATTAGTAGAGTTCGAAGTATAACTTAAACATCCAATTAATCTAAGCCCTAAAGTACAATTACTTAAAATCTTATTGACTATTAACTGCAGGAATGATCCATGTGTAAGTGTTTATTTTATATGGTAGTGCTATAATGTGGACATTGTGTAAGGAAATACATGCCTGTCACAGAGAAGCAGCAGATGAAAAGCAGCCAAAAGTGCTTTTGTAAACTGGACACAGGATGGGACATTTTTTTTAAAACAAATGCATATAAAACAGCAAATCCTTTGTGCTTCTCATCCTCTAAAGTGTTTAGCCTATTTATATCTAAAATGCCAAATATAAATGACACTAAGTGATGGACTGGCTCGAGAAAATTCAGTTCAGTGACCATTATTTATTAAAGGACTATTATAGTTTCTGCTAAAATATACTTTGCATACTGGATGGTTAACAAATGTTTCAAAACAGTGGCGTAACTAGGAATGGCTGGGCCCCAAGGCGAACATTTAACATGGGGCCCCCCCCGAACCGCCGCCCCCGACCCCTCCCCCCGGACCGCCCCCCTCCAACCCCCCCCCCCCAAAAAAAACGCATTCCTGCGCACACTATTATGTGCCATAGTGGCCCCTGCACACAGTATCATGTCCCATAGTGGCCCCTGCACACAGTATTATGTCCCAGAGTGGCCCCTGCACACAGTATCATGTCCCATAGGGGCCCCTGCACACAGTATCATGTTCCATAGGGGCCCCTGCACACAGTATCATTACCCATAGTGGCCCCTGCACACAGTATCATTCCCCATAGTGGCGCCTGCACACACTATTATTCCCCATAGTGGCCCCTGCACTATTTTGCCCCATAGTGGCCCCTGCACACAGTATCATGTCCCATAGGGGCCCCTGCACACAGTATCATGTCCCATAGGGGCCCCTGCACACAGTATCATGTCCCATAGGGGCCCCTGCACACAGTATCATGTCCCATAGGGGCCCCTGCACACAGTATCATGTCCCATAGTGGCCCCTGCACACTGTATTATTCCCCATAGTGGCCCCTGCACACAGTATCATGTCCCATAGGGGCCCCTGCACACAGTATCATGTCCCATAGTGGCCCCTGCACACAGTATTTTGCCCCATAGTGGCCCCTGCACACAGTATCATGTCCCATAGTGGCCCCTGCACACAGTATTTTGCCCCATAGTGGCCCCTGCACACACTATTATTCCCCATAGTGGCCCCTGCACACACTATTATTCCCCATAGTGGCCCCTGCACACACTATTATATGTCCCATTGTGGACCATCCATGAACAATTATTATACTCTGGGGTCTTTTCAGACCCCAGAGTATAATAATCGGAGACCCAGGGGAGGATAGAAACATAAAAAAACAACATTGCTTACCTGTTCCTCGCTCCAGTGCATGCCCGTGCGCTACTCCGGCCTTCTTCCATTTTGGACCAGGCCGGCGTCACGTGACGCGGGCCTGTGTCGCGACGCAAAATGACGTCGGCTGACGTCTGGTACGTCACCAAACAGGTCCGAAGCGCTGGATAGGTAAGTACATTGTTTTTTATGTTCCCTCACCTCCCCTGGGCCTCCGATTATTATACTCCGGGGTCTGAAAAGACCCCGGAGTATAATGATAGCAGTGATTGTGGTGTTCGGGCCGCGGCCTCACATACCGATCCCGCTCCTGCTCACAGTCACCTCCGCAGAATCGGAAGCGCAGGCGGCCGTGAGCGGGACCCCGGGGATCGGTAAGTATATAGGGCCCGTTACCTGCTGGGGTTACTCCAGCAGATAACGGACTATAAAAAAAAACAAAAAAAAAAAAAAAAACGCATCGGGGGCCCTCGGGGCCCCGTAATGTCCCGGGCCCTGTGGCAGCTGCTACCACTGCTACCCCGGTAGTTACGCCCCTGTTTCAAAGTACTGTGCTCGTCCATAGCACTGTACTGGGGGGGGGAGTTCCTCACAGCTCAGCGTCATCGCTGGACTGTAAGGAACGCCCCCTCTCTCAGTGTAAACTTAGACAGGAAGTCCAGTTTAGTTTTAGTTGGCTTATTTTGAGCCAGAATGTTACACCAAAATTGTGGCACAATTTGGCAGCATTCAGCCACATGTAAGCCACACACCCTTTTTCTGATAAGCCACGCCCACATTTTTTGCAAGTCGGGAAGATGTTGACTCAGACTAGATGCGCCTAGGATGCACTTGAGTTGCACCACATTTTTGGCAGAATCTAGTCATAACCACAATAGTAAATCCGAGCCATTACGTTTTTTTTACTAGGTACAGATTTTGCTGCATTTTTTTGAGCCAAAGTCAGGAGTGGACTCAAAAGGAATGGAACATATAAATAAAGGACTTCTCATTCCTGCGGAATACACTCCTGGCTTTGACTAAAAAAAATGCAGCAAAATCTGCAACAAAAAAGCAACATTTCTGCAACACTTTGAAAACATGGCTGCTTTCTTCTTCTCAGGAAGTGACATCATGTCTCTTGGTCACATGGCAATGCCACATCTCCATACCTTTAAAATGAGTGGGACTGAGCTGCAGCATGGCCATATACCAGAGGCGTAGCTAGGGGTTCAGCACAGGGGGGCGAACATGTCCAAGTGGGCCCCCAACTTAGGTATACCGATATTATCACTATACGGTGACCGTATAGTGGTATATATCGGATCTACACAGGGCTCTGCAGACGATTTAGGCAAATACAGGGCAGTATCATTTAGTGACTTACCGGTGACGACTCTGACTAAACGTTCACATTCCCCATCTCTTCATCTGGACCGCCATGGCCACTTCTTTCAGTCTCTGTAAAGTTTGCAACACAGACATCTTTGGCTCCTCACTTTTCCAGGCACCTGACCCACATTGTCCTCACCTGCACACCAATCCTGCTGCTTTCCCAATTATAAAATATATGATATAACTCCCTGTGATGATTCTGCTTAAGTGTGGCTGTGGCTCAGGGATGTATTTTGGTCTCTGGGTAGCGTATTTCTCTCTACAGTCATGGCCAAAAGTTTTGAGAATGACACAAATATTATATTTTCACATGATCTGCTGCCCTCTGGTTTTTATGTGTGTTTGTCAGATGTTTTTATCACATACAGAAATATAATTGCATTCATATTATGAGTAACAGAAGCTTATATTGACAGTTAGAATGAGTTAATGCAGCAAGTCAATATTTGCAGTGTTGACCCTTCTTCTTCAGGACCTCTGCAATTCTCCCTGGCATGCTCTCAATCAACTTCTGGACCAAATCCTGACTGATAGCAGTCCATTCTTGCAGAATCAATGCTTTAATTTTGTCTGAATTTGTTGGTTTTTGTTTGTCCACCCGTCTCTTGATGATTGACCACAAGTTCTCAATGGGATTAAGATCTGGGGAGTTTCCAGGCCATGGACCCAAAATCTCTATGTTTTGTTCCCTGAGCCATTTAGTTATCACCTTTGCTTTATGGCAAGGTGCTCCATCATGCTGGAAAAGGCTGTTTTCCAGATGTTCCAAACAATCGAAAAGGGGATTCATCAGAGAAAATGACTTTACCCCAGTCCTCAGCAGTCCACTCCCTGTACCTTTTGCAGAGTATCAGTCTGTCCCTGATGTTTTTTCTGGAGAGAAGTGGCTTCTTTGCTGCCCTCCTTGAGACCAGGCCTTGCTCCAAGAGTCTCCGCCTCACAGTGCGTGCAGATGCACTCACACCTGCCTGCTGCCATTCCTCAGCAAGCTCTGCACTGCTGGTAGCCCGATCCCGCAGCTGAAACACTTTTAAGAGACGGTCCTGCCGCTTGCTGGTCTTTCTTGGGCGCCCTGGAGCCTTTTTGGCACCAATGGAACCTCTCTCCTTGAAGTTCTTGATGATGCGATAGATTGTTGACTGAGGTGCAATCTTTCTAGGTGCAATATTCTTCCCAGTTAGGCCATTTTTGTGCAGTGCAATGATGACTGCACGTGTTTCTTTAGAGATAACCATGGTTAACAGAAGAGAAACAATGATGGCAAGCACCAGCCTCCTTTTAAAGTGTCCAGTGGTGTCATTCTTACTTAATCATGACAGATTGATCTCCAGCCCTGTCCTCATCAACACCCACACCTGTGTTAATGGAGCAATCACTGAAACGATGTTAGGTGGTCCTTTTAAGGCAGGGCTGCAATGATGTTGAAATGTGTTTTGGGGGATAAAGTTCATTTTCTAGGCAAATATTGACTTTGCAAGTAATTGCTGTTAAGCTGATCACTCTTTATAACATTCTGGAGTATATGTAAATTGCCATTAGAAAAACTGAAGCAGTAGACTTTGTAAAAATTAATATTTGTATCATTCTCAAAACTTTTGGCCATGACTGTAGTTCCATTTACTCATAATGTGCGCAGCCCTAATCCTAGGTATATGGTAAATAGAAGTACCACTGTAACAATAGGGCTCCATTGTATTCCTATACAGCCCTGAGTGATCAAAGAAACAATAGTGCATTGTTCAAGCCTGGGCTGTTGATCAGACCTGGCTGATAACATTGTATCAATTCACTTGGTCTCAGTTCTTTACAAAGGATCTGGACTTGATTGCATTAACTCATCAGACTTACTGTTGCCGGTGACCTCATTCTGGGGGGTGGCATAAAGGGTATAAAAGATGAGGTAAGAGGTCTGTGGGGGGAGATTATGCTATGGAGTTGAGACAGACCATCACAGACTACAGGATATTACAGACTTTGACTGAGATGCTACTATGAGCAGGCAGGTTGGAATGCTGCTGCTGATGATGATGAGCCTACAAGAGACTGAGAGATATTACAGAGAGACTAATGCTGAGATTCCTGTGAAAAGCATGCAGGCGGGATTATTCTATTGATTCCACATGCTAGGAGTTAATGCCACATGCCAAGAAGCCTCCACTGGTGACGCACACATGCCATGTGTGAGTGTTGGACTATAGAACCACATCAAGGACATGTGTGGTAAAGTAATCATTTCACCTTTATTCCCTTTTATTTTAAGTACTGTATATTGTAACTAGTAACTGTTAATGCTTGCATATATCTGCATATCTGTTCTGAACTGTATATGTTAGATGTTAATACCGACCCATTTAGGGGTTAATAAATATATAAAATTTAGAAAGCTTGTCTTTATTTATCTTGTGGACCCGACACTCACTGGCGGTGAGTGTGGTTTTTATATGAAAGAGGACTCAGGTGTGGCCACAGCGGTGTTGGCGCACGGAGGATCTTTCACACCCCCCATAATGAATAACCCCCAAGTGCATCTTTAAATTAATAACTTCCCTGTGTACCCCCTGTAAATAGTGCCCCTTATTAATAATGCCCCAGGTGTTTCCTAATTAAAAAGTAAACAAAAGGTAAAATTAATTAGTGGGGTTCCAATATTTGGGACCCCCAGAATCAGCCGTTTGAATGAACCGTGGTACCTGTGTAAGCGCCGTGACCACTTCTTTGTTTACACAGTGTCATTCTTTTCATAGCGGCCATGTCATGTAACTACAGCCTCATCCTATACATGTCTATGTGACAAGGCTGGAATTACATCACACGGTCACTATAAACAGACAGCGTGTGATATAAACAGGCGCCAAAGCCCCTTCATACAGCTGATCAGTGGGGAATCACTTATCTCTTATTGATGATCTATTCTGAGGACAGACCATCAATAAAAATGAGCTGGAAAACTCTTTAAGGCCAAGGCCTCACGTGGCGTCCCGCAGCAAAAATGCGCTGTTCTTCCTGCTGCGCTTTGCACAGAGAGTTCGCAGAGGTTTCCTCTGCGGACTTTCTTCTTCAATTATATCTATAGGGAAACTGGGAGCATTTCCATAGGAATGCTGCAATTTCCAAAACCACGACTGTTTTGGAAATCGCAGCGTGTCCACTGCGCATATTTTACCACAAAGTGGGGATGGGATGGGGCCCCATGTGGCAAAAATGCCACGGGAAAAAAAATGCGGCATTTTACAGTTCCTGCAAAGTGGATCGGATTCTAGCAAATCCCATCCACACATTGTAGAAAAATGTGTGCAGCGGACACTCTGCGATTTCCAAATCCGTTGCGGTTTTGGAAATCGCAGCATGTCAATTATACCTACGGAAACACTGGCGGTTACCCTATAGTTATAATGGAAGCAGAAAGTCTGCAGAGGAAAACTCTGTGGACCTTCTGTGAAAAGCGCTGCGGGAAAAACCACAATGTTACTGCCGCGGTTTTTCCTGCAGCGCTTTTTTGCTGCGGTCCGTTACGTGGGGCTTTAATCTTAATAAAGCCCATGTGTCACTTTAATTAAGTTAACTGCCCCCTCATATTATGCCCCTGATTCCCCCTGACATAAATACTGCACCCCTAATGACCTCTTATATCGATGACCACCCCCTTATGTTCATAATACCTCCTAATATAAATAACCTCCCCCCTTGTACCCCGTAATAACCCTTATATAAATGACCCCCCTTATGTTCATAATGCCCCCTCCCTTATAGTTATATTTCCTCCTCCTAACAGCCCCTTATACTATTAAAATACCCACAACTAAGCTAAAACAAAACAAATATAAGTTATACTCACCTACCAGCGACCATGACGAATGGAGCCGCCGCTTTCTCTTCTTGCCCCGTGCTCTGTGCGCAGGGTCCACGCACAGGACGTCAGCATCTCAGCGTAGGAGGCGCGATGTTGTGACGTCATTGCGCTGCCTGTGCCGATGACTGTGTTCTCGTTGTCATGTAAACCGCAGGCCTGAAGTGGCTTACGGTTTACATGACAGCAAGTTGCAGGAAGCATTTTAACTAGATCGGTGTCTGCAGACACCGATCTAGTTAAAAGTAAAAAGTGTATTAATGGCGGCCCCGGGGTGTGCCCTAAAATGTCAGTGGACCCGGGGCAGCCGCCCCCTCTGCCCCCCCTGCTAGCTACGCCTCTGCCATATACCAATGAACATGACGTTACTTACTGAGAAGAAGACAGCAGCCATGTTTTCAAAGTCCAGCATAACCTCTTTAAATTCAATGCAAGTGAATGGGCTATTCACATCACCGTTATTTTGACGGTGTTATTTTGCCTGTTGAAACATGAGATGTACTGTTTAAATATAGGTTATGTCTTATTTTTGTCTGTTTTCACAGACCCCTTCATACACTGAAATGTATAGGAGATCCATGAACAAAAGGTCGCCCTCGGGTGCAAGACTGCCATAAAAAATCGATGTTTTCATGGCTGTTTCACTCCTCGGTCATGTGAATGTAACTGTAGAAGCACTTAGCAATTAGCAGAAAAAGGAAGTTTTGGATGACATGCTTAAGTATGATCTGTATTCTATAAACAGCACCTGAAAAGCAATGTATGTTTTGGTTGCAACTTCTTTTGCCTGGGTTTTTTGTGTTTTGGAACACATTACAAATATAAAAAAATACATGTAAAAATTGCATACATCTTTTAAAAGTACAAATATGCATTTTTAGTCAAATATAACTGATTAAGGCCAAAGCCCCACATTGCGGAAACACAGCTTTTTTGTTGCAGATTTTTGAGCCAAAGCCAGGAGTAGATTGAGCAGAAGAGAGCAGTAGGGACAATTCCTATATATTTCCCATTCCTTTTGTAGCCATTCTTGACTTTGGTCAAAAAAACGCAGCAAAAGCTGCAACAAAAAAAGCTGTGTTTCCGCAAAGTGGGGCCTCAGTCTAAAAAAGCATGTGTTTTAGGCCGGAGCCCCATGTTTCGTTTTACAGTACCTGCAAAGTGAATGGGATTCTGGCTAATACCATCCACACATTGCAGAAAAAAATCTGCAGCAGAAGTGCTGTGATTTCAAAAATGGATGTGTTTTTGGAACTCGCAGCTCGTCAATTATACCTACGGAAATGCTGGCATTTTCCATATAGGTATAATAGAGGCAGAAAGTCTGCAGAGGAAAATTTTGAAGACTTTCTACGAAAAACGGTGTGGAAAAAAATGTGATGTGTTTCCGCCGAAGTCTCTTTTGACTGCGGCTCGTTACATGGGGCCTTAGTCTTAAGATTAAGGCCCCACATTATGAAAATGCAGCATTTTTTAGTTGCAGATTTTGCTGTGGTTTTTGAGCCAAAGTCAGGAGTGGATTTAACAGAAGGGAATTGTCTAAATACTTCTTTTTTTATTTATTTACTTACTTATATATTACCATTTATTTATTTGCTTACGTATATTGCCATCATATTTTGCAGCACTTTACAGACATTGACAGTCACTGTCCCATATAGGGCTCACAATCTATATTCCCTATCAGTATGTCTTTGGAGTGTGGGAGGAAACCCATGCAAACAAGGGTAGAACATACAAACTCCTTGCAGATATTGGCCTTGGTTCGATTTGAACCAAGGACTCCAGTACTGCAAGGCTACAGTGCTAACCACTAAATCACCATGCTGCTCCATTCTTTTTCAAGCCACCCTTGACTTTGACTCAAAAAACCACAGCAAAATCTGCAAAAAAAACGCCTTAAATACATTTTTCCAAGTGCTTTGCAGCTTCAGCAACAGCAGAACCCAGCCTCAAATTGTTTAATACTTTTAGAGGTATAACTAAACAATCCATTTTCTTAGATTTAGTAAAACAATTTTAGATGAGTATGAAACCCTTTTAAAATTTGAACATAATTCATGTTTCTCTATTTTATTGTGGATCCATAGTAATGCTTCTTTATGTGTGGAAGAGAATGCAGAATATTTTTTTTAAACAATTCATTGTCCATTTATTTCAGTCTTTAAAAAAATTGTGAGGTAAAGCATATTTTTGGAGAGAAACATACTTTTCCTTACAATTTTCCATATTAAAAATTGATGGATAAACAACTGATGTACTAGTTATGCAATCCACTCTGCACAGTAAAACCATAACTTCTAACGTCTAGAATTGTTGGTCTTATATAGTCCTTTGGCTGCAGAATATTGTCTTCAGTGAAATAGTCAACTTACATTCTGACAAGCTGTTTGTAATGAGAATATGGGTGCCAGTTTATGGATCAGAGAGGATGCTAGTGATGTGTGGCCTCCACTTATTATACTTTGGGGTCTGAGGAGACCCATTTTTGGTTCTATTAGAACAAGTTCTATATGAAAAAAAATGGAGTGAGAAATCTCACAAATATTCGCAAAATAAATCTCCTGAGGTTTGCCCATCTCTAAGTGACTCTCCTGAGGTTTGCCCATCTCTAAGTGGCGCATGGAGTTTCTCCAGCTTAGTAATAGGGGGCTTCAGGTACACTGTTCAGACTCTGCCCTGTCCATGAGGTCTACGGGGCTGAATTATTTATTTCTATTGATCATGTAGCAGCAACACATTCCACAGCACTTTACTTAGGTTTTCATCACTCACTGTCCCAAGTAGAGCTCATAACCTACAAGTATGTTTTTGAACTGAGGGAATCCAAAGTAGCTGTAGGAAACCCACAAAAACATCCATTCAGATATTGTCCTTGGTCGGATTTGAACCCAACTGAATAAGAGAAGATAAACACTATATCCAGGTCTGTATTAATGGGGACCATAGAAATATAAGTTAGTTTACATTTATTGCACCATTAAACTTAAAAAAAATAATAAGTAGAAACTTTTGTTACTTAAAAGTTGTTCACTTTCAGCGTTATATTCATATTAAACAATTTTATTTTATCCATGTTACTTTTACTGCTTGGACCACCTACAATGTAAAAAAACAAAACAAAACAATACCTCTTTATGAAACTCACTGAAAGATACTTTGAATTCATTAGGTTGAAGAATAGACAATGGATAAAGATGGCGAGTCTCAGAAGACTTAGTCAGTGTGTGCCACATATTTGACTGACACTTTAGAGTCAAGGATTTTGTCATACCTATCAGCACTATTCATGTATCACCCATGAGAAACTCAAAACTGTTTGCCAACATATCTATTGAAGGGTCTAGAGATAATGCATCTGGAGCTACTTAGCTTCATTACCTTCATTACATGTGAACCTAAGCAAAGCACTACACAAGTACAAAATATTCAAGGGATATTTTACTTATCAAAACACACAAGACTTCTGACATAAATTGTGCCAATAAATAAGAAGTATATCAAATGTATTAAGCTGTAGACATTTTTTGCTCTCACTTCAGTGAAGTCTTTTTGGTGTAAAATATTAGTGCAAAGTATGCTAGCCATGTAAAATATGCCAGTCAAATGTATAATACCTGCGTCATTTTCATAAATTAGTTTTACACTTCCAATAACTGTATTGAATTGTCTATTTATTAGTAACATATTTTGACAAATTATTGCACTTGTTTCATACAAGTTACAATATATATACAAATACAACAAGTACAGATATAACAAACCTTTAAAATACTTAAAATTTTGTAAAGTAGTACTTAAAATTAAAACTTAAAATAACTTCACAGTCTGTAGGGTGGTATTTGTAACTACTGTATTTAGATTTAGAGCAACCTATAGCAAAAAGTACTTGATGAGTAAAGCTTAATTCATGCATCCGTTTATTTTACAGATGTCTGTTTTTTGGATATATCGTTTTTACGAGCATATTTTTTGTCTATGACATGGCATAATGGGGGCACAAATTCCTAGAGGAAAACTCTGTGGACTTTCTTTTTCTATTATACCTATACAGAAAACGTCGGTCTTTCCATAGGAATAAATGACTTGAGCGTTTTTGAAATCACAGCTTTTCCGCCACTGATTTTTTTTTTGTGCAATGTGTGGATGGGATTAGCCAGAATCCCATCCACTTTGCAGGTACTGTAAAATGACGCGTCACTTTATATTGCATTAGTTCCATGAAAAACAGACAGCACACACATAGCATCATACTGGATGTAATTTTCATGAACCCATAGTCTTGCATAGGCATGATTTTGCTAAACCATCGACCAAGTCTCTACTTTTTTTTTTTTTTTTTTTTTAAAGACTCACAGTCCATGGAAAGAAATGGATGTGTAAATAGATGCAATAAAATTCAATGAATCCGTGTGACAGCCATTTTAAGCAAGCATGGCATAGATACTTAATTACAGAATTGTGAATAAGGCCTAACTGTAGTCAGATATGTATATACTCCAACATTACCCATCCAGATCATAATATTCTCCTTAAAATGATTCTAATATATAATCTATTATAATCTATTTATAAAATATTCTGTTATTTGTGTCACCATGTAATTATTACATGCAATATTCTATCCAAATTTATTTAATATTTTTTTTCTTTACAGTAGTTAGAGATCTATTCATTTACACACAACTTCAAATCCCCTATATAGACATTGAGTTAAAAAGGTTCTCCAGCCCATCAATATCAAATTGGTGGGGTTCTGAAACCACAGAAGGCAAAAACGCTGCATTTCTGCAACATGGAGCCTTAGGCCGGGGCCCCATGTAGCATAAACACCACGGTATTTTACAGTACGTGCAAAGTGTATGGTATTCTGGCTAATCCCATCCACACATTGCAGGAAAAATTCTGCAGTGGACATGCTGCGATTTCCAAAACTGTTGCAACTGTAAATAGCAGCATGTCAATTATACCCACTGGCATTTTCCATATAGGTATAATTGAAGCAGAAAGTCCACAGAGGAAAACTCTGCTGACTTTCTGTGAAAAGCCCTGCAGGAATAACCGAAATGCGTTTTCATCGCAGCACGCTACGTGGGACCTTAACCTCAGGTCGCGTTCAGCCATGAAACTCGGTGTGTGTGCTGGACAGATTTACTGGCTTGCACCTTATGCCGGGAGAGGGACTCCTAGCAGTATAGTTATCTATGCTGCTAGGAGTCCCTGCCTTCCAGAAACATACTGTCCCGTACTGATTATACGTATATGTTGCTCAATCCATATTATTCTAGCAGCATAGATAACAATACTGCTTGGAGTCCCCCTCCTGGAATAAGGTGCAGGTCGGAAAATCTGGCCAACACATGGACCGAGTTTCACGGCTGAAACTTAGTCATGTGAATGTAACCTTAGGCTAAGACCCCATGTTGTGGAAAAGCTGCTTTTTTGTTGCTGCAGATTTTGCTGCTTTTTTTGAGCCAAATCCAGAAGTGGCTACAAAGGAAATAGGAAATATATAGGAAGTACTTATACTTCTGATTTCTGCTCAATCCACTGCTGGATTTGGCTCCAAAAAACCCAGCAAAATTAGCAACAAAAAAAGCTGCATTTCTGCAATGTGGGGAATCAGCTTTATACTTCTACCTTCTGTTCAATCCACACCTGGCTTTGGCTCAAATAAACCACAGCAAATTTTCGCTGTATGGGAAAAATATTTTTTATAAGTTTGTAGCATTTTCAGACACAGGGATACCTAATGTAGATGTGTTTCACAGTAATTTTTTTACTTTTATATGTCTTCTAGGGAAAGGGGGGTGATTTGAATTTTTAACACATTTTGATGGTGCCGTTAGCCTTAATTCAGGCACTGATCGCAGGCACCCCGGGTCTGCTTTTGAGCGACCGCCATATTTAAATACCCGACAACCTTTGTACTATTACAGCAGATGTCGGAAAGGGGTTAAAAATTACTCAAAATGGTGTGCAAATACAATATAAGTAATTCTTACCTCACGATCTTTGTTCCAGTAGTAGTTGGGGATCAGTAAGCTGACCTTATCTGCTATTTTAAATTTGTACTCCATTTGGAGCTAAGAGATAAGGCTAAGGCCCCAAATTGCGTAAATGCTGCATTTTTCCAACTGTGGAAATGCAGCAAAAAAAAAAAAAAAAATGCCGTGTTTTATAGTACCTTAAAAGTAAATGATATTCTTGCTAATCCCATCCACACTTTAGGCAAAAAAAAAAAAAGCGCTGGAAAAGCTGCCTTTTCAAACAGATATGTTTTTGAAAAATGCAGCATGTAAATTTTACCCGCGGAAACATTCATGTTTTCCCTATAGATTTAATAAAGGAAGAAAAACTGCAGAGAGAAACACAGCAAAAATGCAATGAAAAACGATGTGGAAAAAACGTGATGCATTTTCGCTGCAATTTTTTTCCACAGCGTTTACGTTTTTATATTACATACTCGCAGCAGATCAGACGCAGCAAAGTAGGTAAGATTTTAAATCTCATCCACATACTGTGAAAAAATCCTCAGGCAAATTAACCTGAACTGTGATTTTCAATCCCCAATATGTCAATTTATGCTGTAGGTTTTCACTGCATCTTCTACCTTTAGCAATGCAAAGGATGAAAGCTGTGAACAACCTGGAGCATTGTGAATTCTGCTGCAAAAATCCCCTCATTTGGTGAATTTTCTCCTGAAACAGAACAGGAAATCAATAGTGGACATGTCCCATGTGTACTGAGTCTATGTTTTATAGAAGAAATGTAAAAATAGCATGGGTATAAGATATGAAATCTGCATTATTCATGAGAAGGCCATATGTGTATACACTTTATATTTCCACTTTGAGGATGAGGTCATACATTGCTAAAAAAAAGCCCTTTTTCTGCTCATTTGCACAGAGATAAAAGGACAATTTTACAAGAATGGAGCAGCAGACCTGAAAAATTTAACATTGTAAGCCATGCTGTCAGCCCTACAAGGTACTATGACTAGTTTATATCTCAATTTTGTGCTGACAGACTCTCTTTAATCTCATCCACACATTGTGGTTGAGTGGTTTACCTGCAGCATGTGTAAGGTATGTGTTTTTTGTATTTTGTTTTTTAATAGGGAGTGTTGTTTCTGTTAAGATTTATGTTTTGGGAAGACAGGGTCTGCATATTCCTGGAGGCTTGAACCTATAAATCTCCCCTAGGTCAAAAGTCTTTTGTTTTATTATTCAGTTCTTCCATTATGAAACTACTCATACCCACATTTCAAAATATTAATGCATCAATGTGCATTGGAGAAAACATGTTCATAAATATAGATTAAGCAAAAAAATAAAAAATTCAAGCAAAAAAATTGCAGTTTATAATAAAAAGCTAATTTCTATTCGTACCCCAGAAAATGTATAATACATAACAGATTATAAAATATTTCAAACACATGACACCTCTATCTGTATGGTCTGGAAATACAGCTAAGTCTGGTCTGCAGTATTAAAATAAATAATAAGGAGTAAAATAAATAATAAACAAAAACATTTACAGCTAGAACACATGAAAAAAATGGATTTGGTGTTATCTTTTATGTAAAAAGTACTGTAGTTACATAATGATAATTGTAGTAGTTACATACCTACAAGGCATAGTGTAGCAATAAAACTCCTGGTATTTAGTAATGCAAATGTAATAAATAACCAGCATTACATTCCAGCATTTTAAAACCTGAATATACTGTAAACATACTCAACAGAGACCTCCAATTGGTCATACTTAGTAGCATCATGCATAATATATTGCATAGCCATCTGCTTTTATATGGTGCTAAATGAACCAATCTACTCTTGAAATAGCTTTCACGGGCACATTACAAAGCAACACAGTGGATCAATGGTTAACACTGTTGTTTTACAGCACAAAGGTCGTGAGTTTCACCTGCATTGACTCTATGAGTTCTTCTGGTCTTTGTTGTTTCCTCTGAGGACTATAGTTTTCTGTACTTCTACGTACCAAAAAGATGCAGATAGGTTAACTGGCTTCATATGAAATTGTCAGAGATTGGAACTTAAATTGTTAGCCACTATTGATGAAACATAAAGATGGCAAACCAGTTCAGGTCAAAATTTTCTGCAAAAACATGTTGTGATTTGATTCAGATCAGATAAAATGATGGCTAGCACATGAAAGTATGAAGAAGACAGAGAAAAAGAAACATATGACCTCAGGGATCAGACAGGTTTCCCCATAATGCCTTGCAAGCAGTCCTCGTGACAAGGGACAGCTAACCTTGATCAACAATAGGTCAGAGGTCACTGATGAGTCATAGGCATTATAAAAAGCCCAGGCAAAACAGAAGATGCCCACTTTGTGGTAGTGATTAGAGAGATAGAAATAATACACAGATGATACGCTGTGGGGATTCTCTGGTATATTATATAAGTACAATGTTAGGAGTGGAGACTTTTTTAATTTAATTTAATTTAATTTAACCTCTTAATGACCATTGGTGGTCTGTCATTACCTTAGTTCTATTACATGCTTCCATAGTGAATGGCTTTTACAGTGTATTGTATGGTCAATCCTAGGGTTCAAGGTCCCTAAGGAGTCTGAAAATAAAAGTAAAAAAATTAAAAAAAAAAGTTTAAATCACCCCCTTTCCCTAGATCACACATAAAAATAAACAAAAACAAACATAAACAATTTAGGTGTCCATGTGTTCAAAAATGCCTGAACTGTTAAAATATAAAAATATTTATCCCATACAGTGAATGCCTTACCAGGAAAAAAAAAGTAAAAATGAACAAATGGCAGTTTTTCAACACGTTGCCAAAAAAAAAAAAGAAATCGCATAAAACTGCCAGACATTCAACATAATGGTATCAATAAAAAGTACATCTTGTCCTGCATAAAATGATGCCATGCTCAGCTCATGACTGGGCATTGCTGATAACGGGGTCCCCCTATGAACCCCACCACCACCTTTGATACCCAAACTGCTGGGCCTAAATGCCTTCCCCCTCTTTTCCAGCCTCGACCCCTGCCCCCCAGCTCTCAAACCCCCCACCCCTTAGAAATAAACCAAGACCAAAGGGTTGGATTAAATCGGCCACAGCAGCCGTATTTATTAACAAACAACAAATAAATAACAACAAGTATAACTTATTATAATTTGCATAACTTAAAATAATTTAACAATAAACGCTTAACCTGGGTAAGAGTCCTTGGAGCTACAAAAAAACTATCAATCCCCCGGCCTGGCGCTAACATAACCACACCATAAATTTACCACCAGCCGCGACCACCGGCTCGGCGGCACCATGAATAAAGACGAACTCCTTCTTCCATGTACCAGCTCCCAGGGCCAATTTACCCTGTAACCGTTCACCGTGCGCCAGGCCATCCACCAAAATGTGCAATTACCACCAAATGTATAGGTGGAGCCTACCTTTGACTCCACCCTTTTAGCCAATTGACCACCAACTCCAAGGACCCCACCCGCCAAGGCCACCATGACACCACCTGCAAAAAGATAAACAAGTTAAAATAGCCCAAGAAAGAGAAAAAACGGGAGGGAGGGAGGGACCGCTCGTTAGCATGCCGCGCAGCTCCCGGAATGGCCGCTTCCCGGGCTGCGTGGCATAGTCAATTCGAACGGGGTTAAGCCCCGCCCCCCAATTCTTCGCGCCCTAGCGCGTTATTGGTCCCCCTACAGCCCGCCCCCAGTCAAGATCCCTGCGCTTTACTGCGCAGCGCTCTGGTCTCCCCTACACATAAATATCAAAAAGTTACAGGTGCCAGAATATAGCGATACAGAGTCATTTTTCGTTTTGCGAAGTTTTTAATTTTTTAAAAGGTAGTCTATCAGCAGGAAAATCTGTATCAAACTAATGAAAGTACTTTAGAACGGCTTCTACACTTTCCAAAGATGACTTTCTTATTCTGCATTATAGCTCCATTTTCATGAAAATCAGCATTTCATTATAATGCAAATTAGCTGAAAAGGGATTTAGGGGCTTTTCTTTTCCTGCTAGGCCTTTGTTCTCTGCTCTAAATGATCATCCCTAACGGCTACCCTGCTCCTCCCATTTCTTGAGTGACATCGTCTGCTTTGCACCACTTTGTCTGCAGTTACTGCTGGTTATCTAGAGTGTAGAGCAAAGCCCCATCAAAGAGGAAACACTCCTAAAAACCATAACAATAAAATGCTGATTTTCATGAAGATAGAATTGCGAGAATAAGAAAGGCGTCTTTGGAAAGTGTGGAAGCCACCCTACAAGGTAATGTCATTAGTTTGATATTGATATTCCTCTTGACAGACTCTCATTAAAACATTAATAATAATAATAATAATAATAATAATAATAATAGTCCTTTAATAGTCCCACAGTGGTGAAATTCAGTGAAATTATAAATACTATATAAATTTGGTATCATCGTGATCATACTGACATGCAGTATATAGGAAAAATGTCATTTTTACAACATAGTGAATGCTGTGAAAATGAAGCCAATAATAATCTGACACCAATTAGTTTTTTAGGGTTTTATTTTTTCAATTCCACGACGGTGTGATTTTTTTTCCAGGTTCCCAGTACATTGTACAGGTTGTCCGACAAACAATAAGCCACCATGCGACTCTGTAAACTGGCTCTTGAAATGTGGAGAGGAAAAAAATTTAAATTAGCATGTTCCTTTAAGAGAGAAAGCAGTCACTATTTCTGTCATACTGTGTGTGTCAGTGAAGTGATATGCTATTGTTACTGTGCTGCAGAAAATGTATCAATGCCAATCATAATTCTCAGAGACAAAACATTCAAATTCAATCTGTACTGCGTCCAAATCCAAAAATAGACAATTTAGTTATGCTAAATAGCACTCTTTTTGTATGTATGTGGAATAATATAGTTATCTTTATCTTTACAAACTCCAAAACTCGGTGATATATACTCTGCCCCTTTAAAGTGGTTCCCCCTAAAAGTGGTAGTTCAAAATTTGGTCTGTTTTTTCCTTGTCAAACATCAAAAAAACCCAGTGAAATATTAAAAGTGAAGTGAAGTGTTTTTAAACAGGCTCTTTGCTACCACCAGTTTACTCAGCCATATCTGTTGCCCTCTCTTTGACATTACAAAGGCTAAGCTTGCATCACACAGGGTTTATATAGAGTCCTAGGAGCCTTCTGAGAGTCATACACAACTTTATAAACCAATATATGATTTACAATCCGGGCTGGATACACAATCAAACTTTTGGTCCAAACCAACTAACCCAAACCCGAATCATACCTTCCACTGCTAGTGTCCTATCCATGTTTCCCATTGGTCTTTAACCTGTTTTAACTTACTACGTCATGTCTAAGCTATTAATATAAGTTTACTGACAGATGAAGATTCAGGTAATACGTGAACCATAGATTGATTTCCTAAAACTCCTTGTTCTTATAATGATCTCTGGCACTAGTGCAAGGAGAAAATGAGAGGTGCTGTCATTTTCCAGACTATAAATTCCCCGATCTAAAGTAGCTATTTAATATGTTTATGTATACACTAAGGGAGGAAATAATATGGAGAACTTTAAAATACCAAATTATGCAGAATAAGTGTTTGCTGAGACTGCCAGTGTGCTAAGATAGGTATATTTGTTCAGTTGTTTCCAAGTACTGTTACAAGCTATATTATCCATAGTTCAGTCTGTGAGATAAACTCCACACTCCATGCAGTGTTTTCTGCTTCACTGTGTTGATTTAGGCTTCAATAGCATTTCATTCATCTTGGAAAGAAAAACTTGTCACCAGTCTAAATAAACAGTGCAGAATGTGCTATTCTGCTGTGTATGGCATGGAAGAGTCAGACATGTAGGGGCCGTTATATCATGCCTCGCACACCATCACATTTTGTGATGCATGACAAAGGTTGCAAATTTTGGCACACTCTAATGTTGAGCAAAAAAAATTGTGCCGTTTGGCTACTTTCTGCCATGCTTGCCATTTTTGTAAAAAGTTGCAAGAACAGCGATTAAGGTGGACCGTTGTCACCTCAGGCTGACAGATTTGCAAAAATATGTGCCATAAAACTGGTAGAATTCAGCAGTTTCACAGCACATATCACTGAGGCCAGGGGTTGGTAGCAGCGGTCACGTGAGTTATATGTCTATGTCCGTGCTCCAGCTGAGAAAACAGAAAACTGCAGTGTGGATCAGAATGATGGTGCTGGAGTGGTGGGGGAATAAAGCAGACAGGTAATGCTTTTTTTATTATTTTATCATGACTCACACCCAGCTTTCCCCCGTGTCAACTTTTTGCCAAACTTGGAAGAATCCTTTAGGCTAAGACGAACCACAGCCAAAAAGCGCTACAAAAAAACGCAGCAGAAACGAATTGAGTTTTTCCCGCAGCGCTTTTTGCAGAAAGTGGACTTCCTGTTTCAATTATACCTATACAGAAACTGCCAGCGTTTCCGTAGGTATAATTGACATGCTGCGATTTCCAAAAACACAATGGTTTTGGAAATCACAGCATTTCCACTGCGGGCATTTTCTGCAATGTGTGGATGGGATTCGCTAGGGACTGTACAACTCAGCGTTTTTTTGCTGCGCCATTTCTGCTGCAGCCAAACCGTGATGTTTACGCCACGTGGGGCTTCAGCCTTAAAATGTCCTTGTGTGCTAGCAAAATGTATTTTTGTGATATACTGTATACTTATGATTTTAAATTTCCAACTCTCTATGAATTAGACAAGGGAACATTTAACCAGGGCCTGCCAGAGTATTAGAATTAGATTCTTAATATTGGATACAGATAATATACAGTATGATTTGAAAAAGTTTCTACCTCAAACCTTCTTTAGGCCCCATGTAGCGTAAACTCCGTGGCATTTTACAGTACGTGCTAAGTGGATGGGATTCTGGATAATCCCATCCACACATTGCAGAAAAAAAATCCAAAGCGAACATGATGTGATTTCAAAAACCGTTGGCTTTTTGTAAATCGCAGCAAGTCAATTATACCTACGGAAATTCCGGCAGTTTCCCTATAGGTATAATTGAAGCAGAAAGTCCGCAGAGGAAAACGTTTGCGCCACAGTTTTTCCCACAGCACTTTTTGGCTGTGACCCACTACGTGGGGTCTTAGCCTTAGACAGAAATTGGGTACAGATGTTTATTCAGCCTTATTGTTTTTGTCAATGGATTTGGTAAATATATGTCATGTTTTAGGGTTGCATACATTTATATAGCATGCTTAATAATGTTTTATATTTTAAACTATCAAATTACTTTTCATTACTGTTTTCTTACTTTAAGGAAAATATGATTATAATGTCCTGCAAAGAAGTACATTCAGAATGGAAGGCTCTGCATATTGTCTTGATAAAATCTAACTTGCATAAACAATATTTATCATTATATAATACAAAATGCCCCCTTTATTATTATTCCCTGGACATACAGAATTCTTAATGCTGTTCAAATATGGGGATTGATAAATATTGTAAACATGTGCTTGTAATCAATTAAAGTGTACATATGACAAAAGTAATTAAACTAATATATATTACATTCCCACACATGCTCCATGGCACTCTCTGAAAGGTCATTAACAAGTTTTACTTTTGATAGACTATGCTAAATAATTCCAGAGTCTGTAAGGAAATGAAGGGTCAAACGGTTTCCTCTAAGGCACAGAACCACATGCAAATTTTGAAGTGCATCTTAAGTTCTATGCCCAGTGTTAAGACTTATAAATCCTGCAATGTTGATGTGGGAATAGACGCAAAGAAGGTTTCATAGCAGGAAAGTAACACTTTTTTGGCTACTAGTACTTCAGGTTTAATATGAAATTTCACAAATACCTTTTTCTTACTTGCTAGTCTTTTAAAGTACTAAGGCCAAACAACTGTGTTACATAAAGGTTCACAGATAAAATCCCTTGTTTAACTAAAATTTCACAAGTTACTTTATAAATATTAAAAACAACATTTAACTTTCTTCCTGGATTCTCTGAGGTTTCTCTCTTATGAATACAGTGAGAGCTGATATAAGGACAACCTTCTACTATGCAGTAATAGAGAGGGGATGATTCATGAAAGACATTAACTGGACAATCTTACCTGGAACATGAATATACTGTCAGTATTCTTCCATTCTTACATAGTATGGTCGAAAAAAAGATGTATGTCCATCAATCAAGGAATTGGGAACACCTTCCCATATGACTAGAGGAATGAGTTAATACATTCTATACATTTCCTTAAGCAACATTGCTATTTTGCTGTAAAAAGCCTTTTATGAAGGGGGTAGGCTATTCCACAGATTCACAGTTCTTACAGTGAATTAGCTTTGTTGCCTCTGGAGATTAAGGCTGGGGCCCCACGTGGCATAAATGCCGCAGTTTGGCCGCGGCGGAAACACCACGGCAAAAACCGCAGCATTTTACAGTCCCTGCAAAGTGGATGGGATTCTAGCGATTTTCATCCATACATTGCAGAAAAATACACGTAGCGGGCACGCTGCGATTTCCAAAACTGTAGCGGTTTTGGAAATCACAGCTTGTCAATTACACCTACGGAAACGAAAATGCTGCAGGAAAAACTGCAATGTGTTGCCTCCACGGTTTTTCCCACAGTGCTTTTTGCTGTGACCCTCTATGTAGGGCCTTAGCCTAACCCTTTTTTTCTCTACATGGAGGGAGTGCTCCCTTGTCTTTTGAGGGGATTTTACATGGAACAGCTTTCTCCATATTAATTTTGAATGGGCTATTTATATATATTTAAACAGGTTTATCAACAATAATATATATTTAGTATGACTCTTTTTGTCAGTTCACCAGGAGTTACCATACAGTAAGTGTTCTCTCATATAGTAGGATATTCTCATATGTCATTTGGGAGGTTCCCATAGGCATAAGATAGTTGACCTGTTCCACAGGTTTGATCACTTTTTTCATATGTGTCTAATGTCATTTAGAGATGAGAAACACTGTGCTATGTTTACACCATGATCCCTTCTGTTTTTTCTATATCCAGGAGTAATAGATGCAGTCCAGGTTTTATGGCAAACTCAGCGGGAATCGGGTATGTGTTAAACACCTATTCCTGAAGCTTCATTGTCCTGTCCTGATCTCTTTTCTTTCTTTTTCTTTCCTTTGACAGAAGTCACAATGCCAAAAGCAGAGAGGCTCACTGGATCGCTGAGACCAATCACTGGCCTCAGTGGTTACTGGAAAGGGACCGTTGACATTACTCACATACTCATATATATCCCTTAAGAGCCCCTCAAAAGGTTTCTCCACAATGGATGTTAAGCTCACTGGTCTGTAATTACCTGGGGAAGACCTAAAGCCCTTTTTGAATTTGGTTCCACATCTTCCTTGTGCCAGTCCTTTGACATTGTACTAGTTACTAGATAATCCCTAAAAATTAAGAATAGGGGTACAGCAATGACTGGACTGAGTTTTTTATGTAATCATAGTAATCCATGTGGACTCGGTTCCTTGGTCATGTGTAACTTGTTTAGCTCAGCTTTGATCATTTCTATGTGACACCTACATTAACTACTCCTTGTTCTTCTGTATATACCACACTGTAAACCCAAGTTATACACTCCTTCATACATCCCAATCCCATTGTCATCATGTCAGTTAATGGACAAGTGAGGCCACTGTTATTTGCATACTGTGGCTGTTAACACAGATTCATATAATGCAGTCCCCTTATTTGCCTGTCTACGCAACTCCCTTTTTCTAGTGTTATGAAAATCTGTAACCACTCTTAAAGCTGATCTATCACCTGCCCTATGTATAGCTACAGGTCTGTAATCCTCGTTGGCCCAAATGGAACAAAAAAGGTTGTACCTTTGCAACGAGGAGTTCTGAATGAATGTACTAGATACATACAGTATTTATTATGTCCAATATATTCATGCTAGTAGCAATCCTTCTGCCTTTACCAGCCTCCATCACTCCATCTGCAGATAATGAAAGTCTGCCATGAATACACAGCAGACTGTCAATCATCACCCTAAGGGATAGGAGGAGGAGGGGAAAGGTGGGGGCAATATTTCCCTCACGAATATAGGGGACTCATAAACTATATGTCTGGTATATTCTTTAAGTACTCCAAAAGCTTTCTCTATAGGACATACTCATTCCTTGTAGATCAAGGAATCACACATCTCTCTGATTTCACAAAAAGCAGACTCAATAAAATAGCAATATAAATATAAACCAACTTATTCTCTAATGGAGAATAAGTTGATATAGTACTTATGTTAAACCTACAGCCTAACCTATAAGCACCTAAACAACAACTTTGGGTATCCAAAGAAAGGTAGCCAACTATAAACATTTACAAAAATATAATATAATTTATTCACAAATAAATAATTACGATAAAAAAATCCACAGAATTACATAGAAAAAACCTGTCCGACCAAGATGAAAACTGCCCAAGGACCAAAGAACATTCTCCAGGATCAATACTCCAACAGTATTCTACTTATCCAATAAATATATATATCATTGAATGCATCACATTAAATTTATATCCATAAAGTGCATTTGCAAACATAGAGATACATCAATTCATACATATCAATAATTATTAGATACAAAATAGCTCACAAAGAAGAAAACTAGATCCCATTATCATGTATTCATATATGTCTCCATAGCTATACATATAAATGACATGAAAAATAGCATAAATAGGGAATACATAGAGAGATACAGTGGGGAAAAAAAGTATTTAGTCAGCCACCAATTGTGCAAGTTCTCCCACTTAAAAAGATGAGAGAGGCCTGTAATTGACATCATAGGTAGACCTCAACTATGGGAGACAAAATGAGAAAACATATCTAGAAAATCACATTGGCTGATTTTTAAAGAATTTATTTGCAAATTATGGTGGAAAATAAGTATTTGGTCAATAACAAAAGTTCATCTCAATACTTTGTTATATATCCTTTGTTGGCAAAGAGGTCAAATGTTTTCTGTAAGTCTTCACAAGGTTGGCACACACTGTTGCTGGTATGTTGGCCCATTCCTCCATGCAGATCTCCTCTACAGCAGTGATGTTTTGGGGCTATTGCTGGGCAACACGGACTTTCAACTCCCTCCAAAGGTTTTCTATGGGGTTGAGATCTGGAGACTGGCTAGGCCACTCCAGGACCTTGAAATGCCTCTTACGAAGCCACTCCTACATTGCCCTGACGGTGTGCTTGGCATCATTGTCATGCTGAAAGACCCAGCCACGTTTCATCTTCAATGCCCTTGCTGATGGAAGGAGGTTTGCACTCAAAATCTCAAAATACATGGCCCCATTCATTCTTTCATGTAAACGGATCAGTCGTCCTGGTCCCTTTGCAGAGAAACAGCCCCAAAGCATGATGTTGCCACCCCCATGCTTCACAGTAGGTATGGTGTTCTTTGGAGGCAACTCACTCTCCTCCAAACACATTTCTACCAAACAGATCTACTTTGGTTTCATCTGACCTTATGACATTTTCCCAATACTCTTCTGGAACCTCCAAATGCTCTCTAGCAAACTTCAGACGGGCCCGGATATGTACTGGCTTAAGCAGGGGGACACGTCTTGCACTACAGGATCTGAGTCCCTGGTGGCCTAGTGTGTTACTGACGGCAGCCTTTATTATGTTAGTCCCAGCTTTCTGCAGGTCATTCACTAGGTCCCCCTGTGTGGTTCTGGGATTCTTGCTCACCGTTCTTGTGATCATTTTGACCCCATGGGGTGAGATCTTGCGTGGAGCCCCTGATCGAGGGAGATTATCAGTGGTCTTGTATGTCTTCCATTTTCTAATTATTGCTCCCACAGTTGATTTCTTCACACCAAGCTGCTTGCCTATTGCAGATTCAGTCTTCCCAGCCTGGTGCTGATCTACAATTTTGTTTCTGGTGTCCTTCCACATCTCTTCGGTCTTCACCATAGTGGAGTTTGGAGTATGACTGTTTGAGGTTGTGGACAGGTGTCTTTTATACTGATAACAATTTCAAACAGGTGCCATTACTACAGGTAATGAGTGGAGGACAGAGGAGCCTCTTAAAGAAGAGGTTACAGGTCTGTGAGAGCCAGAAATCTTGCTTGTTTGTAGGTGACCAAATACTTATTTTCCACCATAATTTGCAAATAAATTCTTAAAAAAATCAGACAATGTGATTTTCTAGATATGTTTTCTCATTTTTTCTCTCATAGTTGAGGTCTACCTACAATGTCAATTACAGACCTCTCTCATCTTTTTAAGTGGGAGAACTTGCACAATTGGTGGCTGACTAAATACTTTTTTTTCCCCACTGTATAAACCAATACAAGCTATCTCTGTGTCACAAAGGTAGTACATTGTTAGACCATCATCGGACATAGATATATATATATATATATATATATATATATATATAGATAGACAAAAAAAGATCAGGAGATATAAATAGGGTTAATAACTGAGGACATGTTGTCAGACCCAGAGACCAAACATACGCTTCACTTCTAAACAAGCTTCGTCAGGAGGTAAGTAATAGACAGGATAAACAGGGTATTGATCCTGGAGCATGTTCTGTGGTCCTTGGCAGTTTTCATCTTGGCTGGACAGGTTTTTTTTATACGTAATTCTGTGGATTCTTGTTTTGTGATTATTTATTTGTAAATGTTTATGGTTGGCTAACTTCTTTTGGATATTCACACATACTACTTAGTAGTTGAGCCACTGTTAGCATCTGGTTTTTGGAAACCTCTGTTTTTTGGTTTCACATGTGGGGTATTTACAATATACAGAGATATAAGTATGTATTATATACATGCAGATGGAGTAAGATACTGTGAATAACCACTGACCCCTCCCCCACCATTAATTAGGATTACATTTAATGGGTTTAAAAAAGCTTAAAATATAAAAAGAAGTCTAGCAATCACAAAGGGTTAAACATGACATACACAATCATTTGTATTGACTGATATAAAGCATCAAGCCAGCCAAGGTGTTACATAGAGAACAAAGAGTAAAGAGTAGTTTCTTTTTATACAATATATAAATAACGTTGCACTTTGCAGATTGCAGTTTTTAGTAAGTGACAAGCAAGACAGCTTTGACAGAGAGACTAAATAGATCTTATATATAAAACGTCAGCAGAGAGTCAAACAAAGTTTCAGAAACCAAATTCCAGAGAGCATTCCTGGGACAGAAAAGTTCTTCTAAAACCTTAATGTAGAAGACAAAATAAACAGTTGTAGACGGTAAAATGGAACTTACTGCTGCAAAGAAAAGTGTTGAATTATTTCATTGACTGCACTTTAAATAGGATGTTAGCATGGGCTCTAGCATTTTACAGTCAGGTATACAGGTCTCATTGATGACTGAATCATGTTTTGGATCTGCAAATAATTTAATAAATACACACAATATTTATATACAATCACAGAAAAGTATTCATAAAGAAGTGTAAAATATTGTCATCACCTGTATGAGTTACTGAACTCTTGCTCTTATGCCTTTTGCCACATTTGGTTTTAAAGCTGTAAACAGATTTACTACCATATGTGAAGGTGATATAAAGAAGGTCATGTATACATAGTGTCATTGTACGACACAGTTCTTACTACAATACCCCGAAAATGTAACATATATATGAAAATGTCATAGGACAGTTCATAAATATAGTGCAACATAAACTAGAGGAAATCCCCAACGACACCTATAACCTGTCATACATGTAAATAGTGATTTTGGTGATACATTCTGTATAAATAGGGATTGCTTAACCACAACTACCTTTGTAAAATGGTCAGTGGTTTTACAGAAATTAAACAAATTTAAGGGACTGTCTGATTTTGGCAAACCATTCCACATAACAGGTGCCCTGACATTGAGCTGATTCCAGAGCTCCCCCACAGTCAGCTAATATAAAGTATTTCACAGCATCCATTAAATTCACAAGGCCATCTGTATAATGCACAAATGAGCCAAGACCAAATGAGCTAACCACTCTCTGCCCTGAATAATAACGCGGAAGTCCAAACACATCCAAACCCTCAACACCTCCTTCCGACTCCAACTCAAGAACATCCATCGAATCTGCTCCTTCCTCACCCCTGAAACTACAAAGATGCTAGTCCATGCTCTCATAATCTCCCTCTTAGACTACTGTAACACTCTTCTCCATGGCCTCCCAGCAAACACTCTCGCCCCCCTCCAGTCCACCTTAAACTGTGCTGCTCGCTTAATACACCTCTTCCCCCGTTCTTCATCGGCCACTCCTCTCTGCCAATCCCTTCACCGGCTACCCGTTGAGTAGAGTTCAAATTACTAACACTGACATACATAGTCATCCACAACCTGTCCCCTCCATATATCTCCGACCTAATCTCCCACTACCTGCCCGCACGTAACCTCTGATCCACCAAAGACCTCCTACTCTGCTCTGCTCTTATCCGCTCTTCACACAATCGTCTCCAAGATTTCTCCAGTGCATCCCCCATACTCTGGAACTCATTACCAAGACACATAAGACTGACCCCCACAATCACGAGCTTCAAGAAGGCCCTGAAGACTCACCTATTCAGGAAGTCCTACAACTTCTAATAACACTACTGTCACCACACCACCACCTGAACAACCTCTCCTCTCACCTTCTGTCTCTATCCCTCTTCCCTCATAGATTGTAAGCCCTTTGTGTAGGGCCCTTTATCCCACTGTGACAGTTGGTCACTGTTAGTATTATATTTGTCTTGTATATTTTGTGTACCGTATGTAAACCCTCAAACGTAAAGCACCATGGACTTAATGGTGCTATATAAATAAACAATAATAATAATAAAAAGTCTTAGCACAATTTGGTAGGACTTATCTAAAACAAGTAGTGTAATTCCATTAAAACCATCATATTTTCTAAATTAGCTGCTGCTTATAACTATAATTATATTGATATCCATCAGTGTTAAAACATATAAAATCACATCTCTCTAGCTGTAAATATTAGCATAATTGTATGAAAAGGCTGATATACCTGAAAATGTAACATTTTTCTAAATATAAGGTCAAAAGTATATCAGCATTCCATATCTCTTATTGACACTTTGTCCTGTCTCAGTCACAGAAAAGGAAATTAATGCATAGTTCCATGAGTTGTCATTTTGCTAATAAACATGACTGCCATTAGTGAGGCCTGGTCCTCATACTTGACCCTAAGAGACATGTCAAAGAAGTAATTATAATGCTATATTCCAACTTGACATGTAGAAAGGGATGCAGTCTCAGTACGACCATCAACATGCATTTCCATCTATATTGGGACTCCCGTCCTAAATAAGTGGAATTTATCAAGAAAGTTCAGTGTTTAAAAACAGTGATTTAATTGGGTATTTGACATGCCCCTAAATGACCTTCTATTACAAGCATCATCTAAACCAGTTGCTTTTCCATATTCATGTTTTAAGACATTCTCCATCATTTTGCCTAGAATTCCCAAAGGCAATATTTGGAGGATTTCTTTACTTATGCACAGATGAACTCATTTAATGGTGTTGGTCAGTAACAATTCCCCACATTTTGTCAAAGTAGAAAGGATGCATTTTAAGTTTGCAGTATATCAGTCCTTGCTATTGAGACCTTAAAGTTTAGCATGAAACATACAGCGGAATGTATCGATAGTTAAGGATCATAAAAAAATATATGCAACAAGAATAGGTTAAAAGCCTTCACCAAGTATCGGTCACCATTCTGAGTTTCAACATATGGTATGTACTAAAATGCATTAGTTTACAAGGGAAGCTCTGTTCATAACTTTCTCTTTCTTTTAACAATCAATAACTAACTGATCGGGAATAATAGTATCACTGATAAAGGACTAGGACAGGGGCATAGCTATGGGTGGTGCAGCAGTAGCAGTTGCTCCCAGGCCCTGGACCCTGAGGAGGTCCCAAAGGTCCCATTGCCACATAAAATATACCAATATTCTAAATGGCAAAAGGTAGGTAGGGGCTATAATACATAATTTGCACTGGCTCCACGAGTTTCAAGTTAGCATCTGTGAACCATCTTATGTCAATCTGTTATACATTATGCTCTGATAGTTCTTAGTTCCCTGGAAAGAACTCTGGAAAGGTAGATAGTTAAACTGTAGATGGTGGCATTGTTCATTTACATATACACATCCATACCAGTTTCTATAGAAACAAGATGTGGGTATTGACATGCTGTATGTAGGCCATTACATTCAATAGGGTCACTGCAGTTTACTCTATGTAAACTGCTGGCAGCACAATGTTCTGGTAATTGACTTAGGTTAAACAACATGTATTTTACATTCCTATTTTTTGGTATGGGTTGTTTTTGTTGTCAAGTCTATTAAACAAGAAAATTAGATAATATTGATGGTATACATCTACAATCTAATGTGTATGGGGGTGATGACATACCCACTCATTTACAATTCTTTTACTATTAGACAAACTCAACAGAAGTGCCTCTCAGCTGCTTATTACCCATTATATAAATATGCACAGTTGGCAGATCCTAGCATGTATGTATATGGCAAAGATGAGAAAGAGCATTCAACCAACAGCTATCTAAGATGTACAGTGGGTACGGAAAGTATTCAGACCCCTTTAAATTTCTCACTCTTTGTTTCATTGCAGCCATTTGCTAAAAGCAAAAAAGTTCATTTTATTTCTCATTAATGTACCTCAGCACCCCATCTTGACAGAAAAGAAAACAGAAATGTAGATATTTTTGCAAATTTATTAAAAAACGAAAAACTGAAATATCACATGGTCATAAGTATTCAGACCCTTTACTGTGACACTGATATTTAACTCACAAGCTGTCCATTTCCTGCTGATACTCCTTGAGATGGTTCTACTCCTTCATTGAAGTCCAGCTGTGTTTAATTAAACTGATTGGATTTGATTAGAAAAGGCACACACCTGTCTATATAAGACTTCACAGCTCACAGTGCATGTCAGAGCAAATGAGAATCATAAGGACAAAGGAACTGCCCAAGAAGCTCAGAGACAGAATTGTGGCAAGGCACAGATCTGGCCAAGGCTACAAAAGAATTTCTGCAGCCCTCAAGGTTCCTAAGAGCACAGTGGCCTCCATAATCCTTAAATGGAAGAAGTTTGGGACGACCAGAACTCTTCCAAGACCTGGCCGTCCAGCCAAACTGAGCAATCGTGGGAGAAGAGCCTTGGTGAGAGAGGTAAAGAAGAACCCAAAGATCACTGTGGCTGAGCTCCAGAGATGCAGTAGGGAGATGGAAGAAAGTTCCACAAAGTCAACTATCACTGCAGCCCTCCACCAGTCGGGGCTTTATGGCAGAGTGGCCCAAAGGAAGCCTCTCATCAGTGCAAGACATATGAAAGCCCGCACAGAGTTTGCCAAAAAAACACATAAAGAACTCCCAGACTATGAGCAATAAGATTCTCTGGTCTGATGAGACGAAGATTGAACTTTTTGGCGTTAATTCTAAGTGGTATGTGTGGAGAAAACCAGGCACTACTCATCACCTGCCCAGTACAATCCCAACAGTGAAACATGGTGGTGGCAGCATCATGCTATGGGGGTGTTTTTCAGCTGCAGGGACAGGACGACTGGTTGCAATTGAAGGAAAGATGAATGCGGCCAAGTACAGAGATATCCTGAAAGAAAACATCTTCCAGAGTGCTCTGGACCTCAGACTGGCCCGAAGGTTCACCTTCCAACAAGGCAATGACCCTAAGCACACAGCTAAAATAACAAAGGAGTGGCTTCGGTACAACTCTGTGACCATTCTTGACTGGCCCAGCCAGAGCCTTGACCTCAACCCAATTGAGCATCTCTGGAAAGACCTGAAAATGGCTGTCCACCAACGTTCACCATCCAACCTGACGGAACTGGAGAGGATCTGCAAGGAAGAATGGCAGAGGATCCCCAAATCCAGATGTGAAAAACTTGTTGCATCATTCCCAAGAAGACTCATGGCTGTACTAGCTCAAAAGGGTGCTTATACTCAATACTGAGCAAAGGATCTGAATACTTATGACCATGTGATATTTCAGTTTTTCTTTTTTAATAAGTTTGCAAAAATATCTACATTTCTGTTTTTTTTTCTGTCAAGATGGGGTGCTGAGCGTACATTAATGAGAAATAAAATGAGCTTTTTTATTTTTGGCAAATGGCTGCAATGAAACAAAGAGTGAAAAATTTAAAGGGGTCTGAATACTTTCCGTACCCGCTGTATAAACAGTATTGTATAGCATATTTACTGAGAAATCCCTTAATAACCAAGCCTTTATGGGCATTAAAGGGGTATTCCCATTTTATAAAGTAATGGCATATTGCTATGATATCACGTAACTTTTGATAGGGGTCTGAGATTTGGAGCATTCACCAATTCTGAGTGCCCAGCAGCACGCACACCTCTGGCAGTACAGGGGTATTGCAGCACAACTCCATTTCAGTAAATTCATTAGGGCCAGCTACGATTCCCTGCATAGGTGGAGGGAGCACAGTGCAAAAAAAGATGTCACAACTCTGAACTGTGGCCCTTTCCATTCTCAGGATTGGAGGATGGACCCCAAACAATCACAAAGCAATGGCATATTCCAAATATATGTCTTCCTATCACTTTTTGAATTGGAAATACCCTTAAAGTTAATTTTTTTTTACTTTTTCCTCTCCACATTATAGCATTACTAACATTTTTATTTTTTAATTAATGTGGCTGCATGTGGCCTTGTTTTATACATGATAAATTGTATTTAAAGTACAGGTTCTGTATGTAAGTATGTAATTCAGTGGTATTTAAACAGCGAAACCTGTCAAAAAGACCACCTCTTTGAGAAGACCACATTTTCTGCAAAAATTTTCCATATTAACCATCTTCTTTGAGAAGACCACTTTTTAATGCAATTTTGAGTGGTTTCACTGTATATATATTAGCATACTTCTGTAATGTAATATATTATCCTTTGAGTCACTATGACACAAGCCTCTGTCAGAGCAACACTTAATGTGGCCTAACAACAGGCTTATTATACAGATAGCACTTTCTTTCCAGCTCCTCAGGATTAATTATATGGGGGTTGCCCAATCCCCTTTATTATGATGCACGTACTGCGGGGCAGAACAGCAGGGCATTTTCTACAGTACCATTAACAACACAGCACAATAAAATGATAATAATAATGGCCACTATAATAATAAGCATTGTTAGTCAATGCTTTGTCAGTGATCTCATTAGCTATTATTGACAGACCCTTCTTTTTTTTTGTCTTTTGCTTTAAGTAGCAATTACACAATGTGTAGTATAGTGTGATCTTTCTGTTCTGCTTGATTTTATCTTGTGAAGCCAGTTATTGCAAGTAAATTTACCTAAAGATCAGTTTATGTCTGTCTTGAAGAATGTCTGCTCAGCGGAAGCAGAATAAGAATGATATTGGTAAAATATGGAGAAACCCAATGACATGAACCTAGAGACCTGACAAATCGCAGGCTGTAAAAAGAAAACAGATGTTCTGCGCTACAGTAAAATGTTGTAAATATCCATTTGAATTCATGTGTGAAACTCAATTCCTGTTCTAACCATGGATAGACTGAGGATGATAATGGCAGCGTGACTTGGAAACGATCAATGAAACATACATTTATTGCAATTAGACAAGAGAAAGCCTTCTTTGTGCCAGATAGAGCTCCATAAGCTTTCTATTTTGTTGTAATGGCAAATAAATGAAATATCTTGGCAAGAGCCATCTGAAAAAAATCACAGTCTACGGGAAATGTCTAATTTTTCTTATATCACATTCTGGATATTTTGACTTATTTTAATGTATGTGTATGTATATATAAAGAGAGACAGACAGAGAGATAGAAACACACACACACACACACACATATATATATATATATATATATATATATATATATATATATATAAATATATATATAATAGAATCAAGATTTATAAAGAAATGCAGGATATAAACTGAGCACACAAATAATTAGCAGACATACAAAGTGTCCATTGCCACAAATGGACATAACTATAAATCCATTTTTGAGCAGTACATCCATTATACAGCCGGGCTCCAGATGCAAAAGAAAGAATTGGACATGACCCTGAACCTTCCATTTAACCCCTTAGACACTGTGATCAATGGCGACCGTAGCATCTCAGTGGTTTGGCAGAGGGAGGGGAATCCCTCTGTCAACCACTGCTAGCCCACAAACATAATTGCTTGCCATAATAGCCTAATAAAGGCCTGTCATGTCTGTATGCCTATTATTCCCTTTCAGGCAATAATGCTTATACTATATTGGTATACTGAGTATTAGAGATCAAATGATCATATTGTGAAATCTCATAGTGGGACTAAAAATAAAGTGAATGTGATTACATAAAGTTAAATAACATTAATTTTACAAAATAACCAAAAATCCATAGAAAATATGTTCCGTTTTGTACAAGTGCTTAAAAACAGACATATATGATATTGCTGCATTCATCATGACCCTCCATGTCAGTTTGCTATTTAAACTCTATTTTGCACTTTACTGTTAGTGGACCAAGTCACTACACCAAGCCATATGTGATAAACACAATAATGAAAATTATTTATGTGTCACACAAAATAGCTGCCACAAAAATGACCTTAAGTAAAAACTGTGGGATTTATCTTGACTCCCATCAATCCCCTGCCTTAATACAATGACCACTCAATTGACATTAGGCTCATGACACTGAGTTTATGAATGCATCAAAATGGTCATAGATGGAAATGACTTTGATGTTTATGGGAACCAGATATGGGCAACAACATTCCCAGAGTAGTAGAACTTAAGAAACATTTTCTACAGAACAGGAATTCTGTGATTTTCATGACATTATTAAGAATAAATAAATTGTTGCATATAAAAGTAAAAGAAAGACAAAAGAATAATAAAATCAGTGTTCTCGAGTACAATTCCTGCCATTATACAGGCTGATGTGTAGTTTCTAATCTCTCTTTCACACAACATTCACGCCTCCAAAGATGTGAGATAGAATAGCACTTGTAAAGTATCACATTTTCTAGCTGGAAAATAGTCACAGGCAAAGAAAGATTAGATTCATCTTCTGTTCTGTGAAAGCAGTCTCCTGCTGTTATCAGCGGGCAGCACCATTAAGGTCATCTTGGGAAGTGACATGTAGACAGCAGGAAAACAAACCAGCACACAGTGCGTATTACTAAAGATGATTTATATTCAGGTTTCAAACTTTCCTGGGTGAGAGATTAAGACAGAACACAAGACATGGAAATATCATACAAATAACACCTTGCTGTATAACTAATTCCACACATCATATATCATAACCTTACAGTACACATGCTTATCATGCAGGTCTTATTCACAGAGGCATTCCTTGAAGTTTGAAGCACTAATTCTAATGGTGTGTCTACATGTAGTGTAAATACTGCAGATTTACTGTACAGATTTACCGGTAGGAAATTCACAGCAGAATACAGTTGGGAATGAGGTTTTAACAAATCACATCTACTGTGCATACTGCCAAAAAATATCTATGTGTAAATTGGCATGCAGTGTCGGTATTTCTGAGAAGTCATATTGATAATTATTCCCTTGTGAATGCAGGAAAAGATCAATGATATACAATAAACTATTGTTTATTATTCATCTTGATCCTGCCACCATAAAATTCCTCTTCATTGTCAACTAATTACTTAATTCTACTTTGAGCAACAGAGGTGTAACTAAAGTCTTGTGAGCTCTGGTGCAAACTTTGATCAGGACCCGCTACTCCTTCCCTATGGCATATTCTTGATATGGAGGCTACTGGTACTGCAGCACACAGTCTTGAAAGGGATACAGTTGAAGTACCCGCAACCGCCTTTATAAAAAATACAGTAAATAAGCAGCACAGCCCCAACAATGTAAATGCTATTTATACAAATATAAAAGGTGACTAATCCCTTTAAAGTGGTATTCCTTGGTTCCTTGATATTAATGACCAATTCTCAGGATAGGTCACCAATAAGAGATCAGTGGGGATCCGACACCAGGGACTCCTGCTGATCAGCTGGTTGAAGGGACAGTGGGCGTTTGTGTGAATGCTGTGATATCACTATTTATATTGCATGCTTTCTGTTTTATAGTAATGTAATTAGAGTCTATTCATTTCTTAAGCATGAGGTTGTAATTATATTGCACAGCCACTATAAAACAAACAGTGTGCGATGTAAATAGTGGAAGGGCCATGGCATTTACAGAAGAGCCGTGGGCCCTTTAAACAGATGATTAGAAGTGGCCCTCGGTAATGGATCGCATTGATCCCTTATTGATGACCTATCCTGTAAATCCTGTCTCCCCTGTAAATATAATACATTACCAGCAACAGATGAGTGCGCATCTGTGCTGCTGGACGTGTGGTATCTTTAGCGCTTGGCAATGAAGGACGTACTTTTTCACGGCTGAGTGCACAACCAAGGGTAATCCGATTTCATGGATCCCTCATAGACATGAATCTACTGATGGATCTGTGAACTCGGCCTGAGATATAGCATTGTTAACATGGACTATGTGAATAGATACATGAAAGTCTATGGGGCCGATGAACCCTGTTTTGTTAATGAGCCCTAAGTAGTGTAGTACAGTAAGTGTTCATATCTAGCTCTTTACATATAGCAGCAAAGATCTTCCTGTTGGAAATGTCCTTTAGGTCTTAGGCAGTGACTTCTGAAACCATCGTTTTTACTCAGTCTATGTGCATAAAAGACCTTTAGCAAGATTGAGATATATAGATATATATATATATATATATATACAGAGTATATATATAATGTAATTTTATTACTGTGCAATTAATATTAGGCTTGACTGAAATGATATTGCCTGCCCAGAATTATGCATAGAGTTGATGTTTTGTTGTATAGTTGCTACTCCTGTAGCTGTACCACTGCTTACTAAGATTTTCCTTGAAGTTATTACATTATTAATGTGTAAAGCTGAGACATAACACAAAGTTCATTAGTATGCCTTACTATAACAGCCCATCTATTCGCAGAGAAGTGAGAAAGATTATGTTGATAACATTTTAGAAAAGTCAATGCGAGGTGTTATAGAAGAAAGTTGTTATATGCAGATTCGTAGCAAATTTTGATAAAATAGTTAAAATCATGTTACTCAGTTACAGTTTTTGTTCACACAAGTGCCTGTCCAATAATTATAAAAATAATAGAAAATGATACAATGAGAAAAACTGTTGTTTATTGTTTGGAAGACATTTAGCATTTCTTGTTTCTTTTTATATGCTGTACTATTGTTAGTCTTTCTTTCCCCAATTTGTGGGTGACAATTTCTAATAAATAACTAATAAAGCAGCACAGTATTTCACGTAACAGCAATATTCCTAAAATCTGCTGCTTTCTATGTGTAAAAGAAGTCACACAATGTTTGACTTTACTTATTTTGTTCACTTATTTCTTACTGCTTAAATAGTGCCAACATGTTCCGCAGCAGAGCATGCCTTCAGTGCCTGTCACTATAGGTAGAATCTACTTTCCCTAATTCACACTTACAACATGCTAAGACTAAAGTTAGAAAGAGCCAATGAATGTGTCTGTATGTTTTTTTTTTTTTGTGTGGAAGGAAAATGTGGTACTTGTAGCCTTCATGAGGAGAACATGGAGTACAAATTCTATGGATTTCAATTGGGATTATTTGTAAAAGCAACATGTGTTCAGACCATGGTTCTGTATACCATAAATAAACTCTAAAATCTGAATGAACCATGGAATATTGTTTTATTTATGATTTATTTATTTGTTTGTTTAATGTCTGCTTTATTAGTTTTATCTCTTATTAATATATTGTATATCCTAGCAGAGAATATTTTTTTCCTATTATATATTATGAGACATTCGGAACTTCTTTTGGACATATTCACAATTGCCATCTTCCCCTTGTATGGTATCTAAGAAAACATGCTGGGAAGCACAGAACAGATGTTCACAATGTATTTAGCAAGATGACAGGGTATATCTGGCATGTGTAAAACCAGCAGACAATTAGATTGTGATACATTATGATTGTCACTTCATTTGTCGTTCCATAACATACATTATGCAGCACCATAAACTATGTGGAACAGGCTAATGCATATCTGAATGCTCAAATGTACAAGGATTTCCTTGTTCAGTAATTCAAGCCCTCAAAGTATATAGCAATAACATAACAAGTACATATACAGACGCAATCAGATATGACAGAATAATAATCTAATTAATGAGGCTGTTGCTTACAGGAGCCTACAGGCCATGGGAAATAATTGTAAGCCAAGGGTAGACGTTCTTCATACTGAGGTTTAGCCTAATTTTGTAGAAACCTGGGTGAAGGCACATAATGATGCTTGAGTCAGTTACCTATTCCAACTAAAATGTGAGGGCAGGCGCAGTCCTACCCAGGTGCTGCTACATGTAAAGACATAATTTTGGGCTTTTATGACAATCTAGATACCTCTTTTGTGAATCACAACAAAACATTTTCAAATGTCAGTAAAGAATTAATTTGTGCGGGCTAAAGATTTAACCTGTCACCATTCTGTGTATAAACTCTGGTCAAGAGTGGCTTGTTTGACCCCAAGGACACCAATGCCTCAGCCACATGCCTAGATTTATATTTTCAAATATTTCACATCCTTGTAACTGTATTTAAGGTGAACACATTATTTGTCTCAGAGAGCTTTATGCATGCTCAGACCATTATTGTTTGTGTAACCCACTCACAGGAGTTACGAATGGTTATTTGGCCATAAAAGTGCCTTATACATTATGATTGTTAGTATATTTTGTCTTGTTCATACTGTATTCATTTGTGATATGTGTTCAAGCTATTGTTCTCTGGTATCACTTGTCCTGGTGAGTTGTGGTCCTCATAAGGTTAAATATAACACCACACAGTATAGTGGGCAGATCTGTAGCTGGAACAGGAAATAGTCATAGCAGAGAGAGGAAGTAGTATTCTGTAAGCCAGGGAACAAGAAGTAGCAAGTAGTGTGGCTGTAGCCATTTTGTGGTTTAGACACTGTACACTGTGAGGAAGTGCCACAGCAGCAGCAGGGAAGAGAAGCTGTGTTACAGCTCCCTGCATTACTATCAGTAAGAGGACAGGATTACATCAGGCTGAGCAGAACTACAACCTTAGCAGCCTGCACCTACCTCTATAACTTACCTGAACATCTGCAGTGGACCAGAAGCTGGACCTGCAGACATTTGAGACTCTGCTAATTCATGGGGAAGGTTTCAGCCAGCTACATGTCACTTTGCCACAGCTTACCGTTACAAGACAGGTGAACCAGCAGATGCCTGTTGCAATAAAGCAGTGAGTAGTTCAACTGAACCTGGCCTGGACATTGCCTTCCTTACAGCTATCCCTGGACTCCAGCTCCTAGTTGGAGAGGACTACTGACACCCACTCACCATCTCAGCCCAGGGACCTGCAGGTTTCCCCTTACTCCAACTGGCGTCACATCTAACTGACTCTCCCTATTACCCTGTGCACCTTTCCTGGGAGTTTTGATGCCTATAAGGTCACCGTGACAGTCCAGTTCTCCCGGGGTGGTCACATTTGTATAACACAATTGCACAGCTCATTATAGTCACCACACCATTATCATACATCTGCCTGGTATCGAGCTTTGCACCTGTGTGTCCATCACATGACCATGGACTAATTTTTATCCACTGGAAGTAAGCAGAATGAAAGCAAATAATGAACTAGAAAACTGTGAGCAATTGATACAGAAAGTATACTGGGAAATTGTATAACTTTTTATTATACAAACAATAACATTTGGTCTGAAAATATCCAACCACTTTAAGCCAAAATAACAAAAATCTTACATTTATTTCATTCTTGCTCAAGGCACACCCTTTGCATTTCTGCTGTCATTTACATAATGTGGAGCCATATGAACAGTGCAGTGTTCATATTACATATAACAACAGTTATATGTCATGATAACCCATTAAGTACACTTTCCTTAAGATAGTTATGAACTATACGGTTAACTTCCTCTTGACACGACACAGTACAGTCATGGGTAGCAGCAGGCAGTTCTGCAGTTCAAAGCACTTAACATTTGGCATATTAGAACAAGTCTGACAGAGTCATGTGTCTTTCATCATTTTAATAACATCTTCCTCTGAGAATAAACTATTTACAACAAGATGTCTTGGTTCTTAAATGCCAATGTACAGAATATATTCTTTTGCCATACTGGTAAATGTTGATGACAAAGTGTTCATATACAAATATTGATCACTTCATGTGTCTTGTATATGATCTGTTACTTCTTGGCCATATTTGGTACTTAGGATTATACAATGTATAATGTACACATTTAAATTTAGAAAATTAAAATTTAAACATTTTTTAAAGATTGTCTCTATCCATGATAGTAATGACAGTCTGTTGTCTAGATACTTTAGGTAGCCAATAGATATAACTACCGTGTTTCTCCGAAAATAAGACAAGGTCTTATATTATTTTTTGCTCTGAAAAAAGGGCTAGGGCTTATTTTCGGGGTAGGTCTTAATTTTTTCCATGAACAACAATCACACATTTAATCGCTTTTTATTTCAACTTTTATCAGAGGTGAAACAGCGAAAAAACAGCAGTTCGGCACTTTAGATTTTTTTTTTTTCCGCTACGGCATTCACCATAGAAATAAAAGATTTTTATAAGTTTGTAGAGTGGGCGTTTTCGGACACAGGGATTCCTAATGTGTATGTGTATCACAGTAATATTTTAGTTTTATATGTATTCTAGTGAAAGTGGGGGGGGGGGGGGCTTGAACTTTTTTTTTTTTTTTTTTTTTTTTTTTTTTTTTTTTTTTTTTTTTTTTCCACTCAAAACAAAAACTCCAATCCACCAAAATACAATCAAAAACAACATATACAATACAAAACAAAAAAAAAAAAATAATAAAACAAAAAAAAAAATCAAAAAGAGAAACAAAAAGAACACAGACAAGGCACCCCGCGGCCGAGCGACCAGCCCGAACAACCACCGCCCCGCCAACCCGCAACCGCCCCGCAGCACCGGGAACGGGGGGGGGGCGGGGGCGGCGGGGGGGCGGCGGGGCTGGGGGGGCAGGGGGGGGGGTAGAAAGAGTATAGTAATAGTAAAGGGGGTGGGCGGGCGCGGGGCGGGCCGGGGGGGGGGGGGGGGGGGGGGGGGAGGCACACCAAACCACACACCCCCCCCACACCCACGCAAAACACGAGGACAAGCTACAGGAACCACAAGCGGGGAGGGAGGGCGGGGCGGCCGCCCCACACAACAAAACAAAAACACACACACAACAGGAAAAAAAAAAATATATTTATTTTTTATATAATTAAATAAAGGATAATGAAAGGGGAAAAGAAAGGGAGAGAAGAAAAAAAAATATACAAAATTACATAACAACTTCAACAACCCTTTCTTCTTTTCTTTTCTCCTCTCCCCCCTCCCCCATCCCCACTCAGCAATCAACATACACCACACACCCCCCACCCCCCCCCTCTCCCCTTTTTTACCTCCCCCTTTTCCCCAGTGGTCCAGGTGGACCGCTTACAGTCCGTAGAAGCGCGCGGTGGGACCCAAAGTCGGTCCTTTCTTTTATAGTGAAGCGTCCTCTCCTCACGGTTATCAGGATCTTGGGAGAAATGAAGTCCTCTTTAACAGACAGGGAAACCCAATGAATGCAATGTAATCCAACAGCAGATTCCACTCAGCACACTGACATTCCTGCCGAATCCATACACTGAGCTGGGATGTGAGCCGGGATTTAGCAGTTACTGTCCAGTACGTTAACAGCACTGCGAGTCTCTATCTGTGGCATCCATATACACAGTCACAATGTCAGTCTCACTGATCAGCCACTGAGCACAGTTACTTTCACGTGGACTCACTAGTCCTGTTGTCTCTTTACACTCTGTTTGTCTCTGGACCAAGATACAGCTTAGCTGTACAGAAAAATCTCCACACGTCAGGTAACACAACACAGACACCTGTCTTCTCTCTTGCCAAGATGGCTGCTGCTCTCTGTCTCGTCACTTCCTGCTTCTCTGCTCACACTCTGTCTGCAGAACAGGCAGGCTGACATAAAAGGGGGGGGGGGTCTCACTCCAGCATCATGTCTCAATTACAATGGCTGCTGTCTTAAAGGAACAGAATCACAGAAATACATTCAACATTAACAGTTTATACAGACAAATGAAGCTTAGGACAACATTGGCTGTCTCTTACATATTCCCCCCCCACTTTAAGATTGGCAGTCCCTGTCTATGACTGTATATCCAGAGGGTTGTACTTTTATGCACAGAGTGGTAGTATACCGATGTATGGCAGGCCAAACAAACTCATCCTGCGCATACCGATCAGGGGGAATACCAGCATTTGGCCTAGTGGTCCGTCTGAGGACCGGTGGTATATTATGGGGTGCTGCAGCTATGGGCTGAGAAGGACCAGCGGATTCCGCACCAGAGGGGGCACAGGCCGGAGATACAGTAGTCACAGGTGGAACATCCCCCAGGAGCAGGGATCGGCCAACAATCATCCTCCTCGTCGGAGGCCCATTCCGCACCTCCATTCTCTGACTGTGGGAGCTCATTCACATTGGCAGGCCCATCATGATTTGTCCCTTCAGAATGACACAGGCGCAACATATTTCGGTGAAGTACTCGAACACAATCAGTTCCTTCTTTCTGGACCTGGTACACATTCGCATACTTGCGGCCAACAACACGATACGGCAAAGCCTCCCATCGGCTTTCCAATTTCCCTTGGGGTTTCTTGACACGAACTAGCACCAGGTCGCCTGGTTGCAATGGTGCTTCTTGCACTGGGGTCTTATCAGGATGGGGATGTTCTTGCAGGCGCTGCCGCACCAATCGATGGATCGTCTCAAGTCTCTGCCGGTGCGCCCGCACCCAAGAGGTTGGATCCCTCGGAGGGAACCCATCCACATCATCCAACTGTAATTCTCCTATACTTCGCCCAGACCGCCCAAAGAGAAGTGTATAAGGAGAGTACCCCGTTGTAGAATGGACATGATTGTTATAGGCCCACACCATTTCAGACAAGAACTGAGGCCACTGTAACTTCTTGTCTTCCTCCAGAGTCCGCAGCATCTGTAGCAGAGTTCTGTTGAATCTTTCACAGGCCCCATTTCCCTGAGGGTGGTATGGAGTCGTGTGCGACTTCTTTATCCCGTAGATACGTTGAACTTCTTTCATTATGTGTCCCTCAAAGCAGGCGCCCTGGTCGGAGTGGATGCGTTGGGGGCACCCATATACTCGAATGAAATCTTGGCACAGAGCACGAGCTGCTGACTCAGCTGTCTGGTCCTTGGTGGCGGTTACCACCGCAAATTTGGTGAAGTGATCCACCATTACAAGGCAATACTGGTGTCCGCCATTGGATGGGCCCACCATTAGATAGTCTATCATGACAATTTCTAAAGGTTCCTGGGTCACGATGGTTTGCAGGGGAGCTCTCTGTTCTATTGCCTTATGGATCTCACAAGTTCGACAGCTGCGGCATACTTCTTCGACCATTTGACGAAGACCAGGGCAGTAAATCAGTCGCTGTAACCAACGAAAGGTCTTCTCATGACCAAAATGTCCATTCTTATTATGAGCCTCAACTGCCAACGAGTGAGCCAGTTCACTAGGCACCACAATTTGGTATCGAATGTCGATCTCAGAAGGTAAATAGACCTTTCTGCATAGCACTCCATTTTTCATCTCCAACTTTTCCCACTGACTCAGAACAGATAATATCTCACGTGTCAGTCGTTCTCTTTCCTCTCTACAGGGCTTCTGGCCTTTCTCAACACACTTGATCATCTGCGCCAGCCCCTCATGGGTCCGTTGTATCTGTGCCCATTCCTGTTGTGAGGGACCAAAGAAAGGAGCCATTTCAGTCCCCTCCATCTCAAACTGATTAGCGGCGGCCAAGGCCTGTGAAAATCTGCTGAAGTCGGGCACCTCCACATGCTCCAACTCATGATCCACATCTTCTGTGGGGGTCTGGGCAGTTACCCTAGAAAGTCCGTCAGCATTCTGGTTCTCTGTCTTGGACCGATACTTAATGCGGTAATTGAACGTAGACATTCGGGCTATCCACCTCTGCTCTAATGCCCCAAGCTTGGCATTTTCCAGGTGAGCTAGTGGGTTGTTGTCAGTCAGTACTAAAACTTCAGCACCGGTCAAATATTCAGAGAATTTCTCGGTCATGGCCCATACCAGTGCCAACAGCTCCAACTTAAATGAACTATAATTCTCGGGGTTTCTTTCAGAATCTCTCAAAGACCGGCTGCCGTACGCTATGACCCTCTCCTGGCCATCCTGAAGCTGGGAAAGCACTGCTCCAAGACCATGCAGGCTTGCATCTGTATATAGCTGGAACGGCAAGTGGTAATCAGCATATGCCAAGATTGGGGCTGTTGTCAGTGCATCCTTCAATGCCTGGAAGGCTTGTTCCTGTTCAGGTCCCCAATTCACGGACCGGTTCTTTGGACCACCGGATGTGCCTCGTAGGAGAGCATTAAGTGGTGCTGCTACCTTGGCGAAATCCTTAATAAACCGTCGATAGTAACCGGCTACTCCAAGGAACGCCCTCACTTCTCGCAGGGTAGTCGGTATCGGCCAATCTTGAACAGCCACTATCTTTTCTCTTGATAGTCTCACCCCTTCTCCTGATACGCGGTGACCCAAGTAATCAATTTCAGATTGGAACAACCGACATTTACTGGGTTTCAATTTGAGCCCATGTTCCCGCAATCTTCGAAATACTTGCCCCAACTGGTGGAGATGGTCTTCAAAGGTCGCAGAATACACTATAATGTCATCCAAGTAGATGAGAGTGAACTCAAAGTTGAAGTCACCGAGACATTTCTCCATCAACCGCTGAAACGTTCCGGGTGCATTTGTCAACCCGAAGGGCATCCGGTTAAATTCGTATAGTCCCATGGGCAAGATGAATGCCGTCTTCTCCTTGTCTTTTGTGGCCATCGGCACCTGCCAATACCCACTAGCCAGATCTAGTGAGGAGAAGTACCGGGCTCTCCCTAGCGCTGAGAGGGACTCCTCAATCCGTGGCAAGGGGTAGGAATCTCGTACGGTGCAAGCGTTTAACTTCCGATAGTCTACGCAAAATCGGATGGACCCATCTTTTTTTCTTACTAACACCACAGGAGCCGCCCAGGGACTCTGGCTTTCTTGGATGATCCCACCCTGTAGCATCTTAGCTAACAGTTCTTTCACTTCCTGATACAACTGTGGAGGAATTTGTCAGTAGCGCTCTCTAATTGGAGGGGTGTCTCCTGTGGGAATCTCATGGTGGATCCCTGTGGTACATCCAAAATCTTCAGCATACCGTGCAAAGGTGGCTCGGTTCTCCCACAACAGCTCATCTACCTTCTGCACCCATTCCAGAGAACATGAACTTGCATCCATCTTCATCTGTTCTCGAATTGCACGGCCATTCCATTCAGAGGTGGGTTCCTCATCTTCTCCCATGGACACAGTTACGGTCCACTCATCCCTTTCAGTCGGCTTCAGCTGCATTGGAGTTACTTTCCTTACTTCCTCCGGAGTCACATAGATGTTAGCCAGCAGCCTCCCTGGGGTCAGGTCCACACTCTGGTCCTGAGTGTTTACACATCGAAGTGGTACTCTTCCATTGCGAACTATTGCCAAGGAACGGGCCACTAGCGGATCAACACCTCCTTCGGCTACCTGCAGTGGTTCTACCAACACAGCTATGCCCTCTAGTTTCCGACAGGTGCCTACGGGCATGGACACTATTGTCTCCCGACTGGGTGGCAGTGTAACTTTTGTATGCAAAGGAACTGAAATTCGAGCCAGAGGACGCTGTGCATCCGAACTTTTCTGTAAGCCACATGTCCGGATCAGCAGCTGGAAAGCTGTTTGAGTAGGCCGATGGGTGGTGGTTTCTTTCCAATAACCGTGACCTTTCTTTTCAAAGAGGATCTGATCTAATTCTTTTAACACATTCATCCCCAAAATGACAGGGACCTTTACTTCATGTGACTCCTGTACCACCACAATGCCTTTCCTACCTAGATCTTGGCCACATACCCGGACATTCATCCAGGCCACTCCCACGACCGGAACTGGTAACTGGTTAGCTGCGACCACTCGTACGAATGTATGGGGATCATATTTCACATGTTGCTGGAAGTATCGTTCATAACAGTCTCTACTCAAGGTCGTTACTTGGGAACCCGTGTCAATCATCCCGGTAACCGGAATACCCTCCATTTCCACCTGTATAACAGGACTTGCAGCGATCAGGTCATCATTAGGGCATTCTCCCCACATAGTCTTCTTGTCAGTCTCCCCTACTACACGCCCTACAGCAGCAGGGAACTTCAGTTTAACGGCGGTCTCTCATAAGTTTGTCGCTGCTCTGGACATCTAGCAGCAACGTGGCCCATCCGTCCACACTCCCAGCAGCGTATCTCCCGTCGTTCTAGCCATCTGTTTGGGCCCCTTCGGTAGGTCCTATCCTCATCCCTCCAGCGGGGTGGTGGGTGATTCTGACTTGCTGGGTGTGGATGGCTCACCCTTTCATCTCCAGTCTTCTGGAAGTCTGCAGTTTTCATAGAATGCTCATCACAACGGGTGTGCAAGTGTTCCATTTGCTCTTGCAGTTTCTGCATTACTGTGAGAATTTCTTTAACCGTCCCTTTTTCTACTGTCTCTGAGCCAGAACTAGCCCCCTGTGACAAAGTAACTCCAACTGCGGTCTGGGGCCTCGGGACCATACTATTGGCACGGGAGATGGCCTCTACCTGTACATCATGGAATTTAGCATCAGTCTCTCGTCGTATAAAATCCTGCATAGTCACTGTTAAACTGCCGTCACGTATCCCCAGGACAAACTGGTCACGGAGAGTCCGATCAGGGTTACAGAAGGCTGGCGAGCCCCCTCTTTCCTTCACTTGAATATCTCGGAGCAGTTCTTGTAGGGCATTTGCAAAAAAAAAAAAAAATATTATTTTTTTTTTACACCAAAAAAAAAAAAAAAAAAAAAAAAACCAAACCAAAAAAAAACAAACAAAAAAAAAAAAAAAAAAAAAAAAAAAAAAAAAAAAACAAACCTCTTTCTAAAAACACAACCCCAAACACCCACCCCGCACCCCCCCCAAAAAAATAAAATATACAAACCCCCAAAAAAACTCTGGTGTGGTCTTGTACACTCCCTCTCTCCTTTCTTTCTTTTCCCCCCCCCCACACCCCCCCCATTTTTTACCCCCCCATTTTTAACCCCCCACCCCCTTTCCCCCCCCCCCTCTTTTCTTCCTCCAGCACCATTCTCTCTAACGGGTGCGTCACCGTCCATTCTGGTAAGCGGATCCTGCCGACTACGCCAATTTGTGAACTGAGAGCAAGGCAGGTGGTTTGGACTCCGCAACCAGAAATGAACGCTCACGCGGTAGTTCAAGAAAAAAAAATATATTTACTATAAGTTAATAAAGGCTAGTTAAAGGTAAAATGACAGGGATAAAGGCAAGCAAAATATACAATATAGCATGAACAATTTCAAGGCAAATTCTGCAATGGTTTCTACTTTTACTCTGTCCACTTCTGCAGTATGGACACTGAATGAACAATATACTCAAAACTATCCCTAACTGACCCTGACTTCACATTTGGGTGCACCCCCTTTTCCCCAGTGGTCCAGGTGGACCGCTTACAGTCCGTAGAAGCGCGCGGTGGGGCCCAAAGTCGGTCCTTTCTTTTATAGTGAAGCGTCCTCTCCTCACGGTTATCAGGATCTTGGGAGAAATGAAGTCCTCTTTAACAGGGAAACCCAATGAATGCAATGTAATCCAACAGCAGATTCCACTCAGCACACTGACAGTCCTGCCGAATCCATACACTGAGCTGGGATGTAAGCCGGGATTTAGCAGGTGCTGTCCAGTACATCAACAGCACTGCGAGTCTCTATCTGTGGCATCCATATACACAGTCACAATGTCAGTCTCACTGATCAGCCACTGAGCACAGTTACTTTCACGTGGACTCACTAGTCCTGTTGTCTCTTTACACTCTGTTTGTCTCTGGACCAAGATACAGCTTAGCTGTACAGAAAAATATCCACACCAGTTCAATACAACACTTTCCAAGATGGCTGCTGCTCTCTGTCTCGTCACTTCCTGCTTCTCTGCTCACACTCTGTCTGCAGAACAGGCAGGCTGACATAAAAGGGGGGGGTCTCACTCCAGCATCATGTCACAATTACAATGGCTGCTGTCTTAAAGGAACAGAATCACAGAAATACATTCAACATTAACAGTTTATACAGGCAAATGAAGCTTAGGACAACATTGGCTGTCTCTTACACTACTTTGGTGGGAAGGAGGGGGGTCACGCTGAACAATGCCCGTGATCAGGGTAGACACTGATGGCGGGCATTAACTCCAGGTCTCCGCGGAGACCCATTATGGTAGCTATGGTAGCCACTCTGCAGCAGAGCGGCCGCCATCTTTAAGGACCCAGCATCCACTGTAATTGCACGGCAGATGTCGGGAAGGGGTTAAATTAGCTAGGGCTTATTTTTGGAGTAGGGCTTATATTTCAAGCCTACTCCAAAAAACCTGGAAAATCTAGCTAGGGCTTATTTTCGGGGTAGGTCTTATTTTTGATCTTGTGCATGTCCTGACCCATCTGTCTCTGCGTGTCGGCATGAAAAGATAACCTGGTCATAATAAGGAAATTATGGTTGGGTGTCTGACAAATGCCAGACCATAGAAAGAAAGAAAAAAAGAAATGTTCAACCATAGAAAGAAAATACATTTTTCATTATTTATCTATGCAAAAATGTTATGGTTATGCTGTGGGAAAACCCCTGTATGTGTAAACGTTACATATGAAATATAAAGTATTACAGATATATAGAAGATGAAATGTTACATTGTGAAATAACAATGAGAAGAATAAGAAAAAATTGCAGAACTAAATTATATTGTATTGCTTGCAAATGTCTCGGTAAGAAATAACTTTCATGCTTACATAAATTCTTGATCATTTTTATATGTTAATCTGGTCTGATCACCACATGGGTCAAAGGTTCATTTATTTATTTATTTTTTTTATTTTAGGCTGTCTGGCTCATATGTTCTGTTTTTTTTTCTTCTTTTGCTTTTGTCTGGATCATTAAACAGAGAAAGTTCTAAAAGCTACTTCTACTATCCATTTTCTTTTCCATGGCCCACATGAACCTGGAAAATATCCATGTATGTCTTTTTTTCTCCCTATAACGCTAAGCCCTCATGTAGCGTTCTGCAGCAAAAAAGTGGGAACTGTGACGGCAACGCATCACGGTTTTTCCTGCAGTGATTTTCACAGAAAGTCCACAGAGGCTTTCTCAATTTTTTAATTTTGCCAATCTCTTTTTAATCCCAGCCTCCCAAAAGCATTTACATAATATTCTTTACAGGTTTCATTTCATAGGTAGGTGTCAGCTGTTCAGGAATGCTGACACCTACCTATATTCTACATTTAGTATGATCATGGCGATACAAAATTTATACAATTTTTTTCATGTCCTAATGCCAATAAAAATGTAAAATATAAAAAAAGAAATTCTATGTATTGCCATAAACACCCAGAACTTTTTTTATATTTCCATTTATGGAGAGGTGTAAGTTGTTTTTTTTTTTTGTTTTTTTTTGTTTTTTTGCAGAGAGCCTTCAGAAGACTTCTTGCCACAGAAACAGAACGGCTATACTAATTGAAGAAAATAAAGTGAAATACCCCCAATCAGAAAAGTCTTTGATAGTGGGCACTGCTGTTGGATCCCCATGTAAAACAGCAGGGACCCAACGGCTGTTGCACCCACTCAGTTACTGAACCGGTACTCATGTTTAAATACCTGATATCCACTGTACATGTACACTGGATGCTGGGAAGAAATTAATAACTAATCGATCTCTTAAGAAATAACCAAGTAAACATTAATCTTTCGCTATCTTTTTATGTTTAAGACTTTCTTCCAGCAATTTTCATTATTTAGAGAAGAGAAAAAAAGAAAATCGCATACCTCTATCAATTCATAATAAGTATAATATGGTCCAGGAGGTCAAACTCTTGATAACTTTTAAAATCATGGTCTTTTTTCTAGACCCAGCTCGCGGTGTAAATAGACATATTGTCATCCACGTCTTTCAATTCATAGCAAGTTGGAGGTGCATCCGGATACCACACTAATGTGTTCAATTACGGAGTACCTTTAAGTATGACCTGAGTGTTTGCTAAATAAATTATTTCCTTTCTTATGCAAGAAAGTAAAATCAATTCCACAAATATGAAATACTGAGCCTTCCAAATCACATTTTCTCCAACGTTTATCTGAATGTTATCAGTTAAATATCAAAAGCATATATAGGGACAGATACCAAGAGAGATGAATATTTTTTTACAAGGTTGATGTGATTTAAACAGTGGGGAAAAATGTATTGAGACTGGCGTTTCGTATGCCAATCTTAATAAAGGCCCTGAAAGGTGCAGGGCATAGCTGATTTATAAAAACGCTCTGGCCTCTTCATAAATCAGATTCATACCCATGCACTATAATGTAAATCTACACCAGTTAAGATTTCCAATATAACTCATGCCAGAAAACAGACGTAAGTTATAATAAATATGTCAGGCCGAGGATTCCCTGCCCTCTTTCTTGCCCCTCACTGTCCACATTGTGGTGAGTGAGGTTCACAATGAGGGTTGTGGCACATTAGGTGCAAGAAAGGGCCTTGTGGCAAATGTGCACCACAAAGTCATTTATCTTTGCGAGAAAACTGGCATGCAGGGATTGATATATATCCATCAGTGAGTATAGAATGCTGAATATTGCATAAGTGTAGTCTTTAAAATGAAACATATCATTCAGTTCCTTGTCTGATTCATTAAATATTCCAAGAATTTTAGGAAACTCCATAAAAATAAGCAACTTAGAACTATGTATGCATAGTAGAGTAGAAGGGGACACCTGCAGTAATACAGTGAGGGAAAAACAAACAACACCCATACCACTAATGGCAATATAGAATGCCATCTAAGAGGAAATCTGAAATATAATCAAAGGCTCTCAGAACATAATGATAGTGTAAGACACATCAAATAAACTTTCCAAAGCCACAGATCTTTGCATTTCTACAACCACTAAATCTCAAACAGGCTTGCAGAAAATTAATGTTTTCTTACTTTTTCCACATCCCATCATTTAACACCGTTTCCCCTTGTTTGACTGCAATACCATATATTTTATTTCCAGGAGCCAAGTATGGCTCAGCATGTTTCTTTCATTTTCTCCTGATGATTTTCTTTTGATTTTGCTGGTTTATGAACATGAGCTGACATATCAATCAGATCTGCCAACCTAATTCCAACATATGACTTGCAAAATTAGAAGTAAAATGCCTCATAGTGTTTGTAGATATCTAATAGTAAAGTACAGTAAATGATAGTCAAGGACAATTACATTGATTACCTAACCAAGGTTGTGCATATGGTTAAAACTGCACTGCACATACATTTTTTATGGAATTCTTTAGGCTAAGGTCACGTGTAACAAAATGCAGTTTAAAAACACTGTGGATAAAAAATTATTGCATTTCTTACTCCTTTTCTGCTACATTTTTCAATTTTGCCTCCCCCATATATGTTAGTTGTCAAAATGCAGCAACATGTTTCTGAAAACGAAGCTTTAATGGCAACGTGAGGCCCCACGTTGCGGAAATGCTGATTTTTTTGCTGCAGATTTTGCTGCGGTTTTTTAAGCCAAAGCCTGAAGTGGATTGAGCAGAAGATAGAATTATAAGAGTTTCCTATATATTTCCCATTTCTTTTGTAGCCATTCTTGGCTTTGGCTCAAAAAACGCAGCAAAATCTGCAACATAAAAAGCTGCGTTTCCGCAACGTGGGGCCTCATCCAAAAGGAAATATGATAACAGTAGCAAAGACACTATCTTTGTAAAATCAAAGTACTTGATGGTTCAAGGAGGCATTTTTTTTTTTAATAATCAACATAAGACTTAATCTAAGGCCCCACATAGCGGGTTACAGCGAAAAAGCACTGTGGGAAAAACCGGGGCAAAATCAGGGTTTTTCCCGCAGAGCTTTTCACAGAAATGCATGGTAATCCTAGCAGTACCGAAATTGTACAGTGTTGACTGTTGAGTCATTTATTCTCACAAATACCATCACTAACATGATATAATTTTTCTATGCATCGGAAACTTTATATTATCTACTATTCTCACTTAACCTTTCTTTGTCTCATAAAATGAAAATGGTGAGAATTGTTTGAATGGCAAAAAGTGACAATGAGGTATTAGGATTTTAAAGGCTTATTCTGGTTATTACAAGTTTTTCCCTATCCACAGGATACAAGATAAACGTCTGCGTGGTGGGAGTCTGACCAATAGGAACCCCACTGATAAAAACAACAAGGATTCTGTGTTACCTATATGAATGGGGCTGCAGGTTTCATGCAGTATGTTCACTGCCACTCCACTCATCTTTAGGGGACTGCAGAACCTGAAGCTAAGTATAGCACTCGTCTATTTCCAGCAGTCCTATGAAATTGAATGGTGCATCGTAGAATACTTAAGAGAATCTTGAAAATTACAGAGCCAATTATTTTGGCTTACACACAGTTGCTTCAAACTTGTTAATGTAATCAGAACTAAATTAGGAAACTGTAGTTTTATAGAGTAGATGCTGGCGAGCAAGACGAGAATACTCAGCAAAGTTAAATGTAATTAAGGCTAAGGCCCCACTTAGTGAAAAGCAGCAAAAAAAACACTGCAGAAAAAAACAAAGTGGAAACGCATTGCGTTTTTTTCCACCGCTTTTTTCATTGCATTTTCGCAGAGTTTTTCTTTGTGGACTTTCTTCCCCTATTATACCTTATACTGAAAACGCCAGCATTTCTGCAGGTATAATTGACAAGCTGCAATTTTCAAAAATGCAGGCGTTTTTGAAAACACAGCTTTTTCGCTGCAGATTTTTATCTGCAAAGTGTTAATGGGATTAGCCAGAATCCCATCCACTTTGAAGGTACTGTAAAATGCAGACTTTTTTACCGCTGTGTTTTCATAACATGGGGCTTCAGCCTAAATGAGTTTTTGCTACATTCTCCCCCATTAAATATATTGTTTAGCAGTATGCTGAATTTGATAAAGCAAGTGAAGGAAATCTGCCCATTCAGGCTTTCAGGATTAATGTTACTTAGGATATGTTCACATCTGCATGGGAGGCTAGGAGCATCTGTTTCAGAGTGTGCTAAAAGACACAGACAAAATAGTGCAGTAAGCTATCTTGTCAGGCAAAATGACAGACACCAGAACTGAAACCTCACAGGCCTCAAAGTCAATGGGGTAAACTGGGATCCATTTGTGTCCGTCATATGACAGAGCCTTTCCTGTCTAGCTTTCTGTTTTTTCTGTTGCTATGACAAAACAAAAGAAGGCAAAAAGAAGAAAGCCCAATGTAAGTGATGGCCCATTCACTAAAAAAGTTGTTTTCCCAACTGCCCCCACTTTTTTAGTGAATGGGCCATCACTTGCCATCATAGATATTATCTCCCTTATGACATTTATCATAAAGTCCTCTAAACTGGTGTAATTTCTTGCCTAAGTAATTTTTCCAACAGGCATGTGATGATATATATAGTTTTCCTGATAGTAATGGCGGTGTTATCCAGTCAATGCAAAGTGATGTAATCCAGTTATTGAATTATCCAGTTGTGTTATGGTAGTGTTAATCAGTCAATGTATGGGGTTGTTACTCACTTACAATATTGTGGTTATATCTCATCATGGTGTGGTGGAGTTATCCACTTGCTATATTGTAGTGTTATATATTTATGGTGTGGTGCTATTATTCACTCACTATATGGTGGTAATATTTCTTCACTGTATTTAATATGGTGACTGCGTTTTTGGTATGATAATTCAGCATTGAGGGTCCTACTTAAACTTTGTCTGACACTGTTCCTGGTTGCAGATATGATCTGATGAGCAAATCACCTTGGTAGCTCCCACATGACAGGAGTTGTCTCTAGTGAAAAGAGGAAATGAAGTCCCAAAGGAACTTACAATTTCCCCATCTTAGACATACTAGGGTCAATTTTATAGGATTATGTGTTTAAAGGGAATCTGTTAGGTCCAAAGCACCAAACCAGTAATAATGCCGTGTAGAGTCCTTTAACGGGCAGGAACATATTTTGTGGCCACAAATTGAAGAAGCATTGCAGAGATAATCATCTTTTTATGAATATGCAAATCAGCCCACAAGTGCAGCGGCAGTGGGCCTTCTAGTAAGGGCCCTACCTTGGCATAATTATTAGTTTGTAAGTAAAGATAAGTGAATCTCCTAAGATTCAATTGGGGTCAGATTCACTTAAATCAGACATCAGATTATCTCCTGGACCACATGATCTAAACCAACCAGGGACAGCTGTAATTGCTGGCTGGCTTGGATGTGGTTGGGATACTATTCTTGGTTATTGAAACTAGGATAATCACCCAGAACACATGTTCTAAACCAGTCAATCAAAGCCAATAACATTGGTCATTGACTAGTTTAGATCTGTTACTCTCAGTCTTTGAAACTAAATCATAGAGAGCACAACTCCCATGTAAGATCCAAGGAATCTGATGCTGCAAAGCCGCCTGCCTGCTGCCTGAGTTGGAAATTGACATGGCACCCCCCCACCCGAAGTTAGAAAATTATGCTTAATTACCTCTAAGCATGCACACCACTCTGAAGAGATCCCAGAGTATAATAGCAGTTTAATTTTGGATGTGTTCGTTCTGAATGAAACCGCCAATAAATGCTGTTAGTGCCGCCCCCTCAGGGACTCGTCAATCTGTCCTCTGAGATACAGCCCTGCCGGTACCTTAAAGATGCTTTAAAGTAGAAGAAAACTGGAGATTTTCACCAGAGTTTCCTGGGCCAGTGCCGTTAAAAATCTTTTTTTTTAATTCCACATTGATGCATCAATTAAAACTTTAACACACAAATTCACTATTTAAAGTTTTTTTCATTGCCATTACCTGAAAGTATGCATCCTTTTATTTCTTCTTCCCATAAACAGTATGAAAGTTTGGGAAGTAGCACAGCAAGAGATAACAAGCAAACAGCCTACTGTGGTGGATAACATCAAAGGTAAAATCTGTAGAGTTGCATTAAACTATCACTGCATCATACAAATACTTAAGCTCCTTATGCAGCGTCTGCTCCTTTGATGCAAAGATAAGTATCAGATGTAGAGATGAAGCTCCAGGCATTTACATGTGTGGCAATGCACAAATTATAAGTACCACACCTCTAATAATTCATTACAGACGATAAAAGATGTTTGTACGTTAAATATGACATAGACATGGACAACACCATCATTCAGTGATAATCCAATGATGCAGTACATCCCATATAGAGATGAACAAACTGGTTCTGATCAGACCAGATTCGACCTGAATCTTCCTTACATTTTGGGCTCGATCAGAACATGAAACTTTTGTGGTTCATCACCCACAAATCATTATTATACTCTGGAGTCTCTTCAGACCCCAAAATACAAAAAGTGAACACTTATACTCTTTAAAATAACACTTAGTTTTGATAAATTAAATAATTTAAAGGAAAAATAGACTAGTAGCTAAATTATGTAATAGTGTACATACATATTCTCATAGTAGTCAAAATGGTATCCCTATTTCTTAGACATCATATAAGATTGCAATATTTTATAGCAACTACAAATCTTATACCTCTATATAACCCCACATAAAGAATATTGAGAAAATTCCCTTCTGACATTCATTCAAGGGAATTTAGTATATGTGGAGTGAAGACACAAATGCCAGACTGCTCCAGGTGCAACCAGGCTGTCTGTCTTTCTGCATTTTATCATAGGTTAGAACTAATTATGACATTAGGCTCCAGGACCACTAACTAAAACGCAGCCATTGAACTACTCAAATCAAAGCCATTAAACTGAAAATAACAAAATACTGAAGTGTCACTAGAATTCTGCTTTACATACATTAGGAGTACAGCAAGTATAGTTTGGGAGCGTCTAAACACAAAAGTGTAAATATAACATAAACATATCACACCAATATATAAAAGCCTTATAGATGAGACATATGTACCAATACGGTGAGGAAAAAAAGTATTTAGTCAGCCACCAATTGTACAAGTTCTCCCACTTAAAAAGATGAGAGAGGCCTGTAATTGACATCATAGGTAGACCTCAACTATGAGAGACAAAATGAGAAAACATATCTAGAAAATCACATTGTCTGATTTTTTAAAGAATTTATTTGCAAATTATGGTGGAAAATAAGTATTTGGTCACCTACAAACAAGCAACATTTCTGGCTCTCACAGACCTGTAACTTCTTTAAGAGGCTCCTCTGTCCTCCACTCATTACCTGTAGTAATGGCTCCTGTTTGACATTGTTATCAGTATAAAAGACACCTGTCCACAACCTCAAACAGTCACACTCCAAACTCCACTATGGTGAAGACCAAAGAGCTGTGGAAGGACACCGGAAACAAAATTGTAGACCTGCACCAGGCTGGGAAGACTGAATCTGCAATAGGCAAGCAGCTTGGTGTGAAGAAATCAACTGTGGGAGCAATAATTAGGAAATGGAAGACATACAAGACCACTGATAATCTCCCTCGATCAGGGGTTCCACGCAAGATCTCACACCGCGGGGTCAAAATGATCACAAGAACAGTGAGCAAAAATCCCAAAACCACACGGGAGGACCTAGTGAATGACCTGCAGAAAGCTGGAACTAACGTAACAAAGGCTACCGTCAGTAACACACTATGCTGCCAGGGACTCAGATCCTGCAGTGCCAGACGTGTCCCCCTGCTTAAGCCAGTACATATCCGGGCCCGTTTGAAGTTTGCTAGAGAGCATTTGGATGTTCCAGAAGAGTGTTGGGAGAATGTCATATGGTCAGATGAAACCAAAGTAGAACTGTTTGGTAGAAACACAACTCGTCGTGTTTGGAGGAGAGTGAATGCTGAGTGGCATGCAAAGAACACCATACTTTGCATCCAAAGAACATCATGCTTTGGGGCTGTTTCTCTGCAAAGGGACCAGGACGACTGATCCGTGTACATGAAAGATTGAATGGGGCCATGTTTCGTGAGATTTTGAGTGCAAACCTCCTTTTATCAGCAAGGGCATTGAAGATGAAATGTGGCTGGGTCTTTCAGTATGACAATGATCCCAAGCACACCGCCAGGGCAACGAAGGAGTGGCTTCGTAAGAAGCATTTCAAGGTCCTGGAGTGGCCTAGCCAGTCTCCAGATCTCAACCCCATGGAAAACCTTTGGAGGGAGTTGAAAGTCCATGTTGCCCAGCGACAGCCCCAAAACATCACTGCTCTAGAGGAGATCTGCATGGAGGAATGGGCCAACATACCAGCAACAGTGTGTGCCAACCTTGTGAAGACTTACAGAAAATGTTTGACCTCTGTCATTGCCAACAAAGCATATATAACAAAGTATTGAGATGAATTTTTGTTATTGACCAAATACTTATTTTCCACCATAATTTGCAAATAATTTTTTTAAAAATCAGACAATGTGATTTTCTGGATATGTTTTCTCATTTTGCCTCTCATAGTTGAGGTCTACCTATGATGACAATTACAGGCCTCTCTCATCTTTTTAAGTGGGAGAACTTGCACAATTGGTGGCTGACTAAATACTTTTTTTTCCCCACTGTATATACTCACTTTCACCACAGATGTGCCATATGGTTACTTCTGCTACCCACTCAACAATTTTTACGAAAGTAGGCAGAACGGGCGGAAACTAAGGTGAACCAGGATGGAATTACTCGGCCTGACAAATGAACTATAACTCATGCAGTGTTGGACTGGAGGTAAAATTCATTCTGGAGACCCGGCTACATGGAAACATTACCTGACACTCATTTAAAAAGTTCTAAAATTTTGCTAACATAAACTTATTTAGTAGCCTGCTGCTTATCCCTTGCCTCTAATTGTTTCTATCATGGGGTCCTGTCAGTAGCCTTCCTACTGAAGATGTGGCCCAGGGAGGAAGGATACTTGTTGACCTTACACCTAGGTGCCATAACAGCTGCCCAGTGTGTTTACAGTATATAGAAAAAAACTAAGTTATCGCTTAAATAATCTACCCAGTATATTATACCTACACATAGCATGGTCAAAATGCTATATGATGAGCATGTGTTTCAAGTACAGTGACTGTACTGTGTCATGGTAGGGTGAACTGGCCCACTTGGCTCAGGGGCTGACCTGGGGATTCACCTGTGGCCAGTATGAGCCTGAATTCATGCCAGAAAATCCTAGCAGCACTGAATAAAACTTTGCATTGGCAGGCCTGGGAGTGTGCTTGCATTTGGTTAACCATCCATGATCAGAGTTGTCTTTGATCACAGACACTGCTGGTGGATGTCTGCTATGTAAGGCTAAGGCCCCATGCGGCAACGCATCACGGTTTTTCCCACAGCACTTTTCACAGAAAGTTTGCAGAGGTTTCCTCTGCGGACTTTCTGCTTCACTTAAACCTATAGGGAAACTGCCAGCATTTCCATTGGTATAATTGACATGCTGCGATTTCCAAAACCGTGACGATTTTGGAAATTGCAGCGTATCCGCTGTGGGTATTTTACTGCAAAGTGGGCATTGGATAGAACTGCAATGTTTTCGCCAAGTGGGGACCCAGCCTTAAACAGCAATCATTCACCAGTTATGGCGCCTGCTCAGTTACTAAGCAGGTGCTATTTTTATAACCCATGTTTATGGGAGGGTGTTAATCATGATTTTAAAAATTGTCTTCTTTAGTATACTTCTGTAAAAGACTTACTACCCACTAGAGTACAGTGGCAGAGCTTACATCCTAAACATCTTATAGATCTAAAGGTCATCTCAAAATAATAGCATGGAAAAAAGAAACTGTATGCAATGAATTTGTGTAAGTGATAGAATTCTTTATCTCTCTTCATTCACTTCTTTGCTTTATGTAGGTCTCACTTAGTGATTGCAAATGTTTCTCATGAAGTTTGATTTGTGAATATTCATGTGGAAAATTTGTTCAGTGTAAACAGGATGTGACAGGAAGAGTTTCTTATTATGCATTAGAATAATATATTATCTTATCATTTATCAGACAATGATGTGCTTCATCCTCTTTGATTAGGCCTCAAAGGTGAAAGACTTCATTAAGGCCCCAGAAGAGGACTGCAACACCAGAGGATGCTGAGGTGAGCCCAAGAAAGCCCAACTTTTCTGCCTAGAAAATAGACAGCAAAATAGTTTCTGGCTGGATGCCATTTTGCTGTATTTGTGCGAACTGAACCGAAAACAAAATTGTAGTATTAAGTTTCTTAGTACATTTTTCAAAATAAAAACTATTTTGATTGTATGCACTGGTTATATTGTATATTATTTATTTATATACCATCCATTTATACTTTTTAGAGTAGTAACACAAAAAAGTATGTTATATCAGAAGAAATAAAGAGCTGCTTTCATTAAATTTTTGGAAATTGTGGTCCACAGTTGTGATAATGTCTGTTTTGGTCATGAAGAAAAGCAAGCCTGTCTGAAACTTCCACAAGGAGTTACTTGTATTCACTTACAGACTACATTGTGCCCATTCAAGATTTCATATAATCATCATCTTAATTGGGGAAGAGCTATTACTTTGCCAGGTTCAAATGCACCAGTCATTTTTGCTCACAATAATGCCTGCATGCCAGATGCTCTATATTTCCTTTTTCCATAGATAGATAGATAGGTAGACTTTAGATGCAAGACAACAGAGAAAGGGCAGAACAGACTGAATATTTGTCCCCGGTGAAGGTAAGTCTATCTGGACTTTGTTGTCCATCATTGCAGTAATAACTGTTATACACCACTGTACATATAGATGTAAACTTTACAGACTTTAATTTTTATTTTTAAACTTTTTATAAAGAGTCTTCTCATTTTATTCAGAAATGTTTGGGAAAATCTATGTAGCTATGTTGAATAGAAGTGTATACCTTTATAAGCATTATCATATGAGAAATGGGATAACAAATGAAATTTTGGAAGTGCAGAAGGTTAAATGAGGGCATGTTGTGAGCTATGAACAAAATTTCCATACAAGTTTCTATAAAGTATGATTATGTACAAGCGCATCTATCTACAGGACAGTTCATGCAAAGTCCAAAAGTTCAGAAACTCATTGTAGTCAAGCAAGAATTAGAGGTCATTGAAGAGCTGGATCAGGACTCCAGAGTCAAGAGCTATTTGCTAATATACCTGTCATTGCAGTACATAGTAATAAATAAAAAGCCAATGAAGCTACAATTTGGAGTAATGCCATGCATAAAAACTGTAGCCAAAAAATTTTTAGAGATGGTTAGATAGATGTATGTGACAAATGTATAAAATGTTTTCCATCTTCAAATTAGGATGATGTCAAAATTGGTTTAAAAACATACACTAAGTTAACAAAGTATTTATAAGCAGCTCCTTAAAGGAATTGTTCAGAAACAGCCCCAATTTTTTTATTTGGCTTTGCACCTTATCGCTATTTAACTAAATGTTTTGAACTCCAAGACCAGACACAGACCAAGGACTAGAGTGCCACTGTTTCTGAAAAAAGGGGGAAGACTTTCTGGACAACTCATCAGATACAATGATCTGTTATTTGGTTTTTACTAATTGCATTGCCAAAATATGATTTGCAGACATATACAGACATAAAATACAGAATACAGTGGGAAAAATCCTTTTTAGACTTTCGGTGACCGTTCGGGGACTCCGTCCTCCATTCCGCTTAAAATATGTAGAGAGAAAATTCCTGGAAGCAGGACTTTTCTCTCCGCCTATTTCAGGTGGAAACCGAGCTGAAACCCGGCGGACCCCATTATAGTCTATGGGGTCTGGGGCTTTCTACGGATAACCGCTTTTTAAGCAGATAGGGTTGGTTTTTTCGGGTCCCAAGTAGACCCAAAGAACAGAAAACCAAACGCTAGTGTGAACCTAGGGTTAGATGTATTTTGGCTGTAATATTCTTCCATAGGCTTGAGTGATTACTATTTAAAAGAATCCATCATATTGAATCAACATTTAGACAGACTATCAATTGGTAGCTATTTCCATACAAGCATATAAGAACACAACCAATTAATGAATGGCTGTTGAAATTCTATAAATTTGGCCAATATTTATCCCTTGTTTATGGCAAGAGGTAGGCTGTACTATTAACTTCTTTGGAGGTTTCTATGTCACATATTCTATAAAAAAGATGGTAAAAAAGACCCAGCATGCTACATGTCTTTTATTCTGTCAGAATGACAGCTACCACAAAGGAAACCCAACAGATTTATTTGAGGTCATTGGTTCCATGGGGTATAGTTGGTTTCTGCCATGTAGATGCATTGTCCCAAGCTATGATGAAATTGAAAAATGAAATACCCAACATAGATATGAACACAGACATATTCAAATGTAGAGTTCCTACTTTTTGTAGAAATCAATCATAGTACAAAAATACTATGATCAAATTGGAAAACCATAGATAAATGATAAAAGGTAAAAGTGATATATGCCCATATCTCAAATTACTAAAATAACAGCAATAACATTAAACCACAATAATTACAATCACAATAATCTACACAAGCTCCTGCACCTTAAAAAAAGCATCTGTGTTTTACTAAAAGACTGTGGCCAAAAGTATTGTAATGAATTTAAAAAGTCAATTACAACGTATGGACACATAAGTATAGTTCAATTTGTTTGCATAGCAGTTCTTATGGCTAGTTGTATTACTACTAAACCTGTTCTATATAATATGCTGAGTGTTTCCTATTGCACTTATAATTATGTTAGCCTTGAAAGAGTCTGCAGCACAGCATACTGTAGGCATCCGACCTAGCAGCACTGAATATTCTGTAATTACAGCATTACTATTCCTTTAATTTACATATACAGGACAGTAATTACATGGCACACACAAACACATATTTGATTTTTCTTTTTAACCAAACCATTCAATTGTAGTTAGGCACTTGATACATTATTTAATGTGCTTATTTTACAGTACTGAACTCATGTGTTATACAAGTGTCTTTTAGCATATTATACAAAATTCCTAGTTTTAACAGTTAAAAAGATGCATAGTTAAAGCAAGGTGATTAGGTAAAAAGAGAGAGGATTATGGATTATAGTTCCCTGTATGTATGTGATGTTCATACTTGCATCATCCAAATAGTTTTCAAGTTTTAAATATTGCCATGTACATTAGTAAATGTATGTTCCTTAATAGTGGTGCCAAATAAGCAAATCTTAGAAATCATTGAAATCATATAGCCAGGCTTTCCCCCAATCTATTGCAGCAAACTGGTCACATAAAGTAATAAAAATTGTTATTAATATCACCATCTTACCTTTATATGTCAGGCGAAGTCTTGGCTGGCTTGTGTCTGTGGCCAAAGATGCAAATACATAAAGTCGAAGGAAAAGCAAAGCTTTAATGAGAATATATGCCATGCTGTTTAAAGTCAGTTCTGAATGACTCTCCTTAGGAAGGACTTCAGCTCCTCTGCTGGAGTTTAGAAAATAGCTCTCTTTTCAGTGCTTTCTATATCTCCCTTAGGAATCCCTACTCTTCCTAGTACACATTTCCTATTTGTCATGCCTCATTACTATGTGTACTACAGAGTGGTCTCTTGCCATGACATTTGTTTACAGACAGACATGTCATTCCTTAGCCCTTGCCAGCGCTGTGCTGTCTCCTAGTCCTGTGTTCAGTATAACTAGGCAATCAGTACATTCACTGCAAACCATCCAAATAAACGCCTCCCTGCTGCAAGCTGCTGAGAAATCTGTTCCTTGCTAAGACCTGCCAGACGTTTCGTTTTAATTCACCTTTCACCTTATGTAATTAGAAGGGGGAAAAAAATGATGTTTAAGAGCTGTTAGATCCTATCAGCAGGGATGCTAGGTGGTAGACTGTGCTCACTAGCACATGAGATCAGTGAAAGATGAGAGAGTACTTCACTACTCATCTGGCAGGCAACTCCTACTTACTGCACAGTAGCTATTTGTGTCAATGCCCAATTAACATTTTTTGCAATGCACTATTTTGGTAGGCTAGGAAACTGTATTTCACTATAAAGAAAAACAAGTCATGTCCTCTTATTGTGTTCCTACACCTTTATTAAATGTCAATTTTGCACCAATCCTGTTTAGAAAATTCAATATAAAAAATGGGCAGTAAATCTTCAGTGTACTATATGTGACCAAATCTGCAGTGGCAGTAACCTCGGCGTATCTTGTAGTTTTTGTTGTGGATTCTGTTCATAATTGCTGCAAATGGAATTTGGTGTAGATTTCACCCATTGCAAAGACAAATTTTAAATCTGCACTGGAGATCGATTTACATTGCAGATATTTTTATGCAGAATATGGATGTGATCTCTTTAACCTCTTCAAGAACAGGCCATTTTTCCTGGTTTAGGGCTGGACACATTTTTGGGCTTTTTGGTACATGTGTGTAAATCATTTTTATGTCTTTTTTTGGTGATACATGGAGCTTTTTTATTTTTGTGTTTTTCTTTTTTTCTAATATCTAGGAAAATGTTATCAAAAAAGGGCAGGGGAAACGTCTGTTTTTTACATTCCTTATGTTTTTTTTTACTTGCACAAAGTACTACTAACATTTTTAAAAATAATTTTCCCTCTTCGTTACAATAACTTTTATGTAGGTGACACTAGTTTTGCATTGCCAGGGTTGGGGTTAGAACCTGTGAAGTGGGCATGGTATTGTTATTTTTATTTTACTTTATTTTTGTCTTTTTTCTTATTTTTTTTACATATTGAGCCCCTCATAAGGTCGTAATAGACTATTGCGGGGAATTTTAACATGACTTTCAGGGGCAGACATATTGCTTGTGCAGCCGGTTAGGCCCAGGGGCCCAGGGAGGGAAGAGGGCCCGCTCAGCAAGGGGCCTGCTCTGTGTGCCTTGTCAAAACTACGTAAGGAGAGAGGGGGTCCCTAGACGCTCTATCTGCCACTGGTTTCTTTCTCACTTGAGGAGTCAGGAGCTAGAGGGGAGTGGCTTGGCAGAGGCACGCTCTGTAGCAGCAGTGCAGAGCAGACAGTATGACTTTTCTGCCTGGGTCTGCATCAGTGTTGTCCAAATAAATAACCAAATTAAAAGCAAACAGAAAAACAGAACCAAAACAGAACACCTATCGTGTAACTCACCCTTATCACATCTTATAGTATATAGACAGACACCCTAACATAACAAAAAATGTATATATCCCAGCCACTCAGCAAAACATCAGACCAAAACCAAAAAAAGAGGAAAGTTGAGGCAAATGGTCTATATAATTTAAAATGTAAACAAGTTTATTACAGCAATAATATTAAAACCAAAATAACTAAAATGTGGAGTTGCAAGTGATAGGTGGATCTCAGGAGAAAAAGCTATGTATTAAATATAACATGTATACACATAGCCAAAATATTATATATGGTTGCCACAATAAAACAGAAATGTATAGCAATTGTATAAATTTATGTAAAGTGACCCTGTAAACACTTAACAACACTTCTAAATATATAGTGCATCAAAAAGTATAATAGTCATAGTTAAAATTTATTATATAGATATGAAAAAAAAAACACTCACCTTCTGATCTCCCCTCCTTAATCCTCACTGAGGTAGTTGTCTGTGAGGGGCATGGGTAGCAAATGCTCTATGGGGTGCCCCCCTTGACCACCATTGTTTAAAGTTATTAGGAAAGTTCTCCATATCACTTATAATGCTAGGGCTACACAGCCACTTTGGTCACGACTCTTGTGGGACCAGAAATTCCCATGTAACTCTCTCACTAAAGTAAGTGAATGTAGTTGCATTGCAACCCCAAGGGTACAGCAACTTCTAGTTACAAAAAAGAGCAATATTCTATATTTTTGAGACTTGAAGTCATAGTACCCTAAGGTTACAATGCAACGCCATTCACTTCTTAGTGAAAGAATCACAGGCGACACTGCAATCTTTGATTGAATGATAGGAGATATACTGACTGAGGGATAGGCCCTTCACCTCCACTAGGACTGGACTATTAAAGTGTCTCATGATTCTTTTTTTTTAACAGAATCGTTGAATTCAATTCTTATTACCTAAACCTGACATCCACTGCACTAGAATGGCATCTGCCAGAACTTTAAATATGTTGGCCACTTGGATCCTGCAGAGTCTCCACTGTTTCATATTGCAGAGACCCAACAGCAGTGCCTGTGGTCAGAGACATGTCTGGGGGGTCGACAGGTGAGTCAACAGGGGCCCTCTGCAGTCTGTGTCTTCCAATGATTACTTTTGCTTTTTTATTTTGTTGCTGATTTCCACTGTAATTGGGTCTGATACATTAGCCACAGTTACAGGAGGTAAACAGCCTATGAGTGCACAGTGCTGAGCTGGTATGGGTCTTCTGGAACCAGCAGCTCCTGTAGTTCCAGATCCCCAGCAGCTCAAATGACAACCGGGCCAAAAGGGGAGCCTTATCATGGCAGCTCCCATAGCTCTGTTCAGCAATCGGGAAGGCAGGGATGGTAGCCATCCCTATCTTCATCTTTTCTGGGATGTCCAGCTCTTCTAATAGCCAACTCCCTTTTTCTGCAGCAGTACATGTGTGCAAGGACATATGGGTATAGATGCTGACCTCCCAGATGTATACAGTCAGTGGGTGATTGGAGTTCCATATCTGCTCAACTTTTTACATTACAGCCATCCTCCTTTCTCCTGTAGAAAATTGAAAGGTTTTCAAACTAAGTTTATATTTACAAACTTTACAAATATCAGATTATCATGGCAAAACATTAGATGTTTGAGGGCTGTCAAGTATCTTAAAGAATACCTGTCATTTACAGTTTTTCTTTTGCCCTGAAATCAATAATGTGTGAAAAGGTTATGCACTTTAACTTTAAAATAAAAAAATTCCATTTTTCACTTAGATTTGTCTATAACTGTTTAGAATCTGAACTCACTGAAAACGCAGACAATAAAGTCATTTGAGCTTCTAAATGAGATTTCATAATTCTCAGAACAGATCTGCAGGGAGATTGCTTTTGTTTCCTGAAGCACCGAAATATCAGCACCTGCCTCAGCTTTGCCATACCAACACCAAACTCAGCCCTACTACATCAACACTAGACTCAAATCTGTCATCCTAGATCTCAGACCTTAGTGTCATCTTTAGCTCTTCCATACCAGCACCAGCCTCAGCTCTTCCATACTAGCATGAGCCTCAGCTTTGCTAAACCAACATTAGTCTCAGCACTGCTACATCAATGTTGTTCTCAGCTCTGCTATACCAGCATGTTCCACAACAGCTCTGCTCTACTGGCACAAATCAGTTCAGCTTGACTTTACTCTGGGCAACCAGGTAAACAATGATATTTTAGCATTTGCCAAGTCTACTTTGCAGGATTAGTGCAACATAGTTTTAATATAGTTCCCTCAGCAACATCTGTGGCAGTCCTTAACAACTACTCAGAGCTGCTATATTCCTTCCAACTTTGTGTGTCTACTCCATACTTTCCACCTAAAAGGATAAGAGCTTAGTGGATCCTGTAGACCTAGTGTTAATGTAACAAGAATATCATAGGAGATAATACTGGAGCTGAGATAAAGAAAAACTAGTAATTAGAGAGTGAATCCACAGATTGGTAAAACTAATAAAAAGTAATTGATTCATGTGAAGTTGTTGCTATGAATAATGTTATTATTCACATTCACACAATCTGATAATTCACTGAAAACGATAGGTATGCTTGAAGCTAAAGAAGTAAGAGTTCAGAGACAGACTGGCTGCTGTCCTCAAAGCTGTATTGGCATTGCAGTTTAGCAGTTTTTTTTTTACAGTCATGATCTGCTTCATAAATTAGATTAGTCTAAAATTAAGCATCAATGAAATCTTAAAAGTAACACTGCATTGTGATACCATCCAAGTGGCTGGAACAAAGGCTTCTATTCATTACTCCTAGAACACAGAGTATAAAATGAGAGACAGAAAAGTTGGCAATAAAACTATATTCATTGTCAATCTAGCACTGTCTTGGTGATTTGTCAAAAAATAGATTTAGCCTCTTTACCGTATTTGACCACTGAGAATCTATATCCATCTCCTCTTACTGCCGCAGTAAGATAATTTCACACACCTGGCATTCATAGCCAACATGATTTATCTGTGTGGGTGTTCTCCATGTACTTATGGAATGTAACAAGTATGCTTGTCTTTTTTCTTGACTTTGCATCTTTTTACCATTTCTACCCTCATGCCAAAGAACATTGTAACAATTATAAAAAGAGACTTAATTCAGATATTTTTCCTTTTTTTTCTACAGAACTAGCAATAATTGATGAAGGACAGAAATATATGTAAGTGCTTTACTTCAATAATCTTCATTATTTGCATTAAAATGGAATGGTGAAACACAGTGAAATATCTTCAGCTGTGGGAAAACAATAGCAGTCAAGTACATTAGGGCACATTGCATCAGGGGTTGCCATATGGTGCCTCTGTGAGAACTCTTTAAGGTTTTACTTGTTTTTCAGTTACATTGTATAATGCAGGGGGAAAAATATGTTGTTTTCATTCAATTAATAAACTAGTTGTTGTGAATTCTTATCAAATATGTACTTTTATTCTATTTATGACATATGCTGGAATAATAACCAAAAAGCCTGGCCAATATGAATAGGATGTATTTGTTCCTATATTATATAATATACTAGAGGAAGGACCCGGCTTCGCACGGGTATATTTCATTTTTTGTTTGTGTAGTGACCCCATAAGAATTGGCCAGTTTTGCACTTGACATCCAGTATGGCAGTCCAGTATAGGTATAGTCTATTTATGGCTGTGTTGCTATGGAAACCTGGTAAATGAAATGTGAACTTACATTGGCTAATACACGTCATATGACTGAATATTTAAGGACCTGCGAACTGCTATTGACTCATACAGGACATAAATAGCTTGGTTGCTATGGAAACCTGGTGTAAAGCTGTGTGTATGTCAAGACTGAACCTGCGATTTTCCATTGGTCCATAAGTGTCATGTGATCATGTGCATCTCAGTTTGGATATCAGTGAAAAACCTGCAATCGGTTGTTATGGAAAACCTGGAGTAAAGCTGTGTGTATGTGACCTTGTGTAGCAGTGTCATCCACAGCGCCCTGCCCCTTTAAAGCTGACCTACAGCAGTGAAGAAAAATGGCTGGGTTGTTATTGAAACCTGGAGTGCAGCTGTGTGCATGTGGCTGACAATGCTTTGTCAGATTGGAGACGGGCTTGTGTCTGCTGGGGAGTTTCAGCAGCTCGCTGTTGTCTGTAACATACCTTATCAGATTGGAGACAGGCTTGGGTCTGCTGAGAGTTTTGAATTAGCTTGAGCAGCAGCCATGCGTTTTGCTGCAGGGGACATGAGTAGTTTAAAAAACGTTTCAATTTATAAGAATGGTGAAATCCAGTATGGCAGTCCAGTCAGTGGCGTAAATACCGGTTTAGCAGTGGTAGCAGCTGCCACAGGGCCCGGGACATTAGGGGACCCGGCGGGCCTCTGATGTTTTTTTTTTTTTAACACCAGCAGGTAACGGGCCCTATTTACTTAACGATCCCCACTCCTGCTCACGGCCGCCTGCGCTTCACCTTCTGCAGAGGTGGCTGTGAGCAGGAGCGGGGATTGGTAAGTAAGACCTGTGGGCCATGAACCCCACAAACACTGCTATCATTATACTCTGGGGTCTTTTCAGCAGGCTTCGGGCCTCCTTGGTGGCGTCCCAGATGTCGGTGGGCCAGTCCGACGTCATTATGCGTTGCGATACATGCCTGGCTCACGTGACATCTGGTTCAACATTGAAGAAGTAGCGGGAAGTGCGCATAATACTATATTAAGGAGCCACTATGATACTGTGTGCAGGGGCCACTATGGGGCAGAATACTGTGTGCAAGGGCCACTATGGGGCCTAATAGTGTATGCAGGGGCCACTATGGGGCATAATAGTGTGTGCAGAAATGCAGTTTGTGCGGGGGGGGGGGGGGGTTGCCGGGGGGGGGTCCCATGTCAAATGTTCGCCTTGGGGCCTTGCCATTGCTAGTTACACCACTGAGTCCAGTATAGGTACAGTCTATTTATGGCTGTGTTGTTATGGAAACCTGGTAAATTAAATGTGAACTTATATTGGCTGATACACGTGATATGACTGAATATTTAAGGTCCTGTGAACTGCTATTCACTAATACAGGTCATACATAGCTTGGTTGCTATGGAAACCTGTGTGCCTGAGGAGAGTAAGCGCCTGCGAGCTGTTATTGGCTGATAAGGGACATGTGACCGTGTGTATGGCAGTTGGAATATGAGTGAAAAACTTGCAGGCTTGTATAGACTAATGCTGGTCATTTTTTGGGAATACTGTACCCCAGGAACGGTACATCCAAGAGAGCTGAGACCCAGTCTATAATATTCCCGGACACCTGATGTACATGTGTGCCAAATTTGGTGAGGATCGGTCCAGTTGTTTGGTTGCGCATAAAGAACAGACAGACAGACAGACAGACAGACAGACAGGAACTCATTTTTATATATATAAGAGATTCATTCACTGATCAGCTTAGAGGGGTACTGTGTCTCAATGAAAATACACAGTTATGTAAGCAGACTTATTTTTCAGGCAATCCTCCATGGGAAGAAAAGTATGTAAATGAACTCCTACTAGTGAAATCAGAAACACCCCCAATAAAGCAAATTACTTTTTTAAAGAGGACCTTTCACCACTTTCACAAAGTCCAGTTCTTTGTATGATTTAATAGGTGCTGCTCCACTGTTACCAGCACAGTTTGGGAACATTGGGTGCTAGAGAAAAAAAGTCAAACAATAAGTTCTGTTAGTTTTGGTGCCTCATGTTTTGTTTAGTCTCTCTACTGTCAGGTCGGTGGTCGGTGGTCTTGCAGGTGGGTGTGATTCTGAGCTTTGTCACCGTCTACCTCAGATTGGAGTTCTGAATCACACCCACCTGACAGTACAGAGCCTAAATAACAAAATTGTCTGACCATTGTATAAGCAATGCTACATCTGTTGCCGCCCCTGCTACCTCTTGTGTCACCCCCTCTACCTCATAGATTGTAAGCTCTTGCGATCAGGGCCCTCAGTCCCAGTGTGTGAATTGACTATTTCTTTGTAATGTATCTTTTTTGTCTGTACTTGAACCCTATAAATTGTACAGTGCTGCAGAATATGTTGGCGCTATATAAATAAAATGTATTATAAATGTATTAAATAACATATCACAGCACTTATTGCTTGGGAATGCTGGGAGGTAGAAAAAAAATTCCAACTTCACTGGAATCACGTGTTCAGCACCAACAGTACTAACGGATACTAAGAACTAGAATTGGTGGATGTGGTGAAAGGTCCTCTTTAAGAGATAATAAGCACCTACATCAGAAAAAAAAGGTTGCAATTGCACAAAGACCTGTTGTAGAAATATTGCAGGAAAGATTTACTATGATAGAATAGTGTTAGAACATAAAGTGCATCACAGCCTGGTGAGGAGATGGCACCAGTATGCACTTTGGAGTGAAAGCAAGACAGCAGAGGTAGTGTGATGCTCTGCACAATGGGAGACTTAGATTCCTGCATTCATGTGGCTGTTTGATTCATACAGTCACCATATTTATTTATTTATTTCACTGCTGATATTGACCCTTTTGCGAAAAACAAATATTACAACACCAATAGCCACCATTTGTTGTGGATATTTTTAGTAACTTTATAGAATATATAGGATGAGATACTTTTCAAAACAACAAAAAAACTCAAAATGTATATATTTGTTTCTTTTATAATGTCATATGCTATTGGTTTCTAAGTTTTCATATATAAGCAATATATAGCACATCTGTATTTTTATGGCACATGCATCTTGTGAAGCTACACACATTGAGCTTTATTCATAGTCATATGCAGTATAGAAATAAAAAAGAACACAGAAAATGTATGGCTTTAAGCAGAGGCGTAGCTAGGGGTTCAGCACAGGGGGGGCGAACATGTCCAAGTGGGCCCCCAACTTGGACATGTTCGTATACCGATACTATCAGTATACGGTGAGTGTATAGAGGTATATAGCAGCTCTACACAGGGCTCTGCAGACGATTTAGGTGAATACAGGGCAGTAACATTTAGTGACTTACCGGTGACGTCTCTGACTAATCGTTCACATTCACCATCTTTTTTTATCTGGACGGCCATGACCACTTCTTCCAGTCTCTGTAAAGTTTGCAACACAGACATCTTTGGCTCCTCACTTTTCCAGGCACCTGACCCACATTGTCCTCACCTGCACACCCATCCTGCTGCTACCCCCAATTATAAAATATATAATATACCCCCCCATAATGAATAATACACCCAAGTGCATCTTTAAATTAATAACTTCCCTGTGCACCCCCTTTAAATAGTGCCCCTTATTAATAATGCCCCAGGTGTTTCCTAATTGAAAAGGGAAAAAAAAAAAACAAGGAAAAAAAAATTATTGGGGTTCCAATACCCGGAACCCCCAGGATCAGCTGTTTGAATGAACCGTGGTACCTGTGTAAGCGCCATGATACCTTCTCTCTTTACATAGTGTCATTCTTTTCATAGCGGCCATGTAATGTAACTACAGCCTCGTCCTATACACATCTATGTGACAAGGCTGGAATGACATCACATGGTCACTATAAAAAGACAGCGTATAATATAAACAGACGCCATAGCCCCTTCATACAGCTGATCAGTGGGGAATCTCTTATCTCTTATTGATGTTTTATTCTGAGGATAGATCATCAATAAAAATGAGCTGGAAAACTCCTTAAGGCTTAAGCTGTGTTCACACGGAGTTTTTGGCAGCAGATTTTGACACGGAATCCGCCTCAAAATCCGCCTGAAAAAACTCCTCCCATTCATTTCAATGGGAGTCAGTAGAGTTTTTTTTCCACTAGCGGGAAAAAAAATCAACATAACCTATCTTCCCGCGGATTCCGCCCGCGATGTCCGCGGCTCGAGCCGTGCTCCTGATTAGGCCCATTCATCTGGGCTTAATCAGGAGTGGTTAGTCACGACGGAATGCTGATGCACGGCATCGGAATCCCGTCGCGGCTGACCACGGCGAAAAGTCCGGGGGCAGAAAATTTTCCGCCGTGTGAACACAGCCTAAGGCCCCATGTAGCATCCCGCAGCAAAAAACAGCTGCGGGAAAAACCGCAGCGGTGACGCATCGCGGTTTTTCCTGCAGCATTTTGCACAGAAAGTTCACAGAGGTTTCCTCTGCGGATTTTCTGCTTCAATTATATCTATAGGGAAACCGCTGGTGTTTCCATAGGTATAATCGACATGCTGCGATTTCCAAAACTGCGACTATTTAGGAAATCGCAGCGTGTCCACTGTGCATATTTTACTGCAGAGTCGGGATGGGATGGAGGCCCCATGTGGCGAAAACCCACATAAAAAAACCGTGGCATTCTAGCAAATCCCATCCACACATAGCGGAAAAATACGTCCAGCAGACGCACTGCGATTTCCAAAACCGTTGCAGTTTTGGAAATTGCAGCATGTCAATTATGGAAATGCTGGCGGTTTCCATATAGGTGTATTGAAAACAGAAAGTCCACAGAGGAAACCTCTGCAAACCTTCTGTGAAAAGCACTGTGGGAAAAACCACAATGTTACCTCCATGGATTTTCCTGCAGCGCTTTTTTTGCTGCAGCCCGATACGTGAGGCCTTAGTCCTAATAAAGCCCAAGTGCCAAATTAAATTAATTGACCCTCATATTATGCCCCTGATTCCCCCTGACATAAATACTGCACCTCTAATGAGCCCTTATATCAATTACCACCCCTTATGTTCATAATACATCCTAACATAAATGATGCCCCCTAATGGCCCCTTATATAAATAACCTCCCTCTTGTATTAATAATACCCCGTATTAACCCTTATATAAATGAAGCCCAATCGTCATAATGTCCCCTAATGAATCCTCCCTTTATAGTTATATTCCCCCCTCCTAACCACCCCTTATACTATTAATATACCCACAAAAAAAAAGTCCTACTCACCTGCGATGCTGATGAACGGAGCCGCCCGGCGCTTCCTCCCTGTCCACGCGCATGACGTCTGTGTCTGAGCGCGGGCAGCGCGATGTTGTGACGTCATCGTTATCACGCCGCCCGTGCTGAGAAGCAGACCACAGACGAGGTCTGCTTCTCGGCGTCTTGTAAACCGCAAGCCTGTATTGGCTTGCGGTTTACAAGTCAGTTAAGCACCAGGAAGCATTGTAACTAGATCGGTGTCTGCAGACACGATCTAGTTAGAAATAAAGTATGTATTAATGGCGGCCCCGGGGTGGGCCCCAAAAAGTCTGTGGGCCCTTTGCAGCCGCCCCCTCTGCCCCCCCGCTAGCTACGCCTCTGGCTTTAAGTTAAGGGAATGCGCTGCAGTGAAAGCCACCCCTCCCTCCATAATGGTATTTTGTGGGGTTATACTCTTGGGTCTCTTCAGAACCTCAGTGTGATGAACCGACCCTCAGTTTTATATCTTTCTTGGAAGTGTGTTTTACTTGCTTAGGTCAGTCCTTCCCCCACTTGGAATGCGGTGCTTTAGTGGAGTCCACATTGCTGGACGATAGGCTTCACTGGTTTTATGTGTGTTCATTGGAGATGGCTTGCTATAGCCAGGCACTTTTATTATCCCTGGCCAGATGGGATGGGGGATAGCAAGCCTTAACTTCACCCTTCTCTCCGAGGGTTCTGCAAAGGTGGGAGAAGGGGGGCTGCCTGGGTGCAAGGGGTGGGTGGAGCACCCATATGCTGTGGGCAGACCTGGATTCTGGGGTCATTCAGCAAAGAGGCAGTAAGGAGCTCTGATCTGGGAGAAGATGAGAGGGCCTGCCCTACTGAGGAATGCTTTGAGGGCCTAGTTCTGGACAGCATGTAGAAGGATTGTTTTATGCAACTTGCTTAAGCTTGTGCCCTAGGCCCAAAACTCTGCTGTGGCCTAGAGAAACGGACTACGAGCCTATGCCGGTATTTTCTCTATTTTTTAATTCCCCTGTTTATTTTTGTGTATTGTATCATCGCTCCTTTGCTTGTATGTTTATGCTTGATCGTATTAATATTGTATATTTCTGTATATGCTATTAATTCATACCGACCCACTTGGGTTATTAAACATATAAAATTTATATCGCTCATTTCATTTTATCCTATGACCCGGTCTACTCACGGTGTGTGAGTGGGAGGTTAAGAAAGAAGTTTGATCGCAGGCGTGCCAGGCGGCTGGGCGAGGCGATATTCTTCACAGTGGTGGCAGCGTGATGGGATATTAGGGTAACAGTGTGTGGGTGTGGTATCACGCAGACACTGGGGATTGCGGCAATCCTATGGAACGAGCGCGGTATGAGATCAAGCTTAAAATACGGTGAAAGTTTGGTACAGTACTGTTCCCTCCCTTCTTCTTTTTCTGTCCTATCTTTTATTTGGCAACGGCTTCCAGTGGATGGCTGGTGGGACCAGAAGCATAACCAAACGTCTGCAGGACTTGGTTGCTGCTGAACTCCAGGAGATGGCAGATATGGAAGCTACCATAGCCATGCAGGAGGCGGAGCAAAGTCCTGAGAGGCTGGCACCAGAAAACATCACCATGCCAGATGGTTCCGCAGGTGCCCGGACCCCAGAGGTAACTGTGCCTGGAGGGACCAGTAACCCCAGTTCTGTGGGGGTAACGGACTTATACTTGCAAATGGCCTTACAGCAGATAGACGCCAGTGACTATAGCGCCCGTCTGCAGGTGATTCACCAGTACCAAGAAGCTGCAGAGCGCCGGGCGGAGAGAGAGGCCGCTGCTGCAGAGCGTCGGGCGGAGAGAGAAGCTGCAGAGCGCCGGGCGGAGAGAGAGGCCGCTGCTGCAGAGCGTCGGGCGGAGTTGGAGCATCAGCTTGAGCTAAAAAAGCTGGAACTTTGCCAGCAGGCGCAACCTTCCTCTGCACCAACTCCAGGAGCCCGAGCACTAAAGATCCGATCCGAGGACTTTCCAATCTTGGAAGATAACGGGGACTTGGACTCGTTTTTGCGGGGATTTGAGCGGGTGTGTAAGCAGCATCATATTCCCCAGGCAGAATGGGCCCGTTACCTGTCTCCCCGGCTGAAGGGAAAAGGATGTTTCCACGAGCTTACCAGTGGACGCGGACTATGAGACCATCAAAGCAGCACTGATCCGGAGATACCGGCTCACGCCGGAGGTGTACCGCAAAAAGTTCCGGAATATCCAGCGGGGTCCCACAGAGAGCTATGCGGATGTTCTGCACCACTTACAGGTTACATTCTGGCAGTGGATCAAAGGACTTACTGTCACCACGTTTGAGGGAATTGGGGATCTTATGATAAAGGAACAATTTCTACAGGTGTGCCCTCTGGAGGTCCGCCAGTTCGTGTGTGACTGGAAACCCAAAACAGCAGACAATGCTGCAGAGATTGCTGACGACTATGTGTCCACCAGGGAGCAAGGGATCAAGAGAGGAGCCACACTGCAGAGACCCCCAAGCGGGAAGGAGGGGCAAAGTTGGAGTTCACCACAGCCTGCGGTCTCCAAGTGGGGTAAGACAAACTCTGTCCCGGGTGCCCCCTCTACTTCCCCTGTCTCAAGAACTCTGGGCGCCCCGGGGACCCCCTCCAAGTCCCAAGGAGAGACCCGGCGGTGTCATGCTTGTAACCAGCCAGGACATTTCAAGGCGGAGTGCCCCAACCGCTCTAAGAACCCCCTTGTTTCCCCAGCCACGGCAGCTGGTTCATCTGTATACTTGGTGGGGAGGGAGGGGTTGCAATCCAATGCCAACAGTCAAGAGGTCATTGTGGGGGGTAAAGTGGTCATGGGATTTCGGGACACTGGGGCGCAGATTACTCTGGTGCAACCTGACTTGGTCCCTGTGGACAGTATTATCCCTGGAAAAACTCTGACCCTGAAGGGTATTGGACAAGAACGCGTAACTGTGCCCATGGCTTGCGTCCATTTGGACTGGGGTGCGGGAAAAGGGATGCGTGATGTGGGGCTAGTGTCTGATCTGCCTGCCAATGTACTATTGGGAAGAGATTTGGGGCCCTTGGTGTCCCAATATGGGGTGGGAGAAACCCCACCTCGCTGTGACAAAATGTCTGTACTGAAGGATGATTTTAATGAGGTGATGAAGCCTGTCACACAGGCAGAGGGAGGGGTCAGCTGCCTGTTTCCCCCTGCTGTGTGTCCAGCTAAAGTAATCAGTGAGCATGTGAATGAGGCATTGTGGAATGCTGACCTGGCTGTAGCCCCGCCCACATCTGCGGGTGATGAGAGCCCCCTCAGTGTGACCCTGGCTCAGCCATTCCCCCATGCAGTTCACTGTGAACCAATGAATGAATGCAATGTCAATGTAATTGCTAATTCTTGCCTTGCAGGTTTACAGGGTAGCTCTTCTGAGATGCTGGGGGCAACCCCAACTGAGGACAATGTGCCAGGTGGTCAGGTGGATCACGGGGATCTCAGGGCCGATCCAGATGAGGAACGGACTGCTGGTATTGCAGTGGTGACCCGCAGCCAGAGTGCTAGAGGGGTGGAAGGCGCTCCGACCCCTGAGCCGTTCCCTCTGTCACCCAGAGATGGCACTGAGACCGCCATGACTAGCCTCCCCACACTGGAGCCGGAGGAGCCCGGCGGGTATATGACATGCACATCTCTTCTGTCTGGTTCCAGTCAGGAGTTCAGGGACGCTGTCCAAGCTGACCGCAGTCTGGATGCATTGAAGGAGCGTGCTGGTCAACCTCCCTTGGAGTCGGACAAGGACCGCGTGTACTGGGAGCAAGGGAGGTTGTACCGGGAAACGATCCCCACAAAGGGAAAAGAAAGTCGGCTCAGGGAGAAACATTTGGTGGTACCCCAACCCTATCGGGAGGAGCTGTTGCGGATTGCTCATGATATTCCCCTGGCAGGCCACCTGGGGATCGCTAAGATCAAGGCTCGCCTCAGCCACTTATTCTACTGGCCTAAGATGGGGACAGATGTAGCTAAATACTGCCGTTCATGTGACACTTGTCAGAGGATGGGCAAGGCGGGGCAAGGCTCCAAAGCACCAATGATCCCTATGCCCATCATAACCAAACCTTTCCAGCGGGTGGCTGTGGATCTCATTGGACCCCTGTCCATTCCCAGTCGCACCGGGAAACGTTTCATATTAGGTACCCGGAAGCTGTCGCTCTGTCTTCCACCCGGGCTGATGTAGTGGCCAAGGCTCTGGTAGGCATCTTCTCCTGTGTTGGATTTCCCAGAGAGATGCTCACAGACCAAGGTACCCAGTTCATGTCTGCCTTGATGCAAGGCCCGTGTAAGGTAACAGAGGTGCAACATCTGGTGTCCAGCCCGTATCACCCACAGACCAATGGCCTGTGTGAACGGTTCAATGGCACCCTGGAGCAGATGCTCAGGATGTTAGTCGAGTCCCACGGGCGCGACTGGGAGCCTTATCTCCCGCACCTGCTGTTCGCTTACCGGGAGGTGCCGCAAGCCTCAACGGGGTTCTTCCCCTTTGAGCTCTTGTACGGGAGACGTGTACGTGGGCCCCTAACTCTTGTGAAAGGGTCCTGGGAAGGAGAAACAGCCATCCAAGGTGTGCCAGTCATGCCCATGGCCCAAGTGCAGATGGCATGGGGTGCTGGAGGTGGGACCCAAGAAGGGGGTGTGTCAAATGTATTACCTGTCAATGTATTGTGGAGGGATGGTTTGGGGAAGCATAATCTCAGTCATTTGCCCAAGGTATCACCATCACCCACCCAAGTACAGGAGGAACAGGGTGTAGGCCCAAAGGGGCAAGGCGTCTGGGAGGGAGGACAGGGTCCAAACATACCTGTGCCAGAACCAGAGGTGCCCCTAGGTTTGGAAGCAAAGGGGGAGGTGCAGAATCCCCTAGAACTCTCCCCAACTAGCGGCTAGTGTGGGAGAGACCCTGAGAGACTGCCGGGAAGGGGTCTCTAAACTGGTATCACAAGGGCCTGGGGTTGCAAGTGTGGATCTGCGGGATGCCAGCACTCAGCACGAGGTCCCAGTGCAGGCCGGGGGTAGCCAGGTGGGCGGAGACTGCCGGGATGGGGTCTCAGCACCGGTACCACAAGGGCCTGGGGTTGCGAGTGTGGATCTGCGGGATGCCAGCACTCAGCACGAGGTCCCAGTGCAGGCCGGGGGTAGCCAGGTGGGCGGAGACTGCCGGGATGGGGTCTCAGCACCGGTACCACAAGGGCCTGGGGTTGCGAGTGTGGATCTGCGGGATGCCAGCACTCACAACGAGGTCCCAGTGCAGGCCGGGGGTAGCCAGGTGGGCGGAGACTGCCGGGATGGGGTCTCAGCACCGGTACCACAAGGGCCTGGGGTTGTGAGTGTGGGTCTGAGGGACGCCAGCACTCGGGGGAGGGACCCAGAGCAAGCAGGAGGTAGCCAGGTCTACTTAATTCCGAGCCTGAACCTTAGAAGAGTTTCCATTCAGACAGGAGAGGAAGAGGGTATCAGTACGCCAGGAATATGGTCAGGGACCAGCGTAGGTCCCGGCGGGGTGAGGCCGCCAAGGTGTCCGCGGAAGGCGATCTTAGGATCGTCCTTCCTCCCGACACGCTCTAAAAGGGGGAGGTGTGATGAACCGACCCTCAGTTTTATATCTTTCTTGGAAGTGTGTTTTACTTGCTTAGGTCAGTCCTTCCCCCACTTGGAATGCGGTGCTTTAGTGGAGTCCACATTGCTGGACGATAGGCTTCACTGGTTTTATGTGTGTTCATTGGAGATGGCTTGCTATAGCCAGGCACTTTTATTATCCCTGGCCAGATGGGATGGGGGATAGCAAGCCTTAACTTCACCCTTCTCTCCGAGGGTTCTGCAAAGGTGGGAGAAGGAGGGCTGCCTGGGTGCAAGGGGTGGGTGGAGCACTAGCCATATGCTGTGGGCAGACCTGGATTCTGGGGTCATTCAGCAAAGAGGCAGTAAGGAGCTCTGATCTGGGAGAAGATGAGAGGGCCTGCCCTACTGAGGAATGCTTTGAGGGCCTAGTTCTGGACAGCATGTAGAAGGATTGTTTTATGCAACTTGCTTAAGCTTGCGCCCTAGGCCCAAAACTCTGCTGTGGCCTAGAGAAACGGACTACGAGCCTATGCCGGTATTTTCTCTATTTTTTAATTCCCCTGTTTATTTTTGTGTATTGTATCATCGCTCCTTTGCTTGTATGTTTATGCTTGATCGTATTAATATTGTATATTTCTGTATATGCTATTAATTCATACCGACCCACTTGGGTTATTAAACATATAAAATTTATATCGCTCATTTCATTTTATCCTATGACCCGGTCTACTCACGGTGTGTGAGTGGGAGGTTAAGAAAGAAGTTTGATCGCAGGCGTGCCAGGCGGCTGGGCGAGGCGATATTCTTCACACTCAGAGTATAATTACCAGAAGCTCAGGGGAGTTGAGTTAATGTAACAAACAATGTTACTGTTACTTAACTTTGCTAGACTCTTGCGTGGGCTCCCACCCTTTTTGGGCCTCTTGGGTCACATGGGTTGTGTAGCATAATGACAAAATGACGCTATTCATCATTACGTCATGTGACCCACATCACCACTAAGACCCGTTTGCAGGCCTGAGTGATGCCTGATGTTACATGGGATGCTCTAAGTGGTTTGAAGAGGGAGGGTATGGGCTACTATAGAACATTATGCTGCATGGAGGGCTTCTATGGGACATTATACTGCATGGAGGGCCACTATGGAACATTATACTATGTGGGGGCTTCTATGGGACATTATTTTGTCACATGGATCTTTGGCATGAATGGGACAGGGGACACACTTTTTGAATAACGTGTGAAATTCTGTGGTCCATGGTACCCTTAATCCACCCCAGTGGTAAGTGATGAGCTTACTACTTGCTCCTTAAACAGCACTGAGTGTGGGGGCCATTAAATTATATGTGGGAGCCATTTTATTTTATGTAGCGGGCACTATAGGGGTCGTTATTTTACATGTGGAGACCACTATATTACATGTGGGGCAGTGAAAGAGCCATTCTACTGAGTGTGAGGGCCATTATACTACATGTGGGGTTACTGATTGGCACATTCTATTAAGTGTGGCGGCACTGAGTGGGTGATTATACTACATATAGGGGCACTGAGGGGGTCATTATATAATTAACACAAAATTCAAAAAAAGTTGTGCAATGTTTGTTATGGTTTTTTTTTTTTTTTTACATCATTCATTTGTATGATAAAAAAGTATGGGGATGGTATGGGAATATTGCTATAGTAATATAGAGCCATACCTGATGCAGAACTCCATAGGATCTTGGAGAAGGTTTAGGGCTGCTATATCACATGACCAACTCCAGTGATCTTGCAGTGAAAGACTGTTCAAATGCCAGAGGGACCCCCCTACCTCAAAATAACCTCTAAGATACTGAGACACTGAGACAGGGCCATGTTTAAAGAACTAACATCTCCTGTACAGACAGCAAGTGGTAAATGTTCGGTAGGGGTCAACATGTCATACAACAAATTCCTTTACTTGCATACTGCAAGTTATCATGTTATTGCTACAAGAGAAACCTTTGGTTTAGAAGACCAACTTTAAGGCCACTCTGAGTTAATTCAAGTGAATGCCTCATTTGGGATTTTGGGATGCACACTGGAGGATTTTGTATACCCATACATTTCAAGTTCATGTTTTTCCATTGTAACTACTGCATACAATGTTTCAGTTTAGTGTAGTAACAGTTTAGGGGAATTTAAAAGTGTTGTGTCATTATGGACATTTATTCCCTATCCACAGGTGTCTGATCACAGGGTCCCCCAGTGATCAGGAGGATGACGGACCGAATGTCCCCCTAAAGCCTTTGTGAATGGAGCACCAGTGCACCTGAGACTTTGGGGCTGCTGGGATTGTAATCTCTGGCAGCACCTGCAACCCCAAAGAAGTGAATGGAGCACGTGCACTGGTACTCCATTAACAAGTATGTTTTATTTAAAGGGATCTCATAGACCCCAGCGTATAATGTGGTGGCCATTTTAGTTCACCCGAGACAAATCTCCATGTGTTTGGTTTAGTAAAAAAAAAATGCTTACCAATATCTTGGTTAGGAATTTAAGTTGTTGGGTGGTTCTTGTAGTCACAACTAGATTACTACACTACTACCCCACCAACCTGTTCAGGCGTCACATGTACATGATGTCTGAACCATAATCAGAATGAAAAAGTACCTCATAACAGAGAGCTAATGTTTGATTCTGAAATAATGCAGTACAAATGAAAAAAAAAGTGTACAAATGAGTTGAGGGCAGGGCAATGTGTCTGCTGTGTAAATTCTCTTGCCTTGCTTGACGATTGATAGGTCTCTTCCTATAGTCAAACAAGGAAAGACTTGTTGATCAAGTCATGCAGGACAGCGGAAGCCACACAGCAGACTCATCTGCCTGTTCCAGCTCAACACACAGTAGCTCTCTGTGATGAAGAACCCTGTCAGTATTACATAATGGTCATGGTTCAGACAACATGAACCTCACGACAGGTTCCCTTTAAGCAGAATTTTGGTTTATTATGTTGAGTTTGTTTATATGCATAGACTGGTTCAGTACATGCTGTAGCTAGTTTTGGCATTTGTGTAAGATGTTATTTACACAGTAGATTCCACATTTTTGTTTTCTGTTTTCTTAAATATTGGTCATAACCTATAATTAAGAATGCTACACCTTTGCAAGTAAGTGTGAGTACCTCATATTATATTTTGTAGCATCTCATTAAACTCTACTGAGGCTAAGCACATCTCTTTGTTAAAACATTGAAAGACAATGATAAGAAGCTGTTTGATGTTTCATAACCCCAATCCCCGCAATTGTGGCACAACAAAAAGAATATGAAAGGCAAACTGGCATCTTTTCTCACAAGAGCTGTTCTCAATGTTTGCATTGAGATTATATACATACATACATGAGCATACTTCTAAACAAACTCCTGGATATGGGTCAACACAATGAACAGATTACCAACAGAGCGGCAAATTCACATGGCAAATATGCAATTACATATTTTAAAGAACACCCAAGTTAACCAGAAATACTGTACATAAAATTTCTTGTATAAAGAAGAGTCAGCCTCGCCAATAGCAGCTAATCAGATCACTTCATTTATATCTTCTAAAAATGGAAGATTTTATTTCAGCATCCCAGTGAACGCTTAAATGTTTTTGTATTGTTTCATATTGTTTTATAATCTGCAATTGTACTGTATGTAGTTTTTGAAGCACCCCATTGTTAAATTTCCCCTTTTTAGAGCGCTCCTGTAAGGTAATTGCCAGTTGTGCAATTCCCCAGTGCTGCTGTAGAACTCTGGGGGGAGGGGAACAACAAGACAGTGAACCCTAAAGCTGAACCCCACTGTCCCTGGCTACTTGCCCGATCTGTCCTAGGCGACAGCCAGAAACTGGTCGACAGTCCCTTCTTAATATAAGTGACAACACCGAACGCAGACATGACAATCAACAACAAAAGGGAGGTCAGCTAGCCAAGGGGTCGGTAACAGTCGAGCAATGCAGTACCAAAACGAAATCCAAGAGAGTAGTCAAAGAGGGAACCAAAGGTCAGAAGTCAGAAATACAATAATAGCAGAAAAAGTAGCTAGCAGGAACAAAGTCACAGGACAGAATCTCAATAGCCAGCGGCCATGTGTGGGCTGATGACCTGTTTATAGCAAGTCCAAGACCTGCCCTATACTTGATTGGTAGACAGGCTGACAATCACACAGGCAAGGCTAAGATTAACTATTTGAGGAGCAAAAAGAAACAAGGTGCAGGAGACGGGTGTGGCTGAAATTCAATTAGATAGTACCAGCACTAGGACAGAGTTCAGACTGAGCAACAAGAACCTTAAGCAAGGAATCAAACTGAACACGCCTCCTTCGCCGCAAAGTGCGAGCAGAGGGTGGCACAGAGACCCAAACAGGCAGAGACATTACATCTCCACTGTGGATTGGTACACCCCTCCTTAAGAAGGGACTTGGTTTACCCTGGTCAATCATTGGCTGGGGAAGGGGAGGAGGCTGGAAATCTCCAGAAAGGTTTTGTTAGTTGAGTCTAGTCCTTGAAGCAGAGTTGACGACCATTGCTGACAGACCATTGCAGCTCCTGAGGGAAGTGCGGTGGGCTTTTTTTTTAGAGTTTCTCATAGCTTCACAGCCTGGACCCTGCAGCATATAAGAAGACAGGGATCTTTGGAACTTACTCATATCACTCCCCATTCAGATACTGAGACAGGCAGAGTACATTATTTTTGGAGTAGAGAGGAAATGCACTGACTTAACATCTATTTAACATCTATTTATGGGCATCCCCTTGCTGTGGAAGAACTGTTACCAAGTCCTTTACCATCACCCAAAGTGGAACTCCCACTACTACCCCCATCCAGGAAGCTGCATTGATTGTCTGTTATCTCAGTAAAGTTTCATCATTTGGTTGAATTGCATTGGTGCCTCCTGAATTATCCCTGTACTTATTATCAGGGCCCTTTTGACCACCATCATTCAGGTCGGGAGAGGAACCATCTCCAACTGGAAGCACCCAGGGGAACTACCACCACCATCAGGTACACTGCAGGCCCCCTCAACCGTGCCTCCAACTTGGAGGTGGCCTTGAGGAGTCAGTTGTGTCCTTGGCCTACTGTTGGCAATACAGCTACTTCTACTTCTACCACTAAAGATACCATCACAAAGTAAAGGCCATTTTGACCTTTCTAACGTCCATATACAAATATTGTATTCATAAAAGGCATGTGGCCTGCTAGTCAAAAATCTGGTGCATATACATACTTACAATCTGCCTGTTTTATGCACAGAAGAGAATGGACAACTAATACATTTTTTTTGTAAAATGTGTTTTCAACCTGACTTAAAGGGATTTTGCCATCCCAGGATTTTAATTGCCCTCCACTTCCTGGTTTTCAGCTCAGTCCAGCAGCTACTGGTGCTTATTGTAAACTGTACAGTTATCTCTGGATTTACATCCAGAGATAACAGAAACAAATAGGTCTTATTAGGGCTCATCAACTGAAACAATATGCACATACATATGTACATAATGTAATGTACATAAAAGAATGAATGGGGCCATGTATCGTGAGATTTTCAGTGCAAACCTCCTTCCATCAGCAAGGGCATTGAAGATGAAACGTGGCTGGGTCTTTCAGCATGACAATGATCCCAAGCACACCGCCAGGGCAATGAAGGAGTGGCTTCGTAAGAAGCATTTCAAGATTCTGGAATGGCCTAGCCAGTCTCCAGATCTCAACCCCATAGAAAACCTTTGGAGGGAGTTGAAAGTCCATGTTGCCCAGCGACAGCCCCAAAACATCACTGCTCTAGAGGAGATCTGCATGGAGGAATGGGCCAACATACCAGCAACAGTGTGTGCCAACGTTGTGAAGACTTACAGAAAACGTTTGACCTCTGTCGTTGCCAGCAAAGCATATATAACAAAGTATTGAGATGAACTTTTGTTATTGACCAAATACTTATTTTCCACCATAATTTGCAAATAAATTCTTTAAAAATCAGACAATGTGATTTTCTAGATATGTTTTCTCATTTTGTCTCTCATAGTTGAGGTCTACCTATGATGACAATTACAGGCCTCTCTCATCTTTTTAAGTAGGAGAACTTGCATAATTGGTGGCTGACTAAATACTTTTTCCCCCACTGTATGTACTGTATATATATATCTTTCAGGGTATGCCATAAATGTCATCAGATTGATGCAAGCCCCACCTCAGAGACCCACACCTATCTCTAAATTGGGGGTCACCTAACTGAAAACAGTTGAGAAAATGTACTTAGCAGTTATCATAGCGCCAACAGAAGCGAGTGGAGACCTTCACCCGTACGGGCCATATAAGTCCTCCACAGTAGCAATGGCACTAGCCAAAACTTCTTGGCCCTGCTACCAATGGAAATAAAATCATGAGGCATACAGTTCATATAAAGAGGCCATATGTGCATGACACAGTTGAAGTCTTTAATAAAACCTGGTTTTACTGGTTGGAATTCCAACGCTCCGCCGCTTCTGGGCACTGGGCCTTCCTCTTAGGCCTGAGCGTTGGGCTCTGTGATCTGTGCATGGTTTCCACCATCAGCTTCAGTTCTATAACTGCTTATATGTTAGTATCTGACCTTATATTGCGGATTATGGGTCCTTCTGCTGCGGGCCTGACACGGTTGGTCCTCCTGACCCTCTTTAGGGCCCTTATACAGTATGTCTTTCTGTTCACCCCCTAATCACACCTCTTAGTTGCCTCCCACCCTTTTTTTTTTTTTCGCTTCTCTCTCTTCTTCTGCTCTCCTTTCCTTCCCCTTCCACTCTTTTCATCTTTTCTCTTCAATATTCCTGTTGCCTTGCTGGCTGGGTCCGTCTTGTGGACCCCAGGTGGATCCGGTCCGCATTGTTTATGTTTGTATGTTTGTATTTTTGTATTATTGGTCTGTTTCGGACTTTGCTTTATTATTATAAAAATGTAATAAATATTTTAATTGAAAAAAAAAAAGAGGCCATATGTGGAATATAATTTAAACTTTTGGGTGCCTATTTATAAAAAAATAAATCGGTGGGTTAGAAAAGTTAAAGGGTTTGTCTGGGTAAATTTCATTCTTTTGGAAACATTCCATTCGTGACATTGCTAATGTGTTGTTATTAAAAATTACAATGCCTCTCCTATATGGTCATAGCAGACCACTGCAGCAACACACATAACAGGATTGGCCCTCAACATTGGACAAACTCGTTCTAAAGATTGGGCTGTTAAAAGACACCTAATTTCATATCAGCTGCATTCTCTGTATGATGAACATGAGACACCACAAGACACTCACATTTATTCGCAGAGTTATCATTAATGTGAATAGTGGTACTAACTGGAGGCATTGTGGTTGGTAGAACTATTCCAGACATGGTTGATGAAGGGCTCTTTGATCTAGCAGTCATTTCATTCATCTGCCAGAGAAGTGATCTGCTATACGTAAATTTATTTCTGCCAATCACAAGGTTTTGTTTTGGGAAGATTATAAAATATGAGGAATATGACAATTGGCTTTATCCTAAGAAAATATCTGTGCGAGCCAATATCAGATTCACACAAATTTCAATATCTGAAAGATCAGTCTGATTGGTAAGAAATCTGATTGCCAGATTTAGAGTCAGAAAGGTAATAAGGTACCATATATTAGATAACAGAGTTCAGCCAACCATCTAATAATAATAATAATAATAATACACTTTACTTATATAGTGCCTACATATTCTGCAGCACTTTACAAATTGTAGGGTTCAAGTACAGACAAAAAGATACATTACAGAGTAAAAGTCAATTCGCACAATGGGACTGAGGCCCTGCTCGCAAGAGCTTACAATCTATGAGGTAGAGGGGGTGACATAAGATGTATCAGGGGGAAGCATTGCTTATACAGTGGTCCAGCTGTTTTTATGATAGAGGTTACTTTCATTACACATAAATAAAGCTGTATAAGCCATCACTAGTTGTGTACTTTACTGTGCAGATGGTGCCTGAACATATAAAGTTACAGTTGGATACAGCATCATATCCTGTAGGATAATGTGGGAGCATGAATAGAGGAGGGTTAGTTTTAAGGATTTTAACTGTGGAAGGGTTTACATTACGAATTGTGATAGTCCTGTCTGAAAAGATATTTCTTTATTTTGAGCTTGAAGCTGTAGAAATTGGGAGTTTATCTGATTGTCCGGGGCAGAGCATTCCAGAGAAGTGGTGCAACTCTTGAGAAGTCTTGGATATGGGAGTGGGAGGTTCTGATAATAGAGGATGTTAGTCTTAGGTCATTGAGTGGAGAGCACGGGTTGAGCAATAGACAGAGATGAGGGAGGAAATGTAGGGAAGTTCAGCATTATGGAGAGCCTTGTGAATGAGGGTGATAAGTTTATATTGTATTCTGTATTGAACAGGCAGCCAATATAGTGACTGACACAGACCGGAGGCATCACTGTAACGTCTAGACTGATAGATGAGCCTGGCCACCACATTCAGAATAGATTGTAGAGGGGATAATTTTGTGTATGAGGTCTTTTGAGGTGTCATGGAAGATAAGGATTGGGAAATTGTAACTGTCTGACCCATTTGTTTTTGTGGATTAAACTAGCAGTGGATTGCTATGCTTACCCAGCCAAACATACATGTGTTTGGGAAGTCACATGAGATGGTTGGCTAGTTGAAGGTGTATAGCTGGATTAACACCTAAAATAAGAACAATTAGCGATTGCTTTGGAAATGGCTAGTTCTGGTTTTCTCTGGATAAATGCTGCATACTAATACTGTACAGTTGGTTGGCCTTATGTCATGTCTTTTTATCTCTTGCCAAATACAGAACTATATTTAGCTAAACTCTTTACATTTACATTTGTTTTGCTCACAGACCTTCATCTCATATGACATTTGCATTATACATTATTTTCTGCAGATAATAACACTATATGTAACTGTATATCACAAGCGACTAAAGCTGTTATCATTAAGCATTACTTTTCTTTTGCTTTCTTTTTCTTTTGACTTTACTGGTTGATCTAGCAAGAATTCACAGGTCAACTATTTTTTTACAAACAGGTCCCAATGCTGTCATATGAATAGAAAATAAATGTGTTATTACTGACCCGTAAAGCAAACATAAAATCTCACAATACAAGCTTTTCATATCTGAAACACAAATGCATGTCAGCAAATACCTTGCCAAAATAGGCTTTTTGCATAAGACTGAGAGGATATGAATGATCTTATATTGACAATAAAGAAGTAAACTTGAGTGAGAGAAGAGAGAATAACATAGACTATATGAACACATAATAAAACATTTTTTGTAAGATCCCCCGGTATTTTTCATTGTCATGCAAGTAACTTTTATATGGGATGGGTCATCACATTCTTTCTGTTGCATCATGACAATGAAACATTTTGTTAACCTGCAGATTTGACCCATAGTAAGTATTATGTCATAATAGGGTGTGATAGAACAACTGTTTTATACAATGATATCACGCATGTTTTGGAACAGAACACATCTGTGAGACTTCTTCTTTGATATACGAGAAAGTGTAACCATGATTTCAACTTCATTCTAAGAAATGAATAACAGACTAAGAGTGAAACTTAGTACTGAAGTTGACACGTCAGCTCATCAAAAAGCATCTTCTGTGTTCAGCAGTTCTTTGTCAATGGTAAATGTTATTGATCACTTAGAACTGTATCCTGTAAGTACTGTAGTACTGTAAGTAGATAAACACCACAGTAGAAACAGTGCAACTAGAGTTCAACTCAGCTCTCCACTGTCAATAGGAGCACATTCCTATGATATGCTCAACAACTTTGTCCACACAAAATCAAATTATTCAATATCTTACCCCCCCCCCCCCCCCACCACCACATTTAACTGAAGACTACAGGATACCACTGCAGCAGCTTTGCACGGTCTCCACTCTATTAATGAAGCAAGGATCTTGCTAGTGATTTATATATAAATCCTGTGCCATGCTTCACATATTATAAAGGATAGTCCTGATTGACTGATGTAATGTATGATCTGTCAACATGTTCTCCCATTGTCCAGACTTGCAAATTGCCTGTTTGTCAGTAAATTTCAAAAGTGAAACAGTTCTTGGGCAGACATATATCTTATGTAGCCTGGTCAGATGCACAAGGGCACAGGGGAGAGAGAAGCCCAACTCTGGCCTGAGATTATTTTTTTAAAAACATTACAACAATTTTTAACCACTACCCAGTCTTACCCACCAGGTAAGTTATCATTAAACAGTTTAGTGACTTCATCTGCAAAGAATGAAATCATTAACCCTTTGCTGCAATATGAATGGTATAAATTATTCTTTCAGTGCCTTAGACCACCAGGGATGTTATTATTAACCTTAATCTTCACTACCCCAGATTATCAGGAATAATATAATTTATCAATTCACACTGCTTGACAATCTGATTACCATTATCCCACCAGGGGTGTAATATACACCATTTCACTTCCCTAAATCACAATGGATGTTATTATTAACTACTTAAAGGGAATGTGTCACCAGAATAGGACCTACTTTCCAAACCAAGATTTTATGTTGTTATCCTACAATGTTCACTCTGGCTACTAAGCCTTAGAATAGACAGACACTTGCCAATTTTCTAGGAGTTTTCTAGGAGTCAACTCATTTATATCACAAACAAGACAGATAGTATTACAATTGAAGCTAACACCTGTATAGATAACATTACATAACACTCATTATTACATGCACTACTGAAAATAATTGACAATTTGTCTACTCCCCTTCCCTACATGGCTAGGAAACTCTTCCATAGACGTCAATGAGTCAGCCCCAGACTGTGGGCATGACTTTGCCTTAGTGCTAAGTTAACAGTGCAGAGGAGAAGCTCAAGCTCAAATGGGCAAGATGGCACATCAATATTTAATTCATACACAACTGAACATAGCTAAGTCTTACTGTTCTGGATTCCTTGGTTCGAATTGAGTCAAGGACTGTTTTCCCCATGTTTGTGTGGTTTCCTCAAGGTACTCCGGTTTCCTACCAAACTCCAAAGACATACTGAAAGGGAATGTAGATTGTGACCCCTAAATGGGACAGTGATTGATAATCTCTGTAAAGCACTGCGGAATATGTTATTCGGCGCTATACAAGTAAAGTAAATAAATAGTTATTGTGGTCATAGAGTGACTAAGATTCCACATGACTGTGGATTTTACCAACAAATCGTTAAATGTAACCAAGAGAAGAATCTTATTTGATAGCCTTAAGCTTTGAAGGGTTATCTTGCACTTACTAGATGTTTCCTTAAATTATGAGACTAGGGATTAGAAAGCTTTTTCATACACCTACAACTAAGTGACTTGACACTTGATTTGAGATTACCATTCTGCATCTTCAAAGTGACCTGATATGACCTTTGTGTCTGGTTGAATTTTTTCTTAAAATCCGTTGCCTTTTATTGTTGCCTTAAGCAATTTAAGTTTGCAGTTAATCACTTTTTCTATTCATTGACTAGTTAACCTTAGGGCAAGTAAAGTTCACTTTTTCTTCTCCTGATTTTTAGACAGTATTCTAGTTCTATAAATCTATACAACAATAGAATTTGTTTACCCAGTGTAGTAGCAGTAGTAGTAGAAGTAATATCAGCAGTGGTAGTATACTCTGTTAGTGGCTGGCTCATAAAATAAATTACCCATAAAGAGGTAACAAAGAAAAAAGAGAAGGAAAGAACATAAATACTGGTTTAGAGAATGATTATTTGCATGTAGTAAAATTAAGAAATAATAGAATAAATCCCTAGACTGTCTATGCTGTAGCATACAATAGGTTTAACATGGATTTTTGTACAACATATTTAAAGAGGTTTAAAGAAGAAATTACCTATTGTTGAAATCATGTTTTCAATGACTTTTTGATAATGTTATTTTTAATTTTCCATGTTGCAATCTATATTTTCTTAAAAATCTTAAAATAGTTTGTGAATTCCAGTCTCCTGGAGATAGACCATGGACCACGGACACAATGGTCTAGAGCAGACCCTATTGGGAAGAGTTTTCTAGGCATGCTCTGTAACCTGGACAGAGGGCATTGCACAGAGAGGGGAGTAGATAAACTGTGAAATCACCTGGTGAATTATGTGTCTTATCTACATGAATATGATAGGTGTTATCATCAGTATGTTGATAAGTGAGGTGACTGCTGCAAAGAAATCTCCTACAGAAAACAGGAAGTGTCAGTATATAATTTGGCTTAGTGGCCTAGAGTCAGAACTGAAGAATTTAAAAAAAAAAATCTTTTTATATATCAATTGTAACATGGAAATTTTTAAAGACCTCCCCAAAAATTCTTTAAAAATAAGTTTAACATAAAATTCGATTAAAAATTAGGTAATTTTCTTTTGCTGTGGCAGCACCATAACAAGCAGAGTTCCATTTGCCATGCAGTAGCATGGAGTGGTGCTGCAACTCTCTTCCAGTAATGTGAATGAGACAGAGCTGCGCTACCATTTCAATCCTTTACACAGTTGGTGTGCCAGTGATTAGACCCCCAACAATTTGATAGATTATCAATACTAAGGTCCAGGAAAACCCCTTTAAGGCCGGTGCCCCACGTGGTGTAAACGCCATGGTTCGTTCGCAGCGGAAAGGCCGTGGAGAAAAACACAGCATTTTACTGTTACAGCAAAGTGGATGGGATTCTAGAAAATCCCATCCCCACTTTGTGTTGAAATATGCGCTTCGGACACGCAATTTCCAAAACCATTGCGGTTTTGGAAATCGCAGCATGTCAATTATACCTACAGAAACGCTGGTGGTTTTCCTATATTTTTAATTGAAGAGGAAAGTCCGCAGAGGAAAACTCTGAACTTTCTCTCAAAAGTGCTGCCGGAAGAACTGTGATGTGTTGCCGTCGTGGTTTTCCCGCAGCACTTTTTTGCCACGTGGGGCCTTAGCCTTAAAGGAATCTGTCAGGTATTTTTTTCAACTATCATTTGCAAGATCCAGTAAAAACGTTTTCATTGGTTCCCCTCTGTAATCTTTCTGTTGCAGCAAAGTCACAAATGTTTGAAAGCATAAAAAGTAATATGAAAATTATCCTCCTAGGCATGATTGACATCTCGCTCCCTCACAGTCCCCTCACTCCCTTATGTCATAAGGGAGATATCAATAAGCACAGGGAGGGGGCCAAAGTCAAAAGTTTGCTATGGGGCCCAGTCCTTGTTAGTTACGCCCCTGATAGAAGCATTTTTGCAGATCTAATGGGAAAACAGGAAATCACTTCCACAATTCCAGAAAAGTTTTAGATATTGTGGAAGAGCCAAGATTACTATGCATTTACCATGTAGTGCTTTAAACACCACAATTTCAGACTGGCAAAGTGTTCTGCAGTCTAAAATGTCTTTTCTGTGTTTTTTAGGACTTGACTTTATCAATTTACTTTAAAACTGAAATCACATAAAGTACTTTGCTGCATCATGGCAGAGATGTCTTGGTCTGACAGACTTACAATATCATATGCCAGAAAACTGTTGTTATAGGTTATATGTTACACCTGAAATTTATGCCTGACCCTGATTGGTGAAGATTTAAATTCTACCGCATGGGACCTTCTGCAGTGCACCAGAATTATTAAGAAGATGGGGCCTCTTAAGAGTTCTTGTGCATCTGCTGCCAGCATTCACATTGTTAAGTCTGGCACACAGTACAGCTGTCCCCCAAAGTGTTTTGGTTTGTGTTTTTTTTTTTTTTTTTTTTTAGGTCAGTGACTTTTTTTTTGGTAAACAAATCATACTCTGGGTATGGTATTTTTCTGCCATGTTCCCCCATAGGACTTCAAAAATTAAGTAAAATATACATGCATAATTTATTTCAAAATAAAAAAAAACCTAAAAGCTTGTAAAAGTATTTATTTATTTGTTTTATTTTTTTTTAGAAAGCTGAATAATATTGTGAATAAAGGAATAATAGTGTGTGTAAAGGATTTTAGAGATTCCAAAATTAGAAAAACACGGCTACTTACTTATTACAGTAGCAAGAGAACAGTTAGATACTATCAGATTGTTGTGGGTCTTCATTCTAATTATGAATTTGATTACCGGATTAAGTGATTAAGGTCTTTTACCTTCCGATCCTGTTTAAATAGCATGAACTATGCGGTGTATTCTGGGTCTTGTAGTTTTGTGGTACACAAAACCCTTGCGGATGACATAGGAGTGAGGAAATTTCGTACAAATGGGAACTTTTGTTTGAATATTTCTCTAGATAAGTGGTTCAATTTATTATTTCAAGGAGACAGAATAACATTAAAAATTAAGAGAGATCATATGTCTTTTTGATAAAATTAAGTCTAATAAAACATGTACAGAAATTATTGCACTTTCAGATAGTATTAAAAATCACATTCATTTAAAAGAAAAGCAGATAATACAAATGAAAAAACAGAATTTTGAAAGGGATTCAATCCCCTGGGAAAATGTTATGACACGTGATTCATCTACAATAGTAACTCAGTTTGATACAGTGGATGAATTAGGGGAGGGAACAATAAATAATACAGGGGAAGAAAGTATTATAAGGCATAGTTCCCACGCCCAACCTGTAACACTTGGGTGGGGGTATAACGAATGGAGCAATGGAGGGTCAATGTGAATTTCCACCAGAAATATCACAGATGGGGAAACAGCTGAATAAACGTAGGTTAAAGCCGGGGCCCCTCGTGGCATAAACGCTGCTGCAAAAACTGCAGCGTTTTACAGTCCTTGCAAAGTGGATTGGATTCTAGTGAATTTCATCCACACACTGCAATGCTGTGATTTTCAAAACTGTCGCGCCAATTTCCAAAATCGTCACATCGGCGATTTCCCTATAGGTATAATTGAAGCAGAAAGTCTGCAGAGGAAACCTCTATGGACTTTCTGTGAAAAACACTGTGGTAAAAACCGCAATGCAGTTTCGCCGCGGTTTTTCCTGCAGCACATTTTGGCTGTGACCTGCTACGTGGGGCCATAGCCTAAATCTCACACGACCCTGAGGACAAACATTGGATCTGCAGTACTTTAAAGCCTGCAAATATAAGAATTGGATTTCCTAACTGTGGTCTTAGTTAAGGATAAAGAATTTAAAAAGGATGATAGAAAAGTGGAGCGCTCCTGTATGGTACCCAATCAAAAAGAAGGTGGGACACCAAATGGACATATACAAGAAAAGGAAGGAGATACCAGAGGGTGTTAAAAAATTAGAAAGGATCTAATACAGATCAAGGGAATAGACCCATTAAAAAAATTAAATGTGATTTTTTTCAATCAAGAAGTGGAAGAGAGCCAAAGGGGGGGGGGGGTGAAACTCTCCAAAAAGAAAAAAAAGAAGGACTAAGGAAATAAATGCTATTTAACTTTTACAAAGGAATAATGAAATAATCATCCGACGAGCGGAAAAAGGAAATGGATGTCTGTTTTGGATATGGGATACTTTGAAAGAGAGTCACAACATTTACTGGGATATGGGAAAACATATAGAAAACTATCCCTAAACCTCTTTAACAAATATAAAAGAGAATTAGATGAATTAGTAAATAAAGGACAAAATTTGGGTATTTTAAATAAACAAACAGCACTATATATTTTTAATAATGCTCCAAGAACAGCAGTATATTATCATATACCAAAAATTCATAGGTCCATCACTGAACCATGAGGGCTACCTATAGTTTCAGGTATAGGTAGTCTAACATCTAATTTATCATCAGTGTATGTAGATCAACAACTACAGGGGTGTCCCCAAGCTTTACCAGCCTATTTAAGGGGCACAAAGCATATTCTTCATTTATATTGGGAACTATTGATGTCACCTCCCGATACACAGTTATAGAAAGCAAAAATCTCCAAAAATCAGGGTGAATTATTATTGCCAAAACCCAATTTTGTTTTTTAAAAGGTGAGGAATATAGGGAATCTAGTGGCCCCTACAGAAAAGAAAGGTAATAATAAGAGTAAAGTAACTGGAGAAGATTTTTTGACAACCTCCAGGCTTCTATACATGCAAAAGGTGTAAAGGTGTCAATCAGCGAGCATAAAAAAATCAGTACAATCAATTTTAAATAGAGGAGAGAATTTAGAATATACCATCAAAGAACATATTGATTGGTATACAAAAGGAGTCATAGATTGTATAAGATGCCCATGTAATAAAATTTATGTGGGACAAATATAGAGGGAAATGCACAAAAGAATAAGTGAGCATGTTTATAATATAACAAGACAATGATGGTCACCATTTCTATACACTTTAAAGAAAAACATGGTGGGATTCTGGTAGGATCAAGTATCTGTGATTTAGAAAGAGTTAAACCAGATTGGAGGTGAGGGAATTTTATTTATAGAATGTCACAGGCAGAAAGTAGGTGGATTTTTAACTTGGACACTTTGGCACCGAAGGGCTTCAATCAGGAAATTTAATTATTTGCTCTCTAATTTATTGCAAAATAATATAAAGGACAAACTGAAATATAAGAAATGTTTAGCATCATAGGTATACCGGGTACATACAAACTTAAAAACTACACAGAATGGCATTTTTACTAACAAATGGATGGATTAATATTGGGTATAAACCAGGACCACAACAAAATTTCAGGATGAAGCATGAAGATGTCACAAACTACAAGAACCAGTGCGCACCACATAGTTCATAAGAAGTACTATTTAAACAGGATCTCTAAGTAAAAGAGCAGAATCTCTGCCGAAGGAGAACAATATTTTCCAAAACACATCTGAAAGTTCTTTGATCCTCTTAGTGATCCATATTTGAATGGTGACATCACCCGATCTCAGACGAATTTAGTACTTTCTTTTTTTGGAGTTAGTCGTTGGCCAGGGCGTCTCCCTATAGAAGAACTTGGTTAATGGCAGTAGTATTCTATAGTGGATGGACTTTTGAAGAAGAACTCCTCTTGGAAAGCACAACGAAGGAAGCAGTGATATTGCCCGCACAAGTACAGACTATTATTACATATGTAATCTGCTGGTTGTATATATTGGGACAAGTGAACTTCTATTTGATTAATAAGTAAAACACACAGTCTAGTAGTAGTAGTTGCGGTTTATGTAAGACACTCCTGTAGCTGTGGTCTACACAAGAAACACCCATCGATGTGGGTACTGAGATCAGTTTGGCAATATACTGGGTGTGAAACAGATATTTGTGAAATCTATGAGATACACTTGTGAAATCTGTGGGAGACATGTGTAGTGTGACTCTCACTGTGGTTGGTTTAATGTAGTATTTGCGCATGGAGAATTGGAGAATACTGTATATTGTGTTTTAATAGTGGTGGTGTGGCAAGTAACGTATACTCTCTGTAGCAATTCTTCAAATAAGTGGTATAATGGCGCCAGAGGTTTTCTTTGTTTTTATTTTAAGGTGTTAATGTGCTTTTAATCACATCTTTTTTAACATTTTGATTTTTCAACTATATACAGTGCCTTGCGAAAGTATTCGGCCCCCTTGAACTTTTCAACCTTTTGCCACATTTCAGGCTTCAAACATAAGGATATAAAATTTTAATTTTTTGGTGAAGAATCAACAACAAGTGGGACACAATCGTGAAGTGGAACGAAATTTATTGGATATTTTAAACTTTTGTAAAAAATAAAAAACTGAAAAGTGGGGTGTGCCAAATTATTCGGCCCCCTTAAGTTAATACTTTGTAGTGCCACCTTTTGCTGCAATTACAGCTGCAATTCTCTTGGGATATGTCTCTATCAGTTTTGCACATCGAGAGACTGAAATTCTTGCCCATTCTTACTTGGAAAACAGCTCGAGCTCAGTGAGGTTGGATGGAGAGCGTTTGTGAACAGCAGTTTTCAGCTCTTTCCACAGATTCTCGATTGAATTCAGGTCTGGACTTTGACTTGGCCATTCTAACACCTGGATACGTTTATTTGTGAACCATTCCATTGTAGATTTTGCTTTATGTTTGGGATCATTGTCTTGTTGGAAGATAAATCTCCGTCCCAGTCTCAGGTCTTTTGCAGACTCCAACAGATTTTCTTCCAGAATGGTCCTGTATTTGGCTCCATCCATCTTCCCATCAATTTTAACCATCTTCCCTGTCCCTGCTGAAGAAAAGCAGGCCCAAACCATGATGCTGCCACCACCATGTTTGACAGTGGGGATGGTGTGTTCAGGGTGATGAGCTGTGTCGCTTTTACGCCAAACATATCATTTTGCATTGTGGCCAAAAAGTTCCATTTTGGTTTCATCTGACCAGAGCACCTTCTTCCACACGTTTGGTGTGTCTCCCAGGTGGCTTGTGGCAAACTTTAAACGAGACTTTTTATGGATATCTTTGAGAAATGGCTTTCTTCTTGCCACTCTTCCATAAAGGCCAGATTTGTGCAGTGTACGACTGATTGTTGTCCTATGGACAGACTCTCCCACCTCAGCTGTAGAACTCTGCAGTTCATCCAGAGTGATCATGAGCCTCTTGGCTGCATCTCTGATCAGTCTTCTCCTTGTTTGAGATGAAAGTTTAGAGGGACGGCCGGGTCTTGGTAGATTTGCAGTGGTCTGATCCTCCTTCCATTACAATATGATCGCTTGCACAGTGCTCCTTGGGATGTTTAAAGTTTCGGAAATCTTTTTGTATCCAAATCCTTTAAACTTCTCCACAACAGTATCACGGACCTGCCTGGTGTGTTCCTTGGTCTTCATGATGCTTTCTGCGCTTTAAACAGAACCCTGAGACTATCACAGAGCAGGTGCATTTGTACGGAGACTTGATTACACACAGGTGGATTATATTTATCATCATCAGTCATTTAGGACAACATTGGATCATTCAGAGATCTTCACTGAACTTCTGGAGTGAGTTTGCTGCACTGAAAGTAAAGGGGCCGAATAATATTGCACGCCCCAATTTTCAGGTTTTTAATTTTTACAAAAGTTTAAAATAACCAATAAATTTCGTTCCACCAAAAAATTTAAATTTTATATCTTTATGTTTGAAGCCTGAAATGTGGCAAAAGGTTGAAAAGTTCAAGGGGGCCGAATACTTTCGCAAGGCACTGTATCAGTTAAATTGAATGCCTTAGTAATAGAAACTGCGGTAAGGTTTTTAAATCTGTTTCGGTTTTAGCCGTTTTGAAGATCATAATTATATTTGAGATTATATATTATTCATATTATTTGAGATTATATATTTGAGGCATATAATAAGATGTCCAGGGCCTAGTCTTAACCATGAAAGTAAATCTGCCTCAACTGAAAACTGGCCTTAGTTTGGGGAGATTGTAGGACATTTGTTGGTTACCTGGGTTCACCAACAAACCTCTCTGCTTTGGTCAAGTTATTTAAAAGGAGTATTTTAGTAACAAGAAGTTACCCTGGGACTCTTACCGATCACATGAGTGGCAGGTCAGAAATGAGCACCATTCATTTCAATAGGAAACACTGGAAATAGCTTAAGTACAGCAGTATCACCAGCAGTATCCATTGAATAGATCCACAGCACACATGTCTTTCAGACTTCTTGAGACACCCATTTGATGATGCACTAAACTACAATCACAAAGGAAGTCTATCAGCAGGAAAATGGACATGAAGGGCTGCCTGAACTGTTTCCAAATATGTCTTTCTTATTGTTGACTCCTGCAGCTTTTATAATTACGCAAATGAAGAGAAAAGGGCTTTCGGGTGTTTACTATGCAATTTGGGCTTCTCTCTCTCTCGGACGCTGCAGATTCCACCCCCACAGTCTGGCTGACACCTCTCCCTATTTGCGGTTTGCTCATTTCGTCTTCAGCAAGCTCAGTACTGAGTATACATAAGTTCTCCAACGCTTCCTCACTCTGAAGCTGGTCTGTGGTGCTTCCGTGTACATAGTGACATAGGTGGGCATGCACAGTATACTCAACTTTGCGTTTGCGGAGGACAAACAGGCGAACACGAGAAGGGAGAAATGTCAATCAAACGGTGGTGGTGGAGCTGGGTGGCAGTTGGGGGCTGGAAGCTGTAGTGCTAAGAAAAGCCCAAGCTACAGAGTAAGTGCACCAAAAGTCCTTTTCACTTAAATTGCAACTCAAGAACCTCGATTGAATCTGCTCCTTCCTCACCGCTGAAATTACAAAGATGCTAGTCCATGTCCTCATAATCACCTGCTTAGATTACTGTAACACCCTTCTCCATGGCCTCCCAGCAAACACTCTCGCCCCCCTCCAGTCCACCCTAAACTGTGCTGCTCGCTTAATACACCTCTCCCCCCATTCTTCATCAGCTGTTCTCCTCTGCCAGAGTTCAAAATGCTAACGCTGACATACAAAGCCATCCACAACCTGTCCCCTCCATATATCTCCGACCTAATCTCCCGCTACCTGCCCACACGTAACCTCCGATCCTCCAAAGACCTCCTACTCCGCTCTGCTCTTATCAGCTCTTCACACAACCGTCTCCAAGATTTCTCCCGTGCATCCCCCATACTCTGGAACTCATTACCAAGACACATAAGACTGACCCCCACAATCACAAGCTTCAAGAAGGCCCTGAAGACTCACCTATTTAGGAAGGCCTTCAACCTCCAATAACACTACTGTCACCACACCACCATCTGTACAGCCTCTGCCCTCACCTTCTGTCTCTCTCACTCTTACCCCATAGATTGTAAGCCCTTGCGGGCAGGGCCCTCTATCCCACTGTGCCAGTTGGTCACTGTTAGTCCTGTGTTTGTTTTGTATATTTTGTATACAGTATGTAAACCCTCAAATCTAAAGCACCATGGAATTAATGGTGCTATATAAATAAATAATAATAATAATATTAATAAAAGTCTAAATTTCTCTACAATGAAGTAGCAGTCCGTATTAAGAAAGGCATATATGGAAACAGTGTAGGTAATCCTACAATGTACTGTGATTATTTTCATATTCATTTTCCTACTCACAGACTCCCTTTTACACTGAAGAAAATAAGATGAAGGTAAGTATTACTCAGAGGTGAAGAATTACATATAATTTTTAACCCACAACTTAACTTTAAGGCTAAAGCCCCACACTGTGGAAACGCAGCATTTTTTGTTGCAGATTTTGCTGCTTTTTTTGAGTCAAAGTCTATAGTGTATTTACCAGAAGGGAAATGTCTAAGTGCTTCCTTCCTCAAAAAACTGCAACTGCTGCGTTTCCAAAAAGTGGAGCTTTAGCCTAAGGCAGATCCTACTTGTGGCATGTAAGGACCAGTATGCACTCATAAAGCTCAACCATTATATAGCAATTGTATTTTCTTCATATTTTGCAAATGTGTTTCCTTTTCATTATAGGAAGTATTATCATTAAAATGACATTAAAGAGGAAGTCTGGCAGTACAATTTCCAACACCAACAGATTTTTTTCAACAACAGAAAATGTTTTGCGTAGCAATTATTCATTGAGAGCTGAAGGTCTGTTTAGGTTTTAGCAAAAACGTAAAATCATTAGTTCACTAATGCACTCTCTTATCTGAAATAGACGTGACAGATTTAGTGTTATGATTTTAGATGTCACGAATAAGACTTTTTTTTTTCCCACAGCGAGAAGGCTCCAAGTGTTAAGATTAGGTGAAAATAATCATCATCCTTGTCTACATACTTAAACGGTTCTAAACCATTACAAAATATGTCAACATCAGTAATTCATTCCAACAGCAAATAGCTTTCATCACTGAAAGCATTGAGAATTATCTTTCAATATAAGTGACTGGGATTGATGCAGAGAGTTACAATATACAATATAAAATTGCAAATACAAGGTAACAAGATTGTTTAAGCTTTATTACTAAAGCCTATACCTACATCTGTATATGGTCAATTATATGTTAACAAAATGTATTGTGGCTACAAACCTAAAATTCATCCTATTCATCCTCCAGTTGAACCAAACCCTACATTTATTTATTTTTACTACATTTTGGTCATTTCCCCTTTGTAATGAAAATGCAGAGTTTTATTAATTTCTGGCTGATAAAGAGACACTTTAGAATAAAATCCATTAGTAAAAGCTAGAGGCATTGTTGGCCAAACTGGCAGCTGGACTCCCACGTAATGTGATTCTCTGTACAGTAGATCTTATAACAAGTTTGAAAGCACATAAGTCACATATTTTTTATTTAGAAATTAATGTAGTCTAAAGAATACCCCAATGTGACAAACAATAGACAATTCAAGTACAGACTAATGTAACATTAAGCTGGAATTAAACAAGAATCGATTTTTGTCAAACATACTGAAATATTGTCACATAGAAAAACTGGATTGCTTTAAGTGCATCTGTCACTATATTATGATGGTGTATTTAAATAGATATTTTGGGACGTACATATTGATGGCCTATCCAGCCATCCCACCAATCATCTGTTTACCACAAATACCACAGGCTCTTTTCTATTCCAGTCAAAGAATGACTATAATAACACCAGAATACAATATAAAAAAAAGTGTGTAATAAATGAAAAGAGGTAATACTTAGCTGTGGTTACAAATTATGCAATAGTTTGCCCCTTTATATATCATGTACTGATATATACCCATTATTCGATGACTTCCAGAGATGCTGGACCTCCTTCTTTTTCGTGATTCCAGCCGGACGTAAGTGTTGGAATCCCTGAAATTTTTCCATAAAATGGAGTATTTCTCCCAGAAAATTAGTGAAATTACACATGTTTTGTTCTATTCATGTTCATTTCCTTTGTGTGTCTTTGAACAACACAAAAAAAGAGAAAAAAAAGACAAATTGGACATAATTTCACACAAAACTCCAAAAATGGGCCGGACAAAATTGTTGGCACTTTTTCAAAATTGTGGGTAAATCACTTTGTTTCAAGTATGTGATGCTCGTTCAAACTCACCTGTGGCAAGTAACAGGTGTGGGCAATATAAAAATCACACCTGAAACCAGATAAAAAGGAGAGAAGTTGACACACTCTTTGTATTGTGTGTCTGTGTGTGCCACACTAAGCATGGAGAACAGAAAGAGGAGAAGGGAACTGTTTGAGGACTTCAGAACCAAAATTGTCGAAAAATATCAACAATCTCAAGGTTACAAGTTCATCTCCAGAGATCTTCATGTCCCTTTGTCCACGGTGCGCAACATAGTCAAGAAGTTTACAACCCATGGCACTGTAGCTAATCAAAATATAATGTTAAAGACCAGTTAGTCTGGATGCAGGAGGTCCAGCCCTGCCTATAGATCTATCAGGATTTATATATCTAAATTTCAGAAGGGAGTTGATAGAGTAGAAAATAGTAAAACTTCACTTTTATTTCTTATATAAATAAAAATAAATATAAAATCGTATTAGAAAGACGAGACCCAGAAAGACCCCACTGCTGACACAGACATATAAAAACTAGACTGTTTCTTAAAATGTACGTGAGTAAACCAAAATCCTTCTGGGAAAATGTCTTGTGGACAGATGAGACCAAGACAGAACTTTTTGATAAAGCACATCATTCTACTGTTTACTGAAAATGGAATGAGTCCTACAAAGAAAAGAACACAGTACCTACAGTCAAATATGGGGAAGTTTTGCTACTTCTGGCATCTGAAGATTACTAAAGGATTTTGGGTCTCAATGTACAGCCCAGTGTCAGAAAACTGAGTTTGCATCCTAGGTCATGGGTCTTCTAGCAGGACAATCACCCAAAACATACTTCAAAAAGCACACAGAAATGCTGGAAAGTTCTGAAGTGGCCAGAAATGAGAGCGGATCTAAATCCACTTGAACACCTGTGGAGAGATCTTAATATTGCTTTTGGGAGAAGGCACCCTTCAAATATGAGACTTGGAGCAGTTTGCAAAAGAATAGTGGTCAGAAATTCAAGTTGAAAGGGGTAAGAAGCTTGTTGCTGGTTATAGGAAGCGATTGATTTCAGTTATTTTTCCAAAGGGTGTGCAACCAGATATTAAATTAAGGGTGTCAGTAATTTTGTCCGGCCCATTTTTGGAGTTTTGCTTGAATTTATATCATTTTTGACTTTTTTTTGTGGTGTTCCAATAAACACAAAGGAAATAAACATGTGTATAACAAAACATGTGTAATTACAATCATTTTCTGGGAGTAATACTTCATTTTCAGGAAAAATTTCAGGGGTGCCAACACTTACGGCCATGACTGCAGTACCTTTGGGGGAGGGGCTGAGTGGTCAACTTATGATCATTTATGGTACAGGAATTTTAAAGAATGTAATTGGTCAGTAACAGAATAATATTCATAAATAGAGCGATTAGTAACAAAAATTATCCTATGGCAACAAGGAATGCATTCAGATTCAGTAAGACATTAACCCTGTCACATGACATCAATAAGACACTCTGATTTTGTGGGAAAAAACATGTCCTATTAACCCCTTAATGACCAATGACGTACCTGTACGTCAATGGTGACATGGGGGATGTATGGAGAGGGCTCAGGAGCTGAGCTCTCTCCATACAAGGCAGATGCCGGCTGTATAATGCAGCCAGGACCCGCTGCTAACAGCAGCGATTGGTGCATTCGCCGATCGCTGCTGTTAACCCTTTAGACGCCGCATTGGTCAAATGGGACCGCAGCGTCTAAGCTGCGCAGGCGCCACCGGCACCGCCATTTTTCACTGATCACTGCCCTCCTGAACGTCATCAGAGGGCGGCAATCAGTTGCCATGACAGCCGGGAGCCTATTAAAGGCTCCCAGGCTTGTCATTACATTAGATCTATTGCATGCTGCCAGAGGCAGCGTGTAATAGAGAGCTAGGCATTTTGCTATTCATTGCAATACAGTGATCAAACCATCAGATCTTTCCCCAAATCATATCAGTAAAAATGTCATCTTGTCCCGCATAAAAAGACGCATTACCCAGCTCCATACATGTAAATATGAAAAAGGTATAAAAACATTTCTTAAAAGGTATCAAAACATTACAAATACTATATAAATTTGGTATCTCCGTGTTCGTACTGACCAGCAGAATACAGGTACCATGTCATTTTTACCACACAGTGAACGTCGTAAAAATTAAACCCATATGAAGTTGGCGCAAATGCATTTTTTTCTCCAATTGCACCTCATTCTGAATTTTTTTCCAGCTTCCCAGTACATTGCACAGCATATTGAATGGTGCCGTTGCAAAGTACAATTTGTTTCACAAACAATGATCCATCATGTGAGTCTGTGAACTGAAAAATGCAAAAGTTATAGCTCTTGGAATGTGGGGAGGGAAAAACGAAAATGCAAAAACGAAAAATGGCCTAAGAAACAGAATGGAATCGGTCCACTCTATAACGACCCATAAGGCTGATGGTCTGCCACGTAGACACGTGTGCAGATCCACCCACTGCCAGTTATCAACAACACAAATTTACAAATAGTTTAAAGAGTGTTCTATAAATATTTAGATATAGTGTCCCATAGGTGATTAAGAAGATGTATATCAACAGTACTAGAAATGTCCAAGACGTATGGTCTGTCAATGAGCACTTGGTGGGGGGAATGATGTTAACCATATCTCCCAATCTTTCCTGAACTTGTCTAGGTTTCCACCATTGTATGCATAAATTTGTTCAAATTGGTAATTACCATTTTCTCTTTTAACCCCTTGTAAAAATGAAACATTTTGGGTTAAAGCAACATTATATAGATAAGAATGCAATTTTCCATTTTTACTCTATGAAAGACCTGTAAAGTCAAAGTACTCACTATACCCCCAATACCTTGAGGGTATAGTTTCCAAAATGGGGTCACTTCTGGGAAGTTTCTACTTTTTTGGCACCTCAGTGGCTCTGCAAATGGGATATGGTACCTGAAAACTATTCCAGCAAAATCTGTCCTTCAAAAGCCAATTAGTGCTCTTTCCTTTTCAAGCGCTGCCATGTGCCCATACATCAGTGTACCAGCACATATATATTGGGTATTGTCGTGTTCAGGAGAAAAATGTTAGTTAGTTATTCTCCTTTAACCCTTTGTAAAGATAAAAAATGTAAGGCTAAAGCGACTTTTTATTGGAAAAAAAGTAATTTTTCAATTTCACGTCCCAATGGTAATAAATTCAGTCAAAAACCTGAAGGGTCAAAATTCCACTATACCCCTTGATAAATTCCTTGAGGGGTTTAGTTACCAAAATGAGGTCACTTTCTGGAGGTTTGCATTGTTTTGGCACTTCAAGGGCTCTACAATATGACATGGTATCTGAAATTGATCACAGAAAAATCTGCCCTCCAAAAGCTCTTGCTGTGTGCCCATATAACAGCTTACATTTACATGTGGGGTATTATGGTAGTTAGGAGAACTTGGATAACAAATTGTGTGATGCATTTTCTCATTTAACCCCTGTGTAATGTGTAAATACTAAGGCTAAATGAACATATTAGTAAAAGAAAATGAAACATGTAAATTTTACCTCCATTTTGTCTTAATTCCTGTTAAACATTTATAGGGTTAAGATACTTTGTATATACTGTTTTGGCTTATTTAAGGGGCGCAGTTTTGAAAAATACAGAGGCCTTTCAAAACCGCTTCAGAACTGAATTATTCCCTTGAAAAATGTGTTTTGGAAATGTTATTGGAAATTTTGAAAATTGCTGTTTGACTTGAAAGCCTTATAACGTCCGTAAAAAATTAAAGGGTGATTGAAATTTGATGTTAACATAAATCAGAGATATGGTACATTAGATTTATGAACTAATTTGGGTGCTATGACTATCTGTATGAAAAGTCGATAATTTCAAACTTTTTAAATTGCATATTTTTCTAAATTTCCACCAAATTTCCTATTTTTTCATAATTAAACACAAAAAATATTGACCAAAATTTACTATCATGACAAAGCACAATGAGTCACGGAAAAACAATCTCAAAATCTCCTTGGTCAGATTTGAAATATAGAGCTTTGTCAGGAAGTCAAAAACTGGCTCTGGCAGGAAGGGGTTAAAATCCAGATTTTCTTTTAGTGCCTTCTGGGTCAGCTGCCACTTACATTGGGACCACACCGAGAGGTACCAATCTGATAGTCTCTCTGTGGCGAACTCCAGATTCATGTACAGGGGTTAAAAGGGTGAAAACTGGGGAGGCTACTTAGATAATGCCCTTGGAAGTGGCCCAAGGTAAAACCAGTTAGGTGGCACAGTGGGTCCACAATATGCTGTCTGTTACATATAAACTATATATCAAGCTACTCAGCTTCTCCTGCTCTATAACATGCTGCTAACAGATCAGACTGCAATTTCACGGTGACACGCTCACTTTAAGTTACTAACATTCTTGTTATCTATGATGTTCTATCCATGTATGACTCTATTTATGCCTAAGGGGCACTGTTTGCCATATGTAGAACCACATTGTACAGTTAAAAAGCATGCATGACGCAGCTGTGGTGTGGACAGTGGACTAAAACTGAGCACTCATTCCAGTTGCCACTGATTGTTTATTGAGTGTCCCAAGTTAATAGCATCATGGTTGTGGAGGTTACCACACATCCATTTACATGAAACACTGAAAAACAATCAGTTTGTATTGAATTAAAAGCACACTGTGGCAGCTGTATGACTGCACCATGAGGTTGTACCAATATTGTTTCTTTATGTTTTTAACTTTATCATTGCATTTATGTGTGATTTATATTTTTTGGATCTTAAATAAAGATAGTTTTGTTAACTTTGGTGTGATTTTACTTTATTTCCACTTTCCTAAGAGAAAAAAAAACACTTCCTTTTGGAAATAAATATAATAAAATAACTGCACTCACAGAAGAATTTATTTACATTTTTTTCTCCCTTTTAAAAATTGTATAGACAAATTTCACATTGTACCTAGAAAATACACGCTGAAGATCTTACATTCCTGAAGGGTCAGTAATGTGTTACTTTGTTGCTGAGGACTTCATGAAGATCTTCTATTTGTAATATAAATAGCTGCTCAGTTCTCATGTTGCTTTGGGAAGCAAGCCATGAAAGTTCTACTGTCCTTAAAATGTAGGCATAGTTGTGGGTCAGTGAAAAAATAAAAGAAGCAAAAAGAGCTTTTCTTTTCAAGACCTTGCCAGGGTGATTGTTAGCAACAAAAAAATGTAAGTTCAGATCAGGGCAAGAATCAACAACAGGGTTTTGTGCTGTCATTTACTATCTAATCTCTATTTGAAATCACTAAAGCCAGAGCACCTTGTTATGGCAGTAGTTTAGCTTTTGGTGATGGATTAAAGGTGGCAGAACCATTTCCTTGCATGGATATGGAGAGAGACATCGCCTGCTGCACTTTGTGTTTCACAGGCTATAACAGAGCACTCTGATAACATGTGTGAAATTTCTAACAGCTTCCTTGGTCTACTCTCTTAGGCCAATACCCAAGTCTCCTTCAACAATCAAGAAATTCACAACCAGTAACTAATTCCATATGTAAGATAGACTTTAAACAGGAATTGTTGCCTACATTGAGCTTGGCTGGTCAGGGATTAAACAAAATGCTAAATACTCTGAATTGTTGCCAGATGACTTCAAACATTTTCAAAGGATTTTATAATTTATCAGCAAAATTAACAATTATATATAGTACCTGCCAATAAAGCAGATTTCTACTCTTTGAGATCATAACAACAGATAATAACGTAGGTATTTCTTGCTTCTTTCATATATATGAAGCTTTTCCTTTTTGAAAACTCCCTCTAGCTTCACTTTTTTTCTTTTTTTCTAGTACGTTTCATCACTCTGCTTTTCTTTATACCTACTGTTTCCCATGTCCTTTATTGCTTATCGCTTGTCTTCCTCTGTTATCTGTTATACATATAATGTAGGTCGTACACAAGTGATCTCTCCTTATTCCCTCATACACATGCATTCTTGGTTTAACCATACATTGCATGCATTTCTCCAGATGCTGAGTGCGGAGCAAAAGAATCATGGTGCAAGGTGTAGAGTAATGGAGAGTAATGGATTCAGATTAACACTTGCTCCTGATTACTGTGTGGGGGAACTAAGGAGGCCTATATACTGTGTATGGGGGAACTGAAAAAAAACATTATACTGCATATAGGGCCACTGAGGGGGCATTCTACTGTGTGTGGGGGCACTGATGGTGTACTTTACTGTGTGTGGAAACTAGGGGGAATTATTTTGTGGGTAGAAATGGGGGACTAAAAGGGTATTATACTGTGGATGGAGCCATTATACTGTGTGGAGGCACTAAGGGGCATTATTCATACTTGCAAACCCTTACAGGACATTTTTTTGGTGGGGGGGGTCTCAGAAAAAGGGATGAGCTTCTGAAGTCCCACAAGAGTGGACAGATCTTCCAGGCCTGATGGAATGCTCCTGTATCCTTCAGGTACTTGGTCATTTTATATGTAACTGGGGCACATTATATGGCAGTCATGTTTTGAAAAAGGGGGTATGATCAGAAAAAGGGATTTCACTTTGTCAAAATGGAGTGTGGGCACCCTGATATTGAAGCAGGACCCATCATATGATAGACATCATGTGATGGTTTCCATGCCTCCAACCCTACTACTTACACAAACCCCATTGCATTATAATGGGGTCTGCTAGTGTTACATTGCGGTGTCTGTCACTTTGATGGGAAGAATAGTACTGCATGCATCCATCAAATGTGACATAGCTGCTGATGGAGGCTCCAAACTAAGCCTTATTTTGTTATAACTGATCGTTACTCTGTGGGTAATTGATCAGAACTTTTTGGACTATGGGGTAATTTTTTTGAAAAAAAGTTGCAAAACACTGAATTAGATGATAGGCTGATCCTGTCAAACCATTGCGCGATAGGTGTGAATTGGCACCTGTCACCACTTAATTATGTAAACAGAGGATCTTCTACAGATAGGGCTTTTCTGTGAAACCCCTTATCAACAGAGACGGCAACATCCACACCATCCACACTCTGGAATGAAACATTCCTCTGTCCCTTCTGCATGATGCAGACAACCCTCCTTATTTGGAATAGGACTGATTATTCTACTGGGCAGCAGCCTTTTGATACTTGGTGCAAGGTTATGCCTGAAGTGGATTTTTTCTGTTTTGCTTAGAAATTGTAATACAGTCTCACTGTATTTGTCTACTAAACTGTAAGTTAGTTGTTTCATTGTTCTGATTTGTAACTTTTGTTTTGCTCTGCTCTTTGTAAGTTACTGTTAACTGACTCTGCACAACAGTATTCTGTTTGCAGTGTACATTAAGACAGAATGGTTATCAAATTTGCCTCTCTCATTATTAGGGGCTTAACCAGCCTGCAAAAACAATCTTTCCTGTGGAAGGAGACCCTTTCACTCCATACTGATGTTTTCTGTGCCCAAGAAACCCACCTCATATAGAAAGATGCCGATAGAATCAGACACCCCTCCTTTCCAATTGCTCTTCAGGTGTACCGTGCCAAGAAAAAGAGAGGTGTACTTATAGCCTTTAAAAACTCTATTGCCAACCTATAAAGCTGACCCACAGGTAGCTACCTCATAGTTGCATGTCTCCTAAACAGTGCCCTTTATAATGTGGTCACCATCTATGCACCCCATAAAAGATCCTTATCCTTCCTAAATATGGTAAATAGGGCTGTCCGCCAAATCCAGCAGGGCGCTCTAATTTTTTGTGGAGAACTCAACACTATTATGGACACCTCTATAGACACCTCCAATCCTACCAGACTACTGTAGTTACCTCGTATCTCTCACAATTCTCCCTTGGGGAAGACCTGTATGAAATTTGGCGTGCACATCATGACTCAGAGAGATTTCACCCATTTCTCCTCTGTCCACTGCACTTATTCCCACATAGACATGTTTCTGGTAGATATGTCTGTCCTCTTAGGCACAAAATCTTCAACAATTGAACTAATTACGTGGTCAGATCATGCAGCCATCTCACTTGAGGTAGAAGATAAATTCCAATAGAAGCCTGCCTAGGAGAGGTCTGTAAAAATAACAAACATTTTTACTCACCTCTCCTGGGCATCTGTCTATCCGGCGTCATCTTCTGGCCGTTTCTGGCCAGGCTTGAAGAAGCATGTGAAGACAGTGGAGCTGCACGAGGATGCCCAGGAGAGGTAAGGCAAATTTCGCCTGAATCACCTTGAGGCTCTGGGGAGTATTTTATACTGTGTTGGGTCACTGTGGAGCATTATACTGGAGGGCACTATGGAGTGTTATACTGTGTAGGGCCACTGTAGAGCATTATACTCTGTGGGGCCACTTTGGAGCTTTATACTGGGTGGCTGTGTGGGGAGCCTATTATACTGTGAGATTTACTATACTGCGCTGTGGGGAGCCTATTATACTGTGTGGGGCCACTGTGGAGTATATTATATTATGTGGGGCTTCTCGGGAGCATATTATACTCTGCCGGGTGACTGTGGAGCATTATACTGGGGGGGGGGGCACTGCTGGGAGCATATTATACTGTGTGGAGGCCACTGTGGACCATTATTGGAAAATCTTTGCCTGTTCGGGCCTCTGCGCCATCCTCCGCTTGCACGCTTTGGCCCAGGAGGCATGTTCAGTTGTGATCCTTTTCACTTGTTGCTGTAGCACAGCTGAGGATTCGTTGCTGTGTGTCAGTCGAGCCACTACTTTACTTCCTTTGGTTACTATAGAGTTAACTTAGTAGCTTGATTGACATTCCTCCAGGCCAATCAAGTCTAGGGTGGATTCTATTAAATACATTTCCACCCATTCCCTAATGCTTCCTATTGCCTTTCTGTTTGTGCTGGCTCTATACTGTTGCTGTTTATATATATATATATATATATATATATATATATATATATATATATTATTTCTGACCTTTGGCTTTTTCTTGTGACTACGCTCTTGGATTCTGATTCTGTACCTCACTGCTCGACTGGTTCTGACCCCTTGGCTAGCTGACATCCTGTTTGCTGTTGTTTGTCTTGTCTGCGTTCTGTGTTATCACTTATATCATAGCAAGGGACTGGCGTCCAGTTGTCCTCTACAGCCTAGGGTAGTGAGGCAAGTAGACAGGGACTGGGGACGGGTTCAGCTTTTGGACTCACTGTTTTGTCATTCCCTTCCTCTCAGGTTTCCCCAGCAGCTACTGGGAAATTGCTCATCTAGCAATTCCCTTACAATTATACTGTGGTGGGGGAGCGGACTCTGTGGAGCATATTATACTATGTGAGGCCACTGTGGGGAGCAAATTATTGTCTGTGAGGCCACTGTGTGGCATTATACTGGGGGGGTGCTGTGGGGAGCTTTTTATACTGTGTGTGGCATATTATATTGTGTGGGGTTGCTGGGGAGCATATTATACAGTGTGGGGCCACAAAACTGTATTATATTGTGTAGGGCCACTTTGGAGCATTATACTCTGTTGGAGCTCTGGGGCACATTATACTGTGTGGAATGTTATATACCATGTGGGCCACTATGGGGGACTCAGGGGAGCATTTTATACTGTGTAGGGCCACTTTGGAGCATTATACTGTGTTGGGGCTCTGGGGCATATTATACTGTTTGGAGTGTTATATACCATGTGGGCCACTATGGGGGACTCAGGGGAGCATTTTATACTATGTGGGGCCACTGTGGAGCATTATATACAAGGTGGGTGCACTGTAGGGGGCTCAGGGGATCATTATACATGGTGGAGGGCACTGTGTAGCATAATATACCATGTGGAGTATTATACTGGGGGGGAAGGGGCTCAATATTCCTGCTGGCAGCCCTGTGTGCTATGTGTGCATCACAGCTCTCTCACTATAATCTTGCACATAAATGTAGGGCTGTGGCTAATGGGACATTCACAGTACTATAGGGGATGATGATACAGGGAACATACTGAGTAATACTGTACAGTATAGTCAGCACATATGTAAGATTTCAGTGAAGGAGCCGTGGTGTAGGCTATTAGCAGGAAGCTGTTGGGTGGGCTACCTGAACAAGTTCCTCTGGTGGGCCCTAGGCCTTTCAGTCTGATACTGTATAAGGGGGAACAATTATATATAAGGGTGCTATTATAAAGGTAAATTATCTATGGGGGGCTATTATTAGGGTGAACAAAATTTTCTGTGTCCCATTACCATACAGGAGCCTCTCTCCATATAATAATAATAATAATCCCATTACCATACAGGAGCCTCTCTTCATATAATAATAATAATCCCATTACTATACAGGGGCCTCTCTCCATATAATAATAATCCCATTTCCATACAGGAACCTCTCTCCATATAATAATAATCCCATTACCATACAAGAGCCTCTCCATATAATAATAATAATAATCCCATTACCATACAGGAGCCTCTCTCCATATAATAATAATATTAAACCCATTACTATACAGGGGCCCCTCTCCATATAATAATAATCCCAATACCACACAGGAGCCTCTCTCCATATAATAATAATAATCCCATTACCATACAGGAGCCTCTCTCCATATAATAATAATAATAATCCCATTACCATACAGGAGCCTCTCTCCATATAATAATAATAATCCCATTACTATACAGGAGCCTCTCTCCATATAATTATAATCCCACTACCATACAGGAGCCTCTCTCCTTATAATAATAATAATAATAATAATAATAATAATAATAATAATCACATTACCATACAGGAGCCCCTCTCCATATAATAATAATCCCAATACCACACAGGAGCCCCTCTCCATATAATAATAATAATTCCATTACCATACAGGAGCCTCTCTCCATATAATAATAATCCCATTACCATACAGGAGCCTCTCTCCATATAATAATAATAATAATAATAATGCCATTAGCATACAGGAGCCCCTCTCCATATAATAATAATAATAATCCCATTACCATACAGGAGCTGTCCATGCTCGGCGACCATCAAACTTAACTGAACTGGAATTGTTTTGTAAAGAGGAATGGTCAAAAATACCTTCATCCAGGATCCAGGAACTGATTAAAAGCTACAGGAAGCGACTAGAGGCTGTTACTTTTGTAAAAGGAGGATCTACTAAATATTAATGTCACTTTTCTGTTGAGGTGCCCATACTTTTGCACCGGTCAAATTTTGGTTTAATGCATATTGCACATTTTCTGTTAGTACAATAAACCTCATTTCAATCCTAAAATATTACTGTGTCCATCAGTTATTAGATATATCAAATTGAAATGGCTGTTGCAAACACCCAAATATTTAGAACTAAAAATGATTAAGATTAATAGGGGTGCCCAAACTTTTTCATATAACTGTATTTATTTATTTATTTATTTATTTATGCTTTATTGTAATCACCCCCTGGTTTTAGAAAAATCTCAATCTCAAATTCTTGACAATTTGTGTTCTGTAATAAGTCACTCAAATTGTTTATAAAATAAGTATGTAACATAAAAAAGTATTGTATGGGTATTACTGGAACTCACAGCTACAGCTACAGTTACTAATGTGTACTGATATATAACTGGAACTAGTAATCGGCACTGTAGTGCCTGGCATTATATATGGCTACTGCTGAAGTTGGCAATATTAATGAAAGCTACTATGCCTATTTCCATTAACATACACTGGTATATCTGGCACTGTTAATAAAAAAAGGATGCCAATACATCCAAACAGTGCAACTGAATGTTGTGATCACTGCAATGCCAAAGCAAACAAACACAAAGGATGCAGTTGCACTCAACAAGCACTAACACATTGATACAAATATGGATTAATTTGAATTGCCATACTGATATATTTACTACACATATTTATTTGAGGTACTTTGCACACGTTTTGATCACATAGGGAGACTTATAGGGTGTTTTCTGCAGATGGACGTTAAACTTGTGCAGGGTTCCTTCTAAAGATCCTGCTTTGCGCCTGTAAGTTGTGATTGTCTGTAAGAGCTGATATTATTAATGTTACAAATGTTACCTTAAAGGTATTATCAGGGACTACTGTAGACAGTGGTGTGGCCAGGTTATTCAGGGGTGGGTTTAGGAAATACATATTTTTTTCCTCTTTCTTATAACTAAAAGTAGAGGTATCAGAGGTGTCATTGCCAATTGTTCTTTGTAACATCACTTATTGATATTCTATTTCCATAAATAAATAAAGAATATTTATACAATAGCAAAGTAAACCTCCCTTCAGGTAAATAACAACTATTAGTTACTAGAATGTTATTTCAGGAATACGATACTAAAGTATTTAGCCATCACAAGTAAAGGATTACCATGGAATATACATCCATTGGCCTAGAAAGTGAAATTGAACAGTGGCAGCAGTACTTGGAGATTACATTACACCTCTGTGTTATTTTATAGGAGGTGGTGAAATTGAAACTGAAATAACACATTATATTCATGTTTATATTACTTTGGAATCCACTCGTAAAACAGATGTTGGAGAATACGCATGGTTACTTGTGTGCATATTGTGGTTACTCAGAGCTGTAATGGTTTCATATTCACTTGACCTTGAGATAAATGTTATCTTTGTGATAGATAAACTCCTTGTCATAAAGTTTACTTTAGGCACATGTTTTTCCAAGTAATGTGCCCTTAGCAAACCTAAATGTAGATTTTCCAGATGACTTAAACCCTAAAAGAAGACCTGATTCTGCATGGCAAAATGAAGAATTTTAATTGATCAATTAGATAAAATAAACTGAATCAGTTAATTGATGAATCATTTATAAACAATGAACACACAGTAGTTTCTTGTCCACAGTTTTTAGAGTATCTTTTTTGTTGTATATTATTATTTCATTGTTCAAGATAACCCAGGGAGGACTGTTGTACTTTTTATGAAATGGCTCATCTATTTACAGATTTTCTCTTTGAACGGCAACACCGAATATGTACAGCTAAAAGACTGAAAACACTTGCTTGTCTTGGAGCCAAGATGAACCTAAGGCTTTACAACCAACACTGACCTAAGCGGAGATCACTCCATACAGAGAACTGAAAGATCTTTAAGTTGTCGTATCTCTTCTACTACTTTTTTACCTTTACCTTTTTATCTGTACCTACTGTCACAGTAATGCCTGTACCTTGGAGCTTTTGTATATATTGTATTTGTATAAAAAAACAAATAAAATATAAATAAATTTTATTTATATAGCGCCAACATATTCCGCAGCACTGTACAATTTGTAGGGTTCAAGTACTGACAAAAAAGATACATTACAAAGAAATATTCAATTCACACACTGGGACTGAGGGCCCTGCTCGCAAGAGCTTACAATCTATGAGGTAGAGGGGGTGATACAGGAGGTAGCAGGGGCAGCAACAGATGTAGCATTGTTTGTACAATGGTCAGACAATTCTGTAATAGAGGTTACTGTCATTACACATATATAAAGCTGTATGAGCCGTCATCAGTCGTGTCCTTTAACGTACAGATGTTGTCTGGACATATAAAGTTAGAGGGAGGAAATGTAGGGAGGTGCAGCATTATGGAGAGCCTTGTGAATGAGGGTGATAAGTTTATATTGTATTCTGTATTGAATAGGCAGCCAATGTAGTGACTGGCACAGACTGGAGGCATTGCTGTAGATGATTGATAGATGATCCTGGTCACCGCATTCAGAATAGATTGTAGAGGAGAGAGTTTAGTAAGGGGAAGACTGATTAGTAAGGAGTTACAGTAGTCAAGGCGAGAGTGAATCAGGGCAACAATAAGTGTCTTTAGTGTATTTGTGGTAAGGAAAGGGCGGATTCTGGAGATGTTTTTGAGGTGGAGATGACATGAGCGTGCAAGTGATTGGATATGGGGGGTGAAGGAAAGGTCTGAGTCAAACAAAACCCCGAGGCAGCATTTGTATTTGTATAGTATTATCTATGCTGCTGTCACACACTGAATTTCCCCATGGTGGGACTATTAAAGGATTATTTTATGAAGAGAAAGTGACAGAGATAGATGCCTTAGACACAGGTATTGCTACATCCTAGAAGAACACAGCAGGATTCTTTTTAATATGAGTCCCTATTAAAGGGTTTTCCCAAGAATGATGACTGACCCATGATATTCAAAATAAAAAAGATATATGATAGATTTTATCACAAAATTATGTTTATCTGTGATTCATATTGTACTGGCACTATGATGATAAAATAGATTTAGTATTTTTGTGCATCCATCTTGTTCTAGTTCAGTTTCCCTTATATATAATAGGTTACATTAAAGATAAACATGTCTTGAGCAGTCTAAAAAAATGTCTCCTTGTGACAGTTGTCAGTGGTAGACCCTGCCTTTTTATGGATTGCACATTATTTTGCCCACAGCTGTTCAGGGTAGACAAGCTTTAGTGGCTGTCATACGAAATAATGTTCCCTATGACAGTTAAAGTAGCTTGGTTGTCATTTAGCTTTACTTTATTCATCATAAAATTGTTGTATATATGTTTAATAAAAGTATTACCTCTTTTTTCACAGTTTCTATAGTCATGGTTCTCATGTCCATTGATACTTCTTTAGCTTGGAAATCAACAAGCATCAAATAGTGACACTGAGTTACAGTGGTGGTGATATCCCAGCTGTAACTAGGTGGTTACCAAATCTAACCTTGGACCTCCACAGCTCATGCACCCTCTCCCTCTGTGTACTTGTCATTATCTTTACACTCTTACCAACTTCTCCAGGAAGCTGATTTTTCTATAACTCTTCAGCTGAGATCCCACTGAGAGTTTATAAACACGTTATTGATCCTCTTATTTTTACAGCTGGTTTTCAGTTTGCATACTCATTGTGAGCTAGAACAACAGATGGAGAGCACAGAGTAACATCATATTTTTGAGACTGTTAAATTGTTGTTTGACCTCATGAATAAAAAATATTTACCGTGCTTGAGATTGAGTTTTTCCAGTGCAAGTCAATGACATGCTCACAAATTGAAATACTATAAAACTGTTAAAAAGTACATAGAGTTAAAATACATCTAAAATGTTCCTTTAATTTTTGTATTAATAGAGTTTGCCATTTCTTCTGTTTTGTGAAAAGATCACATATCCAAGGTTACCACATGAAACAAGGCATTACACAAACATCCAACATGATATTTCGCAATAGTAATCCTCCTATGATACCAACAAAAACATATAGGTCATGTTATCTATCATCCATCTATCTATCTATCTAAAAAAAAAAAAGGATGGAAATAAAATCTGAATAGAGCCTAAGGTAATAATTCATTAATATTTCCCCATGTGTCCACAATACAAAGCCAGGTGTAACCAGTATTTTATTTACAGAGTCAATTAGAAACAGTATGTTAATTATAATCCAATAGCTCAGGCTCTTGGAGACTCTATCGCAGAAACCGCCAAAAATCGGCAGAGAGAATAGTCCTGAACAAAGGACTTTTCTCTCCTCCGGTTTCAGTTTTGAAATGGCAGACTGCTGACGGACACCCGGCGGACCCCATTATTATTAATAATCAGTCATATAGTACACTGAAGACTGGCATCACAACATTACTAATATTGCAGCATACCACGGTGTCTGTGGAACATGCAGTTCCATCATCTCAATGGAGCCACACATAATGTAGGGGACCAGAAAACACACCCTAACCAAAACCAGTGTGACACTGGTGGTGGCGTTTATCATCATATTTACATGAATTGTTTACACTATATGATAGTATGTTTTGAGATTTGCTGCTTTGGATATTCACTTGTCACTTTATCACTGAGAAAGTACTGTATATGATGCAATATATTTTAATATTATATATTATATCTAATTAAAACTGAATTAATTGTATTTTGGCCTCAAGCACCTACAGCAAACCTTCTATTTGGGTAATTCTCTAGAATTCATCTACTACCCCAACAAGCCACAGATCTGCAGGAAATGTAGTAAGAAAGGGCACCAGATTAAAGACTGCAAAGACGACACCTGAAGGATTTGTCAAGTGGCAGGGCACGACACACAGGTTTGCACAAAAAGGAGGCAGTGAAACCTCTGCATTCTGGCAGTCCCTACACCAGTCTATGCCCCAGCAGCACAGAATCCCAGGAGGACAAAGAAAAAGGCCCAAAAGGAGACGAAGATGGAAACATGCGAACGGAGAAGAAGGATGTGATAGGGTCATTTTTGACTACTACTACAGTCTCTATCCCCCACAAATCCCATCTCTGTGCTGAATTTCAACTTCACGATCCTGGCAGAGGTGCTGGCAAACAGGCTGAAAGTTCTCATCAGCAGAATCGTCCATCCAGATCAGACCTGCAGCATTCCTGGCCACTGGGTGGCTGACAGCTCCGCCCTCATGAGAGACACAGTCTATTACTTCGTAGACCACCATGCATACTCGACCCTGGTCAGTCTTGATCAGGAGAAGGCCTTTGACCGCATCTCGCATGACTTTATGGCAAAGGTGTTGCGCATACTTGGTTTGTGTATGATGTTCTGCTCATATGTTAACCTGAAGTACTCTGACATTTTCAACACAGTGTTGGTGAATGGCTGAAAGAATGACCACTTTCTGGTCCTTATTGGAGTCAGACAAGGCTTTCCTCTTTCACCTCTACTTTTTGTGTGTGTTATAGAGCTCTTCGCTTGTCTATCCAGCAAAATCGAGAGATAAGAGGAATTACCGCACCAGAATCAAGACACTTTGAGGTTAAGTGCTCGCTGTACAGGGACGACATGACTGTCATTTTTGCTGACCAGCGTTCAGAAATGACACTTGTTCGGACCTGCAAGGAGTTCAGACAAGCTTTAGAAGCAAAAACAATGAACTATGGGAAGTCAGATGCATGCTCTTGAGGACTGTAAGCTTTCTTTCTCTGCCACCTTCCCGTTTTCCATCCATCCAGACTTTATCAAGATCTTAGAAGTCTGGTTTGGGAAGGAAGGTACAGCCCTCAAGTCTTGGCAAGAACGCTTGGCCAAAGTGAACCAGAGGATTGGACTATGGATCCTCAGAAAGCTCACTATTGAGGGTAAAGCACTTGTCCTGAGGAAAAAATTTTGCCTGTGCTCCAGTATACCGCACAGGCCTGGAGCCCTCTTGCCGCCATTTCTAGGGCCATCACCAGGACAGTGTTTCACTTCGTTTGGGGCTCCAAAATGGATAGAGTGAAGTGGACCATCATATACAAGGACTCCCGCAGGGCCAGGAAGGGTATTCCGAACATCCCAACACACCTTCTGATCTCTTTTGTATGTGAATGTGTTTGTAACTCTAAGAACTAGAATTGGCTGTGTGGGCAAGGCCATGTCCTGTTTCTCCCCCTTTGGGAGAGACTTGGCTGGGACAAGAGGGAGCAACAACTGGAGGGTCTCAAGCCCAACTTGTGGAAGCCCAAGACTATCAACAAGCTAATCAGAGCTAAGGACTTGGTGGAGTCTGTTCCAGAGCTTTATGTGGACACTATGGAGACCATATGAACCAACATGTCTTCAAGCAAGCTGTATAGTTCATAGATGGCCATCTAAGGAGGACTTCCATTATGGTCATTTATGCATGCCTGAAACTTGAGCAATGCCCCAGATGCCCCTTCATGGAGGAAACATATTTGTATCTCTTTTAAGATGGCCCATTTGCTCAGGGCCTGTTGAACACCCTGGAACACGAACTGGAGGACTCTGTGCCTATGAACAGCCTTTTTACCACTTGGTACTTTAGGGACTATTTCCTAGAATACATTTGGAGAAGGCAATCCAGGAGGCTTGGTGTCTTATGAACTGTTTTAAGGAGGCTGCATGGTTTGCCAGGAATTGCCTCATGTTAAGAAGAAAGAGTGTCTCCATCCAGGACTGTTGCAGGCTTATCCACAGCCTGCTCAGAGATTATTCCATCCTGGTCAGTCTGAATATTGAAGAGGATTAACCCCTTCTCCTTCCTCCTCATTCCTCTTATGTGTTGTCTCTCAATAGAGCTCGGCCTGTGATTTTCCCCTCCCTACCCCTCCTTCACACTCCCCTTTACCATCACTGGTGGGATGCTTTGTTGAGTATTCATACATATGTTGAATGTTGATGAATGTTAGTGTAGAATGCAGTGTGATGTATTGTGTAGGGTAACTTGTACTGTGTATCATGCTGTATCATGTTATGTATGACTGTATTTATTTATTGTGTACTGCATCTCAACCTGCGCTGTGTTGCAGTACATTGTATGCCTGTTGATGACAGATTATTAATAAAGGAATTTTCAGTCAAAAAAAAGATGTTATAGCACAGCAGATCTTCATGGGGTAAACACACAGTGGGGTGCTAGACTCACTATTCAGGTCTCTAGGATGCAGTGCCAAATACACATTTCCACTGTTGTGTGAGATGTGTTTCCTGTCACCACAGGCCCCCACTCACCAAGTGTTCACTTTAACATTTGCCAATTTACAAAATTGGGTTTGTCTATTTGTCCATAAGTTCTCTGAATTGATCTCCTAGTTGGCCTTAGATGTTCTCTCTGGCAAGCTGTCCTCCAGCAGCAAGCTGTGTCTCTGCCTTTTCAGGTGTCTTTAAGCAAACTTCTTAAATGCCAAGCCATTTCCCACCTGGTGCAGCCTGGGGAATATCTGATTTTAATAACAAAAGGGGTGGATATAACAACTACAATGTTACTGACTAGTAGTACTGTACTTAGTAGAGTAGATGTAGGTAGACAAGTTTAGAAGGTGCACCTTCAGTTTCAGGTTAGTATAATGTAGCAAAACTCTGAAAAATCTATCCATGTCCTCCATGGGTGCCAGTTGACGTCAAACAAGCCCATTTTGGTGGCATGAATCTTTTCATATAACCTCATAAAGGATATTCTATCTCATCTTTCAAATGCATGTGCAATTTATCTGCCAGAATAATTGCTGAGAAGGAAATTGAGAATGGTGACCTAAACATGCACCTAATATCTACTATTTTATGTCAAACTTTAGAAACTGTTAGACATTACCAATATATATATGAAGGTGAGGACCAACTGTATCTTGATGGTGAACATGTGGTGTATTCATTGTGGTACTAGCTACCTGTATTTTCACAGTATCTTATGCTAGTTTCTGATAGACACCTGTTAACTTGAAAATGAAGATACAACAATGATACTATCTAGGTAGAGTTATAAACATTTCAAGATTACGCTCCTAACACATAACATGGAAGCTTTACAATCCAGATGGGAAAGATAAGACACTCCAAAGACATACTGATAGGAAATGTAGATTTAGAGCCCTATATGGGACAGTGACTGTCAATGTCTGTAAAGCGCTGCGGAATATAATGGTGCTATATAAGTAAGCATAAAAAAATAAATAAGTGTAAATTAATACATAATTAAAAGGGGCCTTGTTTGGCTGAGATTGGAATACCGAGATTGTAAATAGGCCTTATAGAAACAGCATAGCACCCCAAGTTACACTATTTTCATAAATTCTGGAGTTATGGAAAGAGCATGGTGCTATGGTGTTTCCATAAGTCCTATTTACCTATTTACAGAAACAGCATAAAGCAGCCACTTTAGGCTGTCTCTTTAACTAATGACCACTTCAAGGAGACGAAAGGCTGAGATTAGATTAACCATTTAAACATTTGCAATACTTTAAACTTTTGTTGGAGGGCCAAATTTAGTGTGATTGTTAAATAAGACATTTTTACACTTGAAGTACAGGTAAGGTACTTCAATGTTGCCTTTTAAAGGAGAGGGAGTTGGACAATTCTGATTTATATTTCACATAATTCCAAAGAAATATTAAATAGTGAAACATACTTTAGTACTGTAGTGTTGCAGTAGTGTTTTGACAGTCCAGAGAAGTTTTGATAACGTTTAAAGGCTATCTAGTGTAGATGATATTTTAGTGAAAGTGGAGTATTAAAGTGTAACTAAACTTTCAAACAACTTTTAATTTTCTGGCAGCATATGTGTCATTAATAAAAAAATAATTCTTTATTAACACATTTTGACTCCTTTCTCTGAAATCCTGCATTTCTTTGTCCTTTCCCTTGTTTCTCTATTAAGAGCTGAGATCTGTGCACTTTTTCCCACTGGAGAAGCTGAGGCCGGAGAGATGTCACTTCAAGCAGTTATATATCAGTCATTTTAAAAGCTAGAACTGCTTGTGATATACAGGGCACATCTCTCAATAGCAAAACAAGGGAAGGAATAAGTAAGTAAAGGATTTCACAGAAAGGAGCTAAAATTTGTTAATAAAGTATGTTACAAATGTATTAATGACACAAATTCTGCCAAACAATCTAAACTTCTTTGAAAGTTTAGTTACACTTTAACTAGCTCCTTCAATACTGGCTGTACTGAAGGAGCTAGCTAAGAAGAAGAAAAGCCTTTGGATAAATTTATAATTGTCTTCCTACTAGACATCAATCTATATACTATGCATAATAAAACTGGTATGGTAATGGAATTAGTAATTAGGATTTCTTGCCTTTAGAGACCTATAAATGATACCAAGGAATTTACTATATGTCTTTATGGCTGTAGTACCAAGGAAATTGTTTGTAATGAGCATGGCATGTTTGTAGACAACAAGGTTTAATTTGTGTGCATGCAAAGGAGAGATACAAGTAAAGGTCACACCATTGAATGGATGTATGGAAGAACCAGCTAGCAATCAGTCAGTGAAATATTCGACAACACTATAAATTCAGCCCTTACCCTCAACAGATAAGGGATAATGCAAGTTCGGTCACTTTCTTTATTAATTAATAAGATTTATGGAAAAAAACATAAAGTACTTTTGAAATGTAATTTTTGTTTCAAAGAAATATTTGTGGTGATTAAAAATATTGTAGCACATTAGATAAAATATTAGATATATTATTTATTCCAAAATGAAAAAAATATATATCTTTTGTCGAATTAATACATTTTGTTTGAGACATTTTATTTAACTTAACTGGTGCATATACTAATCTCAATGCAATTAGCTTAAGGTGACCATTGAGATTAGTTTTAGGTCAGCCATCTGAAATGCTCGACTGATATATATCATGGAAAAAAGCATCAGACGTGATGAATTTTAACTTTAATTTATTTATTTTACCTTAATTTTAGCTTGATCCTTTATTCTCAAGGAAGATAAGTTGATGACAGAAATGTCTGATAACAGCTCTCCCCATTGAGAACATATGCACACTCGGCTTAATCTAGTATACATGTGTATGGAGAGTGAGGATTAACTTTTGATAGCTACTGAGAGCATACAGTATGGCCAAGTCTAGTTTCATTATCATAGTATATATATATAAATGTGGACATGTCAACAAATGTAATTTCTCCCACCAATTATAGTCTGCAAAATCAGCTCTTACATACTGAATTTGGACAGTGTGAAAGCAATATATGTTGTCAAATCAAATTTGACAAAAAGTAAGTTCACATTTAAGAAATGACGAAAAAGAGCAAATATATAAACACAAAGAAAAGACATAAGAAACATTGATTTTAGATTGTGTAAGGTATAAGTATGTATTGTACAGTACTTAGTGGCAAGAGAATAAGGCGTTTTGACCTCACACAGTTCTAGTATTGCCGTTGTCAGGATTTCCCTAATGGATAGCATTGAATTATAAGGATGCTGTTAATCAATTGCAATAGTAAATTAAGAAGAGGCCCTTATATCTAAATAACTGTTTCTGGGACTGGATGACGTGCTTTATTACTGGGAGGCAGGTCAGAGGGTGATAATGACTAATTATTTTACTAGGGTCTATTCCAATCCATGAAAATTGCCCCAAGACTTAATAATCTTAAATGGATTTAAACTAGCTGTTGAAGAAGAAATAACTATGTTCAAACATGTAAAATGCTTCCTGTCTTTATAATGATTGTCTATCCAAGATCACCCAACCATGGGATGCAACATAATTAGTCTTGTCTTCAAAGAGAGACAAGTAAATTATAGCACATACCTGCTGCAGAGTAGTTCAATGAGATCAAACAAGTGCACCTAGAATAGATACCAAGCCTTTAGTACATAATGAACGCTTAGATGTTAACACGGAAGACTAATTTAGCTCATTTAAGCTGTTCACTTCATCACAGTTTTCCCTATAAGCCAGATGTACTGTATGTGACCAATTTATATACAATGATTTAATATTGAAAGATTTTTTTTTTTTTACATGAGTTAAGTTTCAGTTTAGGGTGATATGTCATTAAGTTTTGCATAACACTCTAAGGATCTGTTCTTACTGCTTTTAAGCCTTCCTTTAGAGGTGCACATTCCACAATGGAGGGCTGTGACGTATGTTACTGTATACATAAATGGAATCATACATATACTGAACATAGGTCCCCATTATAGATTGTATATAACGTGCAGTATAGTGTAAGTTATTTCCTTTAGTGTATGCCACTACATGAAAGAAAAGCACATTTCAGCCCAGTTTATGACAAATTAACAATCTTTGTGCATGTGCAAGGTCAATGGTGTCATATTGATGTGCTTATTTTGCGAGCTGGGAACTTTCCCACTCTAAGTCACATAAGGAACTACAAAAATGTATCTAACAACAGAATTCCTGTTTCCTGTGACATAACTACGAAAAATAACTTAAATGGGTTGTCTACTTTCAGCAAATAAATGTTATTGTTTGAATAATGGAAAGTTCTACAATTTTCAGATATACTTTTCGTATCAATTCCTCGCAGTATTCTAGATCTCTGCTTGCTGTCAATCTTTATTTACTTCCAGAGAATAAAACTCAGTCCATGGTCATGTGATGGACACACAGGTACACAGCTTGTTATAATATAGAGCTTGGGTCACACAAGCATAAAGCATACAGGTAAACTTTCAATCCCTTGATCTCTTGATCACTGGGGTCCCAGCATTTGGACTCTTGTTAATTCTCTTTGGAGAATTAAGCTTTTTTAAATTTTTTTTTGCATTTGCTGGTCTCGACCTGTGTATTGAACATCCTTTAACAATAAAGTTTCCAACCAATGGCAGATTGCCATTAAAGGGTTTTTAAAATAAAAAGTCTATTGGGGGTATCCAATATCCTTTTTACTGTACATATGCTATCTTTCCTGTTATTGTATGCCCAAGTTTAGCTTGCTAGTATCTGTTACATGTTTGAATTCGTGGCTCCATTGATAATGGAAATGTAACAATGTGAGAGGCCAGTCTCTGCCAAAAGGACATAGTGGCAGAAGAGTGAATGGCTGAGTAAGTGTAAATCTAAGCTTGTGGATGAGAATGGCACCACAATTCTCTGCAGAGGTCTGTTTGCACTTAACAGGTAACATGTGTTATGCATATGGATTTAGCTTTCCAAATGGAAAACAAAAGTCCGAACAAAAAGAGAAAAGATTTACATTGAAAACATTGATGCTGGCAGTGAAAGCTGCCGGATTTGATGAAACAGATCCATTCTTTTCCAGGATTTACATTGTGTACATGCTACATATGCTGAACATGTGCTAATAAACAGGGACAAAGTATTGGACATCCTATAGCATTCTATTGTTTTTGAAGTCACTATGGTATCCAGTATGTTATTCACATTAAAGGGTAAGAGATTTATGACGTCTTAATGACAATATATTGTGTTTTGTTACATTTTATTGACCTTTTGTCAAGCAGAAGTCTAGCCTAGTTTTAAAGGATCACTAAACCAATTACATAAGCTAGCTAACATAAAACTGTAACTAGTAACACATTTACATATTTAACCATTTATCAGAATTAAAACATTTTAAAGTACAAATAGCAGAAATACACAACCATATTATAGACCTATGTGGTACAGAACTATAATATAGAACCTTTATGTAGCCTTAAATAGGCCCTTATTTTATTTCTGTGCATCTGCAATAGAGAGGTCTGTTGTTTCATGGATTCAACTGTATTACAGTTACTTATTGAGGAATTCATTAACATACGATTGTACCTCTGGGTTAATAAAATAGAACTGCTCCACCTTATAGGGTTTTATAACACATTGTTGTGTGCCCCCTAGGTTTGAAAATTCACTTAGTCCTGGTGGGATCCTTTTTTTAGTACCCTTAATTCCTTTTATATGGACTGATAATCAGGATGATTAGGAACATTTATTCCAGATAATTGGCCCAATTGTTTTGCCTATTAGTCGAGCATCAAGCAAATGCTATAATATAAAATGTACAGGACTATCAGTGCATCCCTCTGTGCTATACTGGTGCCAACCACCAGGAGGCGATCTGGTTCTTTTCTAGCCAGTCAATGACGTTGCAATGGAGAAATAACAGTGCACCAGCAAATGTGGGGGTGGGTCAAGCCCTTTATTTATAGAATCTCAACAGGGTGTAAAGGGTGTAACTTCTCATAGTACTATTCAATTGGTTAACACAGTTCCAGAGTCTAATTGTAATTGGTTCCATTTCAATACACACTTTACATAACTCATAATGGCCTATTGGCTAATTAACACTATCAGTGCAGCTTATCTTATTCCAACTAACTTCATATTGGCAGGTGTCCATTATCATCTAACAGCAGTTTATGCAAAATCATGATCCTCTTCAATGCCGTCTTCAGACTTCTTATTGCGCACTAAGAAATTTCAAACACAATATTAATTCTGCAACTCAGTTCATAATTAAATGGATTTCCTTCACACCCTATGTACACATGATACATTTCCGATAATCAGTGCAGCTGAATGGAAGAGGAATGGTCTCCATTTACCTTGCATCGTTTTGTGTAAATAGGTCTATGCAAATGAGCCCTGATTGAGATGTTTAGCACCAGTCAGCTCTCATTTTAGTCTGGATCGGAAGGTGTAAAAGTACCTTTCCATCGGAAAATATTTGGCTCTTTGTACACTTCAAACCCTTGGCCCAAAACTCATTTATATATCATAATGATAGGTCATTAATTTTGTCTGCAGATTTTCTATATACAGTTGTGCTAAAAAGTTTACATACTCCGGCATATTTTTTGGGTTTTTGGCCTCTTTTCAGAGAATATGAATGACACAAAAACTTTTTCTCCACTCATGGCTAGTGGTTGGTTGAAGCCATTTATTGTCAAACTTCTGTGTTTTCTCTTTTTAAATCATAATGACAACCAAAAACATCAAAATGACCTCGTTCAAAAGTTCACATACCCTGACGATTTCACGGACAAAGATAGTGCATGTCAGTTTTTTTTGACAGCCATGAAAAACACACTGTCAAAAAAATGGACATGTTGCACCGAAGGAGCACCTGTTTTCATGGATCCCCCATACATTTGCGTGTATGAAGGGGGTCCATGAAAACGGACAAAAATAGGACATGACCTATATTTTGATGGTCCATTATAAAGAACCATTAAAATAATGGTCATGTAGATAGCCCCCATTCACTAACATTAAATCTAATTCTGCTGTATGATGGCCATTAAACACACAATGTAGCTTTAATCTTATTCTCTCATTGAGCTACTTTCAAAAGCAGGTCAATGACCACAACTAACCATTGCCCTCCCAGGACCATTTTCTGGTGCACAGTGACACACATCGGATTATCTTTGTGCCATAAAATGGTTCATGAAGGCTAACCAGAGGTTACTGATCTACTTTTGAAATGGACCAAAGGAACTCAAGCCAATGTCAGCTGCAAGCTCAGATTTTCTTTTTCAATGACCACTTAACCACACGATATACAATTTAGATCATGTGGTTTTAAATACTCTCAATCACTGAAAATAAGGGAATGTCTTGTCAGGACAATGCAGATGAACACTTTTAATTGAGACCAATTGAATTTGGTCCAAATCATATCTACAAGTTGATTCGAGTGAATCTCACTCAACATGCAACTCTGGAGATTCAAGCATTTCAATTTGTGGGTGGATAATCCACAGTGTACTATAGTAGTAGCAAAGCAAATGAAAGAGTATCAAAAACAAACACGCACACAAACTTAGTGCCTTGTACTCAGAAACTCATAATTTGACAAGTGTCATATCTTGTGCTCTTTGAGAAAAATAGCTCCCTGAATTTTGCGATCCATTGCTATACAGATTATATGTTGAGTATCTATATTGCTTTTTGCTTATGTATGCAACTGAAAATAGGAAACCACATTTAGGTATCTTAACTACTGATTTACTGACAGTTGGCCATTTTTATATGTGTTTTGTAATATATTTTATTTATGTGTTTATAAAATAAACTGTTTCTGTATTTTAAATCATTCTCTTCGAGGAACATAAAATGTCATTACAATACAGTACACAAGTAGTAGTAGCTTCCTCCACCTATTCTGCTAATAAATTGTAAAGCTGTCACATTTGTCTAAATGACGAAAACTAATCAGTGTGACATGTCAGATATTAATATAGGTTACATGTCAGATATTAATATACAGTGGGACGTAATTGTCTGTCAAAGCATTATCATTTATTCCATCAGTGTACAAACCTATTAGCCTCCAGTAGATATGTTCAATCAGATAAGATACAAATTCCTTTTGATCTTGACAAAAGGTCTTTCACAATGGCAGAGGTGTCTAATAAACCTCAATCCATTGACCTGAACTATTGAAGGTGTTTACACAACTTAACTTCAAAGTGGGCAACACACCCTTATTTAGTACAATTCATTCCACTAAATATTTAGGGATATAAACTAGTACATAGGGAGTATGAAAGTAGATTATCACTACTGGCACAGAATAGTTTCAGGTTATCTCTTGTATCTACAGTCATGGCCAAAAGTTTTGAGAATGATACAAATATTAATTTTTACAAAGTCTACTGCTTCAGTTTTTCTAATGGCAATTTGCATATACTCCAGAATGTTATAAAGAGTGATCAACTTAACAGGAATTACTTGCAAAGTCAATATTTGCCTAGAAAATTAACTTTATCCCCCAAAACACATTTCAACATCATTGCAGCCCTGCCTTAAAAGGACCACCTAACATTGTTTCAGTGATTGCTCCATTAACACAGGTGTGGGTGTTGATGAGGACAGGGCTGGAGATCAATCTGTCATGATTAAGTAAGAATGACACCACTGGACACTTTAAAAGGAGGCTGGTGCTTGCCATCATTGTTTCTCTTCTGTTAACCATGGTTATCTATAAAGAAACACGTGCAGTCATCATTGCACTGCACAAAAATGGCCTAACTGGGAAGAGTATTGCAGCTAGAAAGATTGCACCTCAGTCAACAATCTATCGCATCATCAAGAACTTCAAGGAGAGAGGTTCCATTGGTGCCAAAAAGGCTCCAGGGCGCCCAAGAAAGACCAGCAAGCGGCAGGACCGTCTCTTAAAAGTGTTTCAGCTGCGGGATGGGGTTACCAGCAGTGCAGAGCTTGCTGAGGAATGGCAGCAGGCAGGTGTGAGTGCATCTGCACGCACTGTGAGGCGGAGAATCTTGGAGCAAGGCCTGGTCTCAAGGAGGGCAGCAAAGAAGCCACTTCTCTCCAGAAAAAACATCAGGGACAGACTGATATTCTGCAAAAGGTACAGGGAGTGGACTGCTGAGGACTGGGATAAAGTCATTTTCTCTGATGAATCCCCTTTTCGATTGTTTGGAACATCTGAAAAACAGCTTATTCGGAGAAGAAGAGGTGAGCGCTACCACCAGTCCTGTCTCATGCCAACTGTAAAGCATCCTGAAACCATTCATGTGTGGGGTTGCTTCTCAGCCAAGGGAATCGGCTCTCTCACAGTCTTGCCTAAAAACACAGCCATGAATAAAGAATGGTACCAGAATGTCCTCCAAGAGCAACTTCTCCCAACCGTCCAAGAGCAGTTTGGCGCTCAACAATGCCTTTTCCAGCATGATGGAGCACCTTGCCATAAAGCAAAGGTGATAACTAAATGGCTCAGGGAACAAAACAGAGAGATTTTGGGTCCATGGCCTGGAAACTCCCCAGATCTTAATCCCATTGAGAACTTGTGGTCAATCATCAAGAGACGGGTGGACAAACAAAAACCAACAAATTCAGACAAAATTAAATCATTGATTCTGCAAGAATGGACTGCTATCAGTCAGGATTTGGTCCAGAAGTTGATTGAGAGCATGCCAGAGAGAATTGCAGAGGTCCTGAAGAAGAAGGGTCAACACTGCAAATATTGACTTGCTGCATTAACTCATTCTAACTGTCAATATAAGCTTCTGTTACTCATAATATGAATGCAATTATATTTCTGTATGTGATAAAAACATCTGACAAACACACATAAAAACCAGAGGGCAGCAGATCATGTGAAAATATAATATTTGTGTCATTCTCAAAACTTTTGGCCATGACTGTAGTGTTTAATCCCTCAAACAGTGCCATAGTCAAGCACCACTCCTTGTAATCAGTAAGCTTATGTTATTATGGTTGATATGTTATTTTATGTGTGTTTAAAGTAAAACACCACCTTATTGTAGTCCACCCCTCCACATGTACCTAAATAGTGTTAACTGCTTTACATTGTAACTACTTTTACAATAATAATCTTCATAGCCACAGCACAGGTGAATTCATGAAGTCTAGAAAATATTTGCTTAGGACTTATTCATATGACAGTGAAAAACAGCTGTGTGACAGACATTTTTGGAAAGCCTGTCACATAATCTTTTCTAAAGCTATTAAGGTCTATGGGTCTATTCGCAAGTTTATTTTTTTGACAGGCCACTTTTTAAGACTGTCAAAAAATTGACATACTGTATCTTTGTCTGTTTTGATGGCCATAGATACAGCCATGTGAAAAGACCCATAGATTTTCATGGTTTTTAAAGCGGTCATGTGACGGCAGTTTGAAAAACAGCCAACACAGGGCCATTATTCACTGTTATTCAAGGGGCTTCAACTGACTGACACAGCCATTTTTCACCAATGATACTGTCGTATGAATAAGGCCTAAGGTTTCAGAGTAATATAATGTGTGGACAGCACATGTGAGAAAAGGGCAGATTCTGGAGATGTTTTGAGGTGCAGGTGACAAAAGCATGCAAGTGTCTAAATATGTGGGGTGAAAGTGAGATCCGAGTCAAATAGACCACAGACAGAATGGAGATATCAGGGTTAGGTCGGTTAGTAGATGGAGGGAACACAAGAATTCAATTTCAAATAAAGACATGATGTTAGAGATAGCAGAGAGACAGTCACTGGTGTTCTGTAGTAGTGCTGAGGTAATGTCAGAAGGGAGTTCAGTAGTGAAGTTGAGAGTGAATCAGGGTGACAATAAGGGTCTTTAATGTTTCTATGGTAAGGAAAGGTTGGATTTGGGAAATGTTTTTGAGGTGACGACAGTGGCGTAACTGAAGTCTTGTGGGCCCCGGTGCAATATTTTGTCCGGGGCCCCCTACCTCATCCCTACAGTGAATTCTTGATAATGATGGTTACGGGTGCTAAGACGTTGAATCAACCTTAGTGTGGTTAGGGTAAACTGTGGCTCTCCTTGGCTTATGGGCCAGATGGAAGCTGCAATCTCAATATTGATGCCAGTGCTTATGGGCCCCCTAAGGCTCCTGGGCCCCGGTGCGACTGCACCCTCTGCACCCCCTCAAGTTACACCCCTGGGTGACGATGACATGAGCATGCAAATGATTGATATGGGGGGTGAAGGAAAGTTCTGAGTCAAACATAACCCCGATAGAATGGGCATACTGCATGCTGGTAAGGCTGGAGACTGAAATGGAGATATCAGGGTTAGGTCTGGGTAGGTGGAAACAACAGTAGTTCAGTTTTTGAGAGATTCAGTTTCAGATAAATCAAAGACATGATATTTGAGACAGCAGAGAGACAGTCACTAGTGTTCTGTATTAGTATAGAGTAGTGTAGGGTGAAGCTTATAGTTGGGTGTCATTAGTATAAAGATGGTATTGAAAGTGAAATCCGCTGATGGTTTGTCCAATAGGGGCTGTGTAGAGAGAGGGAGGAGGACAAGGACCGAGACCCGGAGGAACCCCAACAGCAAGGAGAAGAGGAGAAGAAATAGCACCAGCAAATGATACACTAAATGAATGAGGTGGCAGTCTATGATGTCAAATCCAGAAGAATAATAAGTGAATAGTTCCCTTTAGATTTAGCCGTTGGAGCCGTTGGAGACTTTTGCAAGGGCTGTTTCTGTAGAGTGTAGTGCACGAACACCTGATTGTAAGGGGGCCAATAGAGAGTTAGAAGATAGAGGATCAGGTGGGAATAGACCAAGTGTTCCAAGAGTTTAGAGATTAAGGGGAGGTTAGAAATGAGTAAACAGCAGTAGTTAGCAGCACAGGATGGGTTAAAGGAGGTTTTTTTCAGTAGTGGGGTTATGGTAGCATGTTTGGAGGAGGAAGGAAAGATTCCAGAAGAGAGATGTCAGAGTTAAAAATAACCCTAGGTAGATTAGGTAAATAAGTCAGGTATAACCCAACCCGGTACCGGCAATAAGACAGAGACGACACAGATTTGTCAATAACTGCCAGAGATCTCCTGTGGGAGGACCACTGGTCGTTTATTTTATAGAGTATAAAGCAAAAGTAACAATCAATCATATTACGTAAATTGGGGATGGTTTATTGGCATAAAAATATGGGACTTTGACGGGGGCGTGGCTAGCCGGCAACGTTAATGGCCGCATTTCTGTGAGCTCCTGCCAGCATCTCCGTGATCCAACGGATTATACCAGCATCCTAGCCTCAATATCGAGCCCCTGCCTCCAGGCTTTCCCCTACACCTTGGGGTACACTCCGGTGGCAGTTTGGAGGACACCTTTACGGGGAGAAAGTAGCACGGGGATTTGAGGCCTACCTTACCGCCGGGCTCCTGACTCGCCATCTGCTCCACACCTCGACCGACATACCGGCTGGCCCGGACACCGCTCTCTTCCCTGCTTCTTCTGCCGCTGCCAACATTGCTTCTCTGCAGGATCGGAGGGCAGCGGCGGCGATACCTCCGTGTGGTGCGGGTCGCCACGCAGAGCGGCGACTCGCTTGCAGCGGCAGACACCGCGCTGAGGCCTGCAGCAGGAAGCATCAGACCCAGACACTCAGCGGAGGCGGCCTACATCCCTGGATGACATAGCCTGTCCCAGGTCTGTGACTCGGCTCCCAGGTAGGAGATCTACTGCGGACAGCAAGCGGAGGGGGAGTGCTGAGACCTTCCATAGGCATTAAGGAGACCCCCGACCTGGTCCTCTGCCTTCCCTTCCATCTAGCCATAACTAGGCCCTGAACGGACCCTCACTGGCACTCCTACTCTGCAGGATCCTTGCCCTCTACAGGCCTACACCGCCACTTCAGCTCTGTGATCATCAATTGGCTTCCACACCTCAATCTCTGGCTGCAATATCACCGAGCCGTAGCTCGCATCCTCCTCACAGAATTCTCACTGGTTCCTACCTTCTGGGTGATGGCGACCTAGTTTTGGGGATTTAGTGCACCTTCTAGCAACCATTAGCGACAAATAGCCTGTCCTGGTATATCATACCTCTAAACGTTGAATTTATTGGAGACAACTACCTGCCAATATGGTGAAGGGTAGGAAACCCGCCAAAAATCCGGACAATAACCTGACTAATTATTTTGAGTGGGACCGTGGCGTAGACGGAGAACCGGGCCTCCCACCCACTGACCAAATAGAGCTTATACCCTCAATGCCCACGACTGCTGCAGGAATTACTGCGACAATCATAGAGGAGGCAGACTTTAACCACGCCGAAGAATTGATGGATCTTCATCTACCTCCCACCCCTGACGATATCTGATATGCAACACAGCAAAGCCACTCTACATCAGCTCAATCCACCAAGGAGCGGAGCTCTCTTCTGCGACAGTCACTGTCTCCGAATACTAGCCCACTTAAACAAAAGCCTCGGATGGAACTTCCTGGAGACCTAGATTATTCCAAAGACCAACCTTCCTTTGAGGCCCCTACATCTGTCCCACCGATTGGCCTAGACGGCTTCCCAACCACTAGCGGACCCGCCTCTGAACATACTCTGAGAGACATGCTCTTGGCCCTCCGCAGCTCCCTTCAAGCGGACTTTACACAGCTGCTCCAGCCTCTCCAGTCCTCGGTCAGTGCACTGGATAAGCGAGTAACGCATATTGAAACTAAGATGGGCGACCTAGCTACGTCACACAACAAAATCATTGATGCACACAATGACCTTGAAGACGACGTTGAAAACCTCAAGGCGAAGATGGCCGATATGGAAGACCGTTCCCGTAGAAACAACATCAAATTCAGAGGCATTTCAGAACAGGTTCAAACAGCTGATCTGTTTCCATACCTAAAGGAATATATCAAATTTTTACTGCCCGACTCCTCAAACACGGATATCATTATTGACAGAGCGCATAGGCTTCCTCGCCCCAGACACCTAGGAGATGAGATCCCAAGAGACGTATTGGCTAGATTTCACTTCTTTCATGTAAAAGAAAAATTATTAGAAGCAGCTTGCAAGCAGAAATCTTGGCCTCCCAAATTCAGGGATGTACAGCTCTACACGGACCTCTCCGCTACAACCCTACGCCTCCGCAGGGAATTGCTCCCGGTCACGACAACGCTCCGAAAAAATAAAATTCAATATAGATGGGGGTTTCCTGTGAAGTTGATCATCCTGAAAGAAGGGACCACCTTCACCATCCATAACCTGAAACAGGGTAAAGCATTGCTATCGACCTGGAGGATACCACTATCATCTCCTCAAGATATGGCAAGTGCCTCCCATCCCTCAACTGCAGGACGAGGATCTCCTACAAATCATAAATGATTTTCCAGGATGGCTACACCTCTATACTTAGGTGCATAACCTCCCTTTGCTCTAGTGGCTTAACCGGCAAGCCTCTAATAGATACCCCCAAACATACAGTCAACCTGTATTCGTCTTTGAACCATTTGTTCACTCATTTTGTTTATTGATCTTCTCACTTGCGACACTGCCTACCCTTCTCCTGTGGATCCAACACACTCAGGACGCTCTCACTTTACAGTGACAATATGGTGCTTAAGTTGGCCTCTCTCAATGTCCGAGGCCTCAATAGCCCACAGAAGCGTACGTACATCTGGAAGGAGGCTCTCTCACTTTCTGCGGACGTGTTTTGTGCACAAGAAACTCACCTTCTACAAAAGGACGCCTTCAGGCTAAAACATCCCTCCTTCCCTGTAATCTGCCATGCACACCACCGATCGAAAAAACGTGGAGTCCTTGTCGCCTTCAGAGACTCCGTGGCATTCTCCTTGACAGCACAAAGAGCAGACCCCCAAGGCAGATTCCTCATCATTGTTTGCCTCCTCAGCAATGCCCCCTTTACAATAGTCAATATATACGCTCCACACCGAAAGACCCTGGCATTTCTGCATAAAGTCCGACGACAAATTCAAGACATCCAACAAGGTGCATTAATAATTTGTGGAGACTTTAACAACATAATGGACCCTTCCCTGGATTCGACTAACACCAGTAGGGAGAGCACCTCCTGCCTGCACCAATTTCCGCATAATGAAAATCTACATGATATATGGCGCGTACATCATGCGGGCGAAAGGGACTATACCTATTTCTCAGCAGTCCATGGCTCCTATTCCCGCATCGACATGTTCTTGGTAGACCTTCCGACCCTGATGAGTTCCATAAAATCTACAATTGAATCAATCACTTGGTCTGACCACGCAGCTATTACTCTCACTATAGAAGAAAAGACACCACCTTCCTCTACTAGACTCTGGAGAAATAACACTTACCTCATGAGTCATCCTAATTATCGCCCGATAACAGAAAAAGACCTCCAGGATTATTTCCAGACAAACTCCACCTCTACCGATGACCCCTATACTCTCTGGAATGCTCATAAAGCGTACATCCGTTGCACACTTATAAAAATAGCGCATGGGAATAAAAAAGAACGCCAGAAAGCAATCAAGGAGGCAATGTCTACACTTCGTACTGTGGAAGCTGCAAACAAAAGTAACCCTAATCCGATTACTTCGGAACAACTTAACCAGGTTAGACAGCATCTACGTCTGCTTCTGCTACAAGACTACGAAAAAGCTCTGAAAAAATCTAAAGCTCGATTTTACTCCCAAAGCAACAAAGCCGGCAGATTGTTGGCTAGACAACTACGAGCAAGAGCAGCTAAATCAAGGATCCCATACATCAAGCATCCTATAACCAAAGTACAATTAACAGACCCGAGAGACATCGCCAATTCCTTTAAAGATTACTACGCACAGCTTTATAATCTACAAGAACATACTCCTCTCCCGCCAGATCATTCCACTTTGGTGTCCGGCTTCTTGGGCAACCTAAAATTACCAGGCCTGACAGATGACCATCTCTCGGCCCTAAACGCCCCTATTACTCTCCCAGAAGTACTGAAAACCATACAGTCCTTACCTAAGAGCAAATCCCTAGGGCCAGATGGTTTCTCTAACGAGTATCTAATTTACTTTCAACAAATACTCGCCCCATATCTCATGAACTTCTTCAACCACGCTATGTCAGGTGCACCGCTTCCACGCGAATCCCTGGCGGCATTAATTATCACCCTTCCTAAACCAGGCAAACCAGCTGATGTACCGCAGAATTTCAGGCCAATCTCGCTGCTAAACTCGGACCTCAAGCTCTATGCGAAGATCTTAGCAGCTCGGCTGGCTCCCATTCTCCCAGATTTAGTTGGTGCGGATCAAGTGGGCTTCGTCAAGGGCCGCCAGGCTCCAGATAACACCAGACGTGTCCTTCATCTGATAGATCTGCTGGAACGCAGGAGGACTCCAGCCCTGATGGTCGCCTTGGATGCCGAAAAGGCGTTTGATCGGATTAACTGGTCCTTCGCCTTTTCTGTCCTGCAGAGAATGCGGTTCTCTGGCCCCATCCTCACTGCTATATCCAATCTGTATTCCTCTCCATCGGCCAGAGTGTTTACAAACAGTACACTGTCGGATAGCTTTACTATAAGGAATGGAACGAGACAGGGATGCCCCCTTTCTCCCTTGATTTTTATACTCACCATTGAGCCATTGGCACAGACCCTGAGGCAAAGCGACAGAGTTCAAGGAGTGAAAATCTTGGATTCATCTCATCTCATCTCCCTCTACGCGGATGATATCATATTGTTCCTGACTCACCCAGAATCCTCTCTGTCAGCTGCTATCGGAATTCTCAAAGAATATGGTGCCCTCTCCTTTTATAAAATTAATGAGTCTAAAACACAAATTCTCCCGTTGGGCGTCCCCAAGCCACTTCTGGAACGGCTTAAGGAGGAATTTCCTTATGATTGGAGGTCGACAGACTTGGATTACCTGGGAATAAAGATCACTCCCTCTATTACACAAGTGGCCAAAGCCAATTACATGTATCGACTGATAGATCTAGAGAGAGAGTTCCAATCTTACTCAAAACATACCCTGTCATGGCTAGGCAGGATATCTGCCTTTCAAATGATGCTGCTTCCAAAAATCTTATACCTATTCAGAACTATTCCTGTAGCTCCCCCTCTTATATTCCTCCAGAAAACTAACGCTATGCTCAACAAGCTTATCTGGAATTCCAAGAAATCAAGACTCCCATCTTCTATTATGCACAGGAAACGGGGAGTAGGAGGTTTGGGAGTACCAAACATCTATGATTACTATATGGCCTCACACCTTTCTACTCTAAAGGACTGGTAGCACAACAACGCTCACAAATACTGCTTACGTATCGAGTCTTATATGATACCACAACACAACCTCCAATCTTGGCTTCTCTACTCCCTCTGGACTGAGGTGGTACCTTCACTTACGTCTCCAATTCTAAAACACCTTATAGACAGCTGGCGACATATCCACCACTCTACAGGAAAGAAACAGTCACTAAACGTTAAGAGGGCCCCGATTGAATTCTTGGAGTTAGCAATTCTAGATCTCAATTTATCCATCTGGAAATCGTCGGGTATCACCTCTATCTCACAGATGTGGAGTGAAGAATCGTTGATCCCATTCCAGTCTCTGCAATCCACCTTCTCCCTACCCTCCACTTGCTTCTTTACATACCTGAGAATCAAGCACTTCCTAACCTCCAACCACAACAAACAAATTCTGTATAACAAATCTCTGTTGGACCTCCTCAAAATTCCCAATCCAGCCACCAAGACCCTCAGCTCCATCTACAACACTATAGGCTCTAAAAACCGTCTGGTCAAATCTACTCCATTACTCAGCTGGGAAACGCAACTTCATCAACAATTCTCGGTCATACAATGGCAGAAAGCACTGGCCTTTGCGAAAAAGACCTTCCGGTGTACGACTCACTATGAAACCACTGTCAAAATTCTCCTCCACTGGTACTATACCCCAGAGCGACTGCACCGGATATTTCCGCAGACTTCGAACTCCTGTTGGAGGGGATGTAGCGAGAAAGGAACTCTACTCCATTTATTGTGGACATGTTCCCAAGTGGTGCCATATTGGCAAGACGTCTTCCGGTGGATCTCTTCTCTGGTGGGATACTCCATACCCCCCTCACCAGCTTTGGCACTCCTATTTCTGCAGATAGACTCTTTCCCAGCGGTACATAGAGTGTTGATTGGCCATGCCTTACTGTCAGCGTCATTGGCTCTTCTACGCAACTGGAAGTCTGCTAACATCCCATCTAGAGGAGACCTAGTGACCATGGTGGAACTGACCTACCAACATGAAAGAATTCTTTCCCATGGCGTCCTTGGGGACAGCCAATTCCAAAAGAACTGGCTTCCGTGGACATTAAAGACCCATCTGCATCGGCCGTAAATCCGGTTGTGCCGCCCTCAGAAGATCATAACTAATATTACTGTCACTTCTTGTTGTTTTATACCCGTATAAACCTCCTTATTCTATCCTAACAACCCAACAAATCTTAGACAACTAACATATCTCCTTGCATATTAGTACCCTGTTTATTCTATGTTTATTTTGACTTATAGCTACTTCAGTAGAGTATCCGATAATGCTTTCTTGAATGTTGTAATCTGACCTTATAAAAATCTTAATAAAACTGATTGAAAGAGAAAAATATGGGACTTTACACAATTTCTGGGAATTCTTCTCAAATTATATTTAACCCATGTCACACAATAGTTCTAATGTTACCTAACAATGATGGATGAAGTAATCTTGACTCCCTCGCATCCTTCACCCATATCTTGCGACATATCTGGTCAGACTGTCTACACAAAAAGTTGTCAGTACAAGTTATTTACTGCGTATAATAATGAGAATATGTACAAAAATGGTAAACACAAGAAAGGTTAACAATTTTAGTAAGGTGAGACTCAGGGCTCAGGAGATAGGGTCTAAAGCATTATAAAGGCAATTATTTGCCCTTGGCTGCAATTTCTGTAGGAACCCTGAAGCAGTTCTTTAAATGCTGTAGTTGATCACAGTGTCTCTTATACATTATCTATTTACATGCAATGCACTTATCTAATACAAATCTTTCATATAGATTACAACATAATAATTGAAACCAATAAAGGCATTTACACACCTGCACAAAGCTTTATAGTGACATAAACACAGATTTAATAAACACAATAAAAGAAATAAAAAGTATATAAAGAACAAAAGAGCAACAAACAATTCTTCAAAGAAGAACGGTAGAAATGGAAGTCCATGTTGTTTCAAAATACATTGATCCAATTAGGTTATTGATATTCATCAAATTCAGTTCCAGTATTAAAATCCATCTACAGTTATTAGGAAACTTTTCAAGACAGAAATGCAGCTCATTGCCCTTGTACATTTTTGTGTAAAATGTCATAGAATAATTTATAGTCCTGTCTAAAACCAATGTATTTCACAAATCATAACAAACCCAATTTAGTGAAGAATGTGTTGAAAGGAAAAATATTAAAAGTGTGTAAAACTGTGTAAAAACAGCAAAAACAGAAGTTGTCATATCTTTAAGATGGGTCACATTCAACAACACAGTGAATACGTACAGGGAATTGTTTTAATATTGTTTCTGTTCTTCTCTTCAGTTGACGTTTTTGGCCAATATTCCAATGGACATTGCTTTTCATTTGATTTGCTTTTTAATACACTTTTTTTGTATGTATGTTAAAATTTGATACAAAATAATAAATGTGATTCATCTGTTTACAATATCCCTTATTTTCTTATTACACTCCACATAGGTATTTTAGAAGAAAAAAAAATGCAAATGACAAGCTTAGTTTTATCCATGAACATATGGTGTCACTCTCAATTCAAACCTGGCAATACCAGGGGATAGAACAGCAAGTGCATATTTTCACTGTTTTTTCACAGTTTTGTGTATGATGGATATTTAAGATTTCTGTCAGAATTAAAGGTCCTATATTATACATTTCACCTTTGAAAAACACATATATACATGTCTAGATATTATGACTTGAAAGTGTAGGGTTAAATTCTGAAAAGAAATGACAACACTTCCTGTGCAGGTGCAATATTGTTATAACGGTCTAGTGTGGAATCCCATTACCAAGAATTTAGATTTTTTTTTTGAATTTTCAAATTCACACAAAACTGTTAATATTCAAAATTACACCTGCAAATTATAAAGGGATATGCTGTCATTAGTTCATCCTCCGTCATAAGACCTTTAATATTAACAATAAACTCTAACCCAGCATTGACGTAAGCTGTGTAAAAAAAAAAGAAAAATAAGGCACGCAGTTTGAAAATGTACCAGATTTATTACAGTGCCTTAGGCTGATGCTGGTTGATAAATCTAGCATGCCTTTAGGCTCCGTAGTCTAGACGAAGTCTCGCTCTTGACACCTTTTAGCTGGCTTACTTTGAACCATAATTTTACAACACTTGGTGCATTTAAGCCCCCTTTTCTTAGAATACCTACCCACATGTCTTCCAAGTTGAAAAACTTTAGCCCAAACTAGATATGACAATAAGTGCTAAAGATGTGTCACACTGTTCCAAAGATCTAGGTCTAGTTGCCACTCTGCTTTAGAAGCCAACAGTGTTGTGATAGTAGATTTGCAACTTGCATCCGGAATGTATATATAGAAAAAAGTCAGCTACATGCACATGCCATGCTGATGTGTCCATAAAACTGATATAATAAATGCCATAGTTTCAAAGGTGTGGGCTGTAAGATTGGCTTTCACCTAAACTACTACTTTGGGGAAATGTCTAAAATGTGGAGGTGTATGTAGCCCAAGGCATAATAAAAAATTCAATTTTTGCACTAATATCTGTGCCCAAATGAGTGTACAAGTACATTCATTTTCAGACAGCATTCCAGGGTCCCTTTAAGGGGGAATTCATTAAGACTGTCACATTGTGCGCCAGTCTTAATATTTTCAGTGCTGGCCTCCAATAATTTTGATGCACCACTGGAGGTCCCATGTGTCAGAAATGAAATCTACACCAATCAGGTAATGGTTTAGATTTCAGGTATATTCATATTAGTTTTCTACCGTAGTAAATCACTTTCTAGTGCCACTTTCATACCAGAAAACTAAAATACCTTGTATAATAAATTGCCCCAATGTAGTGATAAAATTGTTTTGTTTGCATTGCAATGCTTACTGTATGTACTTGAATTTAACCTCTTTTTCCTTTGAAACTTTTATACAACAAATTTCACACCATGATTAACATTTTTATTTTCATATCTCCAGGAAGAATCAGATAAAGATGCTTCAACTATGAAATTTTGTATGAAAAGTATAACTTTCTAATGAGTTTTGTGTAAAAATTTAAATCTATGGCCCTGGAGACATTGGACAGAGGGGGACTAAGGTTACTTATTGAAAAGGGTGAACCTCATGAAATTTGTTTTGCGAATATTCTTGAAGTTTACCCACCAGATTTGTTTTGAACCAAATTTGTACTCCCTCATCCAAAAATGCTATTATTATAATCTTTAGACACTGAATTATAATAATAAGAGGTACAGAGGAGGTGTGGAAACATTATATAGTTATCCTCATGTTCTCTCAACTCTTGTGGACTACCTTGTGGCTTCTGGTGTTCTTCTAGCCTCTTGACTAGAGATGAGTGAATCAAAGCTGACAAAGTGGAATTCGACCCGAATTTCAGGAAATATTCGATTTGCATCGAATCCCATGGTAGCGGTCAGGGAAAGCCTGGTTCTCCGACCTCTATACATACTGCTTCATTAGATACCAGGCTAGAGGAGGTGATTAAAAATAAAAAAAAATACTGATACTCACCTGTCCTGGGCTCTGCATCCACTCAGCAACTCTTCTGGTTGGTGACTGAGGACTTAGGTCCTGCTCCCCAGGCCTCACTACTCGGGCCTGTGATTAGGCCCCAGAGATCATGTGGAGCACAACGGCATAATGATGTCATCATGCCCCACGTGACCGCTGAGGCCCAGTCAGCCACCAATTGTGCAAGTTCTCCCACTTAAAAAGATGAGAGAGGACTGTAAATGACATCATAGGTAGACCTCAACTATGAGAGACAAAATGAGAAAACAAATCCAGGAAATCACACTGTCTGATTTTTAAAGAATTTATTTGCAAATTATGGTGGAAAATACGTATTTGGTCACCTACAAACAAGCAAGATTTCTGGCTCACACAGACCTGTAACTTCTTCTTTAAGAGGTTCCTCTGTCCTCCACTCATTACCTGTAGTAATGGCACCTGTTTGACATTGTTATCAGTATAAAAGACACCTGTCCACAACCTCAAACAGTCACACTCCAAACTCCACTATGGTGAAGACCAAAGAGCTGTGGAAGGACACCAGAAACTGTCTAAATACTTTTTTTCCCCAATGTACGCACAACTTTATCTATATAACACATCTATACTGACTGATTTATTGATGTGCATAAGTAATTGCTCCCACCAAAAGATGCACACCAGGGGACTCAGTTTTGCTATGCAGTATCATTTCAAACATTCATTAATATTTCATACTCATAGTCATATAAGCCTTACTTCTGCAATAGATTATCCTTAAAGAAGATAATGCAAAGCATTGTTTTTAAATTAAAATTGCAAAGAATTTCCTGGTAGAAACAGTAGTATTAAATAGTAAATACCCTGTGTGACTAAAGGGCATTTCACGCTTCTCTCTTTCCTTTATTTCCCTTAATTCCTACCATGCAGAGCTTTAGTGACAATGAACTCCTAATTATACAAAAAAAATGAATGAATGAAAAAAAAAAGAATATATTGGGATGCTTTTGCTGAACCAACAGTACATAATAAAAGTAAGATAATGGAGACGTTTCAAGGTTAACAGTAGGCACAGATAATAACCATATTATAACAGGTGCACATTTCAAGGTGATTCATTTAATAACTAAAACAGCCATAGTGTAGAACATCAAAGCTGTAAATGTGGATGCAAAAGATAAAATTCTTCTTGACTCACTTCCAGTTGATTTACTGTAACAACATAACAGCGCAGCACCATATCGAGTATCTAAGGCCTTGTCTATATGTAAGGGGGTGTCTGAGCTAAACCACATGTAACCCTGAACTGCACACTCTGCAAAGTATATGTCTGAACTGAAATGTATTAGGCTAAGGCCCCACATTGCGGAAACACAGCTTTTTTTGTTGCAGTTTTTGACCCAAAGCCAGGAGTGGATTGAGCAAAAGGTAGAAGCATAAGTATTTCCTAGATATTTCCCATTCCTTTTGTAGCCATTCTTTGCTTTGGCTCTAAAAACTGCAATAAAATCTGCAATAAAAAAAAAAGCTGTGTTTTCGCAACGTGGTGCCTTATTGTTGCTGTCTTAGTGGGGTTTACTTGGTAATTCTATGCATTAAACATGCTTTACTGCATAATGTCTCGATGAACCAATATGTGTGTATGATAAGTACTATGTCCTTAAAGATTATGTGCCCTTAAGGCTAAGGACCCACGTAGAAAAACATAGCAAAAAAAAAAAAAGGTGCAGAAAAAAAACGCAACAGAAACACATCATCTTTTTTTTTCCGTAGCGTTTTTCTTGGTTTTTCGCTGAGTTTTTCACTGCAGACTTTCTGTCCATATTATACCTATATACCTATAGGGAAAACGCCAACATTTCCACAGGAATAATTGACATGCTGCAATTTTCAAAACCGCAGGCATTTTTGAATACGCAGCTTTTCTGCTGCAGATTTTTGCAATGTGTGGATGGGATTAGCCAAAATCCCATTCACTTTACAGGTACTATAAAATGCAGCGTTTTGTGCAGCAGTTTCCACAGTTTTCTCAATGTGGGGCTTCTGTTTACGTTACATATGTTACTTTGCAGACAGGCTCTTGAGCTGCACAATTCCCTGGACACAGGTGCGGACACTAGAGCATGTTGCCACATGGTGCAATGCTGGAGACATACAATATGTGAGGAAACTCTGAGTGTCTTGTGGTAGTTGTTGTAAAGTGAGTTGCATTTGTGTACAGAGAGTATCAGGTGTAGCTTTGATGATTCGCACAGTGATGAGTGATGATTATAAGCTCTTGTGAGCAGGGTCCTCACACCTATTAAGATAAGATAAGGTAAGATAATGTAAGATAATCCTTTAATAGTCCCACCATGGGGAAATTAAGTGTGTTACAGCAGCATAGATAATACAAATACAAAAGCTCCAAGGTAGAGGTATTACAGTGACAGTAGGTACAGATAAAAAGGTAAAAAAGTAGTAGAAGGGATATCACAACTTAAGATCTTTCAGTTCTCATGCATGGGATGGGAGTAATTCTCCAGCATGGAGCTCACCACGGACAGTATCCTTCTGTTACCCACCACCTGCACTGGGTCCAGGGTGCTCCCCAGGACAGAGCTGGCCCTCCTAATCAGCTTGTTGAGTCTATTCCTATCCATGGTTGATATGCTACTCCCCCAGCAGACCACTCCGAAGAAGATGGCTGATGCCACTACAGAATTGAAAAAGCCCTAAAAAGTGCCCCCTGGACTCCAAAGGCTCTCAGCCGCCTAAGCAGGTAGAGCCTGCCGTGGCCCTTTCTGTACAGGACCTCCATGTGATCTGCCCAGTCCAGCTTATTATTGAAGAGCACATCCAGGTACTTATAGATGTTGACTATCTCAATGCCTGTCTCCTGGATGTCCACTGGTATTGGAGGAGATTGGCGCTTGAGAAAGTCCACCACCATCTCCTTGGTCTTCCCAGCATTAATCCTAAGGTGGTTCCGCTGGCACCAGTCCACAAAATCCTGGTTCAATTCTCTGTACTCCCTGTCATCTTCGTCTGTGATGAGGCCTCTCAGTTGTTTGATATGTTAACTTCTTTGTCACATTGTAATGTCTAATACTGTCTGTTCATGTACCCACTGATTTCTAAAGTGCTGCAGAATATGTTGGTGCTATAAAAATAAAGTTATTGTGGCCCTCCAAATTCCAGTTGAAATTGAAACAGTTAAGCTGTGCGCCCACCACAGACTGTAACCAGTACAATGTTTGGCCTCTAAGAGAGAGTATAACCATTATTCTGTATGCTCACCAGAGACTGTAACCACAGTGCTGTGTGCCTGAAACAGACTAACCATTATGCTGAGTGTCCACGTGAGAACTGCAACTGCTAAGCTCTGTATCTTTAAAGGACACCTTTTCATCAACAGTTGAAATATCTGCAGGGTCTTGCTGGACAATCTATTCTATGGCTGTAAAACCCTTTATGTGGTGTCCTATCAGTTTTTTTCCTGCTGCTAATTGCCTAATTATTTCTGCAGCACACTTTACATTTCTGTCTGAGGCAGGGGGTGTGTACAATAAGACCAGTGTGTCCCCCCTCCTGTTTTATTTACAAATAATTCTGTAAGGAATAACTGTAAATTAGCAAACAAATAACTGTGAAAAGCTAAACTGAAAATAATATAAGAAATCCATGGACATTGGATCTCACATTATGAGGCTAAAAAAAAGAAATCTGAGCACAATATAAAGCTACTTGTTGTCTATAACTAACAACCCTTCAGCAATAATACAAGCAGCTAGTCAGAAGTAGCAGGCTGTCTTGAATTGCAGACTGTGTGACTGAATTAGCCACGGAATGAGCAGCAAGATCAAGCAGGATGCTTATTTTTTCTGCACCCTGCTCTGATCTCTGACTCCCACTGAAAACCACCCCAAAATCAGCCGCAGATTAATCTGTGTGGACATACCCTTATTTTCCCCCAGTCTGAGCATTCTCTTTTATGTACTAACCTTTTATATGGTACAGTATAAAATGCTTTCTTAGAATCAAAATGTCCACACCCTTCCCCAGGTGCAGTCCAGTACTCACCTTCTCATAGACAATGCTAATATAGAGTTATAGATTCATTTTCCTTGAGATAATCCAGGATAGCATGATTTATAAATCCTTCATACAATCTACCCACAATGGAGGTGAAGCTTACATGCCTGTAGTATCTAGGCTCACTTCTTGACCTGCTTTTGAAGACTGACATCACAATTGTTAAGTGCAAATCTTGTGGCATAGACTCAGTCTTTGTAGAATTCCTGAATATTAGACCTATGAGTCTGTCAATTAAGTTACCTAATTCTCTTAGGACTCTCTCTTAGATGTGTATACCATCTGGACCCAGTGATTTGTCTAATTTAATGTTAAGGTGGCTTTGCGCTTCTTCTTGTGTTAAATTAACATTTCATGTATAGTTTACTTTATATTTCACTTTTCATTTAATTTTCCTCTATAAATACAGAGGAGAAAAACTGTTTAAGGCCGAGGCCCCACGTGGCGTTTTTTACCGCGGTGTTTTACAGTCACAGCGAATCCCATCCCCACTTTGCGTTAAAATACATGCTGCAGACACTCGGCGATTCCCAAAACTGTTGCGGTTTTGGAAATCGCAGCATATCAATTATACCTACGGAAACTTCGGTGGTTTCTCTATAGATATAATTGAAGCAGAAAGTCTGCAGAGGAAAACTATGCGTTGCCGCTGTGGTTTTTCCCACAGCGCTTTTTTGCTGTGGGACGCCACTTGGGGCCTTAGCCTAATAAAATTGCTTTCTCCTCATCACCATCCATGATTTCCCCCCCATTGCGTTTTAAAGGGCCAGCACTCTCAGATTTTACCTTTTTGCGAATTATAGAATTGAGAACTATTAGGGGTTGTTTTACTCTCTATGGAAATGAGTCTCTTTGTCTCAAGCCTTGCTGCTCTTTTTTGCTGCTCTGTTTTATACTTATTTTATCCTAATACTTTTTCTTACTCTTTACTAACTTGCTGTTTAAGTTTTTAATATGCTTTCTTTTTGTTATTGATTCCTTTACATTTTTATTTGTCTGCAGAGATTTTCTCTTGTTCCTAGTCCTTTTATTCCCATAGGTATGCACCTTTAAAAATTGAAGACTTTTTTTCTAGCTTCCCCAAACCTGCACCTTTGCTATTCTGTCAGGTGGAAGAGGACCTTTCATGTCCTCAGGCACATGAGGTTTTATATACCGCTAGAAAGCCATCAGTGCGCTGAATTCAGAGCACTGTTGGCTTTCCCGTTATGTGCCCCAGGGCTGGAGATATTGGTGCTGGTAGTTTTCTGGCCATCATCAGAAGGGCTTTCCTGACAGTCTAGCTGGGCTGTGAGGAACGCCTCCTCCGATTGTACTTGTCTATAGCTCTGTACTGTCAGAGGGGGGGGGGGGGGTTATGACTGTCCAGCGATGACACTGAGCTGTGAGGAACGCCCCCCCAGTACAAGTCTATGGATGTGTAAGATGGGGAAACAGCTCTCATGTTATGAATGTACCTGTTTCTGTAAATAAGTTTATTTTTTTTATAAACTGACATTTGGTAGTTTGACCACAAGAGGCCACTGTTACCTCAGAAATGGGAAGGACTGTAATTCTGTTAATCCCTGGAGTAGTAATGTGGAGACCCTGTTCTGCAGAGGTGGAACTAGAAGGAGGAGCAGAGTGTGTGTGGCAGCTTTTAGAAGAAGAAGGACTGAAGTGAGAGAAGGAGGATTCCTAAGTAATAAGAAATATAGCAAGGTGATACTGAAGCAGAGACTGTTCCAGGGTTTGTTCAGACAGCATCCTGAAGGAGAAGATTGCTATCAAGGACCCGGCTGCGAAGTGGCCCTGTCAGTGAGATTGCATGTTTTTTGGATGAGCCCCGCTTTCAACTCTTCCAGACAAAGGCTAAAGGTACCCAACAGACCCGGGTCAGTGAGAGAAGTAATCGTGCACGCACCGCATTACATTGTTTTGCTTGGGACTGAGTAAGGGCCTGTAGTTAGAATAGTTAGGCATACTCATCTTCACAGGCCACACTACTGGTGAATTAGCTACCTATTCGGTAGTAAGGACTCAGAGAATTCTATTGAGTTGTAACTCTCATAGAGGAGCATCTGAGGAAGTCTAGAAGCGACATTTTATACATTGTCACATTTCTTTGGCTTGCAAGCTGACCTACTACTATATTTACATGGTTGTACTTTGGTTGGGGGGAATAGGGATATTTTGATAAGTTTGTAAGCTCTTGTGTTATACCGCCGGTGCCCCTGTCACACTCATTGCATTGTTCCTGTGACTAGGGTGATAAAAAGGTAACAAGTGGCTGGTTAGTTGCAGCATGCAGATAGGTAAAAGCTTGGAGTATATTGGAGCCGCACATTAGAGGCCACCGTGCTGTACAACACCAGGGTCTCAGCTTACTGGCTGAGTGTATGTAAATAGTTGGGAGTGTTTTTTTTGGTAAAGGGGTGTTACTAAACTAATTAAAATCTTGTTTTTACTAAATTGAGTTGGAGTCGCTTCCTTTGTTCGTGACTTCACTGTATCCTTGGGAGCCCACCCCAGTACACGGCTTACAGACGAGTACAGTTGGGGTGGTGGAGGGGGGTCAGCGTCGGCTTTCTAGCGGTATATGAAACTGCATGTGCCTGAGGACATGAAAGGTCCTCTTTAAGCTTTCTGGACAGTGGGCCTGCACATAGCTGGAATCTTTACTATCACCACTGCTACCACCCTCTTCATCTGATGTCAACTTGTCACCCTGACCCAGTTGCCATCATCATCAGCAATGTCATTGTCTTCCCCACTTTTTTCTGAACATCATGACAATTTTTTCTAGCTGCCCCCAAACCTGCACCTTTGCTATTCTGCAAATCAATTTACTAATATTATAGGGGTATTCCTATGAAGTTAAACTTATTTAAATTTGTAGACAATTAAAAGTTAGATATTATTTAAAATGTATGTAATTCGAAATTTTACAGTTTTAAAGATTTCCTCTAACCACGTCAGTGGTGATAGCCTGTTGTCTTGATCAGTTGCTAGTGGATACGACCATGAATGCAAGAACTTTCTGTTATCTGTCTCTTGTCAGAAACCCAGTCATTATTGTGGCCAGGTTATCTTTTCATGCACATACTGTCACTGCCTGACAACCTGTCCACAATAAGGAAATCATGGCTGGCTTTCTGACAAGACCCAGACCATAGATAGTACCTGTATTTATGGTCATTGGCATTCAATCATGACAACAGACTGTAACTAGAGATGAGCGAACCGATTCTTTATGAACCATGTTTGACCTGAATATTCGAAATTTTTCATTTGGAAGATTAGCCTGTGCTAATCTAAAAAAAAAAAATTACATTTTGTAATTTCATTTTTTTTCCACTCTGGTGACTCAAACATACACAGTGTGAACAGTGTGAAAGAACATTCTTGTTAACCTGAACAAAATATTTTAAGTGTTTCACAGTAGTGCCCTATACTAATGTAAAAAAAAAGAATCTCTGTTATTTCAGCTTTTTTGGTTAATAACAGTACAGTCTGGTACAGTTTGGTACAGTCTGTGTGCATTGAAAAATGACTGGAAAAAAAACAGGGCATGGGACAGACAAAAGGAGGGGGAGGAGGAAACACTTGTGCAAGTACTACTAGTAACAAAAAGAATGTGGGTTGCAAGAGCAACACTGCTTCTGGTTTTGGTGGCACCAGGTTTGTTGTACTTCCAGAGAAAAAAAGATGAAGTTTTTGATTATTTAACTGGTTCATCTCAGTCACAGGAGGATATTGCATCCAAGAGTGAAATGATCTTGAGTCAGGCTTCTGTGTGTTCCTCCTCCTCCTCTTGTCCCTGCGTTATATCGCCATGTGTCAGAAAATGTGGGCCTTTTCCTTTCCTTTACGTGTTTAGGGAAATGTGCACACTAACGTCGGCACAGGGAGCAGTGTTTATGTACAAGGACAATACATGGCTTTCACGGCCCACTGGGTTAATGTTTTGAGTGGCAGGGGCCACAATCCAGAAAAAAGGTACAGTCATACATAGAGTACACCTATGGTCCAGCAGATAATTCTGACCCCATGGAATTCTGGGTTAATAAGTTAGAGCAGTGCAAGAAGCTCGCCCAGTTTTTCATGGGAGTTTTATCTTATCCGGCCTCAAGTGTTTTGGCCGAGAGGGTGTTCAGTGCTGCCATGCATTGCAAAACTTACAAGTACTAAACTGTCCACAGGTAGCATGGAAAAAATTACTTTTAGCAAAATGAATCAGGAATGGATCCATGAGAATTTTCAAACACCTCCAGCTGCTGCCTCTGAATAGTGATTTCACCGTCTCCCTTTATCATCATCTACCTGCTGATACTGACTGCTACTCCTAAACAGCTACCACTACTGCCACCACTCTGGCACACATGCCCTCTGGCCTGGTCCATCATATTATTCCCTGCTGCACTGCCACAAATGTTGTTACAGCTTCCTAGTGCCTACCATCACTGCCATCACTCACTCAGACATGTCCTGCAGTCTAGTGCATGACATTCTGCCCTGCTGCACTTCCACACATGTTGCCACCACCACAGTGTGGGTATAAAAAAACAAAAAAAAAAAACTATTTTGACTCTCACTTCTGCTCCTATCACGGGATTATTTTTGGTGGCTTTTTTTTTTTTTTTAAAAAGTCAATTGTTAATCACTTGTCTACTTGGCTCATAGCCACAAATTTGTCTCCCAAATAACAATAAGTCTGTAGCACTTACAAGCCATCAAAACGGGCTACAAAACCATTTCTTTTTGCAATATAACCACCACGTGTCTAAAAAACCACAGGCAAGCACCTTTTCCCCCAAGTCGGAGTTTGTATCCACTGCTTAACATCCATTTTTACATACACATTACATGTCACTTTCACTTTGAAATAACTTCGGCTGTGTTTGCCTTAGAGAGAGATGTTTTAAGACAATGTAAGGTGCAATTCGTTTCAAACTTGTTCGACCAGAACCTAATCTTGGTCCTGAACCACCGAACCCAAAACAAAATGAATCTTGAGAAGTTTGCCCATCTCTCTCATATATAAATATACAGTCTTGCAGTCTGCACTAAACTATAAAAAAAAATCAGTTATTTACATCTGACTGACACAGTTCTAGTCTAATAGTCACTGACCAGGTCACCCTTTTAGTGCTTTGCTAATTTTCTTAAAATAGTTGTTTGTTAAAAACAAACAAACAAAAAAGACATATACTCAGAGTCAGAATTGTTGCCAATCACAATTCAGTTGCAGTAAAAAATGACTGGAAAAAAACAGGGCAGGAAACAGGGAAAAGGAGGGGGAGGAGGAAATACGTGCAAGTACTAACAATAAGAATGTGGGTGGCAGCAGCAACACTACTTTTGGTTTTGGTGGTACCACAAGTAGCTGCAGGATTGTTGTGCTTCCTGAGAAAGAAGATGACGTTTTTGATTACTTAGCTCACTCAGCTCAGTCACAGGAGCATCCACCTGTGATGTGATCTTCAGTCAGGCTTCTGTATATGCCTCATCAATAACATGTAATTTACCACAGTGTCTTTTTGAAATGTCAACTGTGCCATCTTTTTCACTGCTACAGATCACCAGTAGTGACACCTGCTGAGAAATCTATTTCTCCTAGTCAGAGCAATCTTCCTTCTCTTTTTGATGAGCTGGATGAGAACAGTCAGCATTGTGTGCAAGCTAAGGAGAAAGCAAAAAAAAAGAGAAAATAAAGGATGAACTAAAACCTAACTTTTAATAGTAATGCTGAATCAAAAAAGGGGAGTAAGCACCTAGAGGGTCAGGCAATACTATAGGTACAGAATCCCAAGTAGAGAATTCCAAACCTACAAACAACTGGTGTTGGCTAGGTTCAGTGGCCCAGCACAGTAATTATCTCTTGGATCTTTAACAGCCAACACCAGGCTGAAATTAACTATCTCCCCCTAATATGTTGAAAGTGAGCTCTCCTGTTTGCCTAAAAAACATAGAGTAACTGCAGGAGCGACTAATAATGATCCTTTCATATGTCACTCCCACCCATCACTCCGGCATGTAAATCACAGGAGCCACACATAACATATACACACTAACTGAGGGGTCAGTAAAAGACCGACCCAGGTGCTGACTATTCACTAGAGCTTACATTACACTCTCTCATAACAAACTAACTAATGTCACACATAACATGCACATAAAACAGCCCATTCCCCATGCTAAGGCGTTTCTGCTGGTACAGGAAAGCCAGCTCATCAATTTTAAAGCTTGGGCATTAAAAGAACCACAATTAAGTGGTACAATTCTGTCCATAAGGATTCAGAGCAAAGGGCAGAATTTAGGCTCAACAGCCTTTTTTGTTTCCAAATACTGCTGTGTGATGGGCCAGAAAAAGGGGGTAATATACCGTGTGATGGGCCAGGAAAAGGGAATCATATACCGTGTGATGGGCCAGAAAAAGGGGGTCATATACTGTGTGATGGGCCAGAAAAAGGGGATCATATACTGTGTGATGGGCCAGAAATACATATAATACAAATACATATATCAAAAATATAACTTTTTTTTTACTAGAGCTACAAATATCACAAAATTATGAATTTTCTGGATGTGACATGCCACCCGAGTTAAGCTAGGTTTTTTTTTTCAATGAATTTTGACACACCAAGATTAAAAGGTTAGCCATCACTGCTCTAGATGTTTAGGCTAAAGGCTAGAGGAGGGAGGAGTAGTGGTAGCTTGCACAGCTGACAGTTCCCCGTACCATGTGCAGGCGGGCTGCCACTCTTTCTTCCTGAACCCAGTGTGCAGCCGTAACCTATCAGCCCTTCAGTGTTTTTGGAAGTAGCGATGCGCAAGTACTATTGCGCATGCATGTACTTTCATTTTCAGACCCACTGTGCATGATGATGGCCCTCTAAAACCATTCCAATTTCTCATGTGGTCCTGTGGGAAAATTAATTGCCCACCCCTGCTCTAGATAGACTGTTTTGATGCCCTTCTGTTGTCATCCACACATCCATAGATACTGTAATAAAACTGACTGTAAATTTAGTGGTGGCTACACCAATTTTAGAAATTAAAAAATGGCAAGATATTAAAAATCAAAAGAGGAATACTTTTGCTATAAAGACCTTCTCGGTAGAGTACAAAGTGTACTAGATCTTAAAACAAACAACTTGAAGAAGACAACAGAGCAGATTTAGAATTTATCTTCACAAGTTTTCTTGTATAAATTATTGAACATTTAGTGTATGACATTTAGGCCAAAACTATTTTTATAAATACCCTTTGTAACTTTTCCTAAGACACATACTTAGATAACTGATGGAAAACAACAAAAAGGTCTGATTGGGCAGAAAATACTGAAAATATATAAGATTTGATTGCTGCAGTATGGGAAAGTCGTAGCACCGCTGAGAATGTGTGCTGGTTTTAAAAAATCTCTTTTACTGTTCTAAGACCTCCAACTATTAACACCCTGAAAGGGTGTTCAGGGTCAAGTCTGTGCTGTACATAACTCAGGCTAGTGCATCTGCCCTTTCTTTGGGTTCTAGTCGGAGAACTTTTTTTTTTTTTAAATAAACAGTGCACCTTTATTTTAGCAGTGCTATATAAAGGTAGACTTCTGTTCAAAAAACTGTAAATTATGGTAGATTTGATGTTCCCTAGGCATACTCTCTCACTTGCAAAATTTACTGTACTACCCTTACTAGTCCCCTTCTCTTCTAGAAGCAAGAGTAGCAAGAGTACTGGAATCAGATAGCATCTTAATGATGGGTAATTGTCCACATGTCATCTGCTTTTTGTTTTTACTGTTAACCTTGTTTAGTGTGTTGTTATCTTTAGCTGATCTTCTCTTATAAATTAATAACCAGATTGGGCACATTTTGACCAAATGTAATATGTAATCTAGAATTTGCCTCTGGTTATTATTGCATGCCTTTTGAAGTTGTACCTTTCCTTCCTTTAAAAACAGATGTCTGTTTGTAGAGGAACACGATCATCCTCCTGTTAACCTTGTCTGGTATTTTTTATTCAGAACGTTGCTGTTTGAGAATTTAAAGTATGCTCTTAACTCTTATTGCTAAAGGTACATACCAGCTTTGTACCCAAAAATTCCTCAGTTATCACACTGCCTTGTATTTGCCAAAATAATTGTCAAAATGGTGCTGGTTTTTAAATTCTAGATGAATTTATTTTGGCAACAGGAAATGTAATTTTTTGTTTATAGTAAATGTAATTGCATAGTTTAACTGGTTTACTTTACTATGCATGAATGCCATTTTCTCCTATTTTGTTACATATGATATTCTACCTCTTATGACCAAAATCACTTTTTAAGGAATATATTGATGATGTATAGTTACAGTTGCATACCGTGTTTCTCCGAAAATAAGACCTACCCCGAAAATAAGCCCTAGCATGATTTTTCAGGATTTTTGGAGTAAGCTTGAAATATAAGCCCTACTCTGAAAATAAGCCCTAGCTACAGTTCATTAGAAAAAAGTGTCCAGACAGCTATACAAATAAAAAAGTAAACAGAATACAGCAGAACAGATACAGTAGACTCCTCATCAAGGAAAGCAGACACCCCAAAAAAAGCAGACACCCCAAAAGAATTGCACCCCCAAGAGAATCGCACATTGACATTAAGGGAGCTATCTATACAAGAAGGCACTATTGAGATAGTTCTCCACAACAATAATGGTTGACTACTGGTTGTGCTAGTTTCTCACACACAGATCGGGTAGTTCCGCTGGCATAACTACGTTGTGGCTGCCTCCAGTCACCAGGGGGAGCCAACTGCTACACTTGGCTGCAGTGGAACGCTGCTGCAATGGCAAGGGGCCTGAGACAGGAGTGACACAGATCTGTGTGTGAGAGCCCATCCACCATCAGCACTTGCCAACTCTTAATTGTTTTGGGTGTAAGGGGCTCTGGTAAGTGGATCGTTGTTCATGGAAAAAAATAAGACATCCCCTGAAAATAAGCCCTAATCCATCTTTTGGAGCAAAAATTATATAAGATCCTGTCTTGTTTTCGGAGAAACACGGTAGCATAATTTGGGAAGATTTTTTGTGCATCAGTGATGAATGCAGCCTTTATATACTACTCAAAACACAGTAATATATGACCACAGTGGCCCCACACAGTAATATATGACCACAGTGGTCCCCACAAACCATTAGATGCTCCACAGTGCCCCCCTCCTCAGAGCCGGTGCTATTATTATACTTTGGGGTCTCCTCAGACCCCAGAATATAATAAGTAGAGGCCCAGGAGAAGTGATTAAAAAAACAAACCCTTATACTCACCTTGTCTTACCTCTCTGGGGCATCCTTGCTCTGTCCTCCTGTCTTTCCCATCTTCCTTGGTTCCCACGTCCCGTGCCTCAGACGTCACCACTGGGGCCTTTGATTGGACCTCTGCGGTCACGTCGGGCGTGATGACGTCATTACGCAGGCGCGTTCATGTCACCGCTGGGGCCTAACCTCAGGACCCTGCAGTGAGGACGGAAAAGTGCCGGATACGATGCTGAGCCCAGGACAGCCAGGTGTGTATTTTTTTTTATATATTTTTTGTCACTTTCCCTGGGCTGGCAAACCCTTTCCATTAACAATAGGTGTAGCGGTCAGGGAACCAGGCTTTCCCCGACCACTATCATGGTAGTCCGGTCGCGGTTGCAGCTCCTGTGACCACGATCCTTACGCCACTGTCCATTGGTCAGGGGCCTGATTTGGCCCCTGACCGTCCCGATTGGACCCCTGACCTTTGCATTGGCAAAATGAGGCCTAAATATAGTCGGGGCTCGGGGCCCACCAGGGGATTCACCGATTCCCCGGTGGGCCAGTCCGACCCTGTGTCCAGGCACCATCTGCACGTTAAAGGACACGACTGGTGACGGCTCATACAGCTTTATATATGTGTAATGACAGTAACCTCTATCACAAAATTGTCTGACCATTGTACAAGCAATGCTACGTCTGTTGCCGCCCCTGCTACCTCTTGTGTCACCCCCTCTACCTCATAGATTGTAAGCTCTTGCGAGCAGGGCCCTCAGTCCCAGTGTGTGAATTGAATATTTCTTTGTAATGTATCTTTTTTGTCAGTACTTGAATCCTACAAATTGTACAGTGCTGCGGAATATGTTGGCGCTATACTGTATAAATAAAAATTATTAATATTATTATTATTATTAACAGATGTCAGGGGGTTACCGTAGAGATTGAGCAGGGGTATTTTAAGTGTCTGGTAACAACTTACTCCCCTCTCCCCATTCAGATAATGGTTGACAGCTATCTAAAATATATGGTCAGCTTTGAGCCCCTTAAGATGATGAAAACAGCAGGCAAAGGCTAACTTAACAGATCATCCAGTCCAGGTCAAAAGGCTACAGTGGAGTCAGATAAGCAAGAGATGCAGAACTATCCAAAGGTCTGGAGGCAAAATCAAAGTCTCATGTACCTTACTGCAAATGACGTGGAGCTGCTGAATTGCTACAGATTAAATTTAGGATAAAGCTAGGAGCAGTTGCCTAAGGCTATCCCCAATATTTCATACCCAGAGAGCTACATTTGGAACAGAGAGATGGTCACTAGCCACATTCAATGTGTCACAACGTAGTTACTCCTGTCCTGAAAATGTCTGCTGATACATGGACATGCAGCACTTTCCATACATTCAGGAGTTGTGCAGACACAGAGATCTCTTGTTAAAGACTTTAATGGCTCCTCAACTCCCCCAGGATTCCAAGTACTTCAGAATTGTATTGGCTGTCTGTTAGACCTGCCACAAATGTAATCAAATGTCCATGATCTCCACATCAGGGGACCACAGGCCTATGTGGCGCATGAGCAGCTTGTTGGGATCCCTGGTGTAAGGGATTCACTGATAGCTATCCTTTAACATCTATATAGGAATCCATAGGTTATTACATTAGAGGCAGTTTATTTTAGCAATATCTGACTGATCAGAAACTGATGAGATGATAACAGATTACAATACAGGCTGGCGGAGTACTTGACAATGAAAGACAGCTCAGGGTCATGGCTGACATAATAGAAACAGATGGGCAGACCTCGTCAAATGACAAAATTACAGAATATGACTCCTCTGCCACTAGTAGAACCTAATCCACCTTAACGCAGAAAATTGGGTGAAGGGGCCACTGTCCTTGAGGCATCAGATCTATTGGCATTGGCTGGACAGTTTCTTCATTCATCCCTATGAGATTCACAACAAGACTTTCAGAGAAAAACAGAGAAACTGGAGCAATTTTATTAAGATTGGCATATTGTACGCCAGTCTTAATAAACAGCCCGACTCATGCAGGGACCGAGAGATTTATGAAGAGACTGCGGCTTCTTCATAAATGTGTCAGATATCCTAGTGCCAAAATGGAAATCTACACCAGTTAGGACCTGGGGTAGATTCCCATTCTAACTTACGCCATTTGCGCATAAGTGATAAATCCTAACTATCTTTATATCCATACAAAACAGTAGGGCAGATAAACTAATACTATCGAAGTTTTAGTATTAAACTTTGATAGATTTTTCAAAGTTTTTAATGTTTGAAAAATCTGGTTCACTTTTATAATGTCTAGTTTAACGTTACACCATGTTCTAGTTGGCTTAGTTTCTGACAAAAAAAAAATCCACCAAAAATGGATTTTTAGAGCACTGAAGATTTATCAAAGAGAATGTGCCAGAATTCTGGGGTAATTTTCACCAAAAACTGTTTAACATACATTTATCAAGTGTTTTAGACATCTTTTTGACACTTTTACTACTTGTACAAAAAGGGGTGTGACTTAGTGGAAAAGTTAACACCGTGAGCCAAAAATGCACCAATTCTGGTGCTATTTTTTTGGTGTTAACTAAGCCAACTAATAGAGATGCAAAGTTTTGACTACACAATCTAAGAATTTAGACACTTTGATAATTCTGGCACAGTCTAAGACTGTTTAGCCTAATTTTGCACTGTCTAACTGTGTCGCATATTATGACCTGCCCCCTTATGACATGCCCTGCCCAATTCCCAGATAAGCTCTCAGTTACTTGTCAGACAAGGTTCAGAACCTATTAGAAAGTGTCTAAACCACTTAGTAAATGTGCAGCATATACACCATTTTTGTGGTAGTAATTATGGCAGCATTCTGGTGCAATTTCAGTAGTTTATGTGGCTCGCTGTGTCAGTTGGAGAGCTTGATTCATTGCTGGTCACATGATACGCCTGAGGATCAGAGCGGAGTGGATAACTCACAGTCACCAGTAATATTACCTTTACTAGAATTTACATTAAACCAGCAACGGGCCAGAAAATACATTTTTATTGTAGTAGTAGTAGTAGTAGTAGTAGTGCTTTGTTAAAGACACAGCCAATTATTTTAAAGCTTGAGAGGCAATAGCTTTCAATTTGAGGAAATCCTAAGTATTAATCATAGCTACATGGTGTGGTAATTTGTGATCCTAGGGAGATCGCTTATATGTTTCATGAGTACTAATCTTAGCTGTATTCCTTGCCGACTGGTCTCCCCATCGATCAAAATGTTACCTACCCTTCCTCACTCCTGATGCACTTGCCTTCCTAAATAAATCCAATGGAATAGACGAAGTAGAACAACTACTTAAAGATTTTCCAAATGGGAAATTACCAGAGCCCGATGGCTTCATGTACCTCTACTACAAAGTCTTTGGAACTGAGCTTGTCCTTCGCTTTACATCTCTATTTAATACCTTTATGGCAGGGCTAACTCCTCTATTCCTTCCTCACCCTCATCCCTAAACCTGGGAAGGACCAGCTGGACTTCAAAAATTTCAGGCCCATAGCACTTTTAAACGTTGTTCTGAATCCGTTCACTAAGATTTTGCCCTCACAACTGCCTTGCCTAAATTGCTTTATTTGTTTTACATCCTCCTGATTCTGGTCCCCTTGAATGACCTTTTGTCTTTGCAGGGCTCTATTTTCTGATTTGTCTGGAACGGAGGGAGACATAGGATTTCTAGACTGATTATGATGACCTCAAAGAGGAAGGGAGGTCTTTCACTCCTGAATTTGACCCTCTATTATTGGGCTGCTCAACTGTGGAGAATCCAGGCATCGTCGACTCTCTAAATGGATGGATAAAATGTGGCTGGCACCGAACCACCCTAACTCTCTTTTATGGTCAAACCACTACAGCCCACCCCCTGATGCCCTCTTGGGACCAATGGCATTAATACAAGATGTTTGGTGCACCTATGCTGCCCGCTTTCGTTTGTCCTCCACGCAATCTTCGATGATGGTTTTCCTTTTTCACCCACAATAGGAGCCAGGACTTACATCGGTGGTCTCAGGTCCTTGGTTTAGAGCTGGCCTATTCCGTTTTGCAGCCATTGTAGATTACAAAACACGCTTTCTCCTCCCCTCTTAACAGCGAATTTCCATATATTCAGATCAACCATCTGGCCTGCTCTGTTGTCCTGGGTCCTTGGGTTCCTATACCTACGGACTTTGAGAAACTTTTCAAATCTGAGTCTTCCACAGCGGGTCTTATCTCAGAAATATACCAAATCCTCTCGGACCCAGTCCCGGATGGGATCCCTAAACATCCCAATATGTGTATATGGGAGGGGTATTTGGGTTAGACTCTATTGGATATGTTGTGGGTCATAATATGGTGACGAGCGGCAAAAACCTATCATCGTGTTACTTATAAGAAAATTTTTTATAAAATGTTGCTTCACTGGTATCACATTCCAGCTTTACTCCATTCCTTCAATGCTACTATACCAGACACCTGCTGGAGGTGTTTTATCCATCAGGCTAATATATTTCACCTGTTCTGGTCATGCTCCTTAGCCTAGCCCTAATGGCGACAGGTTCAGATTCTGATGTGTACTGGGAAGAACAAAATATTGGAGAAGAACCCCCCACCCACCTTCCATCGTTGGAGGAGCTCTTCATTTGAATTAGACAGTCTAGGGAATTGGAGTACCTGATTTCCCTCTTGAATAATGAAGAGCAGGGGCATAAATACCGGGGTAGCAGTGGTAGCGGCTGTCACAGGGCCCAAAACATTATGGGGCCCGGAGCCCTGTGGCAGTCGCTACCACGAACCCCACAAATACTGCTATCATTATACTCCAGGGTCTTTTCAGACCCTGAATATAACGATAAGGGGCCCAGGGGAGATGAGGGAACATAAAAAACACTGTAACTCACCTCTCTTACGCTCCACAGGCTTCGGGCCTGTTTGGTGATGTCCCAGAGGTCAGCCGACGTCATTATGCATCATGACGCCGGCCTGACTAATGCGAGATCCGGTCCAACATTGAAGATGGCCGAAAAAGCACATCGGAGTGCATCGGAGCCAGGGAGAGGTAAGTAGCATTGTTTTTTATGTTTGTATCCTCCCCTGGGTCTCCGATCATTATACTCTGGGGTCTGAAAAGACCCCAGAGTATAATAATTGTTCATGGGTGGTCCACAATGGGGCATACAGTGCTGGCCAAAAGTATTGGCACCCCTGCAATTCTGTCAGATAATACTCAATTTCTTCCAGAAAATGATTGCAATCACAAATGCTTTGGTAATAATATCTTCATTTATTTTGCTTGCAATGAAAAAACACAAAAGAGAATGAAAAAAAAAGTCAAATCATTGATCATTTTACACAAAACTCCCAAAATGAGCCAGACAAAAGTATTGGCACCCTCAGCCTAATACTTGGTAGCACAAAATAACTGCGAACAACCGCTTCTGATAACCATCAATGAGTTTCTTACAATGCTCTGCTGCAATTTTAGACCATTCTTCTTTGGCAAATTTCTCCAGGTCCCTGAGATTTGAAGGGTGCCTTCTCCAAACTGCCATTTTGAGATCTCTCCACAGGTGTTCTATGGGATTCAGGTCTGGACTCATTGCTGGCCACTTTAGAAGTCTCCAGTGCTTTCTCTCAAACCATTTTCTAGTGCTTTTTGAAGTGTGTTTTGGGTCCTTGTCCTGCTGGAAGACCCATGACCTCTGAGGGAGACCCAGCTTTCTCAAACTGGGCCCTACATTATGCTGCAAAATTTGTTGGTAGTCTTCAGACTTCATAATGCCATGCACACGGTCAAGCAGTCCAGTGCCAGAGGCAGCAAAGCAACCCCAAAACATCAGGGAACCTCCGCCATGTTTGACTGTAGGGACCGTGTTCTTTTCTTTGAAGGCCTCTTTTTTTTTCCTGTAAACTCTATGTTGATGCCTTTTCCCAAAAAGCTCTACTTTTGTCTCATCTGACCAGAGAACATTCTTCCAAAAAGTTTTTGGCTTTCTCAGGTAAGTTTTGGCAAACTCCAGCCTGGCTTTTTTATGTCTCTGGGTCAGAAGTGGGGTCTTCCTGGGTATCCTACCATAGAGTCCCTTTTCATTCAGACGCCGACGGATAGTACGGGTTGACACTGTTGTACCCTCGGACTGCAGGGCAGCTAGAACTTGTTTGGATGTTAGTCAAGGTTCTTTAGCCACCATCCGCACAATCTTTCGTTGAAATCTCTCGTCAATTTTTCTTTTCCGTCCACATCTAGGGAGGTTAGCCACAGTGCCATGGGCTTTAAACTTCTTGATGACACTGCGCACGGTAGACACAGGAACATTCAGGTCTTTGGAGATGGACTTGTAGCCTTGAGATTGCTCATGCTTCCTCACAATTTTGCTTCTCAAGTCCTCAGACAGTTCTTTGGTCTTCTTTCTTTTCTCCATGCTCAATGTGGTACACACAAGGACACAGGACAGAACTGGCTGCAAGTGTGATTTAGTTATTGCCACCACCTGTTATGTGCCACAGGTAAGTAACAGGTGCTGTTAATTACACAAATTAGAGAAGCATCACATGATTTTTCAAAGGGTGCCAATACTTTTGTCCACTCCCTTTTTTATGTTTGGTGTGGAATTATATCCAATTTGGCTTTTTGACAATTCTTTTTGTGGTTTTCCATTGAAGACAAATTAAATGAAGATATTATTACCAAAGCATTTGTGATTGCAATCATTTTCTGGAAGAAATTGAGTATTATCTGACAGAATTGCAGGGGTGCCAATACTTTTGGCCAGCACTGTAATAGTGTGCAGGGGCCACTATGGGGCATAATACTGTGTGCAGGGGCCACTATGCTGCATAATACTGTGTGCAGGGGCCATTATGGGGCATAATACTGCGTGCAGGGGCCACTATGGGGCATAATACTGTGTGCAGGGGCCACTATGGTGCATAATAGTGTGTGCAGGAATGCAACTTGTGCGGGGGGGGGGGGTTGGGGGCGGCGGTTCGGGGGGGGGGCTCATGACAAATGTTCGCCATGGGGCCCAGCCATTCCTAGTTACGCCACTGATGAAGAGGAAAGATTTCATGCTATCTGGGAACACTGGGACACGTTTTGGGTATTCCACGAACTCTAATTCCTGGAAGTGTGCTCACCTTGCTCCCCTCTCTGTTGGTGGAAATAATCAGTAACTTGTTATATTCCTTCTTCCCCCTCCTTCCCTTCTTGTTTCTTGTCTTGAGTATCTACTTTTCTTCATATTTGCCTTGTACTTTGGCCGCTATAATTATTGCTCTTGTCTCCGTGCATATATTGTCTTCTTTGATTTGCATATTGTACAACCATTTTGTCATTTTGTACTTTCTTATGCATTTTATTTGTGATCTGTAATAGGTAATAAACAGGTAATATAAAAAAAAGAAAGAAAAAAACATTGCTAAAGTATCAAACATTATAAGAGAAGAATTATGTCCTTGTCAAGGATTAGTGATTTTTTCCTTTGCTGCTACCTGTGTACATATCCTGTTTAGGAATTCCCGATGAAATACCAACATTGAAACAGCACTTTGCTTGTGTAAAAGTTTTTGAAAAATATCTTAGTATAAGTAACCTGTCAGAAGTGGGCATGAAGGAATGCAAGTGCTCTTTTCTTTGGCAGATTTGCTGTGGTTTCTTTTTACTTTCTCTATTTGCTTTGATCTGAAGAAGAAAATAGTAGTTCACTAAGAAATATATTATTCCAATGGTAGGATTGATATTTCACTGCTAGACAGGGCCATCTAGTGGATGTTAGAAGCAATACAGACTGATATTTGGCATGCATATTCAGATATACACAGAAATAAATACACCATACACATACATGTTCTATAGTGAGTGCAAAGATTCTCCTGTACCATAAGGAAACAATAGCATAATAAATGTCACACAGTAAGACGGAGGTCTTGTTTTGAAATTTGAACTATCAACTTCAAGTTATGGTTCTTAATGCAGAAATACATTTTTAGCGTATTTGCTGATATTTTATTCACTACCTTACTATCTATTCAGAATTCATTATTCCTCATATGTATGGCAGTAACAATATTTATTTTCTTTTTTCTTTTTAACTTTGCTATACTTTAAAATAATTATCCTGACAAATATTAATGGGTTTCCTCTGGGTACTCCAGTTTCCTCCCACACTCTAAATACATACAGATAGGGAACTTAGATTGTGAGCCATACTGGAAGCAGTGACATATAATGTCTGTAGAGCACTGCGAAATATGAGGACACTATATAAGTAAGAGTAATAATAATCATACATTTTCAGGCAAATACAACGTACTAAATACAATAATTATTAAGATACAAAGAATATCAATCCTTTCTGCAGCACAAGCATAACTGCCCTGACCTTCCATGCATGCTCTTTGTTAAAAGTCATATAGGTATGTTATATTTCTGTATGGAGCAAAATATGTTCCATTCGCTTCTATACAAATCCTGCATTAGCTACGTTGAAGAAAAATGAATCACTGCACATAATAAATGCACTGCAGATTCATCCTATTGTCTGTCTCCCTAGCAACACAAACAAGACTAACACTTTTATTCACAGACTCCCTTCTTTCAGCATTGTTAAAAAGCAACACATTAAAGGCATAACTTTTTTCTCTTTCTTTGTTATATATGAATTTGTATAGACGCAATGGGCATGTAAATAACTGCACTATTATTTATAACTTGTACATGCAGCCTGTGAAATACCATAAATTTGGTGCTCAGATACAAATGTATCACCTAGATTGTGTATAGGTGATAAATAAATGATCACTGGAGATCCTACTGGACCCCACCGATCACTAAAACTATTATCCGGTTCTCATTCCTCCTTATTACACAAGAAAAGCTATAGAGGTGCACTTACTATTGACTGGAAAGGGCAGAATTACGTTGTCTTTCTAGGAGTTATAGGGCTAGAAATATGTGAACCGAGTCTCTTTAAAACACCAGTCAAGAATATGAATCTCCTGCCCTCGTTATTGCAATTATTATTTTTTCATTGTCTTTGTATATATTTACTAGCTATATACTAAAGGAAATGAAAAGTCAAAAATAAAAGAAACCCTGCTCACCTCACCCTATTTGTAACACTTTGCTTGGTCAATTTTTACTTCCTGGTCTTTTCACTGGACATAGAAGTTGAAGCAGGTCATCCCTGCGGCCTGTATTTCATTGAGCATTATTGTGTCAATAGAGCCTAGGAAATATAGACAAAGGGGGCCAGTGAAGTATAAGAAATGAAGAGCAGGTGGGAACACAAGAAGAATATCAAAAAAGAAAAAAACATGGACCGCACATCCCAATATTATACATTGATCTTGTGCTTCTCAGCAAAATCTACAATACAGAACATGAGGTTCTTAGTATACATATTGATCAAGGTGTATAAGCCCACTAGCCACTTCACGGCGACCTCTTTATAGTGGGTCCCTACACTACTGGGTGCGGCACCGAACAGCGACCGCCACCACCACAATACAGCGCCCACAGGGCGAGCGACAAGGCGGCCCAGCAACACCCCTGCCGCCAGGCTAAACCCCAAGGCTCCGGGCCACATCGCCCCATGGGCACCGCACCCCAGCAATGGCAGACACCGCACAGCACCGCACCTTTATAGAAGGCTCCCTTAATTAAAAACACCTGGGCCAAATGGAAGGAGTGCTGGTACCAAGGAAAAACAAGACTAAACAAAAATATCAAACAAAGAAAAAAACATGGACCGCACATCCTAATATTATACATTGATCTTGTGCTTCTCAGCAAAATCTACAATACAGAACATGAGGTTCTTAGTATACATATTGATCAAGGTGTATAAGCCCACTAGCCACTTCACGGCGACCTCTTTATAGTGGGTCCCTACACTACTGGGTGCGGCACCGAACAGCGACCGCCACCACCACAATACAGCGCCCACAGGGCGAGCGACATGGCGGCCCAGCAACACCCCTGCCGCCAGGCTAAGCCCCAAGGCTCCAGGCCACATCGCCCCATGGGCACCGCACCCCAGCAATGGCAGACACCGCACAGCACCGCACCTTTATAGAAGGCTCCCTTAATTAAAAACACCTGGGCCAAATGGGAGGAGTGCTGGTACCAAGGAAAAACAAGACTAAACAAAAATATCAAAAAAAGAAAAAAACATGGACCGCACATCCCAATATTATACATTGATCTTGTGCTTCTCAGCAAAATCTACAATACAGAACATGAGGTTCTTAGCATACATATTGATCAAGGTGTATAAGCCCACTAGCCACTTCACGGCGACCTCTTTATAGTGGGTCCCTACACTACTGGGTGCGGCACCGAACAGCGAAGAAGGACTGGAACAGAAGAAGTGTGTGTGGGGGGGGAAGGAGGAGGACAGTAACCCATTGTTATCCTTTCGTCAAAAATGTTTACTTTCAAGACAGCTCCTTAAAGTTGTCGCTGGAGATAAGTCAGATGTAGTATCTGAGCTGGACTACTGGGAGGGGGGTGAAAATGAGTCCAAATGATAGGATGTGGGCATGGAATGATATTGGCGTTTGTGATTATGTTGCTTAGGTTATTAGCACCTGGATTGGTTTACTATCAAAAACTGTACATGTGTCAAGGAATGAAGTAATCCTGACTGGGTAGTAGTTGATTTATGGCCGGGTTTTTCCTGTTGAGAAGAATGCTGTATTGTATAATGACTGCGTTGATTTTGATGAAGATTATCAGTATACATAGCAATGCACATAGAAAAAGGCACATGAGCCATACACTGTATATGTGAAGCATCTGCAAATCATTTTTGCATGTTTTCCCATGTCTGACAGTTTTCAGATTGGTTGCATTGTCTAAGTAATCACAACATTCAATCTTAATGCATACAAAAGCTTTCCATTTTCAGGTTGCATTCTTATAAATAATGCTGTATCAGTTTTGAACTAGAAATTTCAATTGGTTTTATAAACATGTAAGAACATGAATAATACTGTATCTGTACATTTCTTGTAAGCCCAAATGCAGGTTTACCCACCCTGCTCAATCTGTTTTAATTTTACCATTAAACTGTCTGCAATGATTCAGTTCATTGCATTAATGACTATGACCTATTTAATCATACTGGAATGAGGGCTATGATTACACATTGACCCCTCCTGTCATGTCACATAACCCAGAGATCCCAATTTAGAATGACTTCTAGAATTGCAAGACAATTACCCAACAACCATATCACCAAAGCTTGTACCTCCTTACATATAACAGCTTATTGCAATATTCTGCAGTGGAATTTAATCTGTACAGTTACTTGCACAAATAACTTGATATCATTCTTTCACATCAATATAATTTGTGATGTCATTTGATATGTGAAGGGAAAAACATTTAAATATGTTCTGCTGTGTTTTCACTATTAGACCACTTACTCTGACTTTTGCTACTTTTTCCTATGTACCTAACTTGGTATAACCGTGTTCTTTATATCTCACACTTATAATGGCTAATAACATCTGCCTTCACATTGGAATACATAGGTCTGTTCATGATAGATATGTGCTTCCTTACCTGTCCTTTTGGCTAGATATGCTCAGATACACACGTGGACAAAATTGTTGGTACCCCTCATTTAATGAAAGAAAAACCCACAATGGTCACAGAAATAACTTGAATCTGACAAAAGTAATAATATATAAAAATTCTATGACAAGACACAGACGGAAAAATGAAGCATATCTTGAAAAGAACACTGTGCCTACTGTGAAACATGGAGGACGCTCTGTTATGTTCTGTGTCTGCTTTGCTGCATCTGGCACAGGGTGTCTTGAATCTGTGCAGGGTACAATGAAATCTCAAGACTATAAAGGGATTCTAGAGAGAAATGTGCTTTCTAGTGTCAGAAAATTTGGTCTCAGTCGCAGGTCATGGGTCTTGCAACAGGATAATGACCCAAAACACACAGCTAAAAACACCCAAGAATGGCTAAAAGGAAAACATTGGACTATTCTGAAGTGGCCTTCTATGAGCCCTGAACTAAATCCTATTGAGCATCTTTGGAAGGAGCTGAAACATGCCGTCTGGAAAAGGCACCTTTCAAACCTGAGACAAGTGGAGCAGTTTGCTCATGAGGAGTGGGCCAAAATACCTGTTGAGAGGTGCAGAAGTCTCATTGACAGTTACAGGAATCGTTTGTTTGCAGTGATTGCCTCAAAAGGTTGTGCAACAAAATATTAAGTTAAGGGTACCATCATTTCTGTCCAGGCCTGTTTCATGAGTTTTCTTTTTTTTTTTTAAATTATGTTGAAGCATGATTGAAAAGCAATGTCTGACTTTCATTTGTTCATTTTCATAGAATTTTTATATATTATTACTTTTGTTAGATTCAAGTTATTTCTGTGACCATTGTGGGGTTTTCTTTCATTAAACGAGGGGTACCAACAATTTTGTCCACATGTACATGTGTATTAAAAGTTAGGCTAAGGCCACATGTTATGGAAAAACTCAGAAAAAATACTGCATTTTACACTACCAGTAAAGTGAATAAGATTTCATTCATTTGATTGTAGAATAAACAGCTGTGGACAAGCACAGCATGTTCATTTTAGCTGTGAAATTGCAAGCATTTTCTCTATAGATTTAATAGGGGAAGAAAAAAACAAAGTGAAGAACACAGCAAAAACTTAATGTAAAAAGCTGCAGAAAAAACGATAATGGGGAGATATATTAAGCAAAATGTGCCAAAACTCAGTTGTAATTTGCATCTAAAAATGTCTAGTATGCTGTGCACTACATTTATCAAGTGTCTTAGACACTTTTTAGACACTTTTCTAACTTGACAGAAAAGGGTGTGGCCTCGCAGCAGAAGGCGTGACCTTGAGGGAAAAGGGAGTAGTTTAAGTTTCACCTCTGTGCACCAAAAATGCAACAACAACTTTTAAACCAACTAATAGGAGGTATAAACCTAGACTAGACAGTCTAAGAATATACCAGATTTTCAAACAGCATTAGGCACTTTGCATGTTAAGACTGTCTAGGCTAAGTTTTCACAGCCTAGCTTATAGACAGTATTAGTTAATCTGCCCTAATGCATTTCCACTATGTTTCTCTCTGCAGCATTTACTTAGTTACATGGGGCCTTATCTTTAAGCAGCTTTTCTAAAAGCAACTTGATTTGGTGACATCTAGAGATAGGCAAACCTCTGAAGGTTCATTTCGAGTTTGGGTGGTTCAGTCCAAAGATTTATTTTAGGTTGAATAAGTTCATCATGAATCAGAGTACAAATTCACTTAAAACTTAGTTTATGACACTGTCAGGTCTCCTGGGACTCAATCTAGCCCATTTCTAGCTCTCTAAGGCAAACATAGCCAAAGTTATGTCAAAGTGACAGCGACATGTATGTTTTGTATGTTTATAGGGAAAAAAATGGTAAGCAGTGGATACAAACAATTAGTTTAACTATACACTGTGCTGCTACTTGCTTTTATGCTTTGCAACTTTTAAAACGCTCCAAAAATGTTGGACCCTGTTTTGAGGGAAGGTGCTTGCTCACACATAGCAGTTACATAGGAAAAAGCAATGGTTTTACACATAGTTAGCTCATTTAAGTGTAACAAACTTGTTATTTTGAAGAAAAGTTAGTGGCAGCGTGCGTGGTTGAAAAATTATCCATTTATGGGAGCAGAATGCTGCATCAACATGGCTTTCGTATTTGAAGAAGCAATGGTGGGGCTTTTTGTTTGTTTGGCAACTACAGAGATTGATTAAAAATTGTGGCACACTGTCAGTGTGCCTGCCATTTGAAAAGTGATAAAGAATTGACTTTAGTTAAAAAAAAAAATATATATATATATATCCCTTTATGTGAGCAGATATGACAGCAAGTGGTGTTGGTATTGGAAGAAGAAATGGCATGTTTTTTTTTTGAGGCGGGGACCTTTTTCAATTTTTTTAAACCAAAACTGGCACCAACAGGGTGAAATAGTATAACTTGATGGAGGAGGCTGTTAGAGATGTCTGGCAGAGTGCTGGCAGTGGTGGTAGCTGTGGAAACATGAGTAGCAGTTCATTATAGAATAATGTGATGGACCAGGCCAGAGGACATGTCTGGCTGAGTGGTGGCAACATGAGTGGCAGTACAATATGGAATAATGGACTCAGTCGCAGGAGATGATGTCCAGCTGTTTAGGAGTAGCACGCAGGATCATCAGTACAGTCAATGGAACATAATACAGGTAGACAAAGGCAGAGGCAGATCTATTCAGTAGCATCAGCCAAAGGTGTATGAAAATGCTCAAGAACCTATGCCTGTTTCATTTTGACAAAACTAAACACCAAAAACTACCAGGTGTATAATAGTATAAAAAGTCAATGTTTATTCACAATAAATTTTAATAAATCCTAATACATAAAAACAGAACAAAAGCACAAAAAATACACAGAAGTAGTGTGGGGGTTCTAAAATATAACTGCCCCTGCCCCACCACTAAACTACTACACACGTGAAGATAAGAACATGGGTGGAAGCTACAACTTAAAATAAATATATGAGAAAATGCAAAGACATGCAACACAATACCAGTACTATATGTAAATTACATTTGAATAAAGCATAAGTCCATAGATATTTCACCACTCAGTACACAGCTGTCATTCATGTAAAATATTATATACAAGTGAGGCCATATAGCAATGCATATAATATGCTTAATATATACAGATGGTCCACCAAAAGTGGATTTAGAGTATAAAACACCCAGAGAGTTCAATAAGACCCTATATTATCTATGCACTAGTATAGTCAGATGAATACTGATGATGAAGTAAAAAGTGCAATAAACTTACCGACTGACATATTGAGGTAGGAGAGCAAACAAAACCCCAGCTAGCGCCCCAACACATGTTTTATCTGAACGTAGACTTCATTATTTTGACGAAAATAACTTTTTCCACACTTGTGGTTGACAGTTTGGTCCATCTAGGCGTTACAACACCACAGGCAGAACTGTACATCATCTCTCAGCCATTACACTTGAGGCTGGACAAGATAAAACTCCCATGGCAAACTGGACACGTTTCTTCCACCTCTCTAACCTATTGACCCAGAATTCCATGGAGTTAAAGTTATCAGTTGGATTATAGGAGCACTCTGGATATGACTGTCAGTTACCTGTTGGGGGGTCTGGTTGGCGCTACAAGAGGAAAAAATGTCTGGTTCATAATGTTGCAGTTACTATACTGGCTGCTGAAGCTTTTGCTTTATCTCTTGCTAATTGTAGCTGTGGCGCTGACATAGGAGATGGAGCACTGACTGAATGAAGTGAACTGGGAGCAGGCAGAGGTCCCCTGGGCAGACATGCAATTGGCACTGGCAGTGGTCTTCCTAAACGCTGCAGAAAGTTGGATATACAGCCTATTCTGTTAATATGCCAATTTTGCCTCCGTGTGGGAGGCAAGGAAGAGTTCCCCCATTTTGGCTTTAAAGCAAGGATCTAAAAGCACAATCCACTACTCATCCCTCTGCCACATAAGAATAGATGGGATACTCAGGCAGCATACAACGGAGCAGCTCCTCAGCTGTGTGCCTTTTATAATCCAGGATTATTAGCTGCAAAACGACATGGCAGCACATCACCTTACACCCATGAAGCGAGGGAGGGGGAGTGTTAACAATGGCTTGCCCTGGTGAAGTTGGGGACAGGAAATGGTCCAGTGAGAAAGATCCACAGTAGGTGCATGAACCCTACCCTGCCTTTGGAGAAAGACAGAAAATCATAGTTGGAAGGCAAACTGTTTAAACAAGGTAATGATTTCACAAAGTACACTTACTATGCATGTACTAGTTGAACCATCCCTTCACACTTTCTGGCTACTCATGGTGCCACTGTCACACAAAAGAGAGGATAATTGACTGAATCTGCTAGGTTTGCAATACTTAATTTACAATATGATTTTTACAGTATAGTTTTGATTTTGAAAAAAATCTTGTGAAATCTGATTATAAAATAAAGTGCAGCTGAAGATTTTCATAGATTTGTTCAGGTCTCTCAGAATCCAACTCTAATACTTCATAATGTTTTAGCTCAAATTGCTCTTGTAAGATTAAAAAATTTAAATGTTAAAATTAGCTTTGAGAATTGTACCCCCTGATTTTACTAATTATTTTATACTATTTTCTGCAGTTTTCTACTATGACATTTTTACAAGAAGTTACATCATTCACTCTGATAGTTCTGTAAATGAAGATTCCAAACATGAATAATCACTATGTAGCAATTTCTGTTGCTGTAATTTTTCTAATACTTAAATATCACAAAAAACACCTTGTTCAAGTCTGATGTGTTAAAAATATCCACTATATGTTTATTAAAAATAAGAAGGTTTTGCTTCATCAAAGGTTTTACAATATATTTAATTTAAAAACTGATATCAGGTAGAGATGGGTAAACTTTACAAAACTCATTTCAACAAATATTCATGAGGCTGGGCTGCTCGGTTCATTTCAGACCAAACTTATTGGGCATGAACTGAAAATGCTGAACCTCACAAATATTGCTCACTGTCTATTTGTATTTAAATAGGACTTCTAACTCTCATGATATGTTTACTTTAGTACATACTTGTATGCCATGAAAATAACAGGGACATACAGTACAGACCAAAAGTTTGGACACACCTTCTCATTCCAAGAGTTTTCTGTATTTTCATGACTATAAAAATTGTAGATTCACACTGAAGGCATCAAAACTATGAATTAACACACGTGGAATTATATACTTAACAAAAATGTGTGAAACAACTGAAAATATGTCTTATATTCTAGGTTCTTCAAAGTAGCCACCTTTTGCTTTGATTACTGCTTTGCACACTCTTGGCATTCTCTTGATGAGCTTCAAGAGGTAGTCACCTGAAATGGTTTTCACTTCACACCTGTCAGGTTTAATAAGTGGGATTTCTTGCCTTATAAATGGGGTTGGGACCATCAGTTGTGTTGTTCAGAAGTCAGGTGGATACACAGCTGATAGTCCTACTGAATGGAGCGTTAGAATTTGTATTATGGCCAGAAAAAAGCAGCTAAGTAAAGAAAAACGAGTGGCCATCATTACTTTAAGAAATGAAGGTCAGTCAGTTCGAAAAATTGGGAAAACTTTGAAAGTGTCCCCAAGTGCAGTGGCCAAAAGCATCAAGCGCTACAAAGAAACTGGCTCACATGAGGACCGCCCCCAGGAAAGGAAGACCAAGAGTCACCTCTGCTGTGGAGGATAAGTTCATCCGAGTCACCAGCCTCAGAAATCGCAGGTTAACAGCAGCTCCGATTAGAGACCAGGTCAATGCCACACAGAGTTCTAGCAGCAGACACATCTCTACAACAACTGTTAAGAGGAGACTGTGTGCAGCAGGCCTTCATGGTAAAATAGCTGCTAGGAAACCACTGCTAAGGACAACAAGCAGAAGAGACTTGTTTGGGCTAAAGAACACAAGGAATGGACATAAGACCTGTGGAAATCTGTGCTTTGGTCTGATGAGTCCAAATTTGAGATCTTTGGTTCCAACCACCGTGTCTTTGTGCAACGCAGAAAAGGTGAACGAATGGACTCTACATGCCTGGTTCCCACCGTGAAGCATGGAGGAGGAGGTGTGATGGTGTGGGGGTGCTTTGCTGGTGACACTGTTGGGGATTTATTCAAAATTGAAGGAATACTGAACCAGCATGGTTACCACAGCATCTTGCAGCGGCATGCTATTCCATCCGGTTTGTGTTTAGTTGGACCATGATTTATTTTTCAACAGGACAATGACCCCAAACACACCTCCAGACTGTGTAAGGGCTATTTGACCACGAAGGAGAGTGATGGGGCGCTACGCCAGATGACCTGGCCTCCACAGTCACCAGACCTGAACCCAATCCAGATGGTTTGGGATGAGCTGGACCGCAGAGTGAAGGCAAAAGGGCCAACAAGTGCTAAGCATCTCTGGGAACGCCTTCAAGACTGTTGGAAGACCATTTCAGGTGACTACCTCTTCAAGCTCACCAAGATAATGCCAAGAGTGTGCAAAGCAGTAATCAAAGCAAAAGGTGGCTACTTTGAAGAACCTAGAATATAAGACATATTTTCAGTTGTTTCACCCTTTTTTGTTAAGTATATAATTCCACATGTGTTAATTCATAGTTTTGATGCCTTCAGGGTGAATCTACAATTTTTATAGTCATGAAAATACAGAAAACTCTTGGAATGAGAAGGTGTGTCCAAACTTTTGGTCTTTACTGTACATAACAAAGGTACGTTGTTTATCACTGTAATGTACTCTGTAACACAGTGGTGACAGTTGAATATGCTTGGTACTCCCTTTCCCACTTTGTGCCATACTAATATGTCGTGCTGAGTGTATAGTTACTGCTCAGCGCTGCAATAGTACAAAGCTGTAATGACACGAGCACAGGAGCTGTGCCTGTGGCAATATTTCCTGCACTTGGAGGTATTATATAGCTGAGGCCCGGGACTAGCCGCCGGAGTCAGAAAATACTCTAACTCTGGCAGATTACCCCTCGGATGCCATGATCAATAGCGATGATGGCATCTGGAAAGTCCAGGTGCAAGATCAACCCCCTCCCGTCACTCTTTGGATCCCCACGATGAGATTATGGGGTTCGAGGGTATGTCATGCCAGCCAGGAGGCCAAATAACCTAACTGCCGCTCCCTATAACACATAGGGAGCCTATGTGCGATGTGCTGCAATACAATGTATCCACTAGGGATCAAAAAGTTATAAATAAAATATAAAAAATAAACAACAGAAAATTGTAAAAACTCACCTTTTAATTTAAAAAAACACATAATGCAAGCAAACAATAAACAATCATGTTAGGTATCCCTATGTGCATATAAGTCAGCTCTATCCAAAAATGTGTTATTTGTCCTGTACGGTGAATGCCATAAAAAATATACGGCAATAAGCAAATTAAAGTATTTTGGTCACCTTGCTTAGTCAAAAAATAGCCATAAAAAGTGATCAAAAAGTCATACATACTAAAAATTGGTACCAATAAAAAGTACAACTTGCTCCGCAAATAATGAGTCCTTACATATCTCTATCATCAAAGCAGTAAAAAAGTTATAGGCAACAGAATACGGGGACTCCAGAAAAATCAAATATTTTTAAAAAGTGACGTTTTATTTGTAAAAGCGGTAAAACATAATAGAAGCAATATTAATATTGTATCGCCATAATCGTAATGACCTGCTGGACAAAGTTGCTATGTAATTTTTAATGCAGAGCAAATGCCATAAAAGCAAAAAAATAAGATAGACAGACCCCAAAAAAATATTAATAAAAGTTTATCAAAATATTATATGAACCCCAAAATGGTGCAAAATGAAAGTACAACTTGTCAATGCAAAGAAAAGCCCTAACATATCTATGTCAACAGAAAAATAAAAAGGTGATGAATTTTAGAAGGTGGTGAAGGAAAATATAAAAAAAAGTCGCCGACTAAAGTATTGACATAAACTTTCCAGACAAACATAGCACATTTACTAAATTTTATATGGTAAAATTACATTTTACTGCCCTCTTCAATTGCATCATGTATGAATTCAGAAAGACTTTCCAAGAGTTTTCTACATTTTAAAATGGCTTGGCTTGATTTTACCTTTGGATGAATTCCTTTCTAATCCAGAGTAAATCTTATTTCCTTTGTTGCCAGGGATCATTTAACCACAATTTCCTGAGATTGCTATTGTAGAGCCTATTGTATGAAGGAAAACAATGTGGAGAATCAACATATTACTATTAGAAGTTCTATCTTTTTATTATAATGCTTGGAGACAGTTTAAAACAAAAGCAGGAAGAAATTATAACATAACTGTTTTCTACCTTCAGCTTATAGGAGTTTTTAAGTCAACAGCAAAATTCAACATTACCTTGGAGATAGACATGCTGACTACAGGCTATTGTTTATTGTAGCCTGTCGTGGGTAAAAGACAATTTTATTCTGGCAGAGATGCCACATGAAATGTGCTATTTCTTGAAATACAAGAATGCATTAAATAACAAGCTTTTTTTTATACAATATATCAATATATATATTTAGGTTTGGAATATGTCATATTTTCTGATATATTTAAGAATTAGATAGCAAAGATATTTTACAGTTTTGAAAAAGAAATAAAAAATTCAACCTATGATTTGGATATCTACCCTATTTGTTGCCATCGCTGATGACAAGAGATTGTCTGGACCAGTTCAATTCATTTTCCTTGTACAAAATAGGCTGACAGTAATTTTTTTTTATATCTGTACATTTTTTAGGAATGCATGCAATTGCTAATAGTGGGCTTTACATATATATTCAATGTGTATTTTTACATTACTATCCATCTTCTTTAGTAGTCTTTGGGAGAACAATAAAATTAACCAGTATCAGTGGGCACATCAGTAGAAATAAGTCTTTTTGTCTGATATTTTTAAATACCAGTAACCCTGTGCCAATTTTGTTAGACGTGCTATGTACTAATAAATGGCTGACATTCAGCCCTGTTTTAATAACTTCACTATTTTACAGTAATTAACTGTTAATTGTTAACTTGCCCATGACTAAATATATATGGTGATTGGCCCCAAAATGCAAAACTATATTAAAAAGTTGCTCCACCCAAAGCACATAAAACCCTCTTAAGACTAACACCGCCAAATAGTTATATAATCCCCTCTATTGCCCTGACCTTTAGCTTTTTATTAATATAATTGAAGAAATTTTCAAACCAATATATTTTTGGTGGTGTTTTGTGGTGTAAAAGATCTTTTAGTTTAATAAATATTTTAAAAATATTTCTAAAAAATGCAGATGCCATATGGCTACAAATATAATTTTAAAGAAATTAGTAAGGTAATTCATATTAAGGTTAAGGCCCTACGTAATGATCCACAGCTAAAAAAACGCTGCGGAAAAAAATGCTGTATTTTTTATTGCGTTTGTCTCTGCAGTTTTTCTTCCCTTATTAAATATGTATTGGCATAATGAGTTTTTGAAAAAGCAGCTTTTCTGCAGCAGTTTTTATTCTGCGATGTGTGGATGGGATTAGCCAGAATCTATTTCACTATACTGGTACTGTAAAACGTAGCGTTCTTTTCTGCTGCGTTTCTGCAGCAGCCAAAAATGCAGTGTTTCCACAAAGTGAAGCCTTAGCCTAACAAGGTTATTAATATTAACAAGGTAATTAATTTACAATGGCACATACAATATCCATTTATGTAAAGTAGTTTATGCCACAGTGATTATGTCAGGATGTTAATGGCATGATATTCCTTCTATAGCCACTTAACATGACCTTACTATCAATGTTTTACTATTTTACTGACCCATAACAAAAACATGAGCTAAATGTGCTCAGACCTCACATGTTGGAAGGTTTTCAGTATTCTTTCTGTATCTGTTAAGAACTTGCTTGGTCACTTTATGGTCTGCTAAATAAACATATCAAGACCACCAGTTTCTAATGTGTAAAGCAGGAGTGAAAAGAGGATGTTTTCTCAGAGATGAATGTTATTACCTTAAGTAATAGTAAACACTACCTCACATCCTTTTGTTAGTCAAATATTGTCATATGTGTTCACACTCATTATACAACACTAGAAAACTTGTGTTTTGAGTTGAAGCTTCATAATATGAGAATCCATTTTACATCATGTTTTTTTTATATCCGTTTAACAGTGTTTAATGGATGCAAAAAAAACAAATGCAAATTAATATACATAGAATCTATATAAAAATGGGATCGATTTCTGTCCATCAAAAAACAGATTCATTTTTTACATTGATCTCTGTGTAATTGAACATCCATTTGCATCTGTTTTAACAAATCTGCAATACAGACGTGTAAAAAATATGATGTGAATGCACCCTAACAGGTGATTTTTGTGCATATTTATCTAATGTAATTCTCACACGTCATAACATAGGAGCTTACATAAGACCTGCAATCACAATCAAATTTTATTTATGGGCCCCTATAATATCCACTGACATACACCTTTTTATTATCAAAAATATAGTATTAACATGAAACTGTTAGTTTTCTGAAAAAATTACATTATTTAGCATTCAAAACAAGAGCCAAAAAACCTAGTAATATAATTTGACAAGCATGAAGAGGTCCAGATAATCTGTAGTTTATTTGCTGTCATTCTGCCAGATTTACTTACTGTAGATACTTAACAGAAAGAAAATCATGTCATATAGACTGTAATATAAATCACAGAGCCTCATTGGCCAAGATATACCTGGCTCCTATTAGATCAACATTATTATTAGATATTCAAAACTGGCTATCAGTCAAAATATTCAAAGGCGATCTTTTTGTTTAACCCTTTAAGGATGCAGGGTAGTTTGGGCGTTGGTGTTCGATAACTTTTTTTTTATATTTTCTTTCCCAGTCTTCCAAAATTCATAACTTTTTTATTTTTCTGCTGACATAGCTATGTGAGGGCTTATTCTTTGTATGATGAGTTGTACTTTCAGTTGGCACTATTTTGTGGTATATATAATGCTTTGATTATCCTTTATTAAAGTTTTTTGGAGGGAAACCTGGTGTCCTTGACCAAAACAAACCCTGCATTTCCCTGGTAGTGGCTGAAACAAAGCATCTGGGAAAGGGGACTTGTAGATGGGGATTGCCCTAAATTTGCCATGATGAAAAGGGCCAGAGGACCAGAGGTGGGAGTGAAGGGCAGAAGCTGTTGAGTGCCCTGTGAGTGGATACTTCCTGACTAAAGAAACTGTGCCTCCATGTTACTTGTGACTGGAAGATTTGCCATGTAAATTGTGCCATGAACATTACCTGTTCAACTGTGTCGCCTGTCTCATACTCACATCATTCAACAAGGGCACCCCAAGACACCAACAGCCAGGGGGCCCACACTATTTTGTGGCTTGGGGGAACTTCCACCATTCATCATTCAAGTATGTCCCCTTCATCACTGTTTCACCCTGTAAGAGGATTTGGTGTGAAAACAAACAAGACATGAGAGAGTGGGACCAGCTACTATCTTAGGCATCCCCTATGGTCAAATGTACATACTACTTCCTTGAGACATTGCAAAACAATACAGTACAGTTATGAGTCTGCTCTATTCATGAGGGAATCTTTATCTTCACCCCACCTCCTCCACCAATGACAGATGGACTGCAGGTGTTGATGTAGAGTAGATAACAACCTGTAAGTACTGCTGAGAGTGGCAGGGTGAGGTGTTTCCCTCGTAGCTGTGAGTCTGATATAAAATTTGATAGAGGCTAATATTTTACGTTTGAGGTTTGGGCTGGCAAGAATAGGGACTTGTCCCTGTACTGTATTGTCCTTAACATGAATATGACATAAAGAAAATGCAATGTGAGCTGAGTAAATATAGTTTTGTGGTAACAGATTCAGTATAATTTGTCGTGTATATTTATGCATTTATATTTTTTTTCTTTCTATGCTTAGCCATCTAGAACAGTCAATTATTTTTGAGAGTGATCCTATTAGTGATTGACAATTTTTCTATGCATAGTCATACATGGAGGGCTCTCAAATACTGATAGGACTGATCCCATGACAAGATAAATGCTGGTAAGCATAGAAAGAGCAGAGAAATAAATGTATAAATTACCAATGATACTGGAAAATATCCTATGAAACCATACATCATCTGCTCAGCTCATCCTGCTCAGCTGCTCCTGTAACATGCTGACTGACAAATATTTGCTTTTCATTCTACACTGAAGAATGACAGTGTAACATAAAAGAATAAGATTGGTTACTTAGCTAATAGGAACACCTGATCTACAAGCTTTCACTACATTGTTTAGTTAAACTCACTAAGTGTGTAAAGTGCTACTGTTCTAGGATTACAGCTTAGAAGGTTTGTGAGTGTTACTTATCAAGAAAAAGAGATGGCCCACATGACTTCTCTGCCTACAGTCATTCATCAATGTCACCAAACAAGGTCTCACAAAAACATTTGTTATACATATTAAAGAAAAATGATATGTCACAGCAGATGACTAGAGAATATATGCAGCCTTGACATGACCAAATAACTTAATAAGACCGAGGCCCCACATTGTGGAAACAAAGTTGCAAAGTTCACTGCGTTTTTTTTTAACCAAAACTAAGAGTGGCTACAAGGGGAATGAGAAATATATAGGAAGTACTTATACTTCTACCTTCTGCTCAATCCACTCCTGGCTTTGGCTCAAAAAACGCAGCAAAAGCCGCAACAAAAAAGCTGAATTTCCACAATGTGGGGCCTCAGCCTAAATATAATTCCTTTTGAGACATATGGCCAGGAAAGACACCAAGAGGTGGCCCTTGGGAATCTGCTCACCTTATAGGGCCGTGATGGCGAACCTATGGCACGCGTGCCAGAGAGGGCACGCAGAGCCCTCTCAGTTGGCACGCGCGCCGTCACCATATCTCACTAACGGAGAATCCGGTCCAGGATTCCCCATTAGTGAGCGATCGCTTCTTTCAGCTGTATGTGCAAATGCACATACAGCTGAAAGCTGTCAGTGTAAGCTGCGGAACGCAGGACCGCTGCTTACACAGTACATACTAAATGCTGTACTCTGAAAGGACCTTCTGACATCATAAGGTCACATGACAGGGTAGGCGTGTCTTTGCTTGTAAGAAGCTCCTTCCACATGAAGAAAAGTATCACGAGCAGTGGAGGAACATGTAGAGATGTGGGGTGCAGGGTGTAGTGTGGGGAGGAGAGATGTGGGGCTCGGGGTGTAGTGTGGGGGGAGATATGTGGGGTGCAGGGTGTAGTGTGGGTGTTAGAGATGTGGGGTGCAGGGTGTAGTGTGGGGGAAGAGATGTAAGGTGTGGGGGGTAGAGATGTGGGGTTCAGTGTGGGGGAGAGATGCAGAGTGTAGTGTGGGGGAGGAGAGATGTGGGGTGCAGGTGTAGTGTGGGGGTTAGAGATGTGGGGTGCAGGGTGTAGTGTGGGGGAGAGACGTAGGGTGTAGTGTGGGGGGAGAGATGTAGGGTGCAGGGTGTAGTGTGGGGGGAGATATGTGGGGTGCAGGGTGTAGTGTGGGGGGAGAGATGTAGGGTGCAGGGTGTAGTGTGGGGGGAGAGATGTAGGGTGCAGGGTGTAGTGTTGGGGGAGAGATGTAGGGTGCAGGGTGTAGTGTGGGGAGGAGAGATGTGGGGCTCAGGGTGTAGTGTGGGGGGAGAGATGTGGGGTGCAGGGTGTAGTGTGGGGGTTAGAGATGTGAGGTGCAGTATGTAGGGTGTAGTGTGGGGGTTAGAGATGTGGGGTGCAGGGTGTAGTGTGGGGGGAGAGATGTAGGGTGCAGGGTGTAGTGTGGGGGGGGAGAGATGTAGGGTGTAGTGTGGGGGGAGAGATGTAGGGTGCAGGGTGTAGTGTGGGGGGGGAGAGATGTAGGGTGTAGTGTGGGGGGAGAGATGTAGGGTGCAGGGTGTAGTGTGGGGGGAGATGCAGAGTGTAGTGTGGGGGATAGAGATGTGGGGTGTAGTGTGGGGGGTAGAGATGTGGGGGTGCAGTGTGTAGTGTGGGGGAGAGATGCAGAGTGTAGTGTGGGGGAGGAGAGATGTGGGGTGCAGTATGTAGGGTGTAGTGGGGGTTAGAGATGATGGATGTAGTGGGGGGTAGAGATGCAGGGTGTAGTGGGGGGGTAGAGATGCAGGGTGTAGTGGGGGGTAGAGATGCAGGGTGTAATGGGGGGTAGAGATGCAGGGTGTATTGTGGGGTGCAGAGATACAGGGTGTATTGTGGGGTGCAGAGATGCAGGGTGTAGTGTGGGGGGAGAGATGCAGAGTGTAGTGTGGGGGGGAGAGATGTGGGATGTAGGCTGCTTGCAAGAGGGAGGAATGGGGGTGCAGACTGCTTGCGAGCAAGAGGGGGGATGCTGTGGAGGCAGGTTAATTTAAGGTGAAATTGCCGTGTTGGCACTTTGCAATAATTTAGTGGGCTTTGGGTTGAAGTTTGGGCACTCGGTCTCTAAAAGGTTCGCCATCACTGTTATAGGGAATCTGATCACTTTAAATTGTTAGGGCGCAACTCCCCAGAACTGTACGAAATCATACCAGCTTCTTCATCAGGACAGTACACAATGGTGTAGAAAACTGTACAGTCTTATAACATACTGATGTGATGGCACCTAATAAAGCTGGAATCTTTTCTCAAGCAGCAACTCCAGAAACGTTCATTAACTTTTTATAAAACCTCCACTGCAAGTACCTCAGAGGAACATTCAGAAAAATAACAACACTTTTACTTTAATTTTGTATGCCAAGAGTTTAAACCTCTGCCATTAAAAGACTTACCTGCCACCAGAACCATTCTAAATGAATCAGGGTCTAGGAGGTGCTGGCTGGCAGTAAAACGGTAACTGTAAATTTTACACTTGTTTTTTTTTTTTTTTTTTTTTTGATAGGAATTTCTGTTGAAAGTAAAACAATAAAAAATTTAATGAAATGGTCACTAACTTTTCAGACATTATTTAAGAAGAATCTACAGCACTCTCCAAGATGTGAACTTGCGATTAGTATGTATTAGAAAGTAGCATAGAGAATCATACGGCAGTTAGGCACAAACACAAATTTTTCAAACACTCAGGCGACACTTACAGGGGTGGTACGGATCTAGGCTGGCTCCAGATGTGCTACAATAGTCATTTAGTAGACTTTGCTGGAACTGGAACTACTACTGTGAGGAAACTAGGGAGAACTACAGGACTTTGCTGTGTCTAAGAGGTTAATGTGACTTACATTTTGTGAACGCACACCAAGATCCGCAGCAACTGGGCCCCAACGATTGGACTGTTTTTGTTTCACAGCTGGAACCATTTCCATATCTACATTGTGTACAGTTAGGGAGTGTGTGATAGATGTTACCTGCAGTATGATGGTATGTGTGTGATGACATTCATCTATAGGGCACTATTCTCCTGTGTTTGTAAAGATAGTATTTAACCCTGGATTATTCCTCATAATTCATTATACTAGCCAGGTCTGGCACATAGCCCATTTCCACCACTAGGGGTTTAATTTTATAGTGCCGTATCTGTGAAGAAATATGTGAATTGCCACACTGTCTTTCTGTTTGAATCATTCTTATTTAGTTCATCATCTTTTATCCATTCCCTAATAAACATGTAAATACAGTAGTTTTACCCTTGCCCCTTGTTAATGTGTACTAAGCTTAGGTGGATGTTTCCCAAGTTGACCCCTAGCAGGAAAGGAAGACCCTCCTGAATTCCCACATCCTATATTGTTGGAAGGAATCCCCCAAGTAGCTGACAGTATTAAATAGATACAAATAGTAGTAGCGCTAGCAGTAACAGTGAAGAAATCAGGCGATACCTTTTTGAGGCTAACTGAGTATATTTGATAAGTTCTATGGCTAATACGGTACAACATTATACTACTGGCAGTAATAGTGTCAGCAGTAGAGAACACACAGTGACACCAGACGGCTGTACCTCACTAACTCACAGTGATAATAATACAACCAAGTACAAGTAATTCGGCATTAGCAGAGCTGTCTAGGAATTACTCAGGTGAACTTACTTCATTGGTGGCTCTTCATGAACTTTACAAGTATATTAATGAGTACTATGATCAGATAATTTTGTACAACCAGCTACCCTGGGAGAGTCACCCAACTTTCCCAAAATGAATGGCAAAAAAAGTTATGCTTTCATAATTCCCTCTTTCCTATATCCCTGCAATATTAAGCATGTTTATCTTTGAGGAGCTTTGGAAAGTAGAGTAACAACCAATGGTTAGATATTCTGAATACCAGACCTTACTACTTTGCCCTGACACTATATTTATATGTACTAAATACTGTGGTATACCATGCCAGATTTGCTTTTCAGGGTCCTGGGAAAGCTGGGTAGCATACCAGGTAATACTGTAATAGGGACTATTGAATAATAGATAAAGTAATATATTATAAAATAAATCTCCTTTCAGACTTCTGTGAAAGCTGGGTAACATAGCATGTGAAGCTGTAATAAGGAATACTGAATACTTTATTTACCTATACAGTATGTCATATGAGGTACTGTTGTAATAAGGACTACTGAGTACAAAATATACCTAAGTAATCCCTCCTCCATGTACTATAATTCTTCCTTAACTTGACAGATGTGTAACATACCAGTCAGTGCTATAATACAGACTGCTATTGAAGCAAAATCTACCTATAAAAGCCTCTTATGACACAGTTAGCTAATTTTGCCCTTGAGGAATCTGGGAAGGCTGGTTTACTTTCACAAAGTAGGTGAAAAACACATATATAATCCTCCCCTCTCCCTGGTGTAATTTCTGCCGTAGAGTTGTACTGTCTCCATTGCACTCAATATCACTCAGTTGCAGCGTTGAATGGGAGCTAAGCCCCACCGTCTCTGCAATAAGTTCCACCCTTCCTGAACTTGCTGTGTCAAACCAGGGCTGTTTTAACACATTGGTGGGCCCAGTGCAAAGGTTTCGTAAGTGGGCCCCCCCCCCCCATCACCATCTGCTATTATACCCATCTGAAAGCTGCCAAAAACTTTGATTTTAGATGGTGACATTCAGTGGGTGAAAATGTGTTATCTGACTGATGGAACTTTTCCACCTGTCAGAAATGTTTTATACATTTAACTCTAGTAATATTACTATTACTATTATTTTAGCATGTAACGGATATCACTGGAGAGGCGGTCAGCGTATTTTACTGTATAAAGATCAGGTATGGACAGGACAGGGGCAGTGAGAAAATGTAAACTTTATTGATGACTTTGTGTAAGTGTTTGGTGCAACTCTTTTGGCACTGCGAGCTGGACAATGGTAAACATCTAGGTCACAGTGCCAATAAGTTCCTGATTATGTTATGTTCAGAAGGGTATAACATAAAATACCTCTGTGATTAGGCTATGTGCATCACAGCAAATTTAGCTCCACCCACTTTTTACGGATTCCACCCATTGTCATCCATTTTTCTATGTGCCCCACACAGTATAATCCTCCTACAGTCACCCTAACATTATATACCCCCACATTATAATGTTCCCCTTTAATTGCCCCACAGTATGAAGTCCCCTCTCCTGGTGTCCCAGTTTCAGCTGGGATAAACTAGAGGGGGGCATTAAACTGGGGCAGCTGGAGGGGGACATTAAACCATGGGGTTACTTGGATGGAAACATTAAACTGGGGGCTGCTGGAGGGGGACATTAAACTAGGGGCAACTAGAAGCAGACATGTCCCCCTCCAGCTAGCCCCATGGTTTGATGTCCTCCTCCAATTGCCCCCAGTTTAATGCCCCTTTCCAACTTGCCCCCAGTTTAATGTCCCCCTCCAGCTGCCCCCAGTTTGTCACCCTCCATCTGCCCCCCTAGTTTAATGTGCCTCTTCATCTCCCCCCAGTTTAATGTTCCCCTTCATTTGCCCCCTAGTTTAATGCCCCCCTCCATCTGCCCCAGTTTACTGCCCTCCTCCATCTGTCCCCAGTTTAATATCCCTCTTCATCTGCCCCAATTTAATTCCCCCCTTCATTTGCCACCAGTTTAATGTCCCCCTTCATCTGTCCCAAGTTTGATGTCCCCCCTTCATCTGCCCCCAGTTTTATGTCCCCCTTTATTTGCCCCCAGTTTTATGTCCCCCCTTTATCTGCCTCCATTTTAACATAATAAAACACTGATACTCACCTCTCCTCGCTCCCCTGCTGTCTCTTCTCCCGGACCGTTCAGGGAGCTACAGGTGCGTTGTGAGTGACGTCATCACATTGTGCCTACAGTTCCCGGGGATAGGAGCACATCGGTATGCGCTTAAAACAGAGCGGTGAAGCAGTTGCTGCCATGGACAGCTCCTGCTTCATCATTGTATTTAACTCATCTGCGTCCGGAGAGGACATAGATGAGTTGATACCGTGACATACCTCCCGCCGACCGGGACAGCGGGGCAGGACCCAGAATCCCGGACGGTTGGGAGGTATGTCCAACAGGGCCCCCAGTGTCATAGGCCCGTTGGCCCTACGGTTAAAGCGGCCCTGTGTCAACCGCGTGCTTGTAGCATTCTCCAGCCGATAATGGCACTACACAGAGGTAGGAAGCACTGCCTGCCCAATCTATGTCTACAAGATTTCTGCTAAAATGTGCAGAGTTACGGCTTAGCAGTTAATCCTGCAGAGAAGAGAAGAACTATATCATGCATATTTTTGTTTTTATTCTTGATTTTCAGGATTTAGTGCCCCTTTAAGGAGATCTGTTTCCTTCATCACTTTTTAAGCTACAAACTGAAGGACATTATGCATGAGTATACATTTCAACAAACAATATCAACAAAATCAGAAATCTTATCAGTGTTAGAAAGGACATCATGTACAGATTGCACCCCCTGATCATGCGATACCCTGCTCTACAAATTCTCAACATCAGTAGGTGCCATAGTAAAATAACTCATACACACAAATAGGATAATTAGAAACCTTATAGAAAGGTGCCTAACTTTTGACACATAAGTCTGGACATGTCCCGCCAAGAGGAAGGTATGGAAGAACACATCTTCATACCACATAACCAGTGTCAGACTGTAAAATTCATTCTGGAGCTTCACTATACAGCTACATGAAAATATTACCTGGTGCTTGTTCTCAAATGAGAGCTGAGCTGTAATGGTGGCACACGTCCACTACACAGTGTATATAGACATCTGCTTCAAGTTTGTAGACTATACTAATAAAATCTGATTTGTGTGAACCTGTGTGTTAGACCCCCATTAATCTCAAATTAATGACCTATCCTAAGGATCGATAATTAATTGGCAGTCTTGGACAGCCCCTTTAAATGAATGAATGCCCAGTTATTTCTGCTCTATAATACTCTGCAGATTGCATTGAATATTGCAATGTAACAGGTTCATGTTAAGGGATGAGATAGTTATTTGAGTGACTGCGGTATGCTGACAGACTCACAGGGGCAGATTTATGAAGATTGGCGTTATTAATTGATTTGCACAAAAAAATTGTGACTTTTTACGCAAAATCAGAAATCTGGTGTACAGAGCATAAAGCCTTACAGTGCCCTTTTATATTATCTGATTTGCTCCCATTTGTTAATATGGAGAAATTTATAAAGGTATTACTCTATATGTGTGTCAAAAGTTATATAGACCTGTATATAAAATAAGAAAATTAACTATAAATATGAAGACGAGGATGCTTCTTAACCTACTGGTGATTGTATTACCAAGTCACATAAGGATAATCATATAAGTGAATTCTTTCCACATTGAGCAAACAGTGACTCAAAATGAAATGTTTCATTGCTTCCAAGCTTTGGTTTGGTACATAAGTTACTTTCTTGTCTACTGAGGTCTGAGCTAAAAAAAATATAATTGCAGTAACAGGTTTAGGTATAATTTAACAGGGCAAACCCAATACAGTCATACATTAAAGTTTTTAAGAGAATTACGATTGGCAAAGTCTGTATTCCTAACAAATTGTGCAGCAATTAAGAGTGATGGAAGCCAAACAGATTCAGCTAAAAAAATCTATGAAAAGTACCATAAACAGAACTTGAAATTGCTCAGACTACGCCCGAGCACTACCTCATCTTAGTCCTATTCCCTAAAGTGTGCACAGTTTAAAAGACAATTAGATCTGGCTAGTAAAATAATACCCCTTATATTCAATGTGTTTGGTATATCAGAAATAGCATTTGTCAGTTAACTCTTTCTTTTGCAGATCCATAGATTTCATAGATATCATACATTCCGTAGATATCACAGTAAGATCTACCAATTTACAGAATTCAGCTCTGTCTGTTTCACAAAAGTATGTATTTATGTATTTGAATTACATTATAGCTATGGTTCAGAAGTAAACTTTCAAATATTAGGAAACAACATAACAGTGTTCACCAGGGGCTCACACCCTGCAACCACAACCAGGTCCGGAAGGGTAGGGGCAGGCAGCCGGCTGAAGATGGCTGGGGCCTCGCAGCATCATGACAGCAGTTGGGTAAAGCCTGATTCTCCTACTACTGTCTCCTATGTAAACTTATAACCTCCGGCAGTGTGCTCATTTCTGCTGCCTGTGGAGGTGACTGTACTGAACTGTCCAGGCAGCAGATGAGAGCCAATCTATGCTGCCGGAGGTGTATTAGCTTTAGACAAGAGATAGAGTCAGAGAATCAGGCGTTGCCTGACCGTTGTCCATATGCTGGAGTGGGGACCTTTCAGTGAATAACTCCTCTAAAGGTTTATTTCAGTTGCCTGTTATTGATGATCTATCCTTAATAAGAAATCAGTGGGGGTCCAACACCTGGGACCCTTGTTGATCAGCTGTTTTAAAAGACTGCAACACTTGCACAAGTGCAGTGACCCCTTCACTATTTACATTGTATATGTTAGGTTCTTGCCAGATGTAGCAACACCCTACACTACAGCAGCGGTCTGGGAGGAAAGACAGAGACAAGTGAGCCCTAATCTCACCCCAGCCACTGTCCCTTCCTATTGCCTCAGTTACCCTAAATGGTAAAAGGACAACCTGAAGACGAGCCCTATACTGGGTAAATGACACACAGAACAGGACAAGACAAAACAACACAGAAGCAGAGAGAGAAAGCCAAGGGAGAGGTCGGTAACAAACGAGCAATGCAGTACAAAATCACAATCCAAGAGAATAGTCACAAGGCAAGCCAAACATCAGAGAAATAGCACAGTAAATAACAAGGACACAAAGAGAGCAGGCAAAGTCAGAGCAATAACCGGCAACTTGCTGAGAAAGTGACATCCCGTATATAGAAAGTCTGGGCCCAGCCCCAGACCTGATAGGTACACAGGCTGTCAATCACACAGGCCAGGGAGAGATTAACTCTATGCAGTCCAGAGAGAAATGCTCAGAACACAGGTGTGGCCGGAAAGCCATTACATTGTCTAGGACCATGTTCAGACTGAGCAACAAGAAACTTACTCAAGGAACCAAACTGAACACGCCTCCTTCGCCACAGCATGCGAGCGGAGGGTGGTGCAGAGACCCGAACAGGCAGAGACGTTACAGTATACCAACTGTCTTATAACAGGTGTTTGATCTCCAATGATCTCCTGACGGCTAAATCCAAAGGTGATTACTCTCTTCTTATTCTTCTAGATCTCTCAGAAGCATTTGACACTGTTGACCCATCAACTCCTCCTCACTATGCTCCGTTCTGTCGGCTTCACAGACACTGCTCTCTTCTGGTTCTCCTCTTATCTCTCTAACCGCACTTTCTGTGTATCATTTGCGGGCTCTGTTTCTTCCCCTCTTCCCCTTGCCATTGGGGTTCCTCAGGGCTCGGTCCTAGGTCCCCTGCTCTTCTCCCTCTACACAGCCCCCATTGGACAAACCATCACTAGATTTGGCTTCCGATACCATCTTTATGCTGATGACACCCAATTATATACGTCATCCCGTGACATCAACCCTGCACTAATACAGAACAACAGTGACTGTCTCTCTGCTGTCTCAAATATCATGTCTTCGCTTTATCTGAAACTGAATCTGTCAAACACTGAACTACTGCTGTTTCCACCATCTAATAGATCTGTCCCTGATATCTCCATTGCAGTCTCTGGCCTTACCATAATTCCTAGGCAGTATGCCCGCTGCCTCGGGGTTTTGTTTGACTCAGACCTTTCCTTCACCCCCCATATCCAATCACTCGCACGCTCATGTCATCTCCACCTCAAAAACATCTCCAGAATCCGCCCTTTCCTTACCACAGATACACTAAAGACACTTATTGTTGCCCTGATTCACTCTTGCCTTGACTACTGTAACTCCTTACTAATCGGTCTTCCCCTTACTAAACTCTCCCCTCTACAATCTATTCTGAATGCGGCGGCCAGGCTCATCTGTCAGTCTAGACGCTATAGCGATGCCTCCAGTCTGTGTCGGTCACTACATTGGCTACCTATTCAATACAGAATACAATATAAACTTTTCACCCTCATCCACAAGGCTCTCCATAATGCTGCACCTCCCTACATTTCCTCCCTCATCTCTGTCTATTACCCAACCCGTGCTCTCCGTTCACTCAATGACCTAAGACTAACATCCTCTATAATCAGAACCTCCCACGCTTGTATACAAGACTTCTCCCGAGTTGCACTACTTCTCTGGAATGCTCTATCCCAGACTATTAGATTAACCCCCAATTTCCACAGCTTCAAGCATAAACTAAAGACATATCTTTTCAGACAGGCCTATCACAACTCCTAATGTAAACCCTTCCGTATTTAGAATCCCTAAAACATACCCTCCTCTGTTCACGCTCCCGCATTACCTCACAGGATATGATGCCGTATCAGACTAACTTTATATGTCCAGGCACCATCTGCACGTTAAAGGACATGACTGGTGACAGCTCATACAGCTTTATATATGTGTAATGACAGTAACCTCTATTACACAATTGTCTGACCATTGTACAAACAATGCTATGTCTGTTGCCGCCCCTGCTACCTCCTGTGTCACCCCCTCTACCTCATAGATTGTAAGCTCTTGCGAGCAGGGCCCTCAGTCCCAGTGTGTGAATTGAATATTTCTTTGTAATATATATTTTTTGTGAGTATTTGAACCCTACCCTACAAATTGTACTGTGCTGTGGAATATGTTTGCACTATATAAATAAAAATTATTATTATATTATTATTACAGGCTCTAATGACATCCCACAGTTGCTGTAAAACAGTGTTAGGCAAAAGCCCCACGTAGTGGGCCGCAGCAAAAAAGCGCTGTGGGAAAAAACACGGCGGCAACGCATCGCGGTTTTTCCCACAGCGCTTTTCACAGAAAGTCAGCATGCCATGACCCCTGCAATATTTACAATAAGGGCGTGGGCCCAATGTGGCGTAAACTGATGATCAGAAAACACCCGGGTGTTGGACCCCCACTGATCATTTATTGATGACCTATTCTGGGAATAAGTCAACAATGCAAAGGAACTGGAATAAACCTTTAAAGGGGTTATCCACCTTTTAAAAATTGTTGTCCTATCATTAAAATAGGACATCAATTTTAGATCAGTAGGGGTTTGACCACCACAGATCAGCTGTTTCCCAGAGCACGCAGCTCTAACTCACTATAATCTTGATAACAGTAGTTGTGGGTACTATAGCTGTATCCCCTTCAAGTCTCTGCTGCAGCACCCATAACTGCCACTACCAAGAACACGCTGTAGGGATGGGGTAGGGGTTGCACACAAGTCTTGCGCACAGGTTCACTTTGATGGCTTTCTGGTTAGGTTTTGGTCTATTTCTGGACCTCCTGGACAATCCTCGCAAATCTGGCTTCCAGAATCAGACTTAACCAATAAAAGGTCTTAAAAACTTCTCTTAATGGGAGGTTTCCCAATTTGGCTTGATAAAAAAGTATCAAACTGCAGTGTGTATAGAATGTTTAGTATGTGTCATCACTAGAACTGCTGTCAGGAATTTTGGTGTCTCATACATGCAAATTTTGAGGGCCTCCTCCATGCTACACACTTAGTGACTAACATGAATGGTGCCTGTAGACACCTAGACTATAATGGGTCAGTCATATTTCCATCCCATGTCATTTTACATTATGGACAATAGCATACTGCACTATTTTGTCCAGAATCTGTGGGCAGATTTGAGACAGGGGCTTCAAAATGTGCCTCTAACAAATGTTACAACACTGACTAAAACAAAGTCCCACAAAAGTGATGTAGTCAGCCATAGACATCACATACTGCTCAGCCTGTGTGGACTCCTAGAGATGACTGGGCACGGGAGCTGGGGCCTACATAATTTGATTGGGTCTAGGCCCTGTGAAAGTCCAGCTACCAGATAACTTGATGGGAGGATAGTGAATGGGACTGCTACCACCTATCTAAGTGACTGGGGCAGGGGACCCCTTGCGAATCTCTGCTCTGTATACCTGCACAAACTGTACAGCCTTGTGCCACTAATGTTGTAGCCATAAAGTATATGAAGAAACCATTGCTGACTTTAAGAGAATAATGAAGTGCATGTATGAAGACTGATGCTGTTTCACTCCTCAATACAGAGCACATCTGCAAGGGAATTCAGCACATGGTACCCAACAACCTAAATTATACCTGTCATCCTTTACAACCTTCTTTCTTTGCAGATAAGTAGAAAAAATAGAGCAGCCACAATGGTATATAGCTGGGAACTGCACTTGTAGGATGTTAATACAATTTGTTTATTTTCAAACATATGAAGTACAGTACATTAAAACAAATTGTCAAAAAGTATTCACTAAATAATCTTTCTGCTATTAGGAAAACAGATTTATAGACAGATAGATAGATAATGGACTGATATTATAAAAGATAAATACAGATTAAGGACTTTCCTTACAGGGGATTTATTTAGGTGGTACTTTATGTGCACGGTAATAGGGTATATAGTAGTTGTACTGTATGTGTAATACACTTTTAAATATCAGAAATTACTTTAGTTATAATGATTATATTCTGCGTTTTAAAAAAAATGATGTTTTGTTTCCTCTTACTGTGATATTTATTTTTACAGAACACTTGGCCCCATTGGTGCCTGATCCATTGAAAACATGGGGTTCAAATTCCATGGCCTTAGGTGAATACAGCAGAGTTCCAGTTGGAGTAAAAACACCCTATGAACTGTTCTGCATGGAACCTAACATCTCTGACAAAATAATCATGCATGCTGGGTGCCATTGACCAAAACCTGACATTTACTAAGGGTGAAGAACACAGCTGGAGAAGGCCTGTGATCACAATAGCTGCAGTGAAATAAATGTGCATTCTCTGAAAGACCTCCTGCCGCTTGCATCTGATCTAGCTCATAAATGAACATCTCATATGTCCAGCAATCACACTGTTTTCCAAAACCTGTTATATGATCACAAGAGTTAGCAAGTTAAAGGAAAAGATAAGGGAAGAAAAGTGTGGGCTTTGTTTTCTAAGAAAATTCCATGTGCTGGTAAAGCTGTGATAACATCAACATTCACTGGAGATGTCAACACCCTGGAGATCTGCTTGTAAATAAAATGTCAATAAAAGGTAACATGTAGTGATTGCTCCACTCAGTGTCCATGTTTCCCTGCAGTAGCTATACTCACACAAAGATAGAAGAATGTATGGTAATATATGCTACATTAGCACTAAAACCCTGCATTGAGAATATATGTTTTTGGTGACAAATAAAATGCACTTTGCTCACCCTAAAATTGTACATATTTTGGTGGTGAATGAATATGTTTTCTTAGTCTGTAGCAACCAGATTGAAATTAACTTGTTACTTTCTCCCTCCAGCCAATCATAGAGGGGTGAAGAGAAGAGTAGCCCATACCACATAAGCTCTATGGGGGAATATATTAAGGGCCTTACCACAGTTAATTGCTGTACAAATGTCACAAATGTTGGTGTAGAGAATATTACAGAAACTTTTTGCCTTTTACATTGCCACAGTTTAACCCCTTCCCAACATCCACCATACTATTACTGGGGATCTCGGGTCTTTAAAGATGGTCTACAAGGATACAAAAATATTCTTCACATAAGGTAAACACTGTAATGGGAAAAAAAAATCAAAAGAGCCAACCCGTCTTTTTTTCACCATTTCGCCTCTCATAAAAATTTTAATAAAAAACAATCAAAACATCAGACATTTCCTAAAAAGGTATATAACTAAAAATTACATCTGACCCTTCAAAAAAAAAAGAAGCCTTAAGCATCCCCGTACATGGAAATATAAAAAAGTTATGGGTGTTAGAATATGGCAACTCCAAGAAATTTATTTTTTTGCAAGGGGTTAAAACGTAAAAAAAACTATATAAAAGTCAGGGTCCCACATTGCGGCATCTTAAAGCCCAGGACAATCTTATTAAATTTAAAGTTTTAATATACAAAAAAATCTACAGGGCTTACAGTTGCAAAAAAAGATATAATAAAAAGACATACTCATAAGCAAAACAGTATACAAAATAAAAAGGAGCAGTAGGCTGTTGAGATAAGAGGAAAAATTTGATTCGACTAGATTACAATTTCAGTTGCATCTACAGGAATCTGACCACATTGTCTTGTCCATGCCCAAATTTTTGAAGAAACATAACCCACTCCCCTAGAATTGACCTGACTGAAGACTAATTACATGAAACAAGTCAACAGAGTTATCATTTACTTTTGAAATATGCCTTAACTGTTTGTGGGCAGTTTCTATATCTTTGCAAATCCAGGTAACATGAAAGTTAAATCAGAATCATTTCAGCAGGTATTTAAATTGGGATGGTTCTAAAGGTTATCAGTCCTGGTGCTTGACCTGAAGAAGCATCTGCGTTCCCTGACCATATTCCTGTAGGCAGACTGTTATAAAACATAAATTATGACATGAATCTGTAAACCACCAGAAAGCAGATCCAAATGCATTCTGGTCTCCCAACACTTTACCCATTAACTGATCATAACAAAGAAATAAGGGGACAAAGAATCCCCCAATGCATACCCCATGGCCCTGCGACAGATGTACGGGGCTTTGGCATTCTCAAGATGCTTTCAAGGGCCCTCTCATGATTTTAGCACTTTATGTTGTATTAGTGCTTACATTACTCTTTTTATCCAGTATTGCTACAATAACCTATTTTTTAGTAGATTATCATTAAGAGTTAAATTTTATTGGCAGAAAAAGACTTTGATCTAGGTGCCTGCATTATAAACAACAGATCATATAGTTGTCACATGACGACCAACTGTAATCGTAGATAATCCACACTACTGTAACTAGATCTTGATCCCAGACAAACCAATCAGGAACCGGGGGGATGAGATAAATGAAGCGAAAAAGATTGCATCATTGAGTCCATACAGTTTGACACACTCATACCGAAAGATCTGCTGTGCTTCTTTCTGCAAAATGATGCAATCCCAATCCCCCCTCTCCAGGAGATTTCCAAACAAGTTCAATGCTCTGAGAACGCACAACCGAAGGGTCCACATCATGATGCTGCCACACATGTAGGCTAAAAGGGCGATCTTCCCTGCGTGTGATGTAACCAATATGATTAAGAATCTTATAGCAGACTTCCCTTTTAGTTTTGCCTACATAGTTCAGGAGACATGGACAGGAGGCTACTTAAATCACTCCCATAGCCTGGCAATTCATAAAGTCCCTAATTTGATAAGAGATTCCTGTAGAGGCTTATACCACCTCTTTCACCTTAAGGATGTTTTCATAGGCCCTACAAGCACCACATTTCAAGGTGCCTGGGGGCCAGCAACTACTAAGCCTGGTAGCATTGGGTCTTGGGGGACCCAGGTGGCTGTGGACCTTGAGATTATGGCTCCTTTGTTATGTAACTGACGGATGGGGGGTGACTATATAACTTAGTTCTGGGTCCTGTCATATTATACCCCAATAAGACCACAAGGTATTGATAATTCTACCTTGGCACAGGATCGAGCGTGTTCTAGGTCATGTCTCAGGACTGATGTAGGATAGCCTCTATTCTTAAATCAAGACTCCAATGCCCGAGATTGCATCTGAAATTCTTGTATCATGGTGCAGGTTCTGCAAATCCATAGAAACTGCCCCTACAGTATCCCACACTTCAGTGGGAGAAGGTGAGAGTTGTCCCATCTCAGGAGGCTGTTTGTGGCAGTCTCCTTCTGGAACAGCATGGTGGAGACCGTCCCTTTCTCCCCAATAGAGATGGACAAGTCCAGGAAAGTGATAAAGAGTATCATTGAGTATCAATGGTGGCTGTAAATTTAAGATTCAAGTTGTTATGGTTACCAGCCTCAGTAAAGTTCCAGAAGAGATCAGTAGAGCCAGTCCACAAAATCAGAATGTCATCTATATATCTGAGCCAGTACATGACATGTCCATTCCTGAAAAAGCTCAGTAAAGACAGGGCACTCCTCCTGCCACCTCAAAAATAGGTTGGCATAGGTAGGCACTGCAGGGCTGCCCAGCTGGTAGAAGAAGCGCCTGTCAAACACAAAATAATTGTGTGTCAATATGAAATCCATGAGTATCATGATCAATTGGTTATGGGAATTGAGGTGGGTTCTACGTGTCTATAAATAATACATGATAGCTCCACACTATTTCTCATGCGGGATGGAACTATACAGGGCCTCCACATCCAAGCTGGTGAAGGAGGTACCTGTCGGTACATGGATATCCTCCAGTTGTCTACGGACATCCATAGTGTCTCTCACATGTGACGGCAAAGATATCACAAAGAGGTGCAGAATCTGGTGAACATAGGTGCTGACCCTCTGAGTGATGCCATCATTGCCTGAGATTATGGGACGACCCTTAAGGGAATTTTACCCCTTATGCACTTTGGGGAGGCAGAAGAAAGTCATGAAACATGGATACAGTGGACACATAAATTCCCACTCCCTCTTGCTGATCAAGCCCTCTGGCCTGTCTTGGTCCAGGATGCAATGTAACTCAACAGAAAATCTAGAAGTAGGATCTGAATTGATGACCCTATAGTTCTCTTTCTTAAATAGTATATCCAAACACATCCGAATGTACTCTAAGAATGACAATATTTCCCCCTTATCCAAGGGTTTGATGACACATGAATTGTCAACCTCCAGACCTAAAAGAGCCCTCATTTGGTTAGAGGTAAGGTTGCTCCTTCCACCAGTTTGAGCCATAGTGAAAAATAGCTTATCTACCACCATTTTTTCAAAGATGTCAATGTGAGATGTATCACACACTGGCGCAGTAGCTCTGCTTTTCAGATGCAAATGGTGTTGCTTGGGTTCTTGTCGAGATGCCTTCCTCCCTCTCAATATCCCAGTTGCTTCCCTTGGACAAGAGGACCTATCCGTATCAGAAGTGTCATACTCTGAAGAGGATAAGTGGCTGGGGGAAGGGGAGAGATCTTTTGAGCCCCAAATATGCACGGTTCTTCTTAAACTCCAGTAGGTCACTTTGGAATTGAAAATGATTCCTCTGTTTAATAAAGTGAGTATATTTCTCAATATTAAGTTGCAGCTCCCTCTCCCTTGTACAGTCATGGCCAAACGTTTTGAGAATGACACAAATATTATATTTTCACATGGGGGGGGCCCCCCCCCCCGCCCCCCCCCCCCCCCCCCCCCCCCCCCCCCGCGCGCCCCCCCCCCCCCCCCCCCCCCTCCCGCGCTCTCCTCTGGTAGCCCGATCCCGCAGCTGAAACACTTTTAAGAGACGGTCCTGCCGCTTACTGGTCTTTCTTGGGCGCCCTGGAGCCTTTTTGGCACCAATGGAACCTCTCTCCTTGAGGTTCTTGATGATGCGATAGATTGTTGACTGAGGTGCAATCTTTCTAGCTGCAATACTCTTCCCAGTTAGGCCATTTTTGTGCAGTGCAATGATGACTGCACGTGTTTCTTTAGAGATAACCATGGTTAACAGAAGAGAAACAATGATGGCAAGCACCAGCCTCCTTTTAAAGTGTCCAGTGGTGTCATTCTTACTTAATCATGACAGATTGATCTCCAGCCCTGTCCTCATCAACACCCACACCTGTGTTAATGGAGCAATCACTGAAACGATGTTAGGTGGTCCTTTTAAGGCAGGGCTGCAATGATGTTGAAATGTGTTTTGGGGGATAAAGTTCATTTTCTAGGCAAATATTGACTTTGCAAGTAATTGCTGTTAAGCTGATCACTCTTTATAACATTCTGGAGTATATGCAAATTGCCATTAGAAAAACTGAAGCAGTAGACTTTGTAAAAATTAATATTTGTATCATTCTCAAAACTTTTGGCCATGACTGTAGAATTATCTAGATTATCAAAAAAAATTATGCTTTCTCAATGGTTTCTTTCAGCAGGGTGGAGCATTTAGTCAAATTACTTTTCTCTTCTTCTAATAACAGAGCTACTGAAAAAAAAAAATCACAACACTCAAAGTACCAAGGTTATATCAAAAAATAAATTTTATTGATCATAAAGATATATATAGATATAGTACAAAATACAATAGTACAAAAGTAAATGAAAATATGTATGAAATATTAAAATGGGTGTTAATATGGTGGTAAAGTATGTTTAATATCACCACAGGTTGCAAACAAGGGATGACTAAAGTGAAATATTGCTCATTATTATAAACGAGCTCTAAAGCGTGATAGTAAACACGACTTGTAAGTTAGCAGTGTAACAGAGCTAGTGTCAGAGGCAGAATACAAGATTAGACAGCTACTGATGACATCACAAACAATAAATTCATATCAACTGCACATAGTACACATACCCATATGGTGAGCGCCGTGTAAGAGTAAAACTTGACATCACTCCTGACACACGTTTCTGCTGCGCCTTTATCAAGGGGTGGTGTCACTGAAGAATGTATTGCCTTGTATATAGGCCTTAATGAGGGATAACACTATGAGTGTTTTGCACAATGAGTGCAAAAAAAAAAAATATATATATATTCTTTCAATTCATCCAGTTCTTCAAAATCCCCACATTTCTCCACCAGAAAAGATCACTCATCTACGTCAAAAAATGACTCATCAATAGTGTAATTCCTCCAGGGAACACCCATCTCTAACAGCAGAGAAATAAGGAGCAATGAAAACTCAGTAATTTCCTTATCCCAAAGCGCACATAGTTGTTCCGACCTAACTTGTTTGGCTGTTTGGACTGGATTCCTTAGCCCCCTAGGAATGATTTTGTGTTTGAGGTAATAATCCCTAAACCTCCCACCATGACCTGATCCGCTTTTTACATATGTGATAAACACAGAAATCTCCGACAAGTCAATGCATCTACAAAATCAACACATCTGTGTGCTAACGGTAGAAAACACTGATATCACACATATGTGAAAAATGAATATGTGAATAAGGTCTTAGGTTCAATCAGGCACTGGAGGTGCCTGTCATGTGATGGTTCTAGCATCATGTTTTTTTGTGCAACGGCAGAGTACAGCTGTGTAGAGATGGCACAGTTAGAAGGATGTCCAATGTGGTGGCCTCACTGCTCACGGTGGCTCCAAATCCTCCTCCTTTTGGCACCAAATCCTCCTACCGGTTCTAGGCTGACACAGTAGGGTTTCATTTGACTCCTGTGTGGTGGCATTTCAGGTTGCACTTGGTATTAGGTGCAAATAAACGCACAAGAGACAGGCTGGCAGTTGAATCAGGCTTAGCTCAGTTTTCAAGAAGCATCCACTTGCAAAGCAACATGGAGGCATAATTCACTTACAGTAGGAGGCTAAACATGTATGGCACTTTACACACACAAACAGAAGTGGCCATTTCTACTCACCCATTCCTTATTCCTCTGGCCCTTTCCACTGTGCCAATCTGGGGCTACCCTTGAGACGTAGTCCTCCTTTCCAACCACTTTTGGGAAATTGCAAGGCAGGTTTCAGCCATGGCTCTTCAATATACAAGAAGTCTTGGTTCTGCAAGCATGGGGTCTGGTGAATGGGACTACCTGTGAACCCCGGCTGTCATTAAGTGGCCTGAAGAGCTGAAGTTGCTCTTCCACAATTTACTTTCTTCTTCTATCAGTAGCTAAAGTCTGATGTGAACAGGAAATAATTCATTGGCTAAAGGCTGGGGGCTCTGACTTCAAGCAACCACAAAACTCCTCCCACCTTTTAATAACCCTCCAGCACTCCGGCTTGCAAAGCTACAGGGAAATGGCTGATTAAGTCGGACTGACCTGCATGAACCTGGAAAAGGGCAAATGGCAGTAATAAACATTATAAAACTATGTAACACATTAGAAAACACATTGGGGGCAATTTATTAACCCATTTATGACAGCTTTTCGGTATATATGAGTGTAATTGTGGCGTATCTTTGGCACATAGCCTTTTCTTGCCACATCACTAATTCTACGCATCACTTGCCACTTTCTGTTAGAGTGGGGTGGTCTGGGACTAGGACATCTCAGTCTGACAAATTTTTATAATTTATGTCAGAAAACTGGCATTATACGTGAAATCTATGCCAATTTCCTGACTGATGTAGATTTCAATTCTGGGGCACAGGAGTGTGCCTGAATTATTAAGAGACCAGAGCCTCCTAACAATTCAGGCATGAATACTAGTCACGGACTTTATTAACACTGGCATAGAAAGGGAAGGTCTTAATGATTCACCAGTATTGTGCATTAATAAAACATTAGCAGTGGCCCTGTTGAGGGACACTGCAAATGGTAACACACAATACATACCTGTATGTGCACATAGACTTGGACAATACTCATCGGTATTGTACTTTTCCAGTACTGTTGGCAGCCTAGTAAGTAGTTTATCGCCACCTAGTGGATAATACAGAAACATTCTGTTCAACTTTTCCGCATGGTGCTAATAGAATTGTGACAGATATATAACACTGTATGTTCACAAAATATGTATAATTTATTCTGAATTCTACATATTCTAATATATACCTAATTATGTATAGTCCATGAGATATGCTACAAATGTCTAGTAGATGTGGGTCCTACCTATAGGTTTCTTTACATGTGTGAGGCTCTCTGTTAACCTCTATGGGAATCCCAGCAGCATTATACAAGACAAGTGGCAGATGTTGAACTGGGTACCAAGAACTTTAAGATCACAGGTTGGAAAGTAGATACAGGTTGGAAAGTAGTCATACACCAGTGCCAAGGTGTAACTGCTACACATAGTAACTGCATGCCCTGTTGCTATACCATACTTCCCAACCATCCTAGATTCAGTGGGGCAGTCCCGGATTCCGGGTCTTGTCCCGCTGTCCCGGTCGGCAAGAGGTATGTCCCGGCTTCAACTCATGAGTTGAACACAATAGTGAAGCAGGAGCCATCCGCTCCCTGCTTTACCACTATGACCTTGAGTGCTCTGCCCTCGGGAGCTGTAGGGGCAATGTGATGATGTCACGTACATCAGGCCTGCAGCTCCCTGAACACTCCAGGAACAGAGACGGCTGACAGAGCAGCAGAGGAGAGAGGAAAGGTGAGTATCAGTGGTTTTTTTATGTTAAATTTTGGGGGCAGATGGAGGGGGGGCTTCAAACTGGGGTCAGATGAAGGGGAGGTATTAAACTGGGGGCAGATGGAGGGGACATTAAACTTTGGGTAGCTGGAGGGGGACATTAAACTGGGAGCAACTGGAGGGGGACATTAAACTGGTGGCAGCAAGAAGGTGAAAAACTGTGGGGGTCACTGGACAGGGACATTAAAGTGGGGGAAACTGGAAGGGAACATTAAACTGGGGGCAACTGGAGGAGTACATTAAACCGTGGAGGTAGCTGGAGGGGGACATTAAACTGTTGGCAGCTGGAGAAGGGCATTAAACTGGGGGCAGCTGAAGGGGGACATTAATGTTTGCCTCTAGTTGCCCCCATTTTAATGTCACCCTCCAGCTACCTCCATGGTTTAATGTCCCCTTCCAGCTTCCCCCAGTTTAATTTCCCCCTCCAGCTGCCTCCCAGTTTAATGTCTCCCTCCAGCTGCCCCAGTTTAATGTCCTCCTCTAGTTTCCCTCAATTTAAGCTGGGGCACCAGGAAATGGTCTTTATACTGTGGGGGCAATTGGAGGGGAACATTATAATGTGGGAGCATATAATATTAGGGTGACTGTAGGGGCATTAGACTATGGTGAGGCACAAAGAAAAATGGATGGGAATGGGCGGACTCAACATAGAAGTGGGTGGAGCTACATTTGCCAGGGTGTGCTATCCACGCCACACATTCTGTCCCTCTTTCTGTCCTTTGAAAGATGGGAGGTATGGCTATACTCATGTGTCTCATCACCTGTGGCAAAAGTAAAGCTCCTAGCATGCCATAATAACTTATGGTGGGCCTAAAAGTAAGTCACTACACTTATATGTAATTGGGGTAAAAGGGGTCCTGTATGGCAGTTCAGTAAGTGCCTTTGGTATTGTGTACAACTAAAAAATGGCTTTGTACACTGTAGCTGATCAAAGATATGAAGGCATGCAATATGAACATGGATTTTTATGACTGAGCAATCCCATTGAAATAGCATTAGAGTCAATGTTGGATTCACCACCGGTAAATGATTAACCTTTATGGTTAATTCTTCACTTATTAAAGGACTTATGCCATAAAAAGTATCGTACTTCGGCTATCTCCAGTGCACTTACTGAAGTGAATGAGAGTGTCAATGTGTCCCGTCCAGCAAGAGGTATGCCTACCTTCAGCCAGTAGCTGCAATCATGTTGAATTCACAATGGGGGTAAAACACCCCCATTCTCAGGATCAGTGGAGGTCTCAGCAGTCAGACCCCCACCAGTCAGCTATTTAACCTCTATCTTATGAATAGAGAGTAGATATTTTTTGTGACATAACCATTTTAAATGGTTGCCTACTGTTATAATTGTTGCAGAGTGTGAGTGCTGGATGTGGCAGAGTCAAAACCAGATAGACATTTGTGATGTAACAAGAACAGACTTTACTGGAACATGAGTGAAGTAAGTGAAGGTCACCTCACATGGTAAATAACAGATCTAGTACAGCACAGGAAGTGTACCAGCAAAAAACAAAGTAGAGTGTCTTCAGATAAACATTTGGTAACAGCTACATCTAGTGTCATAAATGTGAACTGCAGTCAATCCAGCAAATATAGAGATGAAGCTGGCTGTTGTATCTCCAACACCGCTTCTCAACAGCTAAGGCTTAGTCTGTTAGGCCCATTTTCTTTGTAAGCCTCGAGTGTCTTTCAGGGTCATATCCTCAGTTGGGCAATAAAGTAACTCAAGAAGTCCCTGCTCTTGAAGATCCCTCAGAAAGTGGTATTTCACATCAATGTGCTTGGTTCTCGAGCCAACCCTTTCCATCTGCACAAGCGCAAGGCATCCTTGATTGTCCCCAAAGATTCTCGTTGGTTTCAAATGTGGTTTACCCAAGTCTGTTAACAATTATTTCAGCCATATGACTTGCCTGCGCTGCAGCAACATACTCTGCTTCAGTAGATGATAGTGTAACACAAAGCTGCTTTCTGCTTGTCCAACAGATAGCACCTCCTGATAGAAGAAACAGGTACCCACTTGTACATTTTCTGTCACTGGTATATACAGCCCAATCCACATATCCTGTCAGGGTGCTTTCGTCACTTGCTATAAATAAAGGATTTCCACTATTATAGTGATGCACAAAATTGTTGATCTTTATTTCACGTAGTATATTTCACGTGGTAGACTTTTATGTAGAGCGTTAAATTTCAGTAACGTTTCGGCCCTATGGCCTTCATCAGACTCAGGCTCACAAAAAGTCGTATTTCAGATTCAGGTATTTGTAAGGTCATGGATGAACTCTTCACACTGGTAACTTAAGTTGTGATGTAGTGGGCAAAGTGAAAGCACCCAACTTGCTGCGGGTATGCTCCTGTGATCGACGCTATGTTTACAGCGGTGTCCGCGTTGTGGGGGATGGCGCCCACTACATCACAACTTAAGTTACCAGTGTCTGTTATATTCTCACCGACTGATCTGAGTTGCGTGATCACTTCCAGCATGGCATTTATATGCTCCTGCATGTCCTGCTCTCTGCTAAGCCTCATTTTGTAGAGTTTCCTCAGCAGAAACAACTTGCTGTTTAAACTGGATCTCTCATGCAGTCTTTTCAGTACATCCTACATGCCTTTCGCTGTATTCTCACTGAGTATGTGAATAAGCTAATCATCTTCTACTAGTAAGCTTATAGTGGCCCGTGCCCGTCTGTTTTTCCTGTCCCAGTCCTGATAATCATCTTGTGGTCTCTCTGTAGTGATAACTTCCCACAAGTCATCCCTGGATAATAGCATTTCCACTTTAAATTTCCATAGCTGATAATTGTCATTGTTCAGCTTGGCCACTGACAGTTTAGGTTCTGAACTACAGGCCATTCTCCCTCCTTTATATATAGGAACAGTCTTACTTCTGTACAGGAGATGTCTCTGTGGAAGCTTCCTTATGTCGATCTCCACATCAGCCACACCATCTTCCGTTTTGGACTTCGCTCTGCCTGGGCCGCGTCTGGTCACTGGGCTTTATCCGGTTATTGGGGCTTCATTTGATCTCTGGGCCCATAACCTTTTGCAGAGTGTGAGTGCTGGATGTGGCACAGTCAAAACCGGATAGACATTTGTGATGTAACAGGAACAGATTTACTGGAACATGAGTGTAGTAAGTGAAGGTCACCTCACATGGTGAATTACAGATCTAGTACAGCACAGGAAGTGTACCAACAAAAAATAAACGAAGTACAGAGTGTCTACAGATAAACATTTGGTAACAGCTACATCTAGTTCATAACTGTGAACTCCAGCAAATATAGAGACGAAGCTTGCTGTTGTATCTCCAACAATAATTTCTTTCATAGGACTTGTAATCAGTAGGTCCAATAGGTTATCTGTTAATAAATCCTTAATTCCTCCGGGGTTCTGTTTTGCCCAATCCTTAGGTTTTCGGGCTGGTTCTGACTCAGAATCATGTGACTGGAAGCAATACCCAGTATTTGAGTTGATCCACCTTTTCCCTCCTCTTCAGTATTCACAGGCATTACCTGTGCTATTGCGGTGACCAGATGGGGGGTAACGCTGCAGTTGGGATTGCGGGGTGCAAACAGCGCAGACTTGTCACAGTCTCTGGGCACAGCACTGGTGCTGTCCCACATTACCACCACTGGTACCAGTGATGAGGGCACTGCACAAATGTTGGTGTTGTTTGTTCCCCAAGGGCGCTTCCTCTATACTGTGCCGACTGGTGGTGTTTGGGGTGCCCTGATGTTGTCAGTGCAGAGTCAGACACAGAAACAGTTGTAAAGTCGAAACAGAGTTGAACTTTTACTGAAAGCTCTTCCTCGGGTGTGGAGGCACAGATGCTTAAACAGTTTCTTCAATACACAATAATGGGGTACGCCTGGTGACACAGCAAAGTCCTGGGGTGCAGGGTAGACTTAATGAAAGGTGTTCCTACCCCTTTAAACTTCAATGTTACAGCCCTAAGGTGCATCTGGGTTCCTATTTGTCTCATAGGAAGATGCCGAACACGATACTAGCACACAATATTCCCCACTCACGTTATGTAGTTCTGATAGCTCAGAGTTTCGGGGTGCAATAGTCAGGGTGGCAGGATATTCCACAGGTCTGGCCTTGGCCCCTGGATCCTGTGATACTTGCTATGGAGCACATGTTCCAGAATGTTCTCTCCACAGTCTCACGCTGACAAAATGATGATGCTTGACTTCCTTCAGGGCAATGGCTAGGCAGACAGGGGACAGGATCTTCTGAATAGTTGGAGTATGTCAACTCTCTAACATTCCTGGGCCTGTCTAGAACTTGAGCTATCTGCACTAAGCTCACAGTTTTCTTCACAGAACACCACACTTCTCTCCTCACTTCCTCCACCTATCTCACCACACTTCTAACTAACACACACAGGACCTTCCTGAAGGGGTGTTACCATGGGACCCAGTGATCAGCTGACTCCTCCCCTTTACCTAGATGATGTCCTCCCATGGTTACTATTCAATCCTATGGCAGGTGTAATACATGCGTGAGACTCACTAGGTGGTGCTGTGTGAGACTCAGGATCCCCTGCTATGTCACACAGGCTACAAAGCAACAGGAAATAATGCAATACAATTATTACAGAGATCACCCTCAGCCCAGCCACAGCCAGCTCTGGTATGCCACACTATGAAGACAGAATTTTCTAGTACAATGATCTAGTCTGCCAGCCCCCAATAGCACAGGAAATACAAATGAGCAGAGGAGAGATGGTGAATCAAAGAGAGTACCGGTTCCAATCATGAGACCTTCATTTGGAACCAGCCTGGAAATCTTGGTTCAGACAAATAGAACCACACAGGAAGTACTGTAAATTAAAAAAAAAATCTCTGGAAAAACTCTCTAAGTGTATATTCACATTACAGGGCTTGATGGCCATGTGCTAGCTTTTTTTTTTAATGGCCAGCACATGGCCCCTTAGAAAACAATGGATCTAATCACACAACCGTTTTTAAGAGTCTGTCTTATTGATCTGTTAAATAGTAGAATATGCTATTTCTTGAACTTTTTTCATGGATCCCTTAATAGACTCAAGTCTATGATGGATCTGTGAAAACAAATTACCCTCGGATGTACAAAAAAACGTACCTTTTTACGCCCAAGCAATACCAATTGATACCAATTTTCCTGCTGACAGACTCCATTTAATTGGGTTTGGCTTCTAATGGACATTTGAGGCCCCTAATTATGTCAGTGCATGGACTAATTTCAGGGAACAGTCCAGCTCTAGGCAGGGTAGACATTGTTGAGAATCCTATTCTGCTGACCAAGAAACCTTAAAGGGATTCTCGGGGCAAAAAAACTTTTTAAAAACAAAAAAAGGTATTTTGGTGCTATTAATGGGTTAATAAGTGCACCAAAATACCTTTAGCGGTGTTTTGAGTGATTTCTCAGTTTCCTTGGGAGATCCTGACATCTTCAGCATTTGTTTACATGAGTAGCTAGCTTCCTGCTGTCTTAACTCTCCTTCTCCCTCCCCTCCCTCTCTCATACCCCCTCCCTGTTTCCCTAGCTAGCCCATGGACTGCTAGCCCTACCTACCTAACTAACTCAGCCCACCCCATTCCATCCCATCATACTTACCTGTCTTCTGTGTCCTGGAAATCACTTTCTTCTGTCCTGCCGGCTCCTTCTTCTGTGGACTTCTGCAGCGCCTGCGCAATAGAGCCAACAGAGCTCTATTGCACATGCGTGGGAGCCAGGCTTCTTCTGTTTGTCTGCCAGTGATTGTGCAATAGGCTCTATTGCGCAGGCAGAGAAGACAGAAGTGACGCCTCGTTCCCAGGAGAATGAAGTCAGGTAAGTATGATGGGGGGGGGGAGTATTGGTGATTAAACGGAACGTCACTGGAATATCAGAAAGTGTGCCTGGGGTGGTCACATGACCGCCCCAGAGATCTCAGTAATTATAGATTTTTTTTTATAGCAAGTAAATTAGAAGTTAGGTGGGGGGAGGGGGTTTAGTTTAGGGTTAACCCCTTTAATGCTATCCAGTATACTCATACAGGGGCTCACTGTTCTCTGTGTCTGCCAACGTATTATAAATATGAATACATTTACATAATATGTAATGGCTTTCCTCACAAATGACAACATCCACATACTTCTTTACTGACTATGTGTAAAAAAGTATTATGGTAATAGTCCAAGTCCAACGCATTAGAGTAGAGCTTTTAAAAAATCTGCAATGCTTTTCAGCATAGTGTATTTAGCATGTTAAACACTGCAGTGATAGAAGTATACAGACAGTGAATGAAAGTGCATAAATTATTCTTTCTTGGATTATTCAATCATCACATTAGACCCAAACACGATTTTGGGTGGAATGTTTCTAAGTGAGCAGTTTAGTTGTACAGTGCTCTGTTTTGTATTGAACTATAGGGAATACATTAAGCTTTTTGGAGGGCAGACTGAGACACCATTTGGCACTAGCAACACATGGATATGGTGAGTTATGTACATTATAGAATTCACTGCTGAAGGATAGATGACAGCCATGGAAAGCCTGCCCTGCTAATGACCTACAGGATTAAACTGCTTGGATTCTTTGACTTCAAAAGAGTAAGTGAAGTCTCTGGACTAAGATTTTGTACAGTAAATTGTTGTATAATATAAATTCTGTTATATGTCATGTGTAGAGCATATCCCAGTGATACTAGATATGATGTAGTTATGATGATTTATATTATTATTATTATTATTATTATTGTAGTAGTAGTCAAAGTTAAAGAAAAGGAAGATACAAAGGAAGACACAGACATACCATTCAATATAACATGTAGGATATCATATATAAAAACTCACAATAAGGGCCATATTGCCCACAGTTATTACTACAGATATAGGTTAGAAAATGATTTTATGGCCACGTGCAACACCTCATCAGACCATTTGGGTTGCTGACATTACAAAGGAGGCCAGAAAAGACTGAAAAATATGGAACAGAAGACCCTGAAAAAAATACCACCACACATTGGGGTAGATTTATTAAGACTGGCATTTCATGCTACTGATTGTGTGTAACGCCTGCAGGGAGAACTTTGTGTACAGCTGATGCTGTAGTTAATGTTAACCCCTTCCCAACATCCACCGTAATAGTACAGTGCATGTCGGGTATTTCAATATGGTGGCCACTCAGAAGCTGAGCGGCCGGAATAGCCGCCGGGTCTCTGCTGTATAATACAGCTAATGTCCGTGATCAGTGCCCGTGATCAAGGTTTCCTGGTCATTTTGACAAGAATTGCCGGCATCTGGAACAAGATCCGGGGCCGGCACTCTGTTGCCATGACAGCCCAGTGCCTATTGAAGGTTCCCAGGCTTGTCTGCCATTCATTTGAATGGCAGGCTGCTTTTTGTAGCCTGTCATACAAATGCTAGCATTTTACAATGCATTAGCATTGTAATGCATTGCATTAGTAATCAGACCCCCTGAAGTTCAATAAAGTATTAAACTAAAAAAATTATAAAAAAAAAAATAAAATGTACTAAAAATTCAAATCAACCCCATTTCCCTAGAATACATATTAAACTACAAAATCATTGTGAAAAACATACACATTAGGTATCTCTGTGTTCGAAAATGCCTGGTCTACAAATTTATAAAAATATTTTCCCCATGCGGTGAACGCCATAGCGGGAAAAAAAAATTCAAAAGTGCCAAACTGTCATTTTTTTGCTGTTTTGCTTCTGATAAAAAGTTGAATAAAAAGTGATCAAAGCAATAGGCATTCCCCAAAATGGTTTAACTTAAAAGTATACCTGACCCCGCAAAACAAAAGATTCCCTATGCATCCCTGTACATGGAAATATAAAAAAGTTACAAGTGTCAGAATATGGCAACTTTAAGAAAAACATTTTGGACTTTTGTTAAAGGTATTAAAAACTAAATAAAGCTATATAAATTTGGTATCTATGGAACCGTACCGAAACATAGAATACAGGTGATATGTCATTTTGTCTGCACAGTGAATGCCATAAAAACAAAGCCTGTAAGAAAATCACACAAATGTACTTTATCACCAATTCCACCCCATTCTGATTTTTTTCCAGCTTTCCAGTACATTGTACAGAATAATAAATGGTACCATTATGAAGAACAATTTGTCCCACAAACAATAAGCCCTGATATGGCTCTGTGAGCAAATAAAAAAGTTATGGGGTTTGGAAGGCAGGGAGTCAAAAATGAAACTCAAAAAATTCCTCCACCGAGAAAGGGTTAATTTGGGACTCACTCGCATTAGTCCATCTTATCTTGAGTGGACTTCAGTTGACTACATATCCCAATACTACTTGCTTCTCCATGCCATGGCAACCTGGGGGAGAGACTGATTAGCTGAACAGGAAAGGTCTGAACAGGAAAGAAAACAACTGCATGGTGTGCAGCATGGAGCACTTTTGGTTCACTGTGTGAACTTTCTGTCTAAAGCGCTGCGGGAAGAACCACGATGCGTTGCTGCCACGGTTTTTCATGCAGCACTTTATTGCTGCGGGACGCCACCTGGGGCCTTAACCTCAGAAAGGATCTTGCGGTGTCTGAGAGGCTAAAATGCACCAATGTTTTGTGAACACATGCTGACATCTGCAGCAACTGAGACCCAACGGTTGGACTGTGTTTTTTGCACTGCTGCAGCCATTGCCAAATCTACATAGTATGCAGTTACAAACCACATATAACACTAAAATATTTAAAGGAACATAAGACTTGAAAAGTAAATGGAAAAATATCCATGAAGTCTCCTTATCATCATATAATAAAGTACCCCAAATATAACACGCATTTTGCTACATGAAGAAAGCGATTGCAAAAACGAAAAAAAGAAAAAATATACGCCAAAACACAAAAAAGTACTACACAATTTCTATAGCAAAAATATATAAAATGTTTATTAATAAAAAAAAAAATCAGATATAATATGCATAGACAAGGGCCAGCAGTGTAGAAAAAAAGAGGGTGTCTGACTGTCCACAACAATGAATTCATGGTACATAGCATAAATAAAATGAGGTCATAAAAACCACCATATATATTGTATATAAACAGCAATGTGGTATCTGTAACCTCAGGGTATATACAGTGCCTTGCGAAAGTATTCGGCCCCCTTGATCTTTTCAACCTTTTGCCACATTTCAGGCTTCAAACATAAGGATATAAAATTTAAATTTTTTTGGTGAAGAATCAACAACAAGTGGGACACAATTGTGAAGTGGAACGAAATTTATTGGTTATTTTAAACTTTTGTAAAAAAATAAAAAGCTGAAAAGTGGGGCGTGCCAAATTATTCGGCCCTTTTACTTTCAGTGCAGCAAACTCACTCCAGAAGTTCAGTGAGGATCTCTGAATGATCCAATGTTGTCCTAAATGACTGATGATAATAAATATAATCCACCTGTGTGTAATCAAGTCTCCGTATAAATGCACCTGCTCTGTGATAGTCTCAAGGTTCTGTTTAAAGCGCAGAGAGCATCATGAAGACCAAGGAACAGACCAGGCAGGTCCGTGATACTGTTGTGGAGAAGTTTAAAGCCAGATTTGGATACAAAAAGATTTCCCAAACTTTAAACATCCCAAGGAGCACTGTGCAAGCGATCATATTGAAATGGAAGGAGTATCAGACCACTTCAAATCTACCAAGACCCGGCCGTCCCTCTAAACTTTCATCTCAAACAAAGAGAAGACTGATCAGAGATGCAGCCAAGAGGCCCATGATCACTCTGGATGAACTGCAGAGATCTACAGCTGAGGTGGGAGAGTCTGTCCATAGGACAACAATCAGTCGTACACTGCACAAATCTGGCCTTTATGGAAGAGTGGCAAGAAGAAAGCCATTTCTTAAAGATATCCATAAAAAGTCTCGTTTAAAGTTTGCCACAAGCCACCTGGGAGACACACCAAACATGTGGAAGAAGGTGCTCTGGTCAGATGAAACCAAAATCAAACTTTTTGGCCACAATGCAAAACAATATGTTTGGCGTAAAAGCAACATAGCTCATCACCCTGAACACACCATCCCCACTGTCAAACATGGTGGTGGCAGCATCATGGTTTGGGCCTGCTTTTCTTCAGCAGGGACAGGGAAGATGGTTAAAATTGATGGGAAGATGGATGGAGCCAAATACAGGACCATTCTGGAAGAAAACCTGTTGGAGTCTGCAAAAGACCTGAGACTGGGACGGACATTTATCTTCCAACAAGACAATGATCCCAAACATAAAGCAAAATCTACAATGGAATGGTTCACAAATAAACGTATCCAGGTGTTAGAATGGCCAAGTCAAAGTCCAGACCTGAATCCAATCGAGAATCTGTGGAAAGAGCTGAAAACTGCTGTTCACAAACGCTCTCCATCCAACCTCACTGAGCTCCAGCTGTTTTCCAAGGAAGAATGGGCAAGAATTTCAGTCTCTCGATGTGCAAAACTGATAGAGACATACCCCTAGCGACTTGCAGCTGTAATCGCAGCAAAAGGTGGCGCTACAAAGTATTAACTTAAGGGGGCCGAATAATTTGGCACGCCCCACTTTTCAGTTTTTTATTTTTTACAAAAGTTTAAAATATCCAATAAATTTCGTTCCCATTTGTGATTGTGTCCCACTTGTTGTTGATGCTTCACCAAAAAAATTAAAATTTTATATCCTTATGTTTGAAGTCTGAAATGTGGCAAAAGGTTGAAAAGTTCAAGGGGGCCGAATACTTTCGCAAGGCACTGTATAACAAGGAAAAGTGATAATGCTGCTGTTGGAGATATGCAACAGCCAGCTTTGTCTCTATATTTGCTGGATTGACTGCAGTTCACATTTATGACACTAGATGTAGCTGTTACTAAATGTTTATCTGTAGGCACTCTGTACTTTTGTTGTTTTTGATGCTGTTGATATATATACACTTCCTGCATTTTTAGTGTGTGTGCTGAACTAGATCTGTTACTCACCATGTGAGGTGACCTTCTCTTACTGCATTCATGTTTCTGCCACATCCAGCAATCACACTCTGCAACAGGTTATGGGCCCAGTGATCAAATGAAACCCCAGTGATCAAATGAAGCCCAAGTAACCGGATAAACCCCAGTAACCAGAAGCGGCCCAGGTAGAGCGAAGTCCAGAACGGAAGACAGTGCGCCAGATGCAGAGATTGATATAAGGAAGCTTCCACAGAGACATCTCCTGTACAGAAGTAAGACTGTTCCTATATATATAAAGGAGGGAGAATGGCCTGTAGTTCAGAACCTAAACTATCAGTGGCCAAGCTGAACAATGACAGCTATGGAAATTTAATGTGGAAATGCTATTATTCAGGGATGACTTGTGGGAAGTTGGGCCTAACAGACTAAGCCTTAGCTGTTGAGAAGGGGTGTTGGAGATATGCAACAGCCAGCTTCGTCTCTCATACAAGGCAAGCACTGACAGTTCTAATGAACCTGCAACTTGGGAAGACATATCTCAGCTTTCAGAAGGGGAAGCCAGTAAATGGATAAAGGCTGCAAAGGAAGAGATAAAATCCATGCATGACACTAAAACATGGACACTTACAGAACTACCACCTGGAAGGAAATCCATAGGTTGTAAATGGACTTTCAAAGTAAAATACAATGCAGATGGTACAGTGGAGCGATACAAAGCAAGACTCGTAGCCAAGGGATATTCTCAAAAATATGGAGAGGACTATGATGAGACATTTGCGCCAGTAGTCAAACATGCTGCAATAAGAACTTTGCGGACAGTAGCCGCAATAAGAAAAATGCAAGTAAGACACTTTGATGTAAAAACAGCGTTTCTACATGGCGAGTTAGCAGAAGATATCTACATGGAACAACCACCAGGATTCAAAGATGAGCAAAGACCAGACCTAGTATGCAAACTACAGAGAAGTGTATATGGTCTAAAGCAAGCCGCCAGAGCATGGAATATGAGAATAAATGAAGTGCTTACACAGCAGGACTTTCAGAGTTGTAAAGCAGACCCCTGTTTATACACAAAGAAATTAGCAGACAGGTGGATCTATGTACTTATTTATGTGGATGATATTCTGATTTGTTTCAAGCAAGAAGGGGATGAAGGAGAAATACTCTAAACCCTAAATCAGCACTTTGAGACCAAAGATCTTGGCAACATAAATAATTATCTTGGCATTCAGATTGAGAGAGAGGAAGATGGTAGCTTCTTTCTGAACCAAAAGCACAAAATACAAGAGATAATTGAGACATTTGGAATGGAAGATGCAAAACCAGTAAAATCTCCCATGGAAACCAACTACCTGAAGAAGATAGACAGCCAAGATACACCACTACCAACTAACACTCAGTACAGAAAAGCAATAGGGAAATTGCTGTACATTAGCACCACTACAAGGCCTGACATTGCAGCAGCAGTTGGAATCCTATGCAGAAAGACTTCAACACCAAGTCAGATGGACTGGAATTCTGTGAAGCGAGTCATTCGCTATCTTAAAGGGACTTTACACTACAAGCTAAAGTTACCAGCAAGTGACGAAAGCACCCTGACAGGATATGTGGATGCCGATTGGGCCGGAGATACCAGTGACAGAAAATCTACAAGTGGGTACCTGTTTCTTCTATCAGGAGGTGCTATCTGTTGGACTAGTAGAAATCAACTTTCTGTTACACTATCATCTACTGAAGCAGAGTATGTTGCAGCAGCACAGGCAAGTCAAGAAGTCATATGGTTGAGACAACTATTAAAAGACTTAGGTCAACCACAGATGAAAGCAACGAGAATCTTTGAGGACAATCAAGGATGTCTTGCTATTGTGCAAATGGAAAGAGGCAGCTCGAGAACCAAGCACATTGATGTGAAGTACCACTTTCTGAGGGATCTTCAAGAGCAGGGACTTCTTGAGTTACTTTACTGCCCGACTGAGGATACGACAGCAGATATCCTTACCAAGGCCTGTGACCGCTGAAAGACACTCAAGGCTTACAAAGAAGATGGGCCTAACAGACTAAGCCTTAGCTGTTGAGAAGGGGTGTTGGAGATATGCAACAGCCAGCTTCGTCTCTATATTTGCTGGATTGACTACAGTTCACATTTATGACACTAGCTGTTACTAAATATTTATCTGTAGACACTCTGTACTTTTGTTGTTTTGATGCTGTGTATATAAACTTCCTGTATTTTAGTGTGTGTGCTGAACTAGATCTGTTACTCACCATGTGAGGTGATCTTCTCTTACTGCATTCATGTTTCACTAAAGTCTGTTCCTGTTACATACAAATGTCTATCTGGTTTTGACTCTGCCACATCCAGCAATCGCATTCTGCAATAGCTGCATCTATATGTGCATATGTATGCATCATTAAATGCAGTATGTTCAATAATTCCACAAATGATACTTAAATCACTACAAAAGATCACCTTAATAACTATAAAGCAATAGCAGGAAACATTATCCATATGGAGACAGATACTCAAGGGACAATGCCAGACACCATCACCTTATTGTATACAGTTAGTCAGGGGGCATGTGATGCAGTAGATTTCCATTAAAACTTACACCAGAAAGCTGGCATTAGTTATAATATATATGTGGGGCCGAGGCCAAATCAAGGATAAATATCTGTATCTCACCCCTGTAATACGGCGTTTACCATCTGTAGAGGATTTATCTGTATTTGTACTATAACTACTTGTGCTGTGAAAACTGGCATAGAGGGATTGATAAATTTCCCTCATTGTTTCCAGAGTGGGGAGGCCCCTGGATGATGAATAAGCTACACCATGGGCAGCAATCTGATGCCATAAACAGTAAAGCAGAGGCAGTAAAGTATACCAGGCTGCCATTTTAAGATTACAGGGGATTCTAAGGTACTTCTCCTATTCCCATACCAACCAAAGTTCAAAGAACACAACAAGAGACAACTGTTGTGATGTGCTCCATGCACAATTGTAAATTTCTTTATTTTAATCCATGTCTGTAACCCTGCCCAGTCCCAGATGTGTCTACTTCCTTAGTGCCACTACATAAAATAATGCCCCTTAGTGCACCCACACAGGATTACGCCCATGTCTGCATGTAGCAAGTTGCAGATGCCAGAGGTCATAGTGTGAATGGTGGGGCCAGAAGTGGAAGACCCTGCTCCACCATTGTATTCATCTGTATATATTTCATGAAAATACAGATACAATACTATAAAAAAATCAAGACATGCTTCTTGGGACAGCACGCAAAATCTGGGACTGTCCTGCTAGATTCAGCATGTTAGGGAGGCATGTACATACTGTAGCTATGCATCATTATTACACATCTGATCATGGCATTGCTTTTCCATGGTTTGACAAACCAGATATGATTTTAACAATTAGCTCTGCCAAATCAGGGATCAGTCTACATCCCAAATCAGGGATCAGTTATATTCAGTCATCTAACAATGTAGAGGATTTATCTGTATTTGTACTGTAACTACTTGTGTTACCTGTTAAAAACTACATACAGTGCTGGGCATTACAACAGAGGAATACAGCAAATCTTACATATTAGATAAAAGTCAGACACACCTGCCAATTTTGGTAGGATTGGCTGACAATCTAATTCACATAGCCGAAATGTTGTCCTCTTCCTCCTCAATGAATGCAAATTGCCTAATCCTTTGTTCACTGGTAAATAAGTCACTGTAATAGATTTGCCTAAAGCTTATATTTCCCTTAATAAATAAACTCAATGCCTTTTTAAGTGCATGTCCCTGCTCTGCCACTCTGATGCTTTGGGATTGCCTGATTATGTTACAACGAATCTGTAATACCCGTCAAAGCTCCAGTGATAGCGAAGCCAGGACATTAGCTTGAGTCTTATACAGAGGCAGATGATTGGGTAAATGAGCTTTCCTAGGAGCACTGGTTCCCAATCATTGCCTGTGGAAAACAAATTCATTTGTTAGCTGTTCACATCTTTAATGTAGAACCAAAGATCATTGTTGTCACGAGTAGATCTCCCTGTGAATAGGGAGGTACTGTTGACAATATGTAAACTGCGTTATTGAGATGATTGATAGTTCTTCCCCTCCCCATGTAGATGCATCAGAATTTCAAAGTGGTGGCACACAAGCTTCATCCATCAGCAACATCTGGGTTTAGATCTAGGTCCATGTGCTCTCTTATTTTCCCTAGTTTCAGATTCAGACCAAGACTGTTTTAGCCTTTCAGAAAGAAAGTTGGAAGAATGCAAGCATCTGCCACTTCTCGGGAAGACCAACAAATTCTGTTTCTCTTAAGAAGACTCACGGTCTTTAATTCAGACCCTAAGAGAAACCATGAATTTACAGAGGTGTAAATACCGGGGTAGCAGCGGAGTAACCCCAGCAGGTAATGGGCCCTATTTACTTACCGATCCCCGCTTCTGCTCATGGCCACCTGCGCTTCCCATTCTGTGGAAGCGGAGGTGGCTGTGAGCAGGAGCGGGGATCGGTAAGTAAGGCCTTGAACCAGTGAACCCCTCAAACACTGCTATCATTATACTCTGGGGTCTTTTTAGACCCCAGAGTATAATGATCGGAGGCCCAGGGGAGGTGAGGGAACATAAAAACACATAAAAACACAATATTTACCTCTCCTGTGCTCCGGCAGGCTTCGGGCCTCCTTGGTGACATCCAGGCTGACGTCATTATGCGTCACAATGTCGGCAATGACGTCTGGTCCAACATTGAAGAATCGGGGAGTGCACCGGAGCCAGGGACAGGTAAGTAACACAATTTTTTATGTTTGTATCCTCCCCTGGGTCTCTGATCATGGGGTCTGAAAAGACCCCAGAGTATAATAATTGGTCATGAGTGGTCCACAATGGGGCATACTACTGTGTGCAGGGGACACTATGGGGCATAATACTGTGCGCAGGGGACACTATGGGGCATAATACTGTGTGGAGGGGACACTATGGGGCATAATACTGTGTGCCGGGGCCACTATGGTGCATAATACTGTGTGCAGGGGCCACGATGGGGCATAATAGTGTGTGCAGGAATGAGGGGAATAATGTGGTTTGTGCGAGGGGGGGTGGTTGCCGGGGGGACTTCATGTAAAATGTCCGCCTTGGGGCCCAGCCATTCCTAGTTACGCCACTGCATGAATATTCACGATGAAGAACAATCCCACTCAATTCAAGATAAAATGTTTGAGGGTCTAACAGCCAAAAAATCCAAAGTTATTCCAGTCATTGAAAATTTCAAAAAGTGCTAATCCTGACTGAATGTGAAGATGAAGAAAAACGGTTGTTTATAACCAGTCGATTCAAAAACTGTCTTCCATTTAACCCAGAGGATGCAAAAACATGGCATGACCTTCCTAAGGTAGATGTTCCAGTGGCAAAAGTTGTAAAAAGTAATCTCTTTCAAGGATTCTTCACAATTTAAGGATCCAAAGGAGCCTAAAGAATAGTTGGGAATCATCATCTACCATAATCTCTATCAACATTGTTTATACTTCTGTAGCAAGGTCTATTTATCTCTGACTTGGCCAACTAGAGAAACATCTAAGGATGAAAATATCTCGGGTAGAAATAATAGATTCTATCCCATTATTGAAGATTGCTGCAGGTTTTTTTTACAAATACTTCTGCAGAATCTGTAATTTGTGGCTAGGAATGTATCTCTCAAAACCCACAAGAAGAACCCTCTGGCTTAAGATGTGAAAGGTAACACCAGATAGTATTCAGGAGAATGCAGCAGATGAAAAACAAAAATTCAGGAGGATAAGTCAAAAGGGACTCCTTTCATTTGCAAAAAATACTAGGCCTCTCTCTCCAACTACAAAACAAAGGGAAGGTTGGGACGCAGGAGCTACCCCAAAGGAGGAAATGGTAGGGTATTTCTTCTCAATGCAAACAATCTAAACCCTTCTGGTAAACAATGAGGCCAGAAATGTGGGAAGGAGACTGCTTCTATACCACTCCAAGTGGAATAAGAAAATCCAGGAACATTGAGAGGGTCCACTGCTACACAAGCTACACATACAACTGCATGACACCGATGCAGTTTAAATGCATAGTAGTCTGCTATTATGTAACCAGGTGCCCTGAGACATCACTGTCCGCAGTTTCCGCAACATGGCGCCTTGGCCTAACAGATTCAAAAATGGATGTAAACTGATGGCTATCCGGTTAGATACAGATCATGTTAAAAAAAAAAAAACCTTGTCACTTTTCTTGAAGGACACAAAAATGTGCTATATCATACTTTTGTGTCCATCCAATAAAAACAGACAGTCTTCCGTTTGCACCTGCTTTTTTGAATTTAAGTGGATCTGTTAAAAACGGGTATAAAAAGCGCAGTGTGAAAAGATCCTTAAACATAAATACAAATTTATTAATGTGTTCATACAAGTTTGTGGCATAAATCCTAAGAAAAATATAGCATTATGAGGAATCACTAAATATATGAAGTCCATGAGTCAATTTTCTCACATTTTGGAATCTGTCAGTACAAAATTAGGTGGAGCTTCAGAATCATAATCCCAAGCAACTAATTTCTCTGTCATTCTATGAAAAATATGATATAACATTCCATTTCCTGTATATTACCTATATATGAATACTTGGGTATATATAAAAATATTGAATACATTGCAAAAACATCAGGCAAAAGTCCTAGAATTTTACTAGTGCAAATTAATTTGTTTCACTTACCTAACACTTTATTTATCTCTGTGCAACTCTAACAATATAATCATCAACATCAATAATATTACTTGATTTTGGCCCTAAAATAAAAAAAAAAAAAATAAGTCTACCACAATGCCTGTACCATACACTATCCACTAGGTGGCAGACATATTCCTTGTGATGGAGATTTTCTGCCTATGTGTTATACTTGTTAGGCTTTCTTTTCATTTTGGGTAGCACATAATACACAGGGCAGCTAAATGAACCTATTCTCATGAATAATGCAGGTGCAGTTAATCATTTCAAGATGTGGATAAATCCAGATACAGTAAAGTACGGCACTGTTGTATAAAATGTAATATATTTTATATATGCCCTGTCTATTAAAGCAATTTAGTCTTTGTTTGGAGGGTAGGATAACATGAAGAAATATGAATTTGCTGTGTTTAAACAATAAAGGGATTGCAGGACTTTTAGCGTAAAGCCAGCCAGTGTGCAATTTCCTTTTTCCTGTTCTTTAAATGATCAAATGAGAATGCACTCAGGTAAAGTTCCCTTGTCTAGACATTTTTTGAGGTAAAGAGCGTAGACATAACGTCTGCAAAATAGCATTTATGGATAGCTTTCACTTTTCTTCATACGTTCCAATTGTATGGTAATTATATGTCAATTCAATGCCTGTTACTTTATGTCTGTGCAACTGTGGCTTAAAATTGACTTTGGCTTATACTGTATATTCAAGATCCATGCCCTTTCTGTGCAATAATACACAGTAGAATAACCTAAATTGATTCCAGGAGGGACTGCTTGTGGTCGATTCTAGAGCCAAGCTGTGAACACAAGAAATCAAACTGTAGTAGCAATATGCATCATCCAAAATATTATTTGCCCTCCAGAAAACCCCTTTTGGTGAAGGGGTCCATTGTGGGATAACCACAGAAGATATCCAACAGTGGAACTGTCAAAACACAGGACCAGTTAAAATTGACATTTTTTTTTTTTTTTACATGGCATGTCTTCACATTGCAAAGGTTGAAAACTGCAGCGAAACACACAGCATGTTTAAAAACTGTAATTAGATATGAGAGAATTTCTCAAAAGTTCGATTCTGCAGTACAATTTGAAGTTCCCAAAAAATTTGCTTTGATCAAAATTAATTTGTGGCGAATATCGCTAAAAAACACCTATTTCCTAGCTTCAGAGAGCATGTATAGTGGTGTAGAACACTGTGCCTTGCAGTACACGCATAGGGAGCCTACTGTGGTAGTCAAACAATACTGTGTGTCAGTATGACACGCACATGACAGGCGTCGCTCTTAGAACCACTGCACACTTCACTTATTTGGACAGTTACAGGGCCAAAACTGACCAACTAACTCAAGTGTGAACTCAGCCTTACAGGTAGATGTTAGTGCCAGGTATAAAGAACGGTGCCTGTTCTGCCTTTATCACACTTTTTTTTTTGTAGAAAATAACAGGCCTTTTTGCCTTTGCAATTATGTTTTTTCATTAAACAGTATGTCAGACAGAGAAGTGAAAGGCCATGCACAGGGGAGGGACGCAGGTCTAAATGTTTCTGGCGCAGGCACAGGTCGCAGCAGAGTAATGGGGCATATGGCAGCAGGGGTCAGTTACAGAGGCCTGAGCTCCCAGTGTCAAGTAGTGGCCGTGTCTTGACCAGCAACCCAACGCTTGTAGACTGGTTGACTCGGTCATCCAATTCATCCCAAGTCACATCAGACACCCCTTGCCAAGAGTCGGTGGGTTTGTCAAACACAACCCTTAGTTGGCATGGTCCGGCAGCAGGCCCTGTGCCCTCACTTGTTCTCAACCTGCCTCTGTCCTTTTCTGTTCTCTCAGCTGGAGAAGTACTTTATGCTGTGAGCTCAGATCCACTGAAGAGGAGGTATTATTATTATTATTTATTATTATTATTGTTTATTTATATAGCACCATTAATTCCATGGTGCTTTACATTTGAGGATTTCCATATGTACACAAGATATACAAAACAGATAATACTAACAGTGACCAACTGGCACAGTGAGATAGAGGGCCCTGCCCGCAAGGGCTTACAATCTATGAGGGAAGAGGGATAGAGAAAGATGGTGGGGGTAGAGGCTGTTCAGGTGGTGGTGTGGTGACAGTAGCGTTATTGGAGGCTGTAGGTCTTCCTGAATAGGTGAGTCTTCAGGACCTTCTTGAAGCTTGTGACTGTGGGGGACAGTCTTATGTGTCTTGGTAATGAGTTCCAGAGTATGAGGGATGCACGGGAGAAGTCTTGGAGACGGTTCTGTGAAGAGCGGATAAGAGTAGAGCGGAGTAGGAGGTCTTTGGAGGATCGGAGGTTACGTGTGGGTAGGTAGTGAGAGATTAGGTCGGAGATATATGGAGGGGACAGTTTTTGGATGGCTTTGTATGTCAGCGTTAGTAATTTGAACTCTATTCGCTGGGCAACGAGTAGCCAGTGAAGGGATTGGCAGAGGGATGCGGCCGATGAAAAATGGGGGGAGAGGTGTATTAAGCGAGCGGCGCAAGTTAAGGTGAACTGGAGGGGGGCGAGAGTATTTGCTGGGAGGCCATGGAGAAGGGTGTTACAGTAGTCTAAGCGGGAAATTATGAGGGCATGGACTAGCATCTTTGTAGTTTCTGGTGTGAGGAAGGAACAGATTCGATAGATGTTCTTGAGTTGGAGGCGGCAGGAGGTGTTGAGGGTTTGGATGTGCGGCTTGAAGGATAGGTCAGAGTCTAAGGTTATCCCAAAGCAGCGGACCCATGGGACTGGGGTAAGTGTAGAGGACAGTCAGCAGCTACTGCTCAGCCAAGATCTGGAGGAGACATCCGCCACTTCCTCCAGTAGGCGGGCAAGTAGTGATGAGGCGAGTGGCATGGGAGCTGATGTTGAGGAGGACATCAGTGAACTGCAGACAGTAGTGGATGATGATGTAGCCGATCGTAATTGGGAGGGGCTTCATCGTCATTAGGAGAAGAGGGTTGCAGCTTGCGCATGAGGCAGCAGGGTAGTCAGCAGGGTAGCAACAGTGTGAGGTCAGGAGCTAAATGTGCCATGGGTAGATCACCCGCTTCTCAGCAGCCTACCTGCCCGGAAAGCAGTGGTGCAGGGGTTCACGGAGGAAGTGGCGGTAGCAGTCAGTTAGCGCAGAGTGTTGGGGGGTAAAATTACCTACTCGGCGGTGTGGCAGTTTTTTGTAAAGCCGCCGGGGGAGGTCAACATGCTCAATCTGTGGGCAGAAGGTGAAGCATGGCCAGGGTGCCAATATTGGCACCACAGCCCTGCGTCAACATATGCAGCATCACCATAAAGTGGCCTGGGAGAGCTGTGGCTCCTGTGGCATCCCCGAGCTGGCTATGGCTGGGCTGAGGGTGATCTCTGTGCATTGTATTATTTCCTGTTGCTTCATAGCCTGTGTGACATAGCAGGGGGTCCTGAGTGTCACACAACACAGCGCCACCTAGTGAGCCTCACACATGCATTACACCTCCCATAGGATTGAATAGTAACCAAATGTCCAATGGGAGGACATTGCCTGGGAAAAGGGGAGGAGTCAGCTGATCACTGGGTCCCCATGGTAACACCCCTGCAGGAAGGTCCTGCGTGTGAGGAGTTAGAAGTGTGGAGTGTTAGGAGGAGGAGGTGAGGAGATAAGTGTGATGTCCTGTGAAGAAAGCAGTGAGTTTAGTGCAGGAATCTCAAGTCCTAGACAGGCCCAGGAAGGTTGGAGAGCTGACATACTCCAGCTATTCAGAAGATCCTGTCCCCTGTCTGCCTAGCCATCGCCCTGAAGGAAGTCAAGCATCATCATCTTGTCAGCATGAGACTGTGGAGAGAACATTCTGGAACACGTGCTCCATAGCAAGTATCACAGGATCCAGGGGCCAAGGCCAGACCTGTGGAATATCCTGCCACCCTGACTATTGCACCCCGAAACTCTGAGCAATCAGGACCACATAACGTGAGTGGGGAATATTATGTACTAGTATCATGGTGGGCATCCTCCTATGAGCCAAATAGGAGCCCAGACGCACCTTAGGGCTGTAACACTGAAGTATAAGGGGCTAGGAACACCTTTCATCAAGTCTACCCTGCACCCCAGGACTTTGCTGTGTCACCAGGCGTACCCCGTTGTTTTGTATTGAAGAAACTGTTTAAGCATTTGTGCCTCCACACCCATGGAAGTAAAAGTTCAACTTTACAACCGTTTCTGTGTCTGACTCTGCACTGACAACATCAGGGCGCCCCAAACACCACCAGTCGGCACAGTATAGGGGAAGCGCACCGGGGGAACAATCACCACCAACATTTGTGCAGCCCCCTCATCACCGGTACCAGTGGTGGTAACGTGGGACAGCACCAGCGCTGCGCCCTCGTGCCCAGAGACCGTGACAAGTCTGCGCTGTTTGCACCCCGCAATCCCAACTGCAGCGTTACCTTCCATCTGGTCACCGCACTCCAATGTGGTGGTCCAGCAACTGCTGCAGCACCCAATGGCATGCACCCCAATTCAGGCAGTCAAGGCTCCACCACCTCAGCCAAAGGAAGCTTTGTGTCCTTCCCATCATCTGCTGGTCATGATGCTCCTGCTCCTCCTCCTGGTCAGTCATTGCATCAGCAATCCATCACAGAAGCGATTTAGAAGAGACAACAGTATGCGTGCACTCATCCAACGGTGCAGAAGCTGAACATGCTCCTGTCCAAGTTGCTGGTACTGCAGTCCCTCCCTTTCCAAGTGGTGGACTCTGCACCTTTCAGAGAACTGTAGCCCTTGTGGGCAGGGCCCTCTATCCCACTGTGCCAGTTGGTCACTGTTTGTATTATCTGTTTTGTATATTTTGTGTACCATATGTAAATCCACAAATGTAAAGCACCATGGAATTAATGGTGCTATATAAATAAACATTAATAATAATAATAATAATAATAATAATAATAATAAACTGATGGCTTGTGCCGAGCTGAAGTGGAAAGTCCTTAGCCGTCATTTCTTTGCCAAAAAGGCAGTACCAGCCCTGCACAAATATGTAGAAGAGAAGATGGGCCAGTCATTGAGCCTGTCGGTGTCTGCCAAAGTGCACAGCAGCGCCAATGTGTGGAGCTGTAACTACGGTCAAGGACAATATATGTAATTTATGGGCCACTGGGTTAATGTGGCGACGCAGCTTCTGCCTCCACGTTCTCATGCCGTTGGTCCTGCAACAATGTCAGCCTCATCCTCCACTGTCTCCTCAGCCTCCACTGCAGAGACAATTGGCAGTGCTCCTCCAGCATACCACATGTGCAGGGCACAGCGGTGTCATGCTGTTCTACACCTCGTTTGCCTGGGTGAATGGAGTCACACAGGGGAGGAACTGCTCCGTGTACTTCCCCAAGAAATTCAATCCTGGCTTTCTCCGCGACACCTCAAAATCGGAACCATGGTGACCGACAACAGGAAGAACATGGTGTCAACCCTTAGTCAAGGAGGGCTAAGCCATGTGCCCTGCATGGCGCACGTGTTCAATCTGGTTGTCAAGCTTTTCCTTAAGTGTTCCACCCATCTGCAAGACATCCTAAAAATGTCAAGGAAACTTTGCATGCACTTCAGCCACTCGTACACAGCCAAGCACACCCTCCTTGAGCTGCAGCAGCAGAACGGCCTCCCACAACATAGGCTGATATGAGATATTTCCACCCATTGGAATTCAACCCTCCATATGTTGGATCGACTATATGAACAGAGATAAGCCATAAACTAGGTACTCCCCTGTGTACAGTTGTGATAAGAAGTTTACATACCCCGGCAGATTTTTTGGCCTTTTTTCAGAGAATATGAATGATAACACAATAACTTTTTCTCGAATCATGGTTAGTGGTTGGTTGAAGCCATTTATTGTCAAACTTCTGCGTTTTCTCTTTAAATCATGACAACCAAAAACATCAAAATGACCCTGTTCAAAAGTTCACATATCCCAGTTCTTAATACCGTGTATTGCCCCCTCTAACATCAATGACAGCTTGAAGTCTTTTCTGGTAGTTGTGGATGAGGCTCTTTATTTTCTCAGATGGTAAAACTGCCCATTCTTCTTGGCAAAAAGTCTCCAGTTCCTGTAAATTCCTGGGCTGTCTTGCATATACTGCGCGCTTGAGATCTCCCCAAAGTGGCTCAATGATATTGAGGACAGGAGACTGAGATGGCCACTCCAGAACCTTCACTTTCTTCTGCTGTAGACAATGACAGGTCGACTTGTCCTTGTGTTTTGGATCGTTGTCACGTTGGAACGTCCAAGTACCTCCCATGCGCAGCTTCCTGGCTGATGAGTGCAAATTTGCCTGCAGTATTTGCTGATAACGTGCTGCATTCATCTTTCCTTTAACTTTAACCAAGTTTCCTGTGCCTTTAGCACAACTGTAACTTTAACGTTAGCCAGTGGCAGCTCATGAGCGACACCTGCCGTTTGCTCGTTCCCTTTGAGGAGGCCACTTTGTTAGTCAGTTGCCAGGACTACGGGATGAACAACGTCATTCCCAATGGTGAACCTAGCCTCTTTGATGCCTGAGGCGGACTATAGAAAGACGCCCCCCCCCCCCCCAAAAAAAAAAAAAAAAAAAAAAAAATATATATATATATATATATATATATATATATATATAAAATTGCGTTTACATGCTACTAGCTTCACACGCTGTTATCGTCGCACAATATACACAAAGAGATAAAACAGTTTTTAAGAATTCTTTTTCCTGTATTACTTCAGTACAGTTCAGTTACTTCAGATCAACAACATGGCATTAACAATGAAAGTAACTTCACACATCTTCTGCTTGGTGGATGGACGAGCCCACATGGCCCCCATTCTCTATAATAGGAGAGGCGCAGATAGCTGAGTACTGGATTTCGGGTATCTTTGGTGCTCCCATCAAAGTTGAATGAGAGCCACGCGGGTTCGCCCATCCACCAAGTAGCACACCTATATATGGCTGCGGTCAGGCTGAATTCCCATCCAGTGGGGGTAAAAAAACCAATTCTCAGGCTCAGTGGAGGACTCAGCAGACAGACCCGCATTAATCAGGTATTTATCCTCTATCATTTAGGTGAATACAGGGCAGTAACATTTTGTGACTTACAGGTAACGTCTCTGACAAATCCTTCACATTTCCCTTCTCTTCCCTTTGGACCGCCATGACCACTTCTTCCAGCTGTGTCTTGTCTCTGTAAAGTTTACAACACAGACATCTTTGGCTCCTCACTTTTCCAGGCACCGACCCACATTGTCCTCACCTGCATACCCATCCTGCTGCTACCCCAATTATAAAAATTATAAAATATATGATATAACCCCCCATAATGAATAATACTCCCAAGTACATCTTTATATTAATAATGTCCGTGTGTACCCTGTATAAATAGTGCCCCTTATTAATAATGCCCCATAGGTTTCCTAATTAAAAGGTTTTCCAGGTCATTAATAAAATAATCAGTGGGGCTCAAAAACCCAGGACCCCCACTGATCACCTGTTTGAATGAACTGTGGTACCTGTGTAAGCGCTGTGACCGCTTCTCTGTTTACATAGTGTCATTCATCTCATAGCGGCCATGTAATGTAACTACAGCATGTCTATGTGACAAGGCTGGAATTACATCACACAGTCACTATAAACACACAGCATATGATATAAAGAGGCAGCATAGCCCCTTCATACAGCTGATCAGAGAAAGGGTCCACTGATCTCTTATTGATAATCTGTCCTAGGGATAAATCATCAATAAAAATGAGCTGGAAAACCCCTTTAATAAAGCCCAAGTGCCACCTAAAAGGGGTTGTCCAGGATAACCACTTTTTTAATATGAGACTGGGGAAGGTGCTCTGGTGTCTCCCAGTGCGTTCCAGTCCTGCTGCTCTGGTGTTTTCTTCCCCACAGCACTGTGATGTCCCATGTCAGCGATCTCAGCGGTCATGTGCCGTGGGAACTTCCACCAAAAGAAAACACCAGAGCAGCAGAACCAGACCGCGGTAGGAGACATCGGAGCACAAGGGACAGGTGAGTAAGTGTTTTTTTTTTTTTTAAATACAGTATTACACAGTATTATGGCCCACTGTGGCCCCTGCACACAGTATTACAAGGTTTTATGCCCCGCAGCGGCCCCTGCACACGGTATTATGCGCCGCAGCAGCCTCTGCACACGGTATTGTGCTCCGCAGAGGCCCCTGCATGCGGTATTATGCTCTATAGTTGCCTCTGCACACGGTATTATGCCCCGCAGTGGCCCCTGCACACGGTATTATGCTCCATAGTGGCCCCTGCAAATGGTATTATGCTCCATAGTGGTCCCTGCAAATGGTATTATGCTCCATAGTGGCCCCTGCAATCGGTATTATGCTCCCTAGTGGCCCCTGCATTGGTATTATGCTCCATAGTGGCCCCTGCACACGGTATTATGCTCTATAGTGGCCCCTACACACGGTATTATGCTCTATAGTGGCCCCTGCACACGGTATTATGCTTCATAGTGGCCCCTGCACATGGTATTATGTCCCATAGTGACCCCTGCACACAGTATTCTGCTCCATAGTGACCCACCCATGAAGTATTATTATACTCTGGGGTCTTTTCAGACCCCAGAGTATAATGATTGGAGACCCAGGTGGTGACAAACATAAAACCAGTGTTACTTACCTGGGCTCCGGTGCGCTCCCTTCTTTCGGCCTTCTTCAATGTTGCTCAGACCGGCATCGCGACATAATGACGTCGGCCTGGCTCACGTGACGTCTGGGACGTCACCAAAGAAGGCCGATGCCTGCTGGGAGTAACATCGGATCGTCGGAGAGGTGAGTAACACTGGTTTTTATGTTTATCTCCTCCCCTGGGACTCCGATTATTATAGTATAATAATAGTAGTATTTGATGGGGTTCGCAGACCGCGGCCTCACTTACCATCCCCGCTCCTGCACACAGCCGCTTCTGTGTCCCATAGCAGAAGGGGAAGCGGGAGCGGCCACGACCAGCAGCGGGGATCGATAAGTAAATAGGCCATTACGTGCCGGGGTTACTCCAGCAGGCAACGGCCTATTTATATATATAAAAAAAAACTTATCCTCATCTACTTCTGATGCCTTAATGCAGCCGCCGCTTCCTTTTCTTGTCCGCGACGTCTGCGTGTCAGCGTAGGAGGCGCGATGACGTCATTGTATCGCCGCCTGCGAAGACATGCAGAGGTTTTGTTAACCAGCCCAGGACAGGTATCGCGCAGCTTTGTTTGTTTTTTTTTAAGCGGCCTGTCCTGGGCTGGTTTACATTAAATAGACAATAAAAAATGCCGCCTCCAGACAGTGATGGACAGTGCCGCCTGAGGCGGCCGCTTCACTTCGCCTCATTAAAGGTGCATCCCTGGTCATTCCACTGATTGACATCCTGGAAAAGATGCTTTTCAGTCTGGCTGTTCAGGTGACTGGAGATGTAGCGTCTACATCTCACCAACACATGAGCCCTGTGGGGGCTGAACTGGAGGAGGAGGATGAGGAAGACATTGGAGCACAAACAATGTGTAGCCAAATGGGTGGAGAGGAGGAGCAGGAGCAACCAGAACAGCCAGAGGGAGATGAGGAGGATGAGGCAGATGACCCAGACACACCGTGGCAGTATGCAGTGGAGATAGATGCAGGGAGTCCCTCGGAGTCACCTGCGCAAATGGCCCGAAGCATGCTGACTTTCTTGCACAGTGACAGCCGAATTGTCACCATTCGGCAGAGTGATGACTACTGGCTCTCCACCATGTTAGACCCTCGCTGCCGTGGAAAAATGGGGGCCTTTTTTACACCCGCTGAGAGGAAGGACAAACTTAACTACTATAGAGATATCCTATGTAGTAAGTTGGCCGCTGCCTATCTGCGCCATTGTCCATCCTCTCGCATGTCCGAGGGGGGGGGCCTGAGAGCTCAATTTGAACTGGCATGGCAGCTGTGGGAGGGGGGTGGGGGTGGCAGGAGCAGTATCGGCTCCATCAGCACAATGGGAACAAAATGGCAAATATGGTCCTCCTTATGGGTTTAGACACTAATAAACACCTTTAAATAAGTGATAATAACCGCTAAGAATTATTGAATTATTATTGACAGAACTATTTTAAAAATGGCCTGCAACTTTATACTGGTAACAAAATGGCGAATAGGGTCCTCCTTATGGGTTTAGACACTAATAAACACCTTTAAATAAGTGATAACCGTTAAGAGTTATTGAATTATTATTGACAATACTGTTTTGATAAATGGCCTGGAACTTTATACTGGTAACAAAATGGCGAATATGATCGTTATGTCTTTCCCCACGTTAAAGGCGTTTTTTACAGATAACTGCAGATATTATTGGATGATAATTCAGTTTTCTTTGGCACAGTAGTACTGACAAATGTAATGCTATGCTGTTGAAGAACAGTGAATAACCCCCTTATAATAAACGCCTTTAAAAAGGCTTTTTTTTACAGATACAGTACATGCAGATATTATTGGATGATAATTCAGTTTTCTTTGGCACACTAGTACTGACTAATGTTATGCTTTGGAAGAACAGTGAATAAGCCCCTTATAATAAACGCCTTTAAAAAGGCCTTTTTTTACAGATACGTGCAGATATTATTGGATGATAATTCAGTTTTCTTTGACACAATAGTACTGACTAATCTTATGCCTTGGAAGAACAGTGAATAAGCCCCTTATAATAAATGCCTTTAAAAAGGCTTTTTTTTACAGATATGTGCAGATATTAGTGTATGATAATTCACTGTTTTTTGCTGTACTGCACTTCAAAAGGCTTGTTGTGTTCCACCTTGAAGACACAGATATGAGCAATGAGCAGCAGTATAACGGCAGTGAGTGCTGCAATGTGAATTATGCTGCAAATTCTTGCTGTAAATGACCCTGTAACCACCCCAAATTCTTCTCTCAATTCCTCCCTATCCTTTCCCTACAGTTCTAAGGCTCAGCCTCTTTCCGTAAACTTCTATCTGTTTTCTAAGTCTTTCCCTAGCTCCTGCTGACGTCTGTCCCTACAGTAAGAGCGATGTGGAATGACTGTACCTAAAATGGCTGAGGGTTTTTATAGGGCTGTGACATCACAGGTCTGGCTGGCTGCTGATTAGCTGCACGCTTGGCATTGTGGGTGATCCCGCGCTCCCACAGTCCCTTGCCCCTTGCCCTAACATGTTAGAATCCCATTTTATAAAAAAAATGCGATTCGATGCATCAAAACATGAGGAAATCCGGAATTGTGGCGAATCGAACATTTCCTGAAATTCGGATCGAATTCCACTTCTGCAGCTTCGATTCACTCATCTGTAGCTGTAATACAAGATACTTTGTGCTGTGGGATCCTCTGCAGTGTGGGGATGGGATTTGTTGAAATGCATTGTAGCCGGTTAACTGCCAGTAATTTTGCAGTCACCAACCCTCTGCGAGTACGCCACGTGAATAAAATCTGCTTGTTCACATGGATGTTCCACCCCAAAATCTGCATATAAAAATGCATGAAATCGGACTCCCATTTATTGAAATAACAAGTAGAGGCATTTTTTCTGCTACCTAATTTGGCATAATTGAAATGTATGGGGGCAGATTTTGGTGCTTTTTGTTCAGCAAATTTTAGAGTGTTTTTTTTTTTTCAAGAAAATTAATCAAAATCTCCTTCCAAAATCTACTTCAAATTCCTGCAGCACTTTCTGCCCGACCAAATTCCTCTGTGTGAGCATATCATAAGGCTATGTTTATATCTGAGTACATCTGAAAGTGCAGACAAAAACATTCTGCAGGTCCGACTTTTTTTGTCTGGTGATATCAGGGAGAAAATAACGGATACCTAATGAAAAAGATACTAGGATGGACCAGAAGACTATATTAAGCATCGCTAATGTATCAACCCCAGCTACAGGAGAAATCAGCAAAAGAAAGTTAAAATGACCCCCAACGGTCTATTATGGCACAATATGTAAAAGAAATAAATAAAATGATAAAATAAAGTAAAAAAACAAATGCAACTACCACAACCCAGTTTCTAGCCTCACCCCTGGTAACATAACAGTATGTGTCACCGTTATAAAAAATTACCATAACAGAGAGGAAAAACTATTTAAAAAATAAAAAACAGACTTTTTTCCCCTACTTTTTTTTTACATTTTTCAGACATTAAAATAAAGATCCACACATTGCAGAAAAAGATCTGCAGCGGAATTGTTGTGATTTCAAAAACGCTGTCGTCTTTGTAAATGGCAGTATGTCAATTATACCTATGGAAACTCTGGTGTTTTCTGTGTAGGTCTAATAGAGACAGAAAGTCCACTGAGGAAAACTGTTTTTGTAGACTTTCTGCAGACTTTCTGTAAAAAGCAATGCTGAAAAAACTGTGAAGTGTTTCCGCCGCAGTCTTTTCCGCAGCGTTCTTTTGCAGTGATTCTCTGTGAGGTATCTTTTTTTCTGTGTTGGGCCTTAGCCTTAATCTTTGCATTGCAAAGTTTGAAAGGCATTGTGGAATATGCAGCAATGTTATGTAATTCAGGCTGGGTATGAAAGTGAAATGGACACAGAAATGGCTTCAACTCTTGTTTAATTTGATGCTTGTACACAATCTCAGGCACTTGAACTGAAGTAGGGTTATGCAATTGAAGTCCAAGCTGTATGTATGTATATATACTCATGACTCTCCTTCTCTCCTTCCACTTGTCAGAAACTCAGAGGGCCAGTTATTCACTACAGGGAGACGACCATCTATAGTCTCCTGGATAAAAGTTGATATAATCAGGGATTCACCTCTCACTGTCCCAACATGGCTCCTCAACAGCTGCCACTAGTGCTTTATCACTTTGCCTTCTAAGTCCTTGCCTTCAGTCCTTTCTCAGTTGTTCCACTAACATAGAGAACGCACACAGAGGAAACAGGCATAGTGACAGGGGGAACACAATCCACGATACCGCAGATAGCAGGCATATAAAGGCATTTATAAATGATAAAGAGCATATCTTATTACCAATAGACATGCTGCAGGTATAAACCCACAAATCAGGTCACTTTACACTACAGGTTTTGGGCTAAGGCTCCATGTAGTGTCCCGCAGCAAAAAAGTGCAGCTGGAAAAAACACGGCAACAACGCATCGCAATTTTTCCTGCAGCGCTCCACAGAAAGTCCACAGAGGTTTCCTCAGCGAGCTTTCTGCTTCCATTATACCTATAGGGAAACTGCCAGTATTTCCGTAGGTATAATTGACATGCTGCAACTTCCAAACTGCAACGTTTTTGGAAATCGCAGCGTTTCCACTGCATGTATTTTTCCGCAAGGTGGGGATGGGATTCACTAGAATTTTATCCACTTTGCTGTGACTGTAAAACACCGCTTTTTTTTCTGTTGCGTTTCCGCCCCAGGCAAACCGCAGTGTTTACACCACTTGGGGCCCCTGGCTAAGTCACAATACTGAGATGGATTTGTAGCTCTGTAGATTGCAGGTGCTTAGCTATCTTCGAGTTTGTGGCAGCCACACTGCTGCAATTACTGCCTGTGTGGCCCCTGCCTAAGGCTCCACATAGCAAAACATCTAAAAAACGCTGCAAGTTTTTTTTTTCTACAGCAATTTTCATTACGCCACAATTTCATAGCTAAAACTAACATGGTGTGTTTTTCAAAAGCGTGCACATTTTTGAAAAATAAGCTTTTCTACGGCTCCTTTTTTCTACACTGTGTGGATGAGACTAACCCCACATTCACAGCCATTTGTTGGCTGACTTTACCAGTCTGAACAGTATGGCGGGAGAGGGACTCCTAGCAATTCAGATATCTATGCTGCTAGGAGTGCTGTCCTCCCAGCGTCATACTGTCCCGTACTATAATCAGTATGGGACAGTATGTCACTGGGAGGCAGGGGCTCCTAGCATAATAGGTAACTATTATGCTAGGAGTCCCTCACCCATCATACTGTTGAGGCCAGTAAACCCAGATAACACACGGACCGAGTTTCAAACTGGGCTGTGTGAATGCAGCGTAAATATCATTTTTTTTTTTTTTTACTGCATCAAAGGGCTAACGTCCTGCGTAGATACTTTTTATTCTACAGTGTTTTTCATTGAGTTATTGCTGTGTTTTTCTCCGAGCTGTTTCTTCCCTTATTAAATATATAGTGAAACCGCTTGTGATTCTGCAGCTAAAATTAACATTCTGCATTTTTTAAAAACTCAGCTTTTCAGCAGCTCTTTTTTTCCGCAATGAGTGGATGAGATTAATGAAATCTCATCCACTCAATGAATTCACATTGTTGGTACTGCAAAACACAGTGCTTTTTTCACAGTGCTTTTTTCTGCGTCGTTTCCACATCAACCAAAAATGCTGTGTTTTCTCAAGGTAGGAAAGGCCCCACGCAGTGAGCCACAGCCGAAAAATGCTGCAGAAAAGACTGCGGCAGAAACACGCTAAGTTTTCTTAGAAAAGTCCACAGAGTTTTCTTCTGCGGACTTTCTGCTTCTATTATACGTATACGGAAAACGGCAGCGTTTCCGTAGGTATAATTAACATGCTGTGGTTTACAAAAATGCTTGCATTTTTGAAATCGCAGCATATCCGCTGCAGATTTTTTTCTGCAATGTGTGGATGGGATTAGCAGGTACTGTAAAACACCGTTTTGTCGTAACAAAGGGCCCGGCCTTAAATGTAGCAAAAAACTCATTATGCATTACATTTATTTCCAGAAATCTATAGGGAAAACACTTGCGATTCCACAGCTAAAATTAACATACTGCATTTTTCAAAAAGCAGCTTTTCCACAGCTCTTTTTTTCTGTGTGGATCAAACTAACCAGAATACTTTGCTTGTACTGTAAAACACAACTTGTTTTCTGTTGTGTTACCGCAGCATCTAAAAATACAGTGCATTCCTTTGGACTATAGATGTGGCTCGATAGTTAAAATTAATTAGTAGTACTACAAAAGATCTCCATGTAGCACTGGCCTATAAAATCTAAAAATATCCTATTCTTGGGCTTTCCATACACAAAAGATAACAACCAAACATTATGCAAGCCAACCTATTGATGGTGGGATCATTCATATGAACGATCTGCCTGCTCTCAATCTGTGCGTTTGCTGCTCACAGGGGGGAGGGGGGTGTGAGCTTGAACGAAACATAACAGAACATGTGACCTCGGATGTGGGAGTGATTTATTACCTTGTGATTTCATTGCAGTGGAGAGCAGGGCCGTTTTAACACATTGGAGGGCCCAGTACAAAGGTTTCATAAGTGCACCCCCCCATCACCACCACTTAAACATACCTGACCCACCCAAATTAAAATGGCCCCCACATAGTATAATTCCTTCTTACTGGGCCCATACAATATAAGTGGCCACTTATAAATAGTAGTCCCCTCTTATAAATATGTCCTGTTCACAGCTAACTGCACCTTTATAAATAATAATTATAAGGCGGTCATTATTTATATGCAGGGACTATTATTTAAAATGGAGGCTAAGATTCCTTGAATGAATAAGTATGAAGAAACTAGAGGGGGACATTAAACTGGGGCAGCTGGAGGGGGACATTAAACCGTGGGGGTAGTTGGATGGGGATATGCCTCCCCTTCAGCTGCCCCCAGTTTAATATCCCCCCTCCATTTGCCCCCCTAGTTTAATGTTTCTCTTCATCTCCCCCAGTTTAATGTCCCCCATTCATCTGCCTCCAGTTTAACATAATAAAACACTGATACTCACCTCTCCTCGCTTCCTTGCCGCTCTGTGCAGTCTCTTGTCCCAGACTGTTCAGGGAGCTGCAGGCGCGATGTGAGTGACATCACATAGGAATGTGCTCCACACAGAGCGGTGAAGCAGGAGCTGTCTGAGGATAGCTCCTGCTTCACCATTGTGACGTCATCAGCTGTGCCAGGACGTCCTGCACAGACAGTGATGTATGTAAGTATTCTATGGCAGAGCAAGGACTTTACAATTCCCTGCCCTGCAGAGGCATAGCTAGAGATTCGGCACAGGGGGAGCAAACATATCCAAGTGGGCCCCTACCTGGGTATACTGACCATATAGTGATATATTGGCTGTACACAGGGCTCTGCATACAGTTTAAGTAAATACAGTACAGAAAAAGGTTGTGACTTACACGTGATGTCTCTGACTGTAATCGTTCACATTTCTCGTCTCCTCCATCTGCACTGCCATGACCACTTCTTCCAGCTGCAGCTTGTCTCTGTAAAGTTTGTAGTACAGACATCTTTGGCTCCTTACTTTCCAGACACCAGACCCACATTTTCCTTGCTTATGCAAAGTCCTCATCCTGTTGCTACCCCCAATTATAAAATACATTATATAAAATCCCCAGTAAACGAATGATGCCCCCATATGTATCTTAATTATATTATATTAACAATGCCCTTTTGTGCCCCTTAATTAATACCTCCTGTGTGCCCCCTTAAAGGGATTGTTCGGGATCAGAAATATTAATTCAGGCAGCAGGCCAGGGTTATACTGTAAACAAAAATGCCCTGACACTTACTTGCATCCCCCCCCCCTCTGTCCCTGTCCTGGGCGAGCCATCACCTTCACTGCACTACTTGTATACAGAGCCACTGTAGCACTGATATCAAGTTGACGAGACCGCTGCAGCCAATCACCGCTCTCTACAGTACAGAAGTATATAGTGTTGGGCTGCTGTGGTTCCACTTTTGTGACATCTTGCTGTAGCCGCTCTGTATACAAGCAAGGTGACAGACAGCCCAGTGCAGGCATAGGGGGGAATGTACATTAAATGCTCGCCTGTTGCCTGCTTTAAAATTTATGATAGTACAACGCTTTAAATTAATAGTGCCCCTCAATTAATAATGCCCCCTGTATCCCCCCCTAATAATACTCATGTTTACCCCTTTAAATCAATAATGCCTCAGCTAATAATTCCCCCTAATTAAAAATTTTGTATACTTTCTTAAAGGGGTTGTCCAGGAAATACAGAACCGGGGCGGGAGGCTGGGGAAGGTGACACACAAAAAAAAAAAAACATATTCACCTGTGTCCAGCATCACCCGAGGGCTTGTTCTGGCAGAAGTCCTTGCTGCACGTGGCCTCAGCGATCACAGGAAAGGACCCGGAACATCACTCGCATATGTACGTTTGTTTTTTTTTGTTTTTTTTTTTTATGTTTCACCTTCCCCGGCCTAAATGCCCTAATACTGTAATTCCTGGACAACCCCTTTAAATTTTTTTGTAGCCTATAAGATGCCGTCACCACAGGATGTCTATGTCCCAGCTCAGGCAGCGCTATGTAGTGACGTCATTGTGCCTGTCTGCAATGGGACACTGATGTCTTAGGCCTGGTTCACATCTGTGTTCGGGTTTCCGTTCGACGAGTCCGCTTGGGGTCCCCCCCGAACGGAAACCTAGACGCATAAAAAAGCGGTTTACCTGGGAAACCCGCGAACCCCATAGACTATAATGGGGTCCGTGTGGTTTCTGCTCAGTATCCGCATGAAACATGCAGAAACATGTGGAAACGTGTGGAAACCGAGCGGAAACCACAGGGACCCCATTATAGTCTATGGGGTCCGTGGGTTACCCAGGTAAACCGCTTTTTTTATGCATATACTGTAGGTTTTCGTTCGGAGGTCTCCAAGTGGACTCCCTGAACGGAAACACGAACACAGATGTGAACCAGGCCTTAGTTGTTGCTAGGGAATGCTGTTATCTGTGGGAGGGAGGACACTATTACTGTAATAGTGCTCTAATACCACCCCCTTCTTCACATAAGTAATGCTATTACTTATGGGGGGGCACTATTACATTAACAGTGCCCCCCACAGGTAATAGCCCTCCCACCACATAAGTGATACTGTAACCTGTGGGGGCACTATTACTGTAATAGTGAGCTAAGAGCAACCCCCTCCCCCCACACACACAGGTTATAGTCCCCGTCCCCCACATACCATTCCACATACTGTTGCCCTGTACAGTTATACTGTACTTACAGAGCAGTGATAGAGTGGGCAGAGCTTCCTCTTGCACACAGCCTGTGCGCATCTACTATTTTCTTCCCACTAAAAATATAGAATAGCGGCAAAGGTTCCGGACAGGACCTCCTCTTGTACACAGCCTGTGCGCATCTTCTACTTTCCTCCTGGATCCTTGACCCCCTATTCTATGGTACCACTGGGAAGAAAATAGTAGATGCTCACATGCTGTGTGCAGGAGGAGGTCCTGCTCACCCCATCACTGCTCTGTAAGTACAGGTTATAGAATGACAGAACAGGAAGCTAATAGCTTTCTGCTCTACCATGTATTTCAACTGCATCGGTGTCCTGTAGATACCGATACAGTTGAGATTTTTGTGTCCCCTTCCGGCGGCCCCGGATCCGTTTGCCCTATGGTTAAAGCGGTCCTGATGGAGAGTGGAAAAGGGAGGGGTGCACATAAAGTGATGAATCATGGGAAATGTAGTTTTTTCACAGATTCACTGCATGTAAATAACAGTGATACAAGGAGCAGCAAGTAAAATAAAGCCAAGAAAAGGCTGCACAAGGGAACAATGAGTGTTTAGCACTGCTGTGGATGTATTTGCAGATAATTTTTGGAAGCAGGATAACTCCTTTAAGGCCTTATAATGTTAAAGCAAATTAGAGTATGGGTGGTAACACTGTGGGTCTTTTTGTGCTTTTTGTCATGCAATGTTTCCACCCAATTGGCTAGTATACCCTAATTTACATCAAACTAAAAAGGCTTATATCTTTGGAATGGCTGAATTGATTTCGAAAAACAAAACACCACAATACTCAGGATGACCAGATGATGTATGTCAATAGACTTTTCAGACCTGGTGACAGGTCATCTTTAAGGAGTTTAAATTTACAAATCCTAAAATGAGCTGAATCTATTATAGTTTCTACAATACACCAAAGTGTGTCTCTTCTGTATGTTCCTTCACACATTATTGCGGTGAGCTATAACATCTATGAATGCTAGTGAAAAACACTGACATATGAGGGATCTCTTTACACACTTGAACAGTGTCAGATGGTACTTTAATTAGTTAATATTATTATTAAGGATATTAAGTACCGTAAAGGGATATGTTATTACTGTTGGCTGTTGTTTTCTTTATTATTTCAGCAGGTTTTTGTTAGGATGGAATTGTTATAACAACTGTATGAAGGTTAGTAGTACAATATTAAAGCAAACAATTGATAAAATACTAATATATCTCATTGTCTGATAAACTGAACCACCTTGACCGCTTTTTTACCTTTTTGGTTAAATCAGCCTCAGTCAACACTTCAATTTATTCCGCTATGGTATTGGGCTAGACACCAATGCCCCAGGTTAAACTCCTGCAGCGCCAGTTATAAAGGTCTAGTTGTGTTTACGTGCTAAATGGAATTTGGCAAATCTGGTGACATGGGAGCAGACTCTGACATGTTTATTACAGATCACTGAACACTAATTACAATGAAAACCTAGTAGCTGCAGGTCATAAAAAATCTTTTTGTTAAAAAATATATATACCATATGAAAAAAAAGTACAACTGGGACAGTCGTCTTCTTTCGCACTTAACTCAATTGACTTTCATTTTCAAAGAAAAGGTGAAAGGTCAGTTTAATTTCCAAATAGGGAACAGTTTTATAACGTGTAAGTATTTCTAGGGGCTTACACTTTTAGAATCAAATAACCGCTAAAAGCTGTATTTCATGTTTACACATCTGAATTCATCAGGGCTTTTAAAAAACCATTGCATGCATTATGGTGACATCTTTTTTTCTTTTATTTCATTGCAGTTAAAAACTATATATATATATATATATATATATATATATATATATATTGTAATAGTGTTAATTACATAATTTCCTTAATTAAGTTGTATTGATCAGAGCCAAATGTTCCATTACCCAGCCATATCCAAGCACTCTCCATGTAAACAACCAAAGTTTGCTTTATTCACACAGAACAAATTTGTTGCAGATTTTTTTTGTAATTAAAAATCTATTCCATGAATCTGTTTTGGTGGCATGATTTCATTATACAAACCCAATTAAACCGAATGGGACAGTCTGCTTGATTATAGCTTAACCCTGCATTGGCATGAGACAGGACACCTGTGAAACTCAGTCCATGTGTTGGCCGGATATACCGGCCTGATCAGTATGCTAAGAGAGGGACTCCTAGCATTATAGTTATCCCAGCGATATACTGTCCCATTCTATAATCAGGCCTCATTCACAAGTCAGAGGCTAGTCAGAGAGTGGTCAGGGAAACACTGGATAAAATTGCTGAGGCTAACCCTATGATTTACAGCGGAATCAGAGGCTTAACTAGCAAAGACTGGGCCCCATAGCAAAAATTTGACTTGGGCCGCCCTTTCCTAACCCCCACACAATACAACGCCCCATTTACACACACTATAATGTCTCATAGCAGCCCCTCCTCACAGTATAATATCCCATAGTGGCCCCTCCATACAGTATAATGTCTCATAGTGCCCACTCCACACAGTATAATGTCATATAGCGGACCCTCCACACAATATAGTGTTCCATAGTGGCCCCTCCACAAATTATGTCCCATTGTGGCTACAATAGTGTTCAGTGCAAATATTGCAAAAATTTTGAGTTCACCTACAAACTATTATTATACTGTGGGTTCATTTTTTCAAACCCCACAGTATAATGATCGGAGGCCCAGGGGAGGGGATAAACATAAAAGCCAGTGGTACTTACCTCTCCTAGGCTCCGCCACAACTCCCTGCTGTTTTTGTTCCTCTTCAATGACATCACAGACATGGGTTACGCCAGAGTCATTATGCGTTGTGATGCTGGTGTGACCCATGTGACGTCTGTGACGTCACTACAGATTTCAAAGACTGCATGGAGTAGCCCCGGAGAGGTGAGTAACACTGGTTTTTATGTTTACTCACCTCCCCTGGGCCTCTGATCATTATATTTTAGGGTCTCAATAAACCCCCGAGTATAATAATAGCAGTATTTGTTGGGATTTGCCCAACAAATACTCTTGCCGCGAGCCCACATCCTTACATCCGATCTCTGCTCCTTCTGCTCCTGCTCACGGCTGCCTCTGCTTTCCCTTCTTCCCTCCAGGGGGCCCCAGCACCATGATATGAGACACACATGGCTCCCTGGAGGGCAGAAGGGGTAGCAGAGTCAGTCGTGAGCAGGAATGGGGATCAGTAAGTAAATAGGGCCCACTACCTTCTGGGGTTACTCCAGCAGGTAAAGGTCTTTTAAAGAAAAAAAAAAAGGCAGCAGGGGCTTGACAGGTCCCCTAAGGTCACGGGTCTTGTGGCAGCCACTACGGCTGCTACGGCGGTACTTACACAACTGAGCTGCAGTAATCTGGATGTGATTTACACAAATCCCATCCACATACTATGTAAAAACCCAAAATTTAAAGTGACATGCTGCATGTTTTAAACCCACAGTATGTCATTTATTGCTGTGGGTTTTATTGCAAATGTTGAAAGCCACTGGAGTACTGCAGAGAAATATGCAGGTGAGCCACAAGCAAAAAGAGTGTGATTTCAAGTGTTACTAGCCGCAGCAATTTTGCGTTAACACTCATGTAACATAGTGTAGTTAAAGCAGTATTTATAATGTTAAACTTTTCTACATATCTAGGTATGAATTGTCATATAGACAGCAATCACTAGAGGGCATCATATAACCAGAAAAAAAAAGTTTTTTAGGCTTCACATTCAGATGGTCATTTTTTTCAGAAAGTACAGATAAGAACATGGTCTACCTACAATTTTTATATCTAGGGATACAACTTTTGTCCACTCATGTCTCCTTTTAAAGAAAACAATGGTCCAAAAGTACCCTGGGTTGAGACTTCAAACTGCCTAATCCTTTTTCAACTAAATTAGTAGTTATTGAGGTGACTGTTCGCCCAGTTATCCACCTAGTTGAAATTACACATTGATCCTCAGTAGTGAAGTCCTTTGTGAGAGTCCAAAATTATAACAGAAATCAGGATAACAGAGTTATTTAATATATATATATAAAAAAAAAAAATATATATATATATATATATATATACAGTGGGGGAAAAAAAGTATTTAGTCAGCCACCAATTGTGCAAGTTCTCCCACTTAAAAAGATGAGGCCGGCTTGTAATTGACATCATAGGTAGACCTCAACTATGAGAGACAAAATGAGAAAACAAATCCAGAAAATCACATTGTCTGATTTTTAAATAATTTATTTGCAAATTATGGTGGAAAATAAGTATTTGGTCAATAACAAAAGTTCATCTCAATACTTTGTTATATATCCTTTGTTGGCAATGACAGAGGTCAAACATTTTCTGTAAGTCTTCACAAGGTTGGCACACACTGTTGCTGGTATGTTGTCCCATTCCTCCATGCAGATCTCCTCTAGTGCAGTGATGTTTTGGGGCTGTCGCTGGGCAACACGGACTTTCAACTCCCTCCAAAGGTTTTTTGTGGGGTTGAGATCTGGAGACTGTCTAGGCCACTTCAAGACCTTGAAATGCTTCTTACGAAGCCACTCCTTCGTTGCCCTGATGGTGTGCTTGGGATCATTGTCATGCTGAAAGACCCAGCCACGTTTCATCTTCAATGCCCTTGCTGATGGAAAGAGGTTTGCACTCAAAATCTCACGATACATGGCCCCATTCATTCTTTCATGTACACGGATCAGTCGTCCTGGTCCCTTTGCAGAGAAACAGCCCCAAAGCATGATGTTGCCACCCCCATGCTTCACAGTTGGTATGGTGTTCTTTGGATGCAACTCAGCATTCATTCTCCTCCAAACACGACGAGTTGTGTTTCTACCAAACAGTTCTACTTTGGTTTTATCTGACCATATGACATTCTCCCAATACTCTTCTGGAACATCCAAATGCTCTCTAGCAAACTTCAGACGGGCCCCAGATATGTACTCCCTTAAGCAGGGAGACACGTCTGGCACTGGAGGATCTGAGTCCCTGGCGGCGTAGTGTGTTACTGACGGTAGCCTTTGTTACGTTAGTCCCAGCTTTCTGCAGGTCATTCACTAGGTCCCCCTGTGTGGTTCTGGGATTTTTGCTCACCGTTCTTGTGATCATTTTGACCCCACGGGGTGAGATCTTGCGTGGGGCCCCTGATCGAGGGAGATTATCAGTGGTCTTTTATGTCTTCTATGTTCTAATTATTGCTCCCACAGTTGATTTCTTCACACCAAGCTGCTTGCCTATTGCAGATTCATTCTTCCCAGCCTGGTGCAGGTCTACAATTTTGTTTCTGGTGTCCATCCACAGCTCTTTGGTCTTCACCATAGTGGAGTTTGGAGTGTGACTGTTTGAAGTTGTGGACAGGTGTCTTTTATACTGATAACAATGTCAAACAGGTGCCATTACTACAGGTAATGAGTGGAGGACAGAGGAGCCTCTTAAAGAAGAAGTTACAGGTCTGTGAGAGCCAGAAATCTTGCTTGTTTGTAGGTGACCAAAAACTTATTTTCCACCATAATTTGCAAATAAATTCTTAAAAAATCAGATAATGTGATTTTCTAGATATGTTTTCTCATTTTGTCTCTCATAGTTGAGGTCTACCTATGATGTCAATTACAGGCCTCTCTCATCTTTTTAAGTGGGAGAATTTGCACAATTGGTGGCTGACTAAATACTTTTTTTTCCCCACAGTATATATATATATATATATATTTATTTATTTATAATAAACTACAGGGTTTACAGAAGTAACAGTTGAAGCGTGGCACTTGAAGGGAGTCTGTCTCCAGAATTCAGCATATCAACCTAGTTTCGTAGATAGCTAGGTTAGGGTCACTTGAATCAAACAGAGTTTTTCCCTTGTGAATTGATGCCTCCAGTGCTGAGATACTGTCGTTTTAGTCAATATGCAAATTAGTTTTTTGGAGCAACGAGGACAATACCTTTGCTCCAAAGAGATAACTTTCCTACCATTCTGTGCCCTTCCTCCTCTTATTGACAGGGCCAGGTAGTACATATCAAATCTCGCCTGGTCTTGAGTTCTGAGATTCAAATTTTAAACAACAGGAGGGAATGGAGCATATGAAGCACAACATGCACATTTAGAGATATGGGGCTCTAAGATGCTGCCCGAGGCTGGAGGGGGGGACACTTTAGAGCCCCATATCTAAAGATCCCTTAGGGCTATGAAGATGACCTTGGATTCATTTTAAAGATGAGAATCTTTAAAGAGCCCTTACAGATTCGGAGCGATTTGCTTTTAAAAACGCTGTCGGGAATTGAGATCTGCATTGGGATCTCAATGCTGGACATAGTTTTCACCAGCAAATCGCTCTGAATCTGTAAGGGGTATTATGATGATCTTGGTATCATTTTAAAGAAGAGATTCTCATCTTTAAAATTAATCCAAGCTCATCTTCATAGCCCTGCAGTTGTCCCCACAGTTTAATGTCCCTCTCCTACCACACAAAAAAAAAAAAAAAAGCTCTAATACTCACCTCTTCTAGCTCCCCCGCTGTCTGGGTTCAGAGTCTTCAGAAAACGGCAATGTAAGTGACCTCATCACATCGCATCTGTAGCTCCCGGGGAAGAGAGGAGAAGAATGATGAAACAGGGAGCGGACGGTTACCTGCTTCTTCATTGTTTGCAACTGGGCAGCCCTGAACAGCGAGACAGCATATGCAGGACTGTCCCACTGTCCCAACGGGGCCTCCCACTACCACTACCATAGGGCCCATGGTGCAAGTACAAGTACAATTTTGACCCGAAACAGAGGGCTGAACTTCACAAATATTAGTCAAAATGAATCTCGTGAGCTCCCTTCCCTCCTTCCTTCCTACATAAGACGTTAACTACACAATTTTTCTTTTTCTTTTCTTCCTTCCCTGTCCTTTTTTTCTACAGATATAGCAAACTTTAATATGACACATGTTGGTGATATCACACTGTGCAAGTTATCAGAGTCAAATTAAACTATCTATCTATCTGTATATCTTGTGCATTTGATTCTTGAGATGATGTACATAGAATACTATATGAATAAAGTTTAAAAATGGAGATATTTGATATTGGTTCATGGCATAGCTATATTTCTGTAAGAGATGTATAATGTTTGTGTTCTTTGTAGGTTAATAAGTAGAAGAGAAAAGTTTGACAGTAAAGCTATTGTGTATATTGTATTTGCCTTTTTATTACAATGGTGCATTGTTTTAGAACTTTGTAACAAGGGTTGGTACTTGAAATGTTGTACTGGTTATTATAAACTGTGCCAGTATGTTCATTGCTTGGTTAGGGCTGCTGGTTGGCATTCAAACTGTCTGCTTGAAAACACCATTGTTCTTTCAGTAATGGCCATGTTAGGAACATCAGGCCACATGGCAATAACTACAGCATGGAAGTGATCTGTATAATATATAGCCTTAAGGTCTGGCATGCCTTATGACTCTTTCTCAAGACAATATTTTAGACAATACAAGCAGTGTTCAGAATCTCTCATAAAGGCCTATTAAAGATGAGATGCAAGGATTGTGAGAAATGCACACTTTCTTTGTAGAACGTGCTTTAATTTTTTTTTTCCAGAGCAATTTTTGAAAATTCATGGATAACTGAAGGATTGCAGTGGTTGTACTCACACCTAGGCTAGTTGCAGACAACCGTGTGTATTTTGCAGTCCGTAAACTAGTAATCAGTGTTCCTTTTTTGCGGACAGAGTGTCATCAGTGTATTTTCAGCATCAGTGCCGTATGTTCGCAAAAACGGACAGTGTGTCATCATAGTGGGATCCTAGTTTGCGTATCCACCAAAAAAAACAAAAACACAGTAGACATCTAGTGATAGCCCTAGCTTGTCCGCAAAAATGGACGGCACACTGATGACACATGGAGTACATCAGTGTGTCGTCCTTGGTTTTTAGTCTCCCATAGGCTTGTATGGACGAGTCCGTTCTGCAAACACTGAACAGAATAGGACCTGTTCTATATTTTTTGTCACGGACTCTCGACCCGCACACTGATCAGTGGAAATCACAGTCGTGTGCTTGTGCCCATAGAAATGATTGAGTCAGTGTGCTATCCGGGAAAAACACGGATAGCACACTGATCTTGCCCTCGGCCGTCTGAAAGAGGCCTTAGGGCTTAGAACTGAATGGAGCGTAATGGCCACTCTGCTACATAAGTGAAAACCTGTGTCTATTCTGTGGCTTGCACACTGACAGGGGTTGCGGGGAAATAAAGCTTACCAATGCATTTCCTGCACTGGATAAACTTTATTACTAATAAAACCGCAGTGCCCCTTCCTCTTGCAGTGGGTGCAGTGGGTGCCGGAAGTTGCACCCACTGCCTCCACTGCTGCAACTCCAGCTATCTGTGATGTCACCAACTCACAGAGCGGAGTTGGTTATGTGACTGAGCACCAGCAGGGAAGGCAGACAAGCAAGATTTTTGGTTTTTTTGGCCTTTTTTCAGAGAATATGAATGATAACACAATAACTTTTTTCTCCACTCATGGTTAGTGGTTGATTGAAGCCATTTATTGTCAAACTTCTGTGTTTTCTCTTTTTAAATCATAATGAGAACCAAAAACATGAAAGTGACCCTGGTCAAAAGTTCACATATCCCAGTTCTTAATACCATGTATTGCCCCCTCTAACATCAATGACAGCTTGAAGTTTTTTGTGGTAGTTGTGGATGAGGCTCTTTATTTTCTCAGATGGCAAAACTGCCCATTCTTCTTGGCAAAAAGTCTCCAGTTCCTGTAAATAACTGGGCTGTCTTGCATGTACTGCACGCTTAAGATCTCCCCAAAGTGGCTGAATGATATTGAGGTCAGGAGACTGAGATGGCCACTCCAGAACCTTCACTTTCTTCTGCTGTAGCCAAAGGCAGGTCGACTTGGCCTTGTGTTTTGGATTGTTGTCATGTTGGAACGTCCAAGTACATCCCATGCGCAGCTTCCTGGCTAATGAGTGCAAATTTGCCTCCAGTATTTGCTGATAAGGTGCTGCATTCATCTTTCCTTCAACTTTGATCAAGTTTCCTGTGCCTTTGAAGCTCACACATCCCCACATCATCAGTGATCCAACTCTGTGCTTTACAGTAGGAATGGTGTTCCTTTCATCATAGGCCTTGTTGACACGTCTCCAAATGTAACGTTTATGGTTGTGGCCAAAAAGTTCGATTTTTGTCTCATCACTCCAAATTACCATGTTCCAGAAGTTTTGAGGCTTGTTTCTGTGCGGTTTGGTGTATTGAAGGTGAGATTCTTTGTGGCATTTGCGCAGTAATGGCTTTCTTCTGGTAACTTGACCATGCAGCCCATTTTTCTTCAAGTGCCACCTTATAATGCATCTTTCAGAGGGTCCTGTATTTCAGCTGATGTTATGTGTGGGTTTTTCTTTGCATCCCAAGCAATTTTCCGGACAGTTGTGGTGAAAATTTTGGTTGGTCTACCTGACTGTGGTTTGGTTTCTGGGCATGTTATCAGGCCAAAATCACCAGGGTATGTGAACTTTTGAACAGGGTCATTTTGATGTTTTTGGTTGTCATTATGATTTTAAAAGAGAAAACACAGAAGTTTGACAATAAATGGCTTTAACCATGAGTGGAAAAAAAGTTTTTGTGTTATCATTCATATTCTCTGAAAAAAGGCCAAAAAAAACAAAAAATCTGCCAGGGTATGTAAACTTTTTAGCACAACTGTATATACACATGTGGACAAAATTGTTGGTACCCCTCATTTAATGAAAGAAAAACCCACAATGGTCACAGAAATAACTTAAAAAAGCCAGACTGGAATTTGCCAAACTACATGTTGACAAGCCACAAAGCTTCTGGGAGAATGTCCTATGGACAGATGAGACAAAATTCAAAATTTTTGGCAACACACATCAGCTCTATGTTCATAGATGTAAAAATTAAGCATAACTTGAAAAGAACACTGTCCCTACTGTGAAACACGGAGAAGGCTCTGTTATGTTCTGGAAAGAAAGCTTGGTCTGAGTCGCAGGTCATGGGACTTGCAACAGGATAATGACCCAAAACACAAAGCTAAAAACACCCAAGAATGGCTAAGAGGAAAACGTTGGACTATTATGAAGTGGCCTTCTATGAGCCCTGACCTAAATCCTACTGAGCATCTTTGGAAGGAGCTTAAACATGCCGTCTGGAAAAGGCACCCTTCAAACCCGAGACAACTGGAGCAGTTTGCTCATGAGGAGTGGGCAAAAATACCTGTTCAGAGGTGCAGAAGTCTTACTGACAGTTACAGGAATCGTTTGATTGCAGTGATTGCCTCAAAAGGTTGTGCAACAAAATATTAAGTTAAGGGTACCATCATTTCTGTAAAGCAGCTTTCACTATGAAAATCACTGCTCTGTCCATCTCAAGTCAAACCGCAAGTCACATGACTCACCTCAGATGATTCATCTCTATAGAGGTCTAGAGAGAGGGGAGGGAGGAGGAGTAAGCAGCAGGAAGAAAGTGAGAGATGGTAAGAAAGTCATCTTTTATTCAGACCCTAGAGCTTTCTATCACAGCCAAAGCACTTTATTCATATCAGTGCACGTCAGTACTTCTCTAGATATGTCCTGCAAGATAATGGATTGGCTTTTGAGTGAGGAGGAGTCAATTATAGAGCAAATTCCTCGTTTACTCATTGACAGCTAGTCTACACCCAGCACTTCATAGAAGACTGAAAATTTTAACAATTAAAAAAAAATCTCACATATTATTCTAAAGAAAAAAAGATTTAAAAAAACAAACAGTATGAAACATATCTTGGAAAAAGACCATCTCTCTAAAATGTTTTGAACATGTGAGAAGGTGACAGGTAAAATTCTGGAAGGTCGCTATATCTCCCCCAGATTCCTCATCTATGTATGGTAAGTGAGGTTGCAACATGGATATCTGATAAAACCTCAGCTGTGAGAAGGCCTTTTCTATTAACCACTTCTTGTCCTACTAGGGAGGAGCCTTCAGTCACAGGTGGGAACTGGGCCTCATTAAAGGCCTATAAAATATTTTGAAGACCTCAGTCCTGGGCAGTTCCTGGGGGAGAGGAGGAGGAGCCGGGTTCTGTCCTAAGACCCTGACAAATGGTGAGAGACCAGAGCGAACTTTTGCTTGTGTTTTTACCCTGTGTGTTGACCATGTGGCTGGAGCAAGCCACACATATAGGTAGGGCTTCTTTGTTTAGTTAGTTGCTCAGACGAGCAGGATTTCTGTTATCTTTTTGCCTGACTGTTAAGGCTTATTTTGTTTTGCTGTTTTTGAATATAAACGTACAGGGTACAACCTATTGATACCTGACTTTTTTGTTTCTGTCTCTGACTGTCTGGGTCCGCTGCTGCTACCACTGAGCCTATCCTCCCCACAAACACTAGAGAAGGATTTCTTAGTCATAGCTATTAAACCTGAAAAGACCATTCCACTAGAAAACCACTTTTTAATGTAATTTTAGGTCATTGTGTAAAATAAGTGTTTATTGTATTAGGCCTTATTCGCACGTCTGCATTTTGAGAATGTGTGATGGTGGTGAAAATCACTCCATCCTGATTATTTGCGGGTTGTGTGCTGTCCATGGTTGATCTGTTTTTCATGTCTGTTAAAAATGGATCAACTTTTTTTTTTTTTTTTACGTTCTCTAGACTTTTCAATGTCTCTAGGTCTGTGAAAAGCAGATGACACATGGATGCCATTAGTTTTTTGCACATACCCATAGACATGCAATGATGTGCTGCATCTTCTGTTTTTTCTATGAACTTACAGTCAGAAAAAAAACCCAAATGGTATTATGTACCATATATATGTCTGGTACTTATGTCTGTGATAAATGCAGATGGTATATGTATATATATATATTATGGATGTGCATAGCCTTAGCATACTATGCCACCTGAATTGTTAGAATCACAAGCTTTAGAACGCATTTGCACTGTATATATTTTCTCCAGTGAGCTCCTGTAGATCTTCTCTTGCTATCACAGTTTCAGTATGCTTGAACTGAATTCATGAGAAGAGCTTGTCTAACGCAAACTTTTTGAAAACATAGTAGCAGGCTCAGACTGGCCCAAACGTGAACAGGTGAATCCCCCTGAGTCTGGTGAGTCCCACTGCTTACCCTGGCATGGCACAGTATCCTCATTGTACTTCATATAGATATATATTGTACAGCATCTCTACCAGGCTATGCGTGTTCTAATATACTGGTTAATGAAATTAGAAACTACTCAGTTTATTTCTATCTAGGTTCAGAGTAGAAATGAGTGAATATCACAATATTAATTTCAAAGAATATTCATGAGGTTCATCCTTTCTGTTTGTTTTGCACTAAATATGTTCGGCACAAACCAAAAGTGTTATTATTATTACCCTACAGTATAATAAGTGAATGCCCAGGGGAAGGTGAGTAAACATAATAAACACCTATACACTCACCTTGCCTCACCTCTCCTGGGCAACCTTACAGAATCCGGTGGCCTCCTGGAGACCACAATGAGCATCTAGCTGATTGGGTTTCAGAAATCACATGAGTAAAGCCAACATCATAACGCTTTGAAATATCGTGTAATATTACTGAATGGCTGATGAACCCCCAAAGTTTTTCTCTTAACCCTAGTGCAGAGTCAGGCCAACCAGTATTCTTCCTCACTAGGTTCCATCTTCTCCATCACGCTGATTGTGGGCATATTTCCCTGACTCACAGAGCTAAAAGGACCCTAGTTCAAGGCAAGCTAGACAAGCCATATAGCAGGCTAGTGATAGGGCTCTAGGACAGAAACAATTAGAGGCATGGGCTAGGTGAGAATTTATTACAGAAAAAAAATATGTTGGCAACATTTTGGAAATTTGCAAAAAAGTGTCAAGTAATATTTGCAGGTAGCTTTACAGTGCCCCCCCTTCCCCCAATGAATTTTACAGGTGGGCCCTAAGCACTCCAGTCTGACACTGCGTAGTAGACATCAAGTTCCTCTTTCAAAAATTTGGTTATGTATGACTATTCTGTCTCTGTAAAGAAAGATACAGATGTAGGCAAAAAAGTAGATTTTTTAAAATGTTTTTTAAAAATATTATCTGCTCAATTTATGATCACAAACTTTCAGATATTGTCTAATGCAGAAAATAGAGATGTTGATTCAATACAGTGATCAGGACACCTAGAATGCATTACTTATTTTGATCATAAAAATACAGATTTTAGATTATTTTGAAGAAATGTTTATTTAACAACTGAATACATGCCAAAAAGAATAATTTACAGCAGCAAGTCTTAATACATTTCCTCTCCAGTTTTCGATTCCCCCATACAATGCATTGATAAATATTAACAATAAAACATAAGCACTTTGTTCTTCGGCTTGTTGATAGAAACACATTAAAACAGCAAAATTACCACTGCTAGGCCACAGTATGCGGCTGACGTTTGGGCTTTGTACTGTATGGATATACTTGTATGTGAGCACATTGAAATGGAGTACCTATGGTTATCAGTACATTACACTGTACCTCCCCTATCTATTGAAAAATATTTACATCTCTTTTGGCTAATGTTCAGGTAGCAAAACCAAACTATTTAAACACATACCATAGAAATCACTAAATACTGCATAAAATGGGATCAGAGACTTTCTCACATGCAAATAGTTGCTTTGAGGTTTTTTTTTTTTTTTTTACATACAGTAGTTGCTCTAAGTGGGCCATGAGTCTGTACAGTAAATGAAAAGCCACATTTCGCACAATCTTTGTCATTGTTGTCCAATAGTAAGAGTTTTCACGCTATATGGTTCATGATTATGACAGTGGAAGACAGTTTAGAAAATGTACAGAACTACCTATATACAGTTATGTGCTTCCCATTTTACTTGCTTTGCTAGAGCAAATGTATTTAACAACTACTGCAAGCTGGTTAGCTGTGCGATATCCCATTGGTCATGCTCTCTATCAGTAACAGAATAAGTAAAATTATTGTGCCGACACACGTGTGCCATTAATATGGTTGAAAACCACATTGTGCTACCACAACCATTGGGAAAAAGGAAAAAGTGACATACAAATATTCTGAATAAAAACATGCTTTGGATCCATGATTCTGGTCAAAAAGCTTTTCTATGTCCCACTGTTCCAATAAAGAAACTTTCCCAAACCTATTTCATTAAAGAAGCAAGATCAAAATCAATTTACAATAATTTTATATTTTATTATGTTATAGCAATCGTGCAATGAAATAAATACATTACAAATGGCCTTTATTGTGATCAGAATTTAAAAGAATTGCTATTCATTTGTTTTTGCTCATCTACTAGACTGCCGGTGGCATGAAGCTATCAACTGCATGCCTAACGCTAAACAGAATAATTAGTTAGATAGATGTTAGTTAATGAGTGTCCTGTGGGCCTCATAAAGCCCTAAGAATGATCACTATGTCCAAGTAATAGGAGTTCATTTCTACACAATTTCTAGTAAATCTCTGTATGGTAGAGGGCTTTACAGGGCTGATATAAGACGTTTAAAGAAAATCACTCTATAAATAAAGTCACCATCATACAACGTATAATGAGCCGATCTTATCAATAATCAATTAACAACCTTGATTATAAACTATAGTCACAGTTACCGTAGTAATGCTATAAATTGTATGAATAATTTTAGTTTTATTTATGACTAAATAGGATACCTGGGACTTCAGAAGAATCACACTATGTCACTAATGGCATAACTGTCAGCCGACCAATTTCTCGACACCACCATAGACATGGGCATGTCATTTCAAGGGTTTGAGAAAGGACAAGTTGACACCTCTGGCAATGTGTCTTGTAAAAAATATAATTAAACTATACTGGCTGAAATCCAACCTGTCTGATCCCTCTCTACCCCTATGGCAGACAGTCTGATAATAGTATACAGTAGAAATGAGGTGGTCAGCGGTATGCTTCAATAAATTAGGTCTATATTGAGAAGCATTACAAATATTAATATACCATGAGTAAAAAAAATAAGAGACAACTTTAGGTATACAGAATTTTCACACTATAAGCTTGTCAAAAGTCAATTCATTAGACATTGATTTTAACCATAGTGGTGGTTCTTAACAGTTCGGCCTAGTAGTTTACAATGTCGCCATTTGAAATGTGTAGTATTTATAGTGATGGCAAATAATGAATACTGTGACACAAAACACTATAAAATCATTTATAAGAAATCAAAAATGTCAGTGTAAGTGTATGCTGATACTTGTGTAAAAACATATTTCCTGTTTATAAAATAGAAAATGTCACATACATTATATAAGGTAAGGATAAAAACAAATACACATGGAAGAGTATAATAATAAAAAATATCTGCCATTTGTGTATTTAGTGCATTTGCTTATAAAAGACATTTTAAAAGAGACAACTTGGACTTTATATTGTATGTGCCAGTGTCATTCTGTATGTTTTGAGAATAGTGAAATTAAAACGTGTTATAGACGAAATGGAGCATACACAGTAAAAACTAAGATTTTGTATTGGAAAGTGTGGCAAGGTGTCATATGCAAAAAAAGGAATTCCACAACCTCAGCATGTAAATGGTAAAATCTCTTTTTAGTAACCCTTGCAATTGTTACAAGAGTGTAGTCTTATTTAATGCCATCATCATGATTGCACTAAATAAGTAAATGCAAATTAATGTTAGTGTTATTTTGCAGAAAAACACTGGAAAATCCAGAGAAAGCGAGGTTCTTGCATTGCTTAATAAAGCTGGGCATACATATTAGGCTACTGTTGGCCAAACCTGTTGATTTTTGCAGGATTGGCTAATCATCTAATGTGTATGGGATTGTCCTGACTCTACCCCAATGTGAGGGGAAATACAAGTTGGGCTATTGGATTTCAATATACCCAATCATTTTGTTTTGATGAGAAGAATACTGCCAAAAAAGTAGCAGCTTTCTGCCATCTTCCCAGAGAGAACATATGCATGCTTGGCTGAGTGGAGAAATGCTTGTGTATGATGTATGAGGTGGTTGGGAAGAGATAACTGTCTACCAAAAGTTATTTTATGTGCACAGGTAGCATAAGATTGTGATCTCATCCGGCATTGTATAAGATAAGACAACTATATAAGAAACTGTATCACTTTCCTATGGGTGGAGTCTGATATTTCAGCATCATGCCATGCAATTCAATAGGGCGTAACTGCAATAACTAAATTAACGCATGGACAAGAATGGCACAGTTTCTGGAACCTCTTCATACAACAGCTTTAGTTTACATAACTATATACACACAAATTTGCAAAGCCAGAGTGCAGAATTTACATTTCAGCATGTCATATGGTCATATGGTAAAGCTTGGTAGCAAACAAATATGTTAATCTAGAAAAATTTCATCTGTAATAACTTTTAAAAAATACAATATTTAAAGTTTTAAACCCTTATTTGACAATGGCACATTGCACTAAGCTATATAAAAAAAGGATGTAGAAGCCTTTGAAAAGCATGCAATCATGTAAGGTTATCAGATGTTCTCCAGGCATTCAACTGTCCCAACACAAAGGGCACATTGGAGAGAATGTATTAAGACTGACAATCTTTATGCCAGTCTTAATTAATTCCACGTGAGAAGCACAACTCGCTAGAATTGCTAAGAAGCTCCAGCCTCTTAGTAATTCATAATGGGTTATAGACTTTGCCCCAGTTTCACCAAGATTCCCGTTCCACTCTGCCCACTGTCTAAAAAAGAGGCCAGCGGGTGCTAAAGCAGAGATATCTCACACTGTACCAGAAATGCACTAAGTTGAGGTGCATTTTTGGCCACTTTCCACGTGTATCCACATTAGTAAATATGGGCCATTGTCCTTAAAAACCACTGTTGCCATTAGAAACATCATCACATTAAACCTGTTCTGAAGTCAAACATCCAATACATGTAAGTTAAAAGGATAGTAGACAATAAAACAGCAAACATAATGCCAAGATCCATGAAATGCCCCACTGGAGATTCAATGCAATCTCCATGAAATTAGAGTTGGCTACATAGTGGATCTCGGAATAATGATCGCCTTTTTGTTCGTTTCAATTTGTTTTTTCACATGGATGTATTGGATATTTAACTATGGGTAACGATTAAGCTGGTGACATTTTTAAGTTTAATTATAACTTTTTTAATATAATATGCTCTTTATTTTGTGATGGCTTTACTTCTTGAGATGATCTGATGTATAAGGCTGGTGGATATTTTAGAAGTGTCTCTATATATAAAATTGGTTAAGAAGTTTGACTTCTGCATTTGAACTGTGCTTATATACTCAACTAATATATATATATATATATATATATATATATATATATATATATATATATCACCAATTTCTACACCTTTGTAAGTAACCATATTGAATTTATCCTGTTACATAAGTAGGTGACCATAAAGCTTGAGTACATTTTCTTTGCATGGATATCTTACATTGTAGGGTGAACTACTGTAGTACATTTGTGTACACCACTTCATTTCTTGCTGATGGTTGGAGTAATGGATGGTGACTGCGGTTGTCCTGATGTAAAAATACAGTTTGTGATCATCTTTTCTGTTAACAACTATTCCAGGGCAACTGTTGCACAAGTAACTGGAATAACTAATGTATTTTATCCATCATTAATGCTGCTCTGTATCCTTGGAAACTAAGTGTGAAAAAGTCAGAACAAGTAGTTACTGCTAAATTCCAACATTTTATAATAGCTCACTACTTTTCTTTATGTGAGACAGACCTTGGATCCAAAACATCCTTTAATCAGAATATTTGAGCCTTGTATGTAGTTTCTTTTTTAGCTTACAAAATTTGTTGAATGATTAATTATTATTCCCATGATATGACAAGCCACCCCCTTGTTAAGTATTCAATGCATTACTTAAAAAAAAAAGTTAAGTCAAAAATAAAATAAAAATAAAGATTTTTCAAGGAAAATGCGTGCAAGACAAAAAAAAAAAAAAAAAAAAGAATGTGCTACAACTAGTAAGAAACCAAAAAGAGTAACAAATTACATTTACTGCATATTTGTCATGGTACGTTTAAATTAAGGTTTAGTACATTACAACTTAAGGTCAAAGCTGGTTGAAGATATCAGTAGTAGATCAGTAAGCACAACTTGTTTGCTTGACAGCAGCCAAGTTACGTTGTTGTTGCAGTTTAAGGTTTGGGTTTTGTACATTCCCAGGCATCATCCTATCTTGTCAAACAAATATGCATATGGTAGTTAGACAAAAAGCAAGTTAAGTGTACAATCTGAGCTTATTGTTAACAAGGATAATGAATGTCATATCTAGTCCTGGAACGGTGTTGATGACTGATGCTAGGCTTTTCTCATTTCAATGGCAAGATGGTAAACTAACTGTTTCTCCTTGGAAAAGGACATAAATGGAAGAAAAAATCTGAGGAGGATTGCTTCAGAAATGGGAAAACCAAGCTGAGACACTTCGTCTTTTAAAATCTTACATTTTGTCTATGTAGTCTAAGTCTATTTGGAAAGTTACTAATGTATTTTATTTAGACTTAGCAGAAAGATTTGTGAACTTTCCACTCTGTAAACATCCAAATAATGCCATGAAAAGATTCATGAATATTGCATTTTTTTCCAGTTTAATGTCTATACAAATCCTACTCGGATGAGGTTTGAAGAGGTAATGTGGATTAGACACTCCTTGGTGCCCTTTCAAATTCATGGGTCCTCCTATTTCTGCCCTTCTTATTTTCTTGTAGGTGCTTCCATTTGTTGGGGCTAACCTGGGAATTTGCATTTTTTTGCCGACGTTGTTTACGGTCTCTTTTCCATACTTGCTCACAAAATTCATCCATACTATTGAGATTTGGGTGGTTGATTAGCTGCATGAAGTCTCTGTACCAGATCTTCTGTGTGGGTGACATGCTGTTTGATGGTTCTTTGTGCTTGTGGCTTTCAGCCTCATCATCTTTATGCAGAAGTTCATCTAAATGCTCTGTATCAATAATTTCTAGTGAAACTTTCAGGAGTGTTTGCATAAATCCATGTTCTACTGCAATACAATAATAGATTCCTGAATCTTTCTTCTTTAAGGTGCGAAGCAGAAGGCCATGATCTGTTTTTATTGTTCGATCATCCACTCTTATCTGTAAATAAGGGAAAATAAAATTACAATTATGTGATGTGACTATAGAAACATTATCATGTAATTGCTTAGAAAACCAAAGTATATTATATGTTTTCTTTTATTTAACAAATACAGAGTTTGCTTAATATACTTTGTATTATACACCTTGCATATACGCTCGCAGACTAAACCAGATATACTATAGGATGTTACTGGCACTCTGGACAAACATTTCAGCTGCAACCTTAAAAGGGGGGGTGAAAGCCCTCCTGCCATGTCTGTATTTGTATCGTATTCTCCATAATATAACAATTCTGGAGCATCTTTTCTAGCTTTGCATTGCACCATTCCTCTAAAGGAATATATGAATAAACTGACAACTAGGTATCACAGTACTAGCTCGGGATTTTTCTCTATGCACACTTACACTGTCCAATCAGTATTTACAGTATCAGACTATGTAAGGGCCCACTACAGACAAAAAGAATGGAAATGCCCAGTCGGCAATTTATTCATAACATTTTAGGAGGAATAACAGAAGAACAACATAACAACGAATTCTAAGGTAGAATGTTCTAGGATAGTTATTTCTTTGGGAAGTTAAGGATTTACTTAAATAGGCATGTCAGGACTGGTTACAGGTCTTCTTTAATTTAGAACCTGCACACATCAGGATCATATTATAGCATGGCAAAAAGGGCAACTGCCTTGGGGCATCCACCTCTCCAGTATTAGTAGTTTGCTCTAAACTTCTACCTTAAACAGGTGATATCAAACTCTCACATAATATTAATTCGGCGCTAGAATTTGGGAAATGTCATTGTCAAAATACTATATGGCAATATTAAATGAGCAATGTATTATAATGTCAAACTCTGTAAGGTTTTATTACTGAGGCATAGCATGACCCATATCGTTAATATGACACATTATTTCTTTCCTTTCCAGTTTCTGATGCCCAATAGTTCAATAAAAGTAAACACACAGTTAAACACAAAGGTAAACACTTTAAAAATGATACTGAACATATTGTGCAATATAGGCAAAAAATAATATGAATCCATGTATTGAACGCATAACGTGTAGGTTCACATTTGCACTCGTAACGCTACTAAATGCCAAGCCTGTAAAATTAGTTGAAGTTGCAAAAACAACTAGTCCACAATACAAAGTAAAAGACTCACCGGTCCCTTTGCAACTGAAGACAGTGGCAATGCTTTGATGTATTTAGCAGCACATTACTTGGGTAATGCTCAGTTACAAGCTACAGCTCATTACACATCTGGCAGTTGTCTACTCTTGTGTCTGTAGTTGTATATCTAGAGTTAACATGTCAACTATTATTGACATCTATATACAAAGGGCTTAGCTGCTAAGAGAACATTTAGTTTAAAAAAATATATGAAGTGGATATGATCTCTGTACTGCAAAAACATTACTGACCCGCTGACCAAACTTTATCACCAGATTTAGTTCAATTCCATGCTATGGCCTATACTGAAGCTGTATGCTTATATGCAGCACAGAAATGCTTAACTCAAGAAGGAAAAAAATAGAATTTCTAAAAAAGCACCATTTGTTAGAACCAAACTAAGGAAACCAAGAATTTTACGGTTGAGATAATGACTTATCCAACTTGTGGTAATTACCCCATAAAATACATTCTGTCTTTTACCAGCCCTGTAACTTTTTATACACAACTTACAGATACTACAGTAATGGTGGCGCTCTCTTAACAATGCCACTAAAGATCATTGTAAATTCTTTTACAATTCTTCACTTCTCTATACTTCACCTTTGCACTTATGAGAGACCTTTCCCACTTGTAGTCATGCTTACTGTAGGTTGAGAAACTCTTACTCTTTGCAGAAAACTTTACACGTTTCAACAATACAATGGAAAAGGAGCAACTTTGCACAACGTTTTTCACGGTCCATTGTCCAAGAATGTAGATGTAGTCTTCAAGCAATTGGTTTTTAAATAAAGTCTCTTAAGCAAAATCTTTAAGCACAAGCAATTGTCTATTGACAAAGTTCTTATGGGTAAGTACTGATTGATGATGCTCAGTAGGAAACAGGTAGCTAGCACTTTCAGAGATAATTTATCTCACATTGGCTGTATTGTAGAATATGGTGTAACATAGCACAGCTGGAATTGATCCCCCAACATGGTGTGTGAGCACTCCGACCTTTGAAGTAGCCATGCCACTGTGCAAAACCCAGTTAAAGGCTGTAACTATGCAGGGATATACCACAGAGCCTGCTCAAGTGAATCTCACTCATGGTACATGCCCAAGAATAGAGGTTTCAGTACAGTATTATATATACCTATTTGGACCAAATTAAGTGCCTATCTTTGATCAAGCAACAACCAATATGGCTGCATTTTATATCTCTAACAAAACAGAACATTGCTTGTCTATGTACGTAACTATAACATAATCACCACAAAAGGTGAAAAATAAATAATATTTTTTTTTTTTTTTACTGATAGTGTGAACAAGACTTAAAAGTTTAACTTACCTCTTCTTTCTTGTCATCATTCTGTTTCTGGAACTGCCAAAATACTGTGGCTCGCTGTGATTTTGGACTGCATTCAAGGAATGTACTGCTGTTCTCCACACCATAGATTATCTTCTCATCCAAGTTCTGTCTATGCGGATCATCTGAAAGCAGGAAAAACACCACGACAATGATATTTGCACTCAAGGACTTTCATTCTACACCCTTTCAAAATGGCTAAGTACTGACAGTTTGATATTTGTCATGCTGAGAGAAAAGCAATTTCACAAACATTGTATGCATGTATGATCACATCTAGTACAATTCAACTCTTTGCAGGATTTTCTCTCAAAAGCCCTTTTATTTTAGTTGGACCACCCAAAAATAACCCTATTGTGAGATATAACAAGAAGAACATCCTAAGATGTTGACAATTGACCCTATATAGTATAGACTTATTATATAATTCATCCACAAATTGCCAAAGGGCAAAAGAAAGACAATCTCTAACACTATATCCTATTACTGTATATCATACAGAAAATAAGTATAAAATATAACCTTTATTAAGATCAAATAAAATTTTGTATGTGCTGATTTGTACGTATATCTATATTCCTATAGGTAGCTGCATGGAGCTTCCAATGTATCACTTTAATAGTACATATATTCAGAAACAACTGCAGTTTGTGTCCAATTTTTTAGCACACCAAATCCTCTCTCATTATTAAAAACAGCAAACTTGATGCCTCCTTGACATGTTTTGCTACAATATTGGCATCCTCAGGGGTTATAAGGGCATTTATTCCTTAGTATTAAATGTAATATGAAACAAAGTAGGACCCAGGAAAAGTGATGATATAAAGAGAGAAATAGTTGGCTATTTTTTAAACCTTTTTGTACATTTTCTATGTTTAGTGTTTAATGTCAACCTAACCGATTTCAACAAACCAAGCCAAAAAGACTAATCTACCTCTATGGCAAATCTACTTCTATGATAGATGTCAGAAGATAAAAGGATGCCTGATCATTTAGTTACCAAAGGAGATTTGACACCACCAGTGGTGCCTGGAAGAAGCTTTCCTCCATTGGTGAAGCCAACTATGCATGCATATGTAGGAAGGGCTGTTGGAAGGTGTACAGTGATGCGGATTATGTTGGCACTATATAAATAAAATTTATTATTATTATTATTTTAGTCATCTGCCAGATGTTGTTGTTTAGAGTAACTTCCATGTTATTTATTTCTTGTTGTTACTGTGTTGGGGGGATAGTAGCAAAGGTTGCAATAAGTATTAGCTCATTGGGGTTTTGTATATTACAAAAATGTCCACCAATCTAACTTCCTTTTAATAGAAAACAGGTTCTAAAAATCTCCCTAGCAACACTCTAGCTAAGCTGTTACTAGGGAAAATCTGCACACATTTGTATGGTCAGTATATAGAGCTTTAGCATTTGGATGTATCTGCGGTTTTATACAACCTATAAAAATTTTTCTGCTATCTCATGAAGCTGATATCTCAGCTTTCATTTGCTGCCAGTATGCAGTACTAGATATAAAATAACATGCGTTATCACCAGTTAAAAACTCTGTATAGGAATTTGAGCTTTATATGCGGAAGTTCATGTTGCATATAAAAATCATACTCCCGACTGTTTTTATTTAGTGACTTCTCCATTTTTCTTGTAGCTAGTAATGCATATCAAAGCTAAGAATCTCAGCTTTCATATGATACCAAAAACATTTTCTGGATGGTTGCTTGCTCACACAGAAATAAGACAGTGAGCCACACAGCTATTTATAAGGCTCTCAGCAGTCATCCTCCAAACACATATAAAAAATTTCCAGTAAAATCATATGCAAATCTCAAACCCTAGCTTTATGAAGCCTTTCCTGTAAATTCTCCTGCCATACTTTTGCTCTTAATTTAGAGAAAGTCCATACAATACATTTTTATGATCAAAATGGGCTAGTAATATTTGTAATCCTCTATGGAAAGTACCCAAATAAACATTTCCATTTATCCTAATAAGTTTAAGAGGAAATCCTCACCAATCTGCTGTTTTAGCTCTTAAAGGAGTTTCCATGAAAACCATTTTTTTTTAGTTGGACCACCCAAAAAGGAGCCTATTGGTGAATCTAAAAAAATAAAACATCTTAAAACAAAAAATTCAGAAAGTGTCTACTTTTTCCTTACGTAGAACTTGTAATGTTTTATATAGAACAAATTATAGGGCATATAAACAGAAAACCCATTATAACCAATCCTCTCAAAGCAGTCAGCTTCTGACTTTACAAGGAAATTGGGAGGTATACTTTACAATTTATGTAAGCCAGCCTTGTGGCTTTTCATTTAAATTCAGTTTGTGTCCTTATGGTTAAAAACATGTTTTCTGTAATATATTGCAGTTGGATATTGTTTTTCACAGTTTTATAGGGACGATTTACAATCAGTGGCAATATTATTGAGGAAGCAATTTCCAATCAATTATTTCCATAATATATTTACATTTGACGAATTGAGAGAACAAACACTCAGCTTAGATTGTTCTTCTAATTATTTCCTCTCACAAAAGCAGAGTTTCCTGAGTATTAATCATGCTATAAAAATCACTTCGCAATTACAGGCTATTATCCCCTTGGCTTACTTTACTGAAAATGGTGTTTATACTCCAAAATTTCCTAAACAAGCCACACAGTTGAGAAAACTAGCATTTAAGGCAGTTGAGTGACAGAAAGCATGAGCATCACACCTTACCTGATAAAACACAGTAGGATAAGAAAATATTTACTAAGTCTAATAAACAAAGAGACCACCAGAACACCAAGTGACAAGGTCACATTTCCAATGTGACCTGCAAAAGGTAATTAAAAAGTGAGAAAATTGGATAAATAGGCAACCAAGTGAAGGTGCTTTGCCTACCACACAAGAAGAAAACCTATTACCCCTGCCGCTATTCAGCAGAATGATGGCTTCCATGCAGAAGAAAACGATATTTAAATCAAGCGACTGGCCTTGTGCTTGCTTTCATTGTTATCATTCATTTCTATGCAGTTGTAATTAATACTGGCATTTGTTTCATTTGGCAACAGACACGTTTTGGAAAACACTGGAAGGTTAATTGGCTTCTTATTAAATTAGCCCTGCTGTGTGTAAGTTTGTGCATGTCCAGGAGAGGTTAGTAAGACTACAAAGCTAGGCATAAGCATTAGACTCAGGGCACCCCTGGACAAAAAAAAAAAGCTTTAGGACACTCCTACCAAATAATTTTTAACAAAAGACAGAAAAAAAGATCCTAAAGAGTTTTTTGTTAATGCAGTCATATTCCCAACCAGTGATTCTTGTTGGGAATCACTTTATTAGACTAACATCATGTGAACCTACAATTTCTACTGTATTGGCCAACCATCTAATGCAAGGTTGGCATGTTGACTTTCAATATGTTGAATCTCAAAGACAATAAAGGTTTCAGCTCTAGACCATCAATCCTTCTATAATATAAGAGCTGTGAATCTGAGAAATAGCATACCTAAATAGCTGAATACAACACTAGCTGTCAATGTCTTTATAAAAAAAAAAAAAAAGAAAGAAAAGGAGGATTAATTATGTAAATGTACAAAAGGATCACCTTTCCTGGGCTCCTTTGCAGTGTCAGGTGCTCCTGAAGCCCAATAACAAGCCTGAAAAGACTTCAAAGCATAATAATAGCACTTCCTGTTTGGAACAAAGAAGTTTGGCCTGAAACAAAGCTGTAAGTCTACTCAGGATCAGTAGGTAAATTTTTCTTGCTTTGGGACAAAATGGTTCCTGCTTTATGGATCAATAGGGCGAATTTTACTGTAGCCATATCTCTTCCCTCCATTTCTCTCCTTTCCCATTTAGCTGTAAAAATAAATCAAATAAAGACGCTATAGCACCCATTAACCCTGCCTTGTTTCAATATAGATTTTTTTTTACCATATACTGTACATCTTAGATCCTAAAGCTTTGATCAAGGATTGTGTTTGACCAAATGTCTTATCCAAGAAAACTGTTTAAATAGCGGCCTCAGTAAAAGAAAACAAACTGTAGCGGAATGACCTCTTGTTTGTTTTTACTAGCTTTCATCATCTTTATGGTAGGTTCAGCCATCTGAATATCATACACGAAAATAAAAATCAAACATATATCATATGGTTTATAATAGTTTCAGATGTTCATATACGTTGGGAAAAGTATAGAGATTGAAAATTCGAACTGAAAGAACATATAGAGCCAGTCACGTGAAGATACACAGGCATGGTCAGCAGATGCGGAATGCTTAGTTTTAGCAAATGGTTTAGTCACACATATTGGGTAATATATCAGCTCTAGTCAGTTATGTTTTATTGGTTATTAATACATGGTGTAATGATTAATAGTACTGAAAAAGTGCTGTAAAGATATAATTTTTCAGTTTGGGAAATATTATAACTCCAAGCTCCAGAACAGTTTATACATTAACTCTACAAGGTAATGTAAAAAGTATATTTTACACAGTTTATATAATCATTAGTGTAAGAATATGTGAAATAACATTTGCACAAGTAAGCATGAATGTGTAAAGGTGCAATAAGTCACACAGGTCCTTCGGGGAAGCATTAGTTAGCGTTAGAGTACTATTAAATTTAGTAGAATCGTATTACATGTTGGACAGTTAGAAAAAAATATAAGTATATAAAGATCTACAAAAAAGCAAACCTAAGTAAATGATTTTAACATATGAAGACTCGCGGTGTAACCATCGGACCACAAAGCAAGATGTAATGGAACCTCTTTCCACTAAGATCTGCTTCTTCAATAAGTTTAGAATAAGTTTATGATTATTTTAGGTTTCCGTAATGCAAAGGCTTAATGGATACAGTGATACACAGCACTGGAATAACACACAAAAAAAGTCCTTATATTTCCATCACACAGTAGTGAAAAAAAAAATTAATGCCACATACAAATAATGCACATTATATCACAGCACTGAAATTATGCCATAGAGGACTAATAATGTGCTGTACACAGCCGAGTTTCATGGGAATCTATAATAAAACTTAACCTTCATTCATACGACCATGGAGAAAAACTGGACGTTTTTCATGGCCATTTTTCACCTGAGAAGTTGCCATTTAGATGGATCTCTCATACATTACAGTGTATGAAGGGATCTGTGAAAACAGACAAAAATAGAGCATGACCTATATTTTGATGGTTCTTTATAATGGACTATCAAAATATTGCTTATTTGAATAGCCCCTATTCACTGACATTGAAAGTAATGTGGCTGTGTGATGGTCATTTAACAACATTTGTGTGAATGTAGGCTTAGAATGGGGCTCCATTCAGTTTTTCCAAGCCTCTTTCTTCATTCATAGTCATCTGTAATTGAATCTTACATCTGAGTGAAAATGGCCACCCTTAATTTTGGAGTACAATTTTTAAGGGAACTTTATCGGGAAAAACCCTCTGCGGACTTTCTGCTTCCATTATACCTGCAGGGAAACCGCCGGCGTTTCCGTAAGGTATAATTGACATGCTGCGATTTCCAAAATTTTGGAAATCGCAGAGCGTCCACAACGTGTATTTTTTCGCAAGGTATGGATGGAATTCGCTATAATCCCATCCACCTTGCAGTGACTGTAAAATGCTGTGGCCAAACCGCGGCATTAATGCGACGTGGGGCCCTGACCTTAAAAGGGAATTTAAAGAGCGATAAGACCTATCATTTATTATAGACATTTTATGTACATCGCTCATTATGAGCGTGAGCATGGATACACTTTTGAGGATCCTAGGTCAGTCAATCGGATTGGTCTTTAGCTTCTGAATTCAATCAAGAATGTTTTATCCTCTAACTATCACAGAGATACTTAATAATTGGAACAGAAAATGTATTATGTACAGAGTCAGATAATGATTTATTATGCGCTTAATTTGCATGTATGTAATAATGTACATAAACCCATCTTAATTATCCATGCAAGGAAGACAAAAATATCAAGTAGATCCAGAAGGTGGAGCCATTTACTCATGTCTACTTTCAGCCAGCTTGTATACATTTGAATTAACAGCTGTAACAGTGTGTGTGTGTGTGTGTGTGTGTGTTTGTGTGTGTGTGTGACTGTACATGGACCTTTTAAAATGCCACACAAGACTGGTCACTTGAATTATTTAGATGAAACACTGCAGTTACATTTAGTAATATAAAAATATCCATTCAGAATTAACATAGAAGTGAGTAATGATATCTACAGTAGTGATATATAGTGAGTAATGACATGGAGTGTTGTACATAGTAAAAGGGACATCTGCTGTAGAAAGATACAAAACCCAAAGTTCATATAGCTCTTTAATCCTACTTCTAATACTACATTATATGAACTTGGTGATCCTTGTAACAACCCAATAGTATTGTGAAATAAGATGTAAATCATACATCGCAAAATTCTTCCCAAAATACTATTTCATACTAAACACTGAGTTAAGGGTGAAATAGACAATTAAAACCACTTTAGGCTAAGGACCCATGTTGCGGAAACGCATCATTTTTTGTTGCTGTGGTTTTTTGAGCCAAAGCCAGGAGCTTACCATATATTTCACATTTCTTTTGTAGCTTTTCTTGGCTTTGGCTCAAGAAACCGCAACAAAATCTGCAACAAAAAAAGCTGTTAGAAAGGAAAAATCATTTGCGTTTACAAACAAATGGTATAGCAGGCAGGTACCGAGGTTAAGGGCAGACTAATCTATGTGAAAAAAACAATAAACCTCATTACACCTTTAGGCTAAGGCCCCACATAGCAGGCCGCAGTGAAAAAGAACTGCAAGAAAAAGTGCAGCAGAAACACAGCACTTTTCACATAAAGTCCACAGAGTTTTCCTCTATAGACCCTCTGCTTCAATTATACCTATAGGGAAACCGTCGGCATTTCTGTAGGTATAATTGACATGATGTGATTTCTAAAAACACAACGATTTTGGAAATTGCAGCATTTCCGCTCTTCGCATTTTGCAGATGGGATGCAGCGACATTTATGCCACGTGGGGCCCTGGCCTAAGTGGATTTTTTTTTTTTTTTTACACATTTTCAAGGGTCATATATACCATAGAGGCAACCCAATCCTGGTTGGAAACTTACAAGCAAAATGTAATGGGGCACATTTTTTTGACATCAGACTCAAAAGAAAAAAACAAACGAGAAAAAAAAAAACTGTTCTTCCTTGCTTCTAGCAACCCACCCTGCTCATTAGTGGATGTCTATACTTTGTATGTCTCTGGGTCCGTTAAAGAGGACCTTTCACGTCCTCATGTATATGTGGTTTTAAATACCGCTAGAAAGCCGACAGCGTGCTGAATTCAGCGCACTGCCGGCTTTCCCGTTATGTGTGCTGGAGATATCGGGGGTCTAAATTTAACCGTTCACTGTTAGAAGGGCGTTCCTGACAGTCTAGCTGTGCGGTGAGGAACGCCCTCCCTGACAGTATTCCTCCATAGCACTGTACTGGGGGACGTTCCTCACAGCTCGCCGTCATCACTGGACTGTAAGGAACGCCCCCTCTCTCTGTCCTCATCCATAGCCAAGTACTATCAGAGGGAGCGTTCCTTACCACCCAGTGATGACGCTAAGCTGTGAGGAACGCCCCCCCAGTACAGCGCTATGGACGAGCACAGTCAGGGGGGGCATTCCTCACAGTGTAGCTAGACTGTCAGGAACGCGCTTCTGACAGTGAACGGTGAAATTTAGACCCCCGATATCTCCAGAGCCAGGGAACATAACGGGAAAGCCGACAGTGCGCTGAATTCAACGCGCTGTCAGCTTTCTAGCGGTATGTAAAACCGCATATACATGAGGACGTGAAAGGTCCTCTTTAATAATCGATGACACATGGATGTCATTTTTTTTTTCCAGACCCATAGACTTTCACTGGTGTGATACATCTGCGATGCATTAGCATTAGTACAAAAAAATAAAAAATGTTTTGTTGTTTTTTGTAGACCTACATGATATGTGGACGTGTGGATAAGGCCTTAAAGAGGGTGTCCAAGGAGGAAAAAAAATTTAAAACATGTTCAAAGTGGATTAAAAATGGTAGAGAAGCAATACTCACCTCACTAATGCCTTATCTCTCCCAATCTGTTGTAGCTTGGTTCCTGTTTCCATCTTGTGTTCCCTCTTGAAATACAGGAAATGACCACTTCAGACAGTAATTGGCTTATGGGATTTGCTGTGTTTCAAGATGGGAACATGAGATAGATACCAATGGATACTCAGAGGCAGAAGGGGATTGGTAAGGTAAGTGATGCTTCTTTTCAGTTTTTAACATGTTCCTAGTCTGTTTTAGGCTGAGGCCCCATGTTGCAGAAAAACAGCTTTTTGCTGCGATTTTTTTTTTTTTTTTTTTTTAGCCAAAGCCAGGAGTAGATTGAGCAGAAGGGAAAAGTATAAGAGCTTCCTTTATATTTCCCATTTCTTTTGTCGCCCCTCCTGGGTTTGGCTCAAAAAATGCAGCAAAATCTGCAAAGTCTTAGCCTTAAAGGGGTATTCCCATGAACATAATCATATTTATATTTGTAGATAATGCAGAGTTAAAGATTTTTGCAAATATAAGTAGCTAAAAATTCTGCAGAGTTTTAAAGATTTTCTCTAACTATGTTAGTGGTGTCAGTCTATTGTCTTGATCGGTTGCCAATGGATACGACCACGTATGCAGAAACTTTCTATGGTCTGGAACTTGTCAGGAACTCAGCCATGGTTTTCTTATTGTAGCTAGTTTATCAGGCAGGGACACTACATGTATCAGAAGATATCCCGGCCACAATAAGACAAATTATGGCTGATTTTCTGACCTTAGAAAGTTCCTGCATTCATGGTTGTATCCATTGGCAACCTATCAAGACAACAACTCGTGACCACAAAATATTTAGAGAAAATCTTTTAAACTCTGCAAAATGTTTAATTACTTATATTTGCAAAAATCTTTAACTTTTACTTATCTACAAATTTAAAAATAGCTATGTTTGTGGGAATACCCCTTTAAAGTTTCTTTTCCAACCTCTTTAAGGGAACCCCAGTTTAGCTGCTTGTTGAGTCAAGGTGCTGTAGATTACTCTGGAGTAAGTACAAAGCTTTCATGTATAATACTAAAAAATTCTGCAAATGCACAACAGAAAACATTATATTTTTCCATTAGATACGTAAATGTATGATATACAGATTTGTTTCTGTTTCCAGAATTCATTTTAACACAAAAGACAAGTAAAATTGTTTATGAAACGTGGTTTCATAAATGATGTATTGTCAGAAGATGCAGAGATGAAATATTAGACTACTTACTAACCTCCCCTTGCCCGATAAAACAAAGAACAAAATGAATGATAGTCAAAAATTCTACAAAGTAAGAATAAACTTGCCTAAACTGTAACACAACAAGTTTATTTTTGTAAAAGGTAATAATCTGTGAGAAACACTGCAAATAGGTAAAGTATTGACATTTTAGATAGTAAAATAAAGACACATATTAAAAGTATTAAATAGTGTAAGAAGAAAATCAATATATTACTACATAGGGTAATAATATTATATAATAACAAGAATACTTAAATTATGTTTAGCACTGCAGAATATGTGGGAACTATATAAGCTATGGCAAATATTTTTCAAAAAATATAATTATTAACAATCTCTTATCTATCTATCTATCTATCTATCTATCTATCCATCTATCTATCATCCATGTATTGTATATATTTCCTGTAATATATACAGAAACCACAAAGCTACCCAGAAATTGTCACTGTTTCCAGTTCCAATTTTAACTCCTGTGATGCAGCCCCTCGCCTTCAGGTCACTCTCCTGCACTGGGTCATCTGCAGAGTGGCAACAAGTGGCAAGTCCTGTAGGGGGAATTCAGCAGCTCTGGAGTGGAGGAGGGGTGACAATGCCCAGATTTTTCCAGAAATTCATATTCTATCTATCTATCTATCTATCTATCTATCTATCTATCTACTAATCTAATCTGTGTATCCCATATGCAAAGTAGGTGAAAGAACAAAACAGTTAACTCAAATCATTTCACATTTCATGCTAGTACTATGTAAGCATAGTGTGCAGTCATTTATTTGATATGAATCAGTTGTGTGGAAATTTACAACATTTCATGCTTTTGGATTATGGTTAGATTAGACCATATGTTGTTTGTATTCCTTTGTTTTCTCTTTTACATTATAAACCCATTTGAACAGATGCCTCCTTACAATGCTAGTAACTCAACAGTATATCAGCACATCTTTTACATAGCTGGTATAGTAATTAAAAAAAAAAAAAAAAGATACAAGGACAACTGTCTACTTCAGAAAAGATAATGATGTAAGTAAGGTAGCAAGATGCATTCAGGATACAGTAATGCATGTAAACAGAGATGTTTAGCCAATACTTATATTTATAAATTATATTTTTATTCATTTAATACATATTGTTGAAGGTATCAACAACAGGGGTTCTCTAAACTACTTTGAAGCCAATCACAAATGGAGGAGGCAGAACTCCACAGATAGTGAAAAATGTGTTAGGACAATTCATCCAATCCAAAACTGAGCTTTACTGAAACACTACATTTATGCATCTGTAATACATTTAACTAATTCCTAAAAATCCCCCAAGCATTTCCTTCTACCATGCAAGGTGTAAAGGGGTGCACTAGTAATTATAATGATGAGACTTTAGTTATTTTCTGCTATAAACACTAAACTCATCCTCTCATTATTATTGTGGAATCATAATTTTACTCACCATGATGTTGTAGATCTGAGCAGTGTGTAAGTGGGTCCCCATTTCTGATATCTTGTCTTCTTGTACGCCTACAAAATGCAAATAAAAAGTTTATATCTAATATTTTGGTTTTACCTTATAGATAAATATATTCTATGAGCTGACAATATGCTAAATAATTATCCCTTTGGCTTATGTTTGGCTGTTAACATTTTGGCATACCTTTTTTCAACCTTATTAGAAAGAATAGTTGACCTTGCTTTCTAATACTAATACTAATACTATATACAGTGGGGCAAATAAACTAAAGAAAATTTGTTAGAATTTTGTGCAAAATTTGCACTAAAAAAACCCTCATTTTATAAGTGTTTTATACACTTTCTCACATTTTCTGTGTCATGCCCAACAAGTGGGCAGGGCTCATTCAGAAAGGTGTGTGCCTTGCCGAAAGATGTTGAGGCTTAATATGCAACACCATGATCCAAAAATGTGCTAAAATTTTGGAACATATTTTTCTGTATTGAGCTGTTAGATTACTCCCATCTCCGCTTCAAGAACTCTACATTCAAGCATGCATTTATAAGGTAGGGTTTCAAGACAAGCATCTGTACAGTAGGGTTGAGAGGAATACAATAGCTTTCGACTATATGAGTGTTCAGCAGACAATGATGTGAAGTCTATGGCCAACTTTTGTTAAATGACAGCCAGGTGACAATATTGTACAGATAAAAGTTTTTCGAGTACCTAATACTATGAAAAAGTTCACTTTAGAGTCACAATGATAATATTGGTAAGTCTATTCATTCTCAGATCTGATTAAAAATCTGAGCAATCTTATACCACATTGCTCCACATTTAAGGTAAGAAATAATAATGCATATTATGAAGTCAAATATCTGAATTCAAGTCCATTTGTCAAGTTTCAAAGGCAATGTTCTTTCAGAAAAGCTTGTAACTCTACAACTGCATTTAAGTCATTCCATATCTGATTTAAAAAAACAGACTGACGTTCTATTGTTATCTTTTGTCATGTAACAGTTTCTGATCAAGTTCTTTACACATCTAATAGCATGTCACACAAAGATCAATACACGCTATTCAGAATACGTTTATTGAAAAGGTGTGCACAGCATCTTCCAGGGCAATTGGAAATATTGATTTCAGCCTTAAAATCACTGACATTTTGTTCAATAAGACAGAGAAGAATTGTTCAAACGGTATTTCATTTCTTTTTACTTTTCTTAGCAGGATTGAAAAATTTACAATGGTCCCATTTTCTCTTTAAAGGCTACATGACTATGGAAGTTTTTGTGAACATGTAAACTTTTGATCTATACTATTACATTAAGAAGACAGCATAATGACTATAATGACCTAATAATATTAACAATACCAATGATAACAATAATAGTTATTTTGCATTTATTATTATGATGGTGATTAATAATAATAATGTGATAAGATGTATTTTGGCATATTTTTCTCTTATTGCAGAGCTTAAATGCAGCTATGCAACACTGTGTATATATATATATATATATATATATATACACACACACACACACACACACACAACACACATTAGATATCTATAGAGACCAATCAATGACTATGTGCTTAATGGAGGTTTTACCTTTAAAAAAAAAAAAAAATAGAAGTCCATTCATAAACAAAAGCTGGGCATACAAATCTTGGCGTAAATGGTAAAAATGTCAATGTAGAAAATGGCTAGAGGATTTGCAAAGTCAGGACACAGCAAAGGGGATTAGTCTGAGAACAGAGCTGTAAATCCGCTTCTAATCATCTCACTCAGCTTCCTGTATACAAAAGTCAAGTATTCTTGGTGTAGAGACACTTGGTTGCATCAGTCATGTCAGCTGTTATAGAGGGATAATCAGTTATTTTCTGCTGGGGATCAAAGTCATTTCATACAAAGGCTGAAAAGGAAGTGTGCTGCGTCTCCTATTCCTTGGAAGGTTGTTTATTGAATAGATTACTTACTTACAGTCTACTTTATGCATGCTCAGAACAGATTGCACAATTGCACAGAGGTGATTCAATTTGTTCAAGGACATCTTCAATAGAAAGCAATAACATATAAATTTGAGATCCCATTGCAAATGTGATTGTTTTCTTAAGTAGAGAATTCATTTGTTTTATTAAACTCGCCTGCCCACTCTTACGGTACCAGCTAATATATGAAAATAAACCAGGGGGCACAAGTGGCTTCTCAGGAAAATTCCCCTTCGCTATTTTAAAGTCAAACATTTCAAGGAAAAGAGCTGAGTAATTATGGCAATCTATTTATAGCATTACCGAAGAATATCAAACAAATGTCATATGTGGAAATTAAGTCAACACATGAGTTTATGAAATATGAGCCACAAAGCATTTTCATGCTGCTAAGTGGTAACTTTGTCTGCGATCAACTGTGGTCTCAGCTCTTTGATATGTAATGAATGAGGGAGGAACGTCTGTTCAAAGGCAGTGATTATGACTCATTCAATTATATGATAATTAATGAATTAATCTGCAGGATGACCTTTCATCATAATGCCTCTTTAACATTGTGCTCCCTTTTTTTTTATTTTGAGGCTGCTTCAGGACAAATGGACATATGCATGTTTGAAGCATTTCTTGCTATAAAATAAAACTCAGCAGCACATGCCATCTGCCCTCTTTGCTTCTTTCCTATAACACCAAGCAGCCATATGTTATGGAGATTATGACATGTAGGAAGAATGTTAAAGGCGCCCAGAGTTTAATACTCTACAGGCTAATACAATAAGCAGTATGTCTTAGAGGTTATCACCTTTTAGCAGTAGGAAAGTAGCGGGAGCATGAAGAACCATCCCAGGCACAATAGGGGTCCCTGGCAAGACAACATTCAGCACATGCTTTTCCATAAACATCACAGCGGTGTAAAGGGATCTGGGAAACTCCCATCGGTGAACCAATGTACAGTTGTTGCTGTAAAATAGATATTTTATAGTTGAGAGAAAAATTAGTGGAAGAAATTACATAGTAAAAGTCTTTCAGTGATGAAATATGTTTTCTAAAATTCGCTGGACAGACAAGTAACAAAACTTAAGCTTCTTTTTTTCTTTATTTTATTGCTATGCCTCTATGTTTATTATAGCTTAGGTTTCCATAATTGTGTAACTAAACTTTTTTATTTGCATTAGACATATTAAACCTTATTGACCAAAATTGAAATTGTGATTGTAGGTAAAAGGGTTAACCTATCAACTCTTCTTTTCTAAATTTGGATCTACTGGTGATCTAATGTACCTCGACCACTCCAGGAGAAATAACACATGATGCCCATTTAAAGTGAATGTAATGCTTTGTCATGTAGAGTTCTTCAGAATGGAGCCTACTCTCTGCAGTAGCTCAATGGTATACAGTAACTAATAGAGAAGGAATCCAAGCAGTAGACCTCCCGTTAATATTTTTAAAGGGAATGTAGAACATGGATACTTAAATGATACCACCTCTTTACTATTATAAAGATAAATAAAGTCACTAAGACTGGGGCCCCCTTGTGGAGGAAACGCCGCGGTTTGCTCGCGGCGGAAAAAAAAACGCAGCGTTTTGCAGTCACCGCAAAGTGGTTTAGGAAATCGCAGCATGTCAATTATACCTATGGAAATGCCGGAGGTTTCCCTATAGGTATAATGGAAAACCTCTGTGGACTTTCTGTGAAAAGCGCTATGGGAAAAACCGCAAAGTGTTGCCGCCGCAGGTTTTTCCCACAGTGCTTTTTTGCTGTGACCCACTACGTGGGGCCTTAGCCTTAATGAGTTCTCCAAAACAACACAGAAAAAGCTGATTTTGCTGAATAGGGATGGATAAGGTATCTGTTCAAAGGGGCCACACTACAGATATAGTGTGAGTACATAAAGCATTGCTTTCAGCTACAGTAATACCTGTACATTCGCGAGGTTAGGTTACAGAGCGGGTCGCGGATCGCGAGGAATCGCGAATGTTTGGTACAAGCGCTTAGAAGCGCTTACAATGCCGATTTCTAATGTTTAACCCCTAAATATCAATAAACTTTACCCTACAGTACTGTACAGTATACTAAAGTATACTGTACAGTACTGTATATTAATACATTCATTCATTTTTCTTACACACTCACAGTAAAATTAAACTAATTACCGGGTACGTAACGAACAGGACGCTACTACCCAATAGCGAAGGTGTTTTTTTTAATTAAATTTCACAGATCTGAAAAAAAAAGAGCAAAATCTATATATGTTAGTTGCCAAAAAAATATCGCGAATCTGTGAATTCGCAAATTCGGAAACGCGAGTGTACGAGGTATTACTGTATACTTATTTTTGATGTCTTAGGGAACCCATTTAATGGTGTATACAGAAGCAACAAAATTCCAAGTTTGAAACTTATAAGACTGAGTTCACATCACATTTTTACAATACGGTTCATTCCTCTGTTTTGAAAAAAAAAACAAACACCGAATAAAATATGCAAATAGATACTATAAAAAGAGTAGCAAGAGTAGTATTGTTTCCATTCTTTGAATAACATGAAATAGTGGCATTTTTTAATCTTTGAAGTCAATGTAAAAATGGATGCAAAGGGATGCCCTTCCTTTTTTCAAAACAGAGGTATAACCTGTACAGTAAAAACATGATGTTAACCTAGACTAACCTATTGACAGGAGTTTACTACCCTAGCATCCCTAAGGCCTTGTCTCATTGATTTTTATGCAGTCAGAAGTGTTGTAGTTGTCCCATTAACTGTAATATACCAACTATACTAATTCTAAATATATACAGTTAAGTCCAGACATTTTTGGATAGTGACACAATCTTCATGATTTATGCTCTGCATGCCACCACATGGATTTGAAGTGAAACAACAGAGATGCAATTGCAGTGTATACAATCAGGTTTAATGCAAGGGGCTGAACAAAAATATCCAGTGAAACATTTAGGAATTGCCACCATTTTTCTACAAAGCCTCCTTATTCCAGGGGATCAAAAGTAATTGGACAAATTACCATTACCATAAATAAAATGATCATTTTAATACTTTGTTGAGAATCCTTTGCAGGCAATGACTGTCTGATGTCTAGAACCCCTGGAAAATCACTAAATAATGGGTTTCCTCCTTTGTGATGGTTTGCCAGGCCTTTACTGCAGCTGTCTTGAGTTGTTGCTTGTTTGTGAGATTTTTGTCTTAAGCAAGTGAGAGGCATGCTTGATCGGGTTCAGATCTGGTGATTGAATTGGCCATTACAGAATATTCCTCTTCTTTGCCTTAAAAACTCCTGAGTTGCTTTTGCAGTAGGTTTTGGATCATTATCTATCTGTACTGTGAAGGAACGTCCAATCAACCTTGCTGCATTTGGTTGAACCTGAGTAGTAAGTATATATCCCTGTACACTTCAGAATTCATCCAGCTGCTTCTGTCTAAAGGCACATCATCAGTGACTCAGTGCCATTGGAAGTCATGCATACTCTTGCCATCACACTGCCTCCACCATGTTTTACAGAGGATGTGGTGTGCTTTGGATCATGAGCCATTCCAAGCCTTAATATTTTCTTCTTCCCATCATTCTGGTGCAGGTCGATCTTAGTTTTATCTGTCCAAATAATGCTGCTCCAGAACTTGGCTGGCTTCTTTAGAGGTTTTTTGTTTTTTGGCAAAGTCTCATATGGCTTTTCTATTTTTGAGACTGATTAATGGTTTGCACCTTGTGGTGAACCCTCTCTATTTGCTCTCATGAAGTCTATACTTTATGGTAGACTGAGATAGTGATACATCTACTTCCTAGAGAGTGCTCTTCACTTGGGTAGATGTTGTGAAGGGATTTTTCGTCACCATAGAAAGGATTCTCTGGTCATCCACCACTGTTGTCTTCTGTGGATGACCAGTCTTTTTTGAGCTCCCAAGCTCACCAGTGCGGATTTTTTTTTTTTTTTTACCAGAATGTACCAAACTGTTGAATTGGCCAATCCTAACATTTTCACCATCTCTCTTCGATTTCTTCTTTTTTCACCCCAATGATGGCCTGTTTCACTCCAATTGAGAGCTCCTTTGACCACATGTTGTGGGTTCACAGCAACAGCTTCCAAATGCTAATGCCACACCTAGAATCAACTCCAGACCTTTTACCTGTTTAATTGATGATGGATTAATGAGGAAATAGCCCATGCTGCCCATTAAATAGCTTTTGAGATAATTTTCCAATTATCTTTGGTCCTTGAAAAAGAGGCAGCTACATATCAGAGCTGTAATTTCTAAACCCTTCCTCCAATTAGGATGTGAATACCCCCAAATTAAAGTTGAGAGTCTGGACTTTAAGCCTGTATTGATTATATAGCTGTATCTTAAATATGTTTTAGTAAACAGCTAAAAAGCCAAAACATGTGTCACAGTCCAAATATTTCTGTACCTACTGTAACTATGTATATATATACATACATACATACACTATTCAAATTCTGCAGTTGAATACAGTATCAGGACATTATGATGAATACAGTTCTCATCGTGGGAGAAAGCAGTCCCCATTCACTTAGTGTCAAACTGCCTAAGACTCAAAAAGACAGAAAGCCTTGAAGCTTGTAGCTGTGTTTCCGGAGTTATACTGAGAATATATGTTTTGATGCATTTAACTGTAGTTCTGCCAGCACAACAGATCCTTCCCTGCTCTCAAATAAAACATGTTCCATTGCCAAATACAATTAACTCAAACATACAAAAAAAAAAAAAAGATCCCATATGGATAGTGCAAGCTGTTTCCAAACTGAGTTATGGCGTTTGTTTCAATATTTGTAATATCCAGGTAAAACTGCACTTAGCCACAGATATCCTGCCTTTACTGTATACCTTAAACTCAAATCACACAAAAGCAATAGTGAAAAATATGTTAGCGTCTGTATCTAGCAACAGCATAAACGACGTGACAGCCTCACTATAATCCTCATTTAATATAAATACTTTTTTGCATTGTTTTGCCTATGTATTATGCATAGCTTCATCTGGAATTTTAGAACATTGCATTTGAGCGTGAACGAAAGTATCATGGGACAGCAGGACATTTAATGTCTTACTTTGAAATCTGCTTTCCAAGTTTAAAAATACATAGGTAAATAGTTTCCAGCTAATGGCTCTGAATATGTGGTTGTAATTTGGTTGTATGACTATATTCATTCATTACACAAGTCTGTCCATTGTAAAAGTGTTTTACTGCAATGCATGGTAATAATATGACCTGTCTGGCATTACTTGTTGTTGTTTTGTTTTTTTTTTTTTCACATTGTCCATAATTGTCCAAAAGATATACATTATAATAACTTTAAGGCTGGGGATCCACGCTGTGATTACGAACCGTTTTGGCCGTGTATTACAAAACCTGCAAAGTGGATGGGATTCTGGCTTATTCCATACATACATTGTAGAAAAATATCTGCAGTGGACATTCTGCAATTTCAAAAACTGTTGCGATTTTGTAAATCGCAGCATGTCAATTATACCTACGGAAACACTGGTGTTTTCTGTATAAGTATAATTGAAGCAGAAGGTCCACAGAGGAAAACTGCTGCAGTTTTTCCCACACCGCTTTTTGGCTGCAGCTCGCTATGTGGGGCCTTAGCCTAAAAGTGTTTTTAAAAAAATAATATAGTATAATATAATATAAAATATAGTGGGCATGGCATGCCAGGTAAATTAGCATAAGCAGTCATGTGCGGATGTGACATGTAAGCTATGTGGCTATTCTCCAATGTCCAATGTTGGCACTGCCAAGTGGGGAGGGGGGCATGTCATCTCAATAAAAGCTACATTTACAATAAAGAAAGAATTATAAAAATTGTAACATTTATTATATCTCTTAACAGGGTCACCTGGTCCTAGAAAATACCTCTTGCAGTGGTATACTGCTTGTTACAAGTTATCCCCTCCATATGCTGGACATAGTGTATAGTTCATATCATTCACTAGCTTTCTCAAATATTGTTTTTTATGGGTAAAAACATGTTTACCCAGATATTAGATAACCCATTTAATACTACACACAAGGTACTTAAAAGGTAATCATAAAGAAATCAATATTATATAGTACATACATTTATGGGACAAGTTTTAAATTCAAATGAAAAGAGATGCATTTTCTTTTTGAATTGGTTTCTATGCATGGAAAAATTATTTGCTAAAATCAGAATCCAACATAAACTACGGAACAAATTTATTGTCAACTAGTTGAGAAGTTCACATGAGTAATGTGTGCATGAAAAAGATTTCTTTGTAAGGCTAAGGCCCCACATTGCTTAAACGCAGATTTTTTTTTTTTTTTTTTGCAGATTTTGCTGCGTTTTTTTGAGCTAACACCAGGAGTGGATTGAGCAGAAGTAAGAAGGGTAAGTACTTCCTATATATTTCCCATCGCTTTAGTAGCCATTCTTGGCTTTTCAAAGCCTTACATGATCTTTAATAAAGCTCTCTACAAACATCTGATGTGAAATTAAAGGGAATGGACATGTTATCACAATTAATACATCAGCCTGAGACAAAATACTGTCAGGAAGACATGAAGTCTATAGGATAATAGAAACGTATTAAGAGAAATAATAGCCACTGCATACTTGCTTTGTGGAAATCTCCATGGATGAAATTGCAGTTGGTTCCTGTAAGGGAAATACACAAGAGATATATTAGTGTAAACTGGATAAAACTGTCTATGCTCATAAAAAACATCACATAAAAAAAACAAAAATCATAATTCAAGTCGCAGTTGTAAGAATAACAATCCATGCATTCAAATCAGGAACTACTGGAAAAAGTTGTTCAGCATTTTGTAAAGTAAAACATTTTAATGAGATACTTCATTATTTACTGCAAAAAAAAAATATTTGCGTGCCTGCTTTCTACAAGCATTTGTATCTTTTTATTTACTAAGATACTGAGATGTCCGGGTTTCAAAAGGAGTTATCCTCTTTTTGTGACTTTCAAAGCTATTTTCAGCCATTCTGGGTATTCTAGATTGGTATGACTTCCACCGAGGTTTTCACATATTTCTATTCACTTATCCTAAGCAGCCCATGTTAACACTGGATTTTAAACACCTGCAGGATGCCTTAGAGAGACTTTCATAAACTGCACGCAATATGTGCTTAGTCATGTAGAAATAATATTTCAAGGGGCTGAGGACAACTCACGTCTTCATAATAGGATACAGTTGTGCAGACCCAAAATTAACTTGGCAAAGAAAAAAAAAGATTAAGTGAATAAAAAAATAGACCTTTTGTATGGAAAACAATATAGCAATAAATAATAAAAGTTACTCATACCAACTTCTCACTCAAAGTCTGTAGAGCATAACTTTCAATTTTAATGCTCTAGAAAACAGCTGATCTGCCAGGGTTCCAACAGTTGGACCCCCACTGATCTAAAATTTATGGCCTATCTTAAGGATAGGCCATCAATTTTTAAAAGCTGGATAACGCCTTTAGACTAGGGCACCATGTAGTGAAATGCCATAAAAAAAACAACCAAAAAAACAAAAACACAACAGTTCATTTGCAGTATTTTTAGATTCAGCATTTTTCATTGAGTTTTTGTTTTTTGATGTGCTTTTTTTTCTTCCCATATTAAATATATAGGGACAATGCTCGTAATTCCACAGCTTAAATTAACATGCTCTGTTTTTCAAAAATGCAGCCTATCATAGTCAATAATTTCTTCTTCTTTTATATTTTTTGTCTAGCTATTTATCTATCTATTCTCTATCTAGGGCCGGGGCCCCATGTTGTAGAAATGCCGCAGAAAAAAACACGGTGTTTTACAGTCCCTGCAATCCCATCCACATATTGCGCAAAAATACACGCAGCATACATGCTGTGATTTTCAAAATCATTGCGGTTCTGGAAATCGGAAAGTGTCAATTATACCTATGGAAATGGCAGTTTCCCTATAGGTATAATGGAAGCAGAAAGTCTGCAGAAGAAACCTCTGCACCACGGTTTTTTTCGCAGTGCTTTTTTGCTGCGGCCTGCTACGTCTTAGGCTTAAATATCCAGCAGGTTGACAAGCAACTCTGCAAAGACTTTTTGCAAAATCTGAAGATTCCTGACTGCAAAGCTGCAGGAAAGGGAGGACTTCTGCTAGGTGCTGGTCTTATACTTTTCGTCTACAGATTTATTTGCATTTCTGGGTAACAATATCTAAAATATGGCATAATATATATATTTTTTTATATAGAGGTAAAGTATTTTTGTAAGTTTGTAGAGCAGGTGTTTTCGGACACAGGGATACCTAATGTGTATGTGTTTCACAGGAATATTTTAGGTTTATATGTATTCTAGTGAAAGTGGTGGGGGGCTTGAACTTTTATTGTTTTGGTTTTTTATATTTTTTAACTTTTTTTTTTTTTTTTTACTATTAACCCCTCCTAGGGGCTTGAACATGCAATCATCCCGTAGACTGCAATACAACGTATTGCAGTCTATGGGAGATTATCTACATTACTATTGAGGCTGGTAATAGTAATATTCCTATGACAGGCCTGGGAGCCTTCATAAGGCTATCAGCTGTCAAAGGAACAGGTCGGCTCCCGTGATCTCGCCGTGCGGGAGCCAACCTACAACGTGAAAGGTACGGGGCCGGTGGGGACTAGCCCCAAGGTTAGTTGCTCTGCTTTGGAGGTTGGATTTGGGGGAGGGGGGGTCATGGACTGGCACACTCAACAATGCCCGTGATCAGAATGGACTCTGAACGCGGGCATTAACTGCGGGTCTCCGCTGTACAACGGAGACCCGGTATAGTAGCTATAGAGAGTTGGGACCGGCCCTAGGGACTGTGGGGGGGAGGTCACACTTAACAATGCCCTCTATCAGAGTCCACTGTGATCGCGGGCATTAACTCCGGCGGTTGTGCTGCTTTTGTGGGAAGGAGGAGGGGGGTCATGCTCAACAATGCCCGCAATCAGGGTAGACAGTGATCGCAGGCATTAACTTCAGGTCTCTGCGGAGACCCAATATGGTAGCCGCTCTGCAGCAGAGCGGCAGCCATCTTTAAGGACCCGGCATCCGCTGTAATCACACTGCAGATGTCGGGAAGGGGTTAAACTAGTTAGGGCTTATTTTTGGAGTAGGGCTTATATTTCAAGCCTACTCCAAAAAACCTGAAAAATCTAGCTAAGGCTTATTTTTGGCGGAGCTCTTATTTTTGGAGAAACACGGTAGTATACAAAGTGGATTAAAACTAGTACACAAAATGTAGTTCTTAAAAATCGGCACCTTTTTATTTATGTACTATGATGTGACTAATGATTTATAGAATATCAGCCTACAATATTAATGTGTAATACAGTGTGGAAAAAAAGTATTTAGTCAGCCACCAATTGTGCAAGTTCTCCCACTTAAAAAGATGAGAGAGGCCTATAATTGTCATCATAGGTAGACCTCAACTATGAGAGACAAAATGAGAAAACAAATCCAGAAAATCACATTGTCTGATTTTTAAAGAATTTATTTGCAAATTATGGTGGAAAATAAGTATTTCTTCAATAACAAAAGTTCATCTCTGTTATATATCCTTTGTTAGCAATGACAGAGGTCAAACGTTTTCTGTAAGTCTTCACAAGTTTGGCACACACTGTTGCTGGTATTTTGGCCCATTCCTCCATGCAGATCTCCTCTAGAGCAGTGATGTTTTGGGGCTGTCGCTGGGCAACACGGACTTTCAACTCCCTCCAAAGGTTTTCTATGGGGTTGAAATTTGGAGACTGGCTAGGCCACTCCAGGACCTTGAAATGCTTCTTACGAAGCCACTCCTTCGTTGCCCTGGTGGTGTGCTTGGGATCATTGTCATGCTGAAAGACCCAGCCACATTTCATCTTCAATGCCCTTGCTTATGGAAGGAGGTTTGAACTCAAAATCTCACAATACATGGTCCCATTCATTCTTTCATGTACACGGATCAGTCATCCTGGTTCCTTTGCAGAGAAACAGCACCAAAGCATGATGTTGCCACCCCCATGCTTCACAGTAGGTATGGTGTTCTTTGGATGCAACTCAGCATTCACTTTCCTCCAAACACGACATTCTCCCAATATTCTTCTGGAACATCCAAATGCTCTCTAGCAAACTTCACACCGACCCGGATATGTACTGACTTAAGCAGGGGGACACGTCTGGCACTGCAGGATCTGAGTCCCTGGCAGTGTAGTGTGTTACTGACGGTAGCCTTTGTTACGTTAGTCCCAGACTTCTGCAGGTCATTCACTAGGTACCCCCGTGTGGTTCTGGGATTTTTGCTCACCGTTCTTGTGATCATTTTGACCCCACAGGGTGAGATCATGCGTGGAGATTATCAGTGGTCTTGTATGTCTTCCATTTTCTAATTATTGCTCCCACAGTTGATTTCTTCACACCAAGCTGCTTGCCTATTCCAGATTCAGTCTTCCCAGCCTGGTGCAGGTCTACAATTTTGTTTCTGGTGTCCTTCTACAGCTCTTTGGTTTTCACCATAGTGGAGTTTGGAGTGTGACTGTTTGAGGTTGTGGACAGGTGTCTTTTATACTGATAACAATGTCAAACAGGTGCCATTACTACAGGTAATGAGTGGAGGACAGAGGAGCCTCTTAAAGAAGTTGTTACAGGTCTGTGAGAGCCAGAAATATTGCTTGTTTGTAGGTGACCAAATACTTATTTTCCACCATAATTTGCAAATAAATTCTTTAAAAATCAGACAATGTGATTTTCTAGATATGTTTTCTCATTTTGTCTCTCATAGTTGAGGTCTACCTATGATGACAATCACAGGCCTCTCTCATCTTTTTAAGTGGGAGAACTTCCACAATTGGTGGCTGACTAAATACTTTTTTCCCCACTGTATATGTTGCTATATACAGGAAACTTCAGTGCTGAAGTTGCACTTACCCTGAACACTGTCATTTCTTCCAGAAGCACTTCTTCTAAATCATGCCATGTCTCCTTGGGAACCGAAACAACTTTTAAAATCGTTCCAATGTCTAAAAAATACATTTTGTATATTATTATAGCTGCATAAAAAGAAATATACTTATATCTAAGACAGATAGTTTATTTGTGAAATGGGTGGTACAGTATGTGCATGACATACAGTATTAACAATAACACACAAAAAAAACCTTTTTATTTGCACAAGTGGTTTTCGAATCTTAAAATTATTTAATCATTGTCATCCTATTAAATAGGGTAAAACTGATCTAATAGCAAAAAAGTAACATATACATTTGAATGGTATGAATTCAGCTGCAGTATAAATATACCACACAAAGAAAATATCGTAAACTAAATATAAAATTGTGGTAAAAATCAACACAGCAGTGGCCAATTTGAAATGCTAAAGCTGACATACAAGGCCCTCAACAACCTGTCCATACATGTCTTCCATACATCTCTGACCTAGTCAACCATTACCTCCCCACACATACTCTCTGATACTCTCAAAACCATCTTCTTCACTCAGCTCTTATCCGCTCTTCACACAATCCTCTCCAAGATTTCTCCCATACATTCCCTGTACTCTGGAGCAGGTTATATGACCTTATTTATTAAAAGATGGCTAGTTCATAGTACCAAACAAGCCCTCTTACCTCTTGTGTCCCCCTATTTCCTCACAGATTGTAAGCTCTTTTTGTTTGATATGTTTATTTCTTTGTCACATTGTAATGTCTCATATTGTCTGTTCATGTGTCCTCTTATTTGTAAAGTGCTGTGGAATATGTTGGCTCTATATAAATAAAATTATTATTATTATTCTCTGATGTATTTCAAACCCTTGTGGGCAGGGTCCTATATACCACTGAAGTAGCTGGTCACTAAATTAGTCTATTATACTTCTTTTTGTATTTGTGCATTTTGTGTTTTGCATGTAACATAAAGCACAAAAGGAATTAATGTTGCTCTGAAAATAAATAATACTAAAAAATTATTTCAACTGCAGAGATTTGAAGGTAGCAAACAGTAAGTAATAAACATACGTACAGTAAAGGTAACACTTTTTACCTACTGCTTCTCTTTATCCTCAGGAGTTTTAAATGAGTGGGTATGAGTGTCTATAGTTTAAATATGAAAATACTTTTCAATGTAGAATCAGAAACTAGTAGTACACCCCTAATATATGACATGCATTTTTGTACTTTTTATGCGTTTTTTTCTGCTTTATTGTTGCTCTTAAGCACTTCAACACGTATATCAGAGACAAAAAAGTGTCACATATGTACAAAGGCCAAGATAACATCTTAGTTGATCTTTGAGGGCACTTGTCGAGTACAGCTAAATTTACACTATACTCTCCATGCAGCTGCATGCTGGAGGCACTTCATTTAACTTATATGGCATTCCCTTAAGACATACAGCTTTCCAATCACCGGACAGACAGGAGAAAAATGTGTTAAGTTCTTTTTTATTTACATACTGTGGATTCTGACAAATATCAGAGAACCATAAATATGTACTTATTGGTTTCTTGCAGATGCTGAGAATAGCATGTTAACAGACTATAACTTCTACTGTTAAAATTTTCATGTAAATTACAATACAGATGACATCAGAAGTAGGCCTGAAAGCAATTTTTTAGAATTCAAGTCAAATGAAAGCAATGGAAAAAAAAGTCAACTTAAAGTGATTAGCAATTGTTTACTTAGCATGTTAGATGTCATGTTAAATTTGGCTACATCTGTATCTGGAGTCAAAGAATCATCTTGTAAAGTATTTATTTGTAACCCTACCTAAAAGTCATGGTAATAGCAGAGCCATCATTGCAACATTTACATAGGAAGAAGCTCTGCTAAGCATGTCCGCATCTGCCCATGAGGCGACCTGAGGCGAAAGCCTCAGGTGGCGCCTCATGGCATAGACTGGAGGCTGTCTTTTTTAATTGCCCGCTACCTATTTGATTATTTCAATAGGTAGTAGCCAATAATTTACTCACCCATTCATGCTACTCTCCAGGTCGGCCTCAGCTACTGCTTCTAGGCGGCGCTGAATGTTACGTCACAACACTGAAAAATGCCAGGACGTTACCTGAAATCTTCAGCATCTGGTACAGCGCACCCTGGTGGTGCCAGCGGAGGCCAGTCTGGACAGGAGTGTGAATGGGTAAGTAAAATTACTGGCTACTAACTATTGTAATAATCCTGTGTGGATTATTGCAATTATTACACTGTATGGGGTCTATATACTGTGTGGAGGCCAAAAAGGGGGGTTATATACTATATGGGGGCAGAAAAAGGGGGTGATATACTGTGTTGGGTTTGAAAAAAGGGGGCCATGTACTGTGTGTGGGACATATAATATGTTGGGAGCTATTAAACCATGGGGCATTGCTTTTTTTCTGTCTTTGACTGGAAGGCCCCCAGTACTCTATAGCTGGGAAGTGCTGTGGACCTTCCAGCCAGAGGCAGAACAAACAGCTATAGGGGTCACAGTAGTTGCACTTGCAATGGAGCCCCTAAACCAGGTTGCCTCATAGGACTCCTCACCACACTACTGTCCCCAGGTATAGGGAATTCACCAATGTTGTGTGGCCTGGACTGAATGTGATGTAATTTAGGGTGGGGAGAACCATTACCTGTAGGGGTCACAAATGTCTATGTGGGGGAACAATTAGGACACTATTACCTATGTGCGTGGGGGGAAATATTACCTATAGGGGTGAAATAATTAGGACACCATTACCTATGTGTATTAACAATATGTTAACATAAGCCTTATGGTTGCTGGCAATGGGCTATAAATATAATTATTCCTAACTGGCATAGCTACATTTATACAGTTGCAGACAACCATAAGGCTGATGTGGCCCTCGTTGAAAATTAGTTTGACACCCCTGCCCTAACTCTAATCTTATTCCTATCAAATGATTCCTGGTGCTTGGCTGAGCACTTTGAAGCATGTGGGCACATACTTTGTGGTTTGGTCTTTAAGTTTTGTCAAAATAATTAACTAACTATACAACTTAGATTGCAAGTTTGCAAGGATTTACACAATGCTGAATAAATATCGCTAATAATCTCTGTACAATGCCTCTCCCTGTAAAGAATTTCTGTGCTCCTTCTTCTGCACCTTGCAGCCTTCAACACCCTTCGATGAAGCAGTGCTTGCAGCTGTTGCTTTAAGGTTGCCATGCCTACTGGTCAAATTCTGTCTGGGTCTGCGCAGACAGTCAGAACTTTGAGATGCAGACCTATTTAGAGTGCTGCTTCAATCCAGGGCTGAGGTTGGATATTTAAACCTGGCTTTAGCATTTGCTATTTGCCTAAGATTGTTATTTGCAACTGAGCTGTGTTCCTTGTGCTCTTTCCCCCGTGCAGCACCCTGTTTGCTGAACTCCTGGTTACTGACATAGGCTTGCTCTCCTGGTTTCTGATTAGGCTGTATCTGTAACAGTATTACCCTCCTGTTTCTGATTAGGCTGTATCTGAGGTTGAAATCTGGGTCCAGAACAACTAAATCCAGCCTGCCTTTTGGCAGGCTTTAGCGTATACCTTGGGATGACTTTAGACTCCAAACCAGAGTGGTGTTGGATTATTGGTAGCTTATCTACTTGCCATCTGTAGACCTTATCAGTTCCCTGTGGCATATTGGAAATCATATAGAAATTTCCTTACACTCCCTTTTGCCTAGACTGATAGTGCCAACCTTTTCAAATATCACTGGCATCTACCTTGAAATTCTTCATATATGCTATAGAAGTCATGCATTCCAGATTATCAGGAATCAGCCAAATCTGAAGAAAATACAGGTTCAAGCACTGTAATAAGCAGGATGTAAAGTGTAACTCACCTTTTATTTTATTTTTTTGCTATAGTTGGTGGTTCTTTGGTGAAACTTTTTGTAATATGCTTAATTAACCTAACTAATTAATTAATTAATTAATAGAAAACAGGCTCTAAAATTCTCCCTAGCAACCCTCTAACTGACTTGTTACCAGGGATATCAATACACATTTGTATTTCCGGTATGGAGAGCTGTAGCATTTGCCAAAGGTGGAAGGTTCACTTCAAGTGGCTGTATCTCTAGTTCTATGCAACCTGGTTATAGTACCACATGCAGATAGCATTTGGTATCACATGCATATAAAATTACATTCCCAACTATGTTTTTGAGAATATCCAAAATCTCCCATTTTTGTAGGTGCTATAAAACTGGAGATACAGCCTTTTAAATTGATCATCCCCTAAATGCTACAGCTCTACATTCTGCATTGAGAACAGGTGAATGGGACTTAATCTCTCTGGCAATGCTTAGAGCATTGCTAGTAGGAACTGTTTTAGGAACTGCTAATACAGCCTGTTTTCTATTAAAAAGTTGTTAGATTATTAAATAAAAATGTTCATATACCACTGGATTTCTTGAATTTATAAGCTGATACATATGTTAAAACCTGACTGCGACGTAAAATTATTGACTTACATGGTATCTGAAGTAACAGACCTGTAGTGCAATGGTAATTCATCTAAAATGTACAGTAACCCAATTTACAAATTTAGCTAAGTATTTGTATATTGCCCAGTTAAATAAAACTTGATGGGCTGCTAACACCTCTTGATCCATTATGTCTATTTGATGCTTGACAAATTTATTTACTAACTATATACATTTTTGGAATTGTACCGACCCATAGAATACAGGTGAGATGTAATTTTGGCTTCATCGTGAACACTGTAAAAACAAAGCTTGTCAGAAAGTCGCACAAACGTATTTTTTCTCCAGTTTCACCTCATTCAGAATTTTTTTTCCAGCTTCCCAAGATGTTGTACAGAATATTAAATGTACCATTATGAAATAAAATTTATCCTGCAAAAATTGACCCCTCATACGGCTCTGTGAATGGAAAAATAAAAAAATGATGGCGTTTGGAAGGCGGAGAGTCAAAAATAAGTATTGAAAAGTAGGGGAGGAGTTAAATATTGCAGCTTTGGCAATTAAAACTGAGCCTTAACCAAATGAGGACCTATTGTTTAACTAGCCACATAAAAAAACAAAGAAATATTGGCAATCCAAACTTTACTTTAGCCATATAAATATATTTTATAAAGCACTATACACTGTTACACTTTAAAATGACAGTTAGTACAACTATCAAAATGAACAGCTATGGCACATTCATTTGTTATGATTCTACTCTTAGGTCTCCTGCACACAACCACAGTGTACGGGTCAGTAAAAACAGAACGGATAACACATGGATTGGTCTCCATGTGTCATCCATGGTTGTCACTGACCCATACATTGAAATGAATGGCTCAAGCCACAAATACGAACAGGTATAGGACCTGTTCCATATTTTGAGGCTCTTCACTACAGTCCAGACACAAACCCGCAAAAAGTATGGCTATGTGTCTGGACCCATAGAAATGAAAGTAACCATACTTTGATCTGCAATTGTGGATTCGCAAATACGGATGAAAAGTACGATTGTTGCAGAAGGCCTTAATTTTATTTAGTTTTAGATTGAGATGTTGATTAAATGGAGGGTTCAAGTACTGATTTGCATTGGAAACCAAGACAGACAAATTACTTTCAGGATTGAATTCCCTAGAAAATTATCAGAGGACACCTTTCTACTTCTTACATCAGTTAAAAGCTGAATTACATCTCTCTATAAGGCCAATGATAATTGAGCACTGATGCACAACACTACATTCACTTCTATGGGACTGCTAGTCTCTGGCAGTTCTATAAACGTGAATAGAGTCAAGTATGCACACTGCTACCCCATTATACTTTGTGGGCCTCACTGTATCATATGTGGCCCAAGTGCCCCATAATAAGAGTATAGCATAAGATGAAGTTAAAAGTGGACATGTTACATACACATTAAATGTCCCAACACCAAAAATTCTAACAATAACGTCAACCTACAGCTTCGGGATGCACGTTACTCCGCTGAGAATATGGTGCTATAGAGCAGGGTTCCACCCTGTGATAAATCATCCGACAGAAGCTCAGCACTGAAATGTAGATCAATGTTCAAGTTTGGCTTTTTCTTGCTAGAGAAATAGCAATCCAACAGTACACAATGTGATGTTTCAGTCTATATACTCAGACATTCATCAGACACTATAAATCAATAAATAAATAATGATTGCTCTTAGTAAGATATAACGTGGTCTAAGTATCTACAGAGCATTTGTCCAAATAGACATAGAGTTAATGAAATAGTATGTGACAAATGGGTGTCATTCTACAGGAGCACTTACATACAAAATATAACACAATATAATATCGTATCAGTGTGACAGTATAGTATTACTCAGGTATAATAGTGAGGTTCAAGTCTAATAATGTGACTCAAGGGTTTCCCTGGCTGGGTGCTGTTAGAAATAAAATATAAAAGAGGTATCGCATATAATAGTTGGTTGTAACAGTGGGTACAAATGAGGGGACCAGAAAGAAAGAAATGCAATATGCAAAACCATACAAGTGAAGATGACCAGGATGATAACATCTACCAGAAGGCATATAATGATGCAATGCCAGGTGAGGTGCTCAGAATATCGGTGCGGAAGGCATTCATGTATGTGTGTCAGCAGTTTAAACAAGGTCATGGGAGGTAAAGCACTCCCACGTCATATCTGATGCCATGCAGGTAACGTCACAACCCTGTAAAATGAGTATGGGGTAAAATGAAACCACGCACATGCATGCTCCTATTAGTAGGAGGGAGAAAACAAATAACAAGGCTATAGTGTGAATGTGGGGATGGGTAAAGAACAACAGGTTTATGTATGAAATGACAAAATAAAATGGGACCGAACTAATAAATAAATAAATAAATAAATAAATAAAGAATAAACAAATCAAGGGGTTAATATAAGGGACTACGGACGATAAGTTAGAGGTTCTCTCCCTTTAACTGTTATTTTTGTTATTACAGACATGTTGACCGTGCCCTGCCAGATTGCAGTTTGCATCCTTGTCTTTTAATATATTTCCTTGTTCCTCTATTTTTGACCCATTCCTCCTAATCATCCCCCTTTTTCCCCTCTCTATTACCTCTTTTTTATCTTTTACAAATTAAATAACCCTAGTTTTGATAATCTATCTGGCTACTGTAGTCCAACCTTACCATTTCTTACTTTGGTTGCCCTCATTATGAACCTACTCAATGGTGAACATACTCAAGTGGTACTCTATTCTGCGATACTGGAAAACACTGAGCTCATAATTGTTCTTGCACAAGAGTCCTCAGGTGTCTGTGTCTGCCCCTGACTCAAGCTCCATTATGTATTTCTTCTGCACAGGTGCTCAAAACTACACACTACTGTATATTCCATGTGCGTTGATTTGTACATGGAAGAACTATGTTCATGCCATGTGCATCCATGTCCCTTTAGATACCTTTGCAGCAGCTGCCAGACACTGGTTTCTAGAGGTAAGTTTACTGTGAAATGAAATTCCCAAATCCTTTCCATGTCAGCGTTTTCCCATTTATTAAACAACCTTAAACCTTCCTTTCGTATCAATATTAAAACATAACCTTTTAGCTTAACCAGATACAGTGTAAAGGTACACTGTACTCTTTTGTTTTACATTACTCTTTCCATCCAAAGATTTCACTTGCTCTTCTTTATACTCTCCATTCCATTTCCTGTTTTCAGTGACAAGTTAATGTGTGGACTTGACCTGTATATCACACAGGCTATGCCAACAGTGTGATCCCTAGACTAAACTGCACAGCTGTTATCGCTTGATTTACATGCAGAGATAAGCAACACAATGATCAAGCCCTGATTTAACCCTTACCAGGGCTCAGCAACTAAGTGCACTTTAAAGAGCTGACAAACCGCTCCATTACCTGTCAATCACAGTGAAGAGAAGAGAGTTGAGGTGTCTAAAAACAGAGAGACAGACATCACCAACCCTGACAGTGCCACTAGATAGTTGGGTTGCTCTGAAACTTAGGCAATGAGCTGTAAACACTGAGAAGACAATCAGTATCTGGTAAATGGAGCAAGATAGCTAAAGTAATTTATTGGGTACACTATGTCAGTTAGGTTAGGCTACAATTTAAAATATCCTGGAGATCAGAATAAACATTAAATTACTTCACACCGTTTTTGTATCATCTGCAAAAATGATACCAGCCCATTTATAAATATATTAAAGCGAAAAAGGGCCCAATATTAGACTCTGTGGAACTCTAGGAGTAATAGTGACCCATCTGGGCATGTTCCGTTGATAAGTACCACATTATACCCCAGTTTGACACTAGATACACCACTTAGTCAACTCTGATCAAAGCAACTCAAACATACCAGCTAAACAGCTTGAAATATCCTGGCTTGCCAAAAAAAAGCTGAGTATCCACAGGAAAAGTTTTTGTACACTACAAGAAACTATTCATAGACAGAATTCATGTGATTCCAAACAATTCTCAAATCTTAATGTGATTAATAGCAACCATTAACCTACTCATAGTATACTAGCGCATTGTGGTGTTATCCCTAGGCAAAAGGGAATGGATTAATTATAACAATTTTCATAGAAAAGTAAAAGGTAGTATTTTGAGTGCTGGCTTTAATTTAAGTTCGGAAAGAAAATGTGTCAAGAACAAAATATTATAGTGAGAACTTTCAGCACTTATTATGCCATCAATGGTTTAGGGTAGATGTAGACTTTGATAAGCAAAGGGTGAAAGTTGACAACTAACCTCTGGGCACCTTAATTAAAATGAATTGGCTCTCTCTGAAGAATACTCAACGTAAATTTTTGGAGCCTCTGCATCTGCAGAAACTTTAGAGGTCAAAGGTAACATAAGTTAATCACTATGGAGACTGTGATCAGGCCTCAGGTACCAAAGCTTCACTGTATCTGAGCTACAGATCAAGTTTTCAAGAGTAGAATTTCAAATACTTTCACACAAATTAAAACATCTACTTCTTTTAAGATCAATAGGCTCCAGTTTACAGCTTGGCGAAAGGATAAGAGGGCTATTAATTCACTTTAATGACAGAAGTGCTTCCACTATTTGAAATATTACCTCAGGCCATATATTTAGAGAATTGATCCACCGAGACATCGATTGCACTTGGTAAGTCACACAAGCTACAGGGTATATAGAACAATGCAAATCTTATACTTCTTATATTCTACAGATGGATCATAAAAAGCAAATAACAACCTTTTATTATACTGTATTTCTGAATGCAATGTACTGTATTATTGTATTATATTCTATAGAGCCTTTTTAGAATGGGTTTTAGGCTAAAAAAATATCTTCGACCTCCAGTTTACTTGTTTTGACTTCTAGTATTGTATTTTAATGTTGGGACTTAAGACTGTGACATTGATGAGGATTATCTAAGGAAGTAAAGGAGTACTCAGGCATCCGTGGTGTGTTCAGTTGGATTACGTGCTTCCCATTTAGAAGAAATTAAGAGCAGCTGTGTTTTAACCAAACCAACATGTTTGTAAAGGCTGGTAATGAGAAGACAATTGATAATGAATAATTAATTCTTACAATTAATAATTAAGTGTGGTTGTGTCAAACCAGTGTAGCGAGGGTGTTAGTGTTCCATATGGAAATGCTCCTTAAACAATCTGTATCTGTCAGGACAAATGGTGCAGTATACATAAGCCTTCACACAGGTGTTTACTGATAGCCAGTTTGTTCAGGTCAGCTTCATAGTTTGCCCTTTAGTATCATTTGGTCATCTTGTTAGTTTTCACAGTGATATACTAATTAACATTTCTGTCAACTTCAACCAAGTGTCTACACAAGAGTGTTCCTTTACTACATATGCCACAGACAATGTGAACAGCCTAGGGGCAACATATAGGCTACAACCTGTCTTGGCTTGTAATAATAGAAGTGTCTTTTAATTAGGTTGGACAATACAATATGTGTAACATGTACAAATACAGATTCGAAAATACGAGATATAGGGTATGTATTATAATGTAGTTGACAAGCCTGTACAAAGTAAAACTCTTGGCTTGCTTTAGGGAAAAAAAAGCATGCATTGTAAAGACAAAGATGGAATACTAGTAAAACAATTCCACATAAATACCTACAATATTTCTGTCCTGCAGCTAAGATCATATTGGTTATTGTAAATATCATAGACCATAGATAACACTCTTTCAGCCACTGCAAATACAGACTTGCTAAAGACATAATAATATCATAATTTGGGATAATTTAAATGAATCTTTCAGTTCTCTTGACATGTATTTTAGTAAATACCTGCATTTGGAGTATCTTTTTGTAGAATTCTGTTTTGAGCCACCCCTAACTGGTAAGTGTATGTTACTTGGGATGTGTCTCAACCTAGTCTGACAGTATCCAAATCAGTTGTCAAGTTATACATACATTTCTAGGATGAATAAGGGGAATGACATATCACAGAGTTACAGTATAAGAAAAGATGCTTCAGACATTTTATTATATGAGAGGATTGCAAATATTTACTAAAACAGTCAAGTTGGGATAGGTCCTTCCTGTATACGCATTAGCTCCCGCTGCCTTCCAGTGCGCAGGAAAAAAACTACAAAATACTGACCCCCTGGTACCGCTGTCCTGACCTCCTGCACAGGATCTATCCTGGTGTATCCGACCGGTGTTGGCGCTGTGGTTCCGAAAGAGGTACGCTGTATCACATCTGCTGGGAATGCGCTGCCCTCAGACCCTTCTTGCATGCTGTTTTCGCATTGTACACTAAAGTGAGTGGCAAATCTGTTACACCCTCACCTCGCCTAGCCCTTCTCTCCATCATACCGGAGAACGTCTCCACTGTTAAGAGAGACCTCCTGCGACATTTCCTCACTGCCGCCAGAACAGTCATTCCCAGGCATTGGCGCAGTACTGCTGTGCCCACCCTGGTTGAGTAGGAGGAGCTTTCCTTATTAAGTGAATGGAAACCCTGACCCTTCTAAATTTGAGTCCCTCTGGCAGCCGTGGGTGATGTTCCAGGAGACTTCAGAGTTCTCTTCTTTCTTTTCCTGAATCGGGAGCGCCTTGCTCCACTTTCCGTAAGGGGTCTGGCCGTCCCCTTCTATACAATCCTGCTCTCCCCCTTCCCTTTCTCCTCAGTGTGCCCTATCCCATCCCGGTCTTGTATGTGGTTTTATGTGTTTTTGTTCACCCGTGTCTTCCCCAAGTTCCCCTTCCCCTCCAGCATTTGTCTTTTTCTTCTAGTGCGTGAGTGGCACTGTGGTGGTCTTCCACAGTCGGGTTTTTCCTTCTGTTCTATAGTGTTCCCTGCCATCACCCCCCAATGATGCATTTCCCTATGTTATTGTGTCACCTGTTACTGGTTTCTCTGCGGGCGTCAGCAGCCCTCTACCCTAACTGTTCCTTCGGCAACTTCTCCACGATTGGGTGGCCTGCGTGCCTCCTACTGCCTTATTTGATGCCTTTGTCTTGGTTTTGTTTCCTTTTGTTCTTATTTGCAAAAACCTCAATAAAACTGATTAAACATAAAACAGTCAAGTTGGGATTGCTGACAGGTCGTCTTTGAAGGGAATGTATCCCTTCCGCCAAGCATATTACATTGTGCCCACCCTCTAACAGAGCACATTACAGTGAAAAAGAACATATTATTGTTAAGTATGTTATTCAAACCCACTAGCATTTCACCCCAAATGAGGAGCGTTGATCCTCCCATTGCTGTGATATCACCCATCCTACCTGAGCAGCAAGTGCAGTGCTCCCAGAGCTGTAGGCCTGTCCCCCAATGCACCAACTGCCTTATTTACATAAGACTTCAAAATAGTTTTTCTCCAAATTTACTAAAGTGACATGCATATAGGTATGTTGTTTGTCACTATAATGTGCTCTGTAACATGGTGGTGACAGTTGAATATGTTTGGGGGAGGAGGTAGACCCCCTTTAAGTAAAGTTTTTGTATAATATATGTATATTGTAAAGTTGACTAATACGTGTATGTATCCTATAAAGATCAAAGGCTATGTATTAACCATTCAATTGTAAAGGAATGTAATCTATCCATAGTATTAATACCTAATATTACATTAAACTGTTCATTCACTACCATGGCTTCGTTTCCTGAAAGCATTTCTGCCAGAAACTTTAGTAAGGTTAAAATCCATTTGAATGACAGAGAAAGTTTTATAGCTCCCACAGAATCAGATTAGCAGAAAGGGAACTAATTGTAAGAGCTCGACACCATAACACCCATAGCAAAAATTATTTCACACTTCAATTCTCAATCCACATTTGCCCTCTTCCTGAACTAACTGTAAGACTTTCCCACAGATGTAAAATGTTAGGAACTAAAGCTTCAGCCCAGTGTTCAGTTTTCTTCTGATTTATGTCAGGCATCAATTTGAACTGAGTCAGGAGATTTACAACACAGGAATCTGAAAACTGACCCGAGTACCCAATTGCATTCTTTGATGGCGGCATTTAGCAATAATATCACACTCAGAATGAAACAGATCCTTTCCAACACACATCGCTTCACTGTGATCTCATCCCAGTGTTAATATTTAAGCTATTCCTTTTAACCATGATTTTCATCACTGACTTTCCTGTTTAGTCAGAGGGTTACAATGTCTAATGTGTATTCTTTATAAAATATGTATATTCCAAAAGTCATACCTGTTCCAATGAACATGACATCATATTGTCCATCTTCTGCTTCTACACGATCAACCACTATTTGGGAAAACTGATAATCTACTTCTGTTTTAATGATGATTGGACGGTTGTTAATTGGGAACACAGAGTTGTACATGGCTGGGTGGCTCCTGGCAAACATAATAACTTCATCTGGGAGATCCTTTGTTGAGTCAAAACCTCCAAATGTCTTGCTTGGACACTAAAAATACATTTTAAGTGAAAAAAATACTACAATTATATTGCAACAATATACTAATTATCATCACAACCATAGTTTTATCTGTCTAAAAAGTTTTTAGCAAATAAAAAAAATGACATAAATCTGTATATAGTCCCTGTTGGATATTAATATAGCACTCATAACCTAAAATTTTCTGAGGATATTTAACATATACAAAAACCACAGCTTTTCCACAAAATGTGGCCTTAGCCCTGTACCTTTACACACCTGCTTGCTGAATGCCACGTCTGCAAACCAACCAATCATTGGCTGCAGCAGTGACATGCCAACCAAAGTGATGTCAATATGTTATATGTAAGATACCTCTGTTTTGTTGCATGTAAATGCTCTTTTAAAAATTGCTAAAATTCTTTACAATATAGAGAGAATTTACAGAACAAAAAGTAAAGTAGGCAATGTCTGACCAGCCCACTTATCATGCAGACATGTAAACAGAAATACAGTAGAAATAGTGAGCATTTTACAGCTTTTCATGACTAGTAGTAAATTAAGAAAACATTTGTATTAGGCTTATTTCTGTTATAGTCAACTTGTTTTTCTTCCATTCTCCCTTTTTACAGTACAGTTTACGGTTGACCTTTACTTTATTAGGATTCATGCAATTCTAGCTTATTTTAACATGCAAGTCATATAGATTATACGATTTATTCAGTGTTTGCAGTCACTCATGTGAGTATGTACAAATCCACATTGGCTTTCATCAATTAGTTTCACATCGTTCGCCACTAGTTAGTCAGTAATGAAAACCCCGCTTTAGCCCCGATATCAGTATTAAAATGGCAGGGAAAGTTACATAAATTACCATGATAAAACAATTTTACAATAACACTATTGTTTACATTTACTGCATTTAAACCAATGGATAAAGGAGTGAAGATTAATGGGTTTTAGTGGTGGGTATTTGGTTTCTGGTCAAATATGTTATAGGTGCCTTTCCCATTGCAATCACATTACAATATGATATTGAATATAATTAGATTCCTATTTAGTGTATTTAACAAATTCTTGATGGTTTAAAATATATTTTCAGGCCAAGATTCTATAACAAACAAACACATTCAAACCAGAAGTATACATTTCTCAAGAAAATACAACAGGGAACTAAATCAATTATCTTTGTTTTAACCTTGATCTTAGTGTTATTAATATTTAAATAGCAAATGGAATAAGAATCAATATAGTCACAAACAAGCTAATGTTACCCTCCAAGAGTTTTTAGAGTTTTACTCTCACTTGCAAAATGTAATTATGTTATTTTCATTCATTGCTATAACCTTAAAAAGTAGACAGAAATACTTCTGTAAAAATGCAAAAAGTGATTACAAAATTAGCATGAAACACATGAAAATGTTCAAAAGGAGTTCAAAAAGGATCAAATATTATTTTAAAAGATACAATTAAGTTAAAGTGGCTGACAAGCACTAAAAAATATGGCTGCTTTCATGCAGAAACACCACCTCATCTGTCTACTGTACAGATGGGTTCTAGTATTGCATTTCAGCTCCATTGAAGTGAATGCAACTGACCTGCAATACTGCATACTACCTGTGGACAGATGTAGTATTTTTTCAATCCTGGACAGCCCCTTTAAGCTAGTTGAGCATAAGCTTGTATTCATATATGATAAATAAAACTACTTACTGTTCCAGGTCTAGGATAAGGAACTCTTCCTTGATAAGGCACCCACTGATAATTTGGACCATCCCTGTGAGCATATGGACCCAAAAACACTCTTCGTACATCAGACAAGCTATATATACAAACAGCTGAACCTTTGAATACATTGCTAGAAAAAAATGCAAAAATAATGATTTTAAAACATCAGTGGGAGTAATATCAACATGTATTATCTAAAGTGGTAATTGATAGAAGATAGAATTCCATCTAAAACTGAGGCCACACATTGCAGTATTTTTTCTTGCAATTTTTTTTTTTTATTATTAGCCAAAGATCCTTCTGCTAAATCTAATCTTGGCTTTGGCTCCAAAAACTGCAGCAAAATCTGCAACAAAAAAGTAGTTTTAGCGCAATATGTAGCCTCAGCCGTAAATGTTTTTTGTGATGATAAAAAAATTGAAGGAGTGTGATAAAATAATAAATGAACCAATGTATGCCTGTTAAATGATCTCCTGCACCAGTCCTATTGATCTGGTGGTTCCTGCCGATCTTTGTTTACTTGGCTGCAGTGAGGATATGCCTATCCAATCACATGATTGGTTCAGCCAATCACTGTCCTCCACAGTCTATTGTTGTGTATACTGTTGAAGCGAGTGATTGGCTACAGCAGTCATATGGCTAGACAGGCACATTAGCTCTTCAGCCAAGTAAATGAAGACCAGTATGGACTACCAGAGTGGCAGTGCTGGAGAATATACCATCACTTTCTGGTTGAAACGGTGTTCAATTGAATCGATCTGTGCTATATTGTCCGGCACTGGAGTTAGCAGGGAGCACAGCAGAACAGGGAATCACCGTTATGGGGACATAGTACTCAAGCAATACTTTAGCCCCTTCCATCTCAACACTGACAGGGGTATTGGCTGTTGTTGGGGAAGTGGGCTTGCCTTAATCAGAAAATGATGGTGTTTCATATACATGGTGGTGTTTCATATACATACAGTATATACATACACATACACATATACACTTTGTGTCATAGGAATATCGGTTTTAGTCCCCTGATCTGTAAGCTATGTCCTTTAAAACAAAATATTAAACAAGCTGGATGAATCATAGCACAGCACAATATACCTTGAAGTTGTAAAAACTGCATACACAACTGGATTCTTTGGGTCTTTGGAGTTCATTAAATACACATCCTCTATAACAGTAGAGAAAAAAAATGTGTAACACATATTGAACACATTCTATACTGAGAGCCTTCACAACACAACAATTGGGTGAAATGTTCACAGTAGTAAAATTATACTTCAAAGCAGAAAGACTATTGTTACTTTTCTTATGTAAAGTTTGATAGTTGTAGAGTAAAGAGATAGCCAACATTAAGATTAGAATAGGCAAAACTAAATGTCAAAAAGCTTGAAAGCAAAAAATGTGTCAAAATGTATAAGGCTGAGGCCCCACATTGCGGAATCATAGCTTTTTTTATGCAGATTTTGCTGCATTTTTTGAGCTAAAGCCAGGAGTGGATTGAGCAGAAGGGAGAAGTATTAGAACATCCTATATATTTCCAATTACTTTTGTAGCCATTCTTGGCTTTGTCTCAAAAAACCACAGCAAAATCTGCAACAAAACAAGTTACGTTTCCACAATGTGGGACCTCAGCCTATAAGAGAAATAAAAGGATGTATTTGAAGTACAAATTTCTAATTTATAGACCACTTTAGGCTAAGGCCCCACGTTGCTAAAATGCTGCATTTTACAGTACCTGCAAATTGATTGGGATTCTGGCTAATACCATCCACACATTGCAGAAAAAAATCTGCAGTGGAACAGTGTTTTTGAAAATCACAGCATGTCAATTATACCTACAGAAATGCTGGTGTTTTCCATATAGGTATAACATGGGCAGTAAGTCTGCAGAGGACATATGCAGATAGATTGCCCAGAGTGAAATATTAACTTTATGTAGCTAGCATATCTTGATATATAAAAAATACAATCCTGAATTTTGTGCTTTCTAATTAACCTTTATGTTGCACTTACATTCTGTTTGGCATCTGAAGCACAGATGAATGCTATGGTAAAGAGCCACTCCAATGACAAGACAATTGTTTCAAATTGTAAAAATATATTATCCTCACTATGCCGCTCCTTAACTCATTTATTTTTTAGGCAGGGGCCCTACATCGCGAAAATGCTGCGTTTTATATTACCTGCAAAGTGGATGGGATTCTAGCTAATCCCATTCACACATTGAAGAAAAAAAATCTGCAGTGGACATGCTGCGATTTCAAAAACGCTCACATTTTCGAAAATCGCAGCAGGTCAATTATACTTACGGAAACCCTGGTGTTTTTCTGTATAGGTATAAAACTCTGTAGACTTTCTAAGAAAAACGCTGCAGAAAAAAAAACCTGATGCGTTTCCGCCATAGTCTTTTCTGCATCTTTGTTTGACTGCGGCTTGCAACATGGGGCCTTAGACTAAAATTTCCAGAGAAATACTCATCCTTCTTATATGACTATATAGATATTAGAATATAAAATCTATTATAGTGTGTTGACCTGAGGAACAGTAATTATTAACAGATATGATTAACAGATAGGATATATATATATATAATCATTATTATTATTATTATTATGGGTGTCAGTTTAAACATTGTAATTATTTCTTGTAATATTATGTATGTTATGTATGTAAATTTGTTGAAAATTCTATTAAATATAATATAAAAAGAAATCTCTCTATTTTCATATTTTGAAGACAATTTTATTACTCTTTTTAATTTTAAAAATTTTAAAAATATAACACATGGAATTAAATATAAAAATGTCAATTAGGACATCTAATATATACATATAACTTACGTAATTCATCAAAATGTGTATCAATTCCATTAGGACCAGGAACAGAACAAATTAATCGGGCTTTCAGAAATGTTGTCCACTTGTTGACTAAACTTCTATGCCCACCAAAGTCATTCTGCAAATAATTAAAAGAAAAAATAGTAACCTCCTGGTAAGCTTATCAAAAAAGACATGTTTAAAAAATATTGCCAACCATTATATAGCAAGCAACCGCCATGTGTCTTATATTTTTATTTACCGTCTGTTGATATATTTTATTGAGACCGCATATTTTAAAATAAAAATTGCAATGTTAAAGAAATGTACAGTATATAACAAGTTCTCCATGCTATAGCACATTCCTGCAACGTTAGATTTGTCCTCTGATATAAATTATGTTGCTGTGCAATATGTTAGTGTGTTTAGTCTCTTGGGAAAAGAACATAATTTTGTTTTGCATTTGGAAAGTATCTAAAATGTGTTGCTCATAAGGATTTGTGGTTTTTGTCATCACAATGCATACTCTAGAGGAGTTCTTGATGAATAACATATTCAGATGCCATTGGGCATAAATATACATATGTATTGCACTCTAAACACTTTAAACATCTGGTGTATGATCGCTTATTAAAAATAATAAGATGTCTCTTTATGAGAAAAGTGCAAAAATCCTTGACATCGATCTGTTGCCAAATATTTGTTATTTTTCAAATTATAAAAAGTAAATGCCTTTAGCAAAGAGAAACTTAAGTGTTAAGGAAGTTTTTTACATGGAGTGATCACAGCAGGAGACTGGTTTCTTGACCTCTATGGAATTAAAATAAAAATGAATGAATAAATGAATATGTAAAAAGTAATACTACAGGCAATGGCATGCTGATAAGAGCCAGATGAGAATCCAAGGGACAGCGTCATTCATAGGTATGCTTTCAGAAATTCTTGTTTTAACAACATCTAATTTAAATAAAGTCACTTTTTTTTCTCTAGGCTGATAATCTTATTCATCTGCTTGGGCTAGTAAGGCAATAAACAGCCTCCACTACAAGTATGTCATAAGATTTACTTGGACATTGTGGTGGAGCTTTTATTTATTTTTCATTAATTTTTATGGAATCTGGGAAAACACTTCATATGCAGCCATGTAAAATTAAAAGTAAAAAAGGTATGGTATCAGCCTATAGATTTCTACAGTCCTGTGCATGGAGCTTAATGTTGGTATGACACCTTAGATATTGTTCATCTGACCGCTGTTCCTTCAAGCAACCCCTCCTCCATACACATATACAAATGGCTCAGCCATGAATTTTCAATTGGAGAAACAAAAATAAGCCACTAGCAGGCACCTCTGGAAGTGGCTTAACCCAAGTGAAAACAAAAGCTTGGGCATGCGGAAACTCAACATGCCTGATCCTTCTTTCCTCCATACACAGTAGAGAATCAGCCAATTAACAAATAGGATTTTTCTATTTGATGTTCAACAATTATAATAAGTTACTGTCCGAAATTAATGCTATTAAAATATATAAATGTTATTGTATCCTTCAAAAAACTAGGGTAAGCATGCCTATACATCAGTTTCTAATATTCAGATTTTGGATAGGAAAAAAGGCTGTGGGGCATGTATACCTCTGCACTGTAAACCTCAAAGTAGCACACTATGCTAACTCAGCAATTTTCTATCCAACTAAATATTCTGTGCAATACCATGCACTCTCTTTGCTTAGTAACACTATTCAGCCATCTGATGCATTAGTGCTGTTTGCTATGCTGGGGGATACTATAAAGTGGAAGTTGTGAACACATGACTAGATTATTGCAGTTAGAGCAGCAAGATTATTATATTGCATATCTCTAGTACATAGGCATCTGGTGGCTAAATAGCGGTACTAATCAAAAAGAGTGTATGGTGTGGCACAGAATAGCTATTTCGACAGGGAAATGCTAACAGTGTGATCCTATGTGGTGTGGGATTGCCCAGGACTGCAGTGGTATATATGCCCCATAGAGTCACAGACCTTGTTCCTCTATCCTATCCAGAGTCTGAATATTAAAAAGTGATATACAGGCATGCTTAGTCAAGGTTTTAAAAATATAATTATATATACAGTACAGACCAAAAGTTTGGACAGTACTTCTCATTCCAAGAGTTTTCTGTATTTTTATAACTATAAAAATTGTAGATTCACACTGAAGGCATCAAAACTATGAATTAACACATGTGGAATTATACGTAACAAAAAAGTGTGAAACAACTGAAAATATGTCTTATATTCTAGGTTCTTCAAAGTAGCCACCTTTTGCTTTGATTATTGCTTTGCGGATTAGAGACCAGGTCAATGCCACACAGAGTTCTAGCAGCAGACACATCTCTACAACAACTGTTAAGAGAAGACTGTGTGCAGCAGGCCTTCATGGTAAAATAGCTGCTAGGAAACCACTGCTAAGGACAGGCAACAAGCAGAAGAGACTTGTTTGGGCTAACGAACACAAGGAATGGACATTAGACCTGTGGAAATCTGGGCTTTGGTCTGATGAGTCCAAATTTGAGATCTTTGGTTCCAACCACCATGTCTTTGTACGACGCAGAAAAGGTGAACGAATGGACTCTACATGCCTGGTTCCCACCGTGAAGCATGGAGGAGGAGGTGTGATGGTGTGTGGGTGCTTTGCTGGTGACACTGTTGGGGATTTATTCAAAATTGAAGGAACACTGAACCAGCATGGTTACCACAGCATCTTGCAGCGGCATGCTATTCCATCCGCTTTGCGTTCAGTTGGACCATCACTTATTTTTCAACAGGACAATGACCCCAAACACACCTCCAGACTGTGTAAAGGCTATTTGACCAAGAAGGAGAGTGATGGGGTGCTACGCCAGATGACCTGGCCTCCACAGTCACCAGATCAGAACCCAATCGAGATGGTTTGGGTTGAGCTGGACCGCAGAGTGAAGGCAAAAGGGCCAACAAGTGCTAAGCATCTCTGGGAACTCCTTCAAGACTGTTGGAAGACCATTTCAGGTGACTACCTCTTGAAGCTCATCAAGAGAATGCCAAGAGTGTGCAAAGCAGTAATCAAAGCAAAAGGTGGCTACTTTGAAGAACCTAGAATATAAGACATATTTTCAGTTGTTTCACACTTTTTTATTAAGTATATAATTCCACATGTGGTAATTCATAGTTTTGATGCCTTCAGTGTGAATCTACAATTTTTATAGTTATGAAAATACAGAAAACTCTTGGAATGAGAAGGTGTGTCCAAACTTTTGGTCTGTACTGTATATATATATATATATATATATATATATATTTATAGTGTTCATTTCAGGCAGTCACATAATGTATATATCCACCATTAGTCAAACACAAAATTCAATTAGAACCAATCAGGGCACATTCAAGTTAAATTAGTTTTGCTGTATGTTCTTTTTGCATTGTTTGTATAGCTGATCCAAATTAATGGAAATATATTTTTCTATATTTTTTTTATTTGGCTTTGTCTCACTAAATCAAAAACACAGAAATTAACACCAAAGTCAATCTTTTTTTTCAGAATATCAACTTTAGTATGAACAGAGCTTTATACAGTTTCAATTATTCATTTGCATTGAAACACTGCTGTAACAGACTTGTTCCGGTTACTAACATCACTGCCTAATACTGTGCTCTTGTTTGAGGTCATGACCTGAAACAGAATATGTATAATATAATTAGAAGTTACTTTTAAGCAAACTAACTCTTTCTCATTGTCTTGGCCTTGAACACAGTGTCTTGACATAGATCATCAGGTAAGCAAATAACAGTGACATTTTTACACCATTGTTCTATTTAAAGTATATAAATGCCTTAATGATAAAAAAAAAAAACATTGAATGTTTTGGACTTCTTCCACACATTTTTTTCCACCATTTTCTAGTCTGTAAAAAAGTGTCATGCATTTTTTAGTGCTTGAACACTTTTCTTTTTACAAGAATTTTAATGTGTTTTTTTTTTCTTGTACCACTTTATACATGCATGTTTTTTTCTGACGTTTTACCCATCCTATAGAGAGCTATTTAAAAAAAACAAAAAAATGGCGCATCTAGAGCATGCTGTGTTTAAAAGGGCAAAAACACTGTTCAAACACATTGCAAAAACAACCAAAAACCACTATGTATATATACATTTTATGTGTATATTTATAGACTTTTAAGGTAACATTTGGTTACATAAAAAAATTCCTAAAAATTCCATTAAATATGTGTGAAAAAGGAGCAAGTTAGAAATGTTTAATATTGCATATACTTTATTGACCTCTGGTTTCCCCTTCCTTGCAAGGCAATAGAGCAAAATATTGAGCAAGACAGTGTCAAAAAATGTCAAACAGTAAATAGATTTTACTATAAACAGGAACAAAGGTTTTATATATTACCTTGGGAAGCATGTAGGTATTGAAATAATTCTTTAGGTTCATGAGTACAACACTATTTTCTCTACTCTACGACAGTGTTTCTTTTTACAAGTGCACACAAAATATTTCTCCCTTATTCCATATTTCATATTTGGTTTTCATATTACCTTGCATAATTGCCCTATCCTTGCATGTGTTGCTTTTCCAGTGTGTTCACCATCTATTGCATTTTCACGAAAGAAAAAATATACTTTGTCGTCTTCTGGGTTGTCACTCTCTGGTACTAAATATGCGCCAATGAACCTAGGATCTAAGCAGATAACAAAAATACTTTTTAAATGTGGCCAGAGCATATTTACAGATATAGAATATTTTTAGGCAACTCATACTGTCGGTACAATATCCTAGAATCCCCTTACATCAATAAGCTGCATCTTAAAATCGGTTGTTGTAGTGATATTGTTGCTCTATTGAAGCACAGGTACATAAGACACTTGGTCCCCATGCTTAAGAACCCCTCTTTCTAGTCAGAGTAGATAATCACTGCAAAGAGTGGCTCCAGCTCTGTAAATGTATTAGATGGTTTATTTGAATGGGTGGTCATCTGTAGCAATAACAGTGGATTACTGGGTGTGAGAATCTTCCCAAAAAACACAAGGCTGGACCCAGTTGGATTACTGGGGTTTTCAGCTGCCAGACGAACAATAAAAACAACAAAAAAAAAACCTTACGTAAAAAAAGAAATTTAGTAGGAAAGATGGGACAACTACTTTAGGTAAATTTTTGCTATTTTGACACAGAAATATTACCATTTAAACTAATCAGTATGACATACAGTATGTATAGGGTGCTTATATGATTTGTTTCAGATATATGTACATAACAATCTATTAATTTCTGCCAAAAACAGATTCTGGATCCTTACTTGTAGTCTTCAACCACATGCTTTACATGTCTACTTTAGATATTATTGAAGATGGATCACTCAGAAAGAACAGCTCAGGGTAGGTTCCCACTAGCACTGGGTCTCCGCTAGTGGATTCCATCCCCCGAATCCGCTTTAAAAATGTGGAGATCAAAGTCCTGCAAGCAGCGCTTTTCTCTCTGCATTTTTCCACCCTTTTTGGGTGTAAACCAGGCAGAAACCCGGCGGACCCCATTATAGTCTATGTTTCCACGGGTAACCGCTCTTTTAAGCAGATTAGGTTTCTGTGCGTGGGGTCCCCAAGCAGATGTGAACCTAGTGTTACTGGAAAGGACTGCATAAAATGTTAAAATGCCAATATAAGGAAACTTGTTCCGAATCAACAACTTTAAACACATTTGTTATATGAATCATATTAAGCCTAAAGGGCTTTTCACTGCCTATGAATGAACACCATAATTTAGGAGCCTCAATATTTCCAGAAAACCATCAAGAAATAAACTTGGGTAAGAAATTCAGGTTCTACGTAAATGAGAAAATAAGTAAATTTAATTTTACAAAGTTAAAAATGTACAAGTAGAATAGTTAAAACATAAACAAAACATTTTGACTACAAATACAACAGCATCATTACTGTGCTGATTTGTAGAGAAGACAGCTGAACATCTAGCAGACTTTAGATTGGTAATAAAGCAGTAATAGCTTTGGCGAGGAGAAAGTTTAAAGAGATTGGAAAAAAAAAAGAGAATCTCATCAGAGGTGCCTGGTGTTGATCATTTACTTGGCATCAGGTAGGCTTACAACTTACAAATCTCACTGGAAAGCATTTGGGCACCATCCCCAACTGCTTGCCATATACAATGATACTACAGATTTCTTGTATTCTGGTAATGCTACAAAGGACATTGATTGATTACTTGCAAGATCTTTCGTGGTCACCAATTCATCTTCCATGCACAATACAAACTCATTTGTAGCTACAGCTTGTTACAAAAGCAATTGAAAGCATTTGTTTTTACGCATTTCTCCAGCAAAATGAAGAGTACAATGATGCATTTTCTATTTTTCCAGAATCAGGACAGTTTGACTTTGCCTTGACTTCTTCTATTATATTTTTTATGACTTTGTTTGCATTGTTAAGCACTTGAGACAGGATATCTGCTATTTAAAGTATCTTAGTCATAATAAAAGCTCAGAAAATCAATCTGTATTGTAACTCCCTCACTCATTGGTGTTTTACAAGTCCCTGAAAACACATAAAAATGACTACTTTTGCCAAAATGACCTATTCATATTTTCAATGAATTCTACCACCTGGTTTAAGCTATGTCTTAAATGAAACTTGGAATAGAGTCAAAATGATTTCACAAAGGGCATCTGATAATGTAATGGCTGTCTGAGTTAACACTCCCTCTTTTCATTACTATTATCAAACAGCAGATCATGATGTGGAACAATCTGTAGCATAATGCATATAGTCATTCTTTATCATCCTGGGAATTGTGATGGGAATTCCTGATTTTCTAAGAGGTGTATGTTACATTTAAAATACCTATTTATGACAGCAACATCATTTCTTTTCTTGTAAAAGAGGAAATTGTAAATATCATACATCTTTCCTCTTTAGAGATGAGAATCATGCTGTATACGGTATTACTGTTATGTGTCGTGAAATATATAGTATCCACAAACAAAACAAAAAAGAAAGAAGATGCATAAATATACAGAACTATATACAAAGCAAAGTGGTGGATGTAGAGAAAATATTACTAATTACAACTGTATTCACATACGGGTAACTTTTTTCATCTATCCATTGAATAAGTGAGAAGTGCTAGATAGGTGTGGGTCTCATTGCTGATTACCAGTACAGGTTGATAAGCCTAAAGACTGTAGCTAGTAAAAGTATGAGTGGAGCAGTGGGCAAGCATGTCCATCCATTCATAGCCTATGATGTCAGCAAAATCCTTGTCCACATACGTTTCCTAGATTTGGCTCTCTTGGTCCTTTTATCTGTGGTGATGATTCAACAGTCCCCAAGTCCCCAACTACTCACTCACAACTGGTTCAGAGACACAGTCAGTATGGATAACTGGCTTTATAATTTTATAATAAAAAATAGCAATGATACTCTATTTTATTGATCTAGTAAATCATCTTAATACTTTGTATGGTCTCACAGTGTATATCATAAGCATAGTGCAAAAACGAATCATATAAAACACAAATGAGGGTTTAATCACTACTGTACATCCCAGACCATACACTAAATATATAGTACTAAAAACATACAGTATACAAAAAGGCATGATTTGGTGCAAGAAGGAGCTACTGTTAAATGTTCTAATGTGATTCCTTTTTTTCATTATAGAGTCAAGATTATTCACCTCATGAACTGCTCATGTCTATCTCCCCATTATCACATTATCTTACTATACATTACAACTCACTGCTTCTCCTAAACCAATTCTATACAGTAAATCTCTCACAATTACACAGTTCAGTTTTATTCCCAAGATTGACTACTACTGTCTGTAGCCCCATTACATAGTGACCTAAGTTTCCCTCTCTTAGTGTTGAGACTGTGACAAGCACAGTGACAGCTGCTGAAGTTTCCCACGCTATTGTGCACAAAATGCAAGAAGTAGAAAATAGAGGATGGATGGAAGCAATTGGTAAAGAAAAAAGTCATAGGCAAAAGGAAAGTAATATTGTCAGGAATTATTAGTGTAAATAGTTTATCACTGCTTTTTAGAATGTCTACATTACATACATTTCATTGCAAAAGTAGGGTGTTGGGATCAAAGAGGATCTGTCACCATACACAAAATGCTATATATCATTTGACTGCCACCATATCCCTGCACAATTTGGCTTTTTTTTTTAATCCATCCACCTGTTCAACAGATATGGTCTGTGGAAATTTATATATACCTCTGATTCTCTAAGTGAGAGAACTAAAAAAAGTTGGAGAATCAGAGCTAGTTTACATATAAGCTTCCTCAGATCTTATGAACAGGTTTATAGATTTAAAAAAAAATAAATGTCAAATTGTTGAGGGGCACAGTGAGGCTCAACCTTATTGTGCTGCAAACTGCCATATTCAGTGAAATAAATGTACATACAAAAATAGTAACAACATAAGCTCAACATTTTCATTGAGTGAGTTACTCCTATCTAAAAGTAAGGCTAAGGTTTCAATGGAACTTTTGGTCATTCAACAATTCTGGTAAAATCATGAGTTACTGTGACCATTACATTGCCTCAATGAGCAAAAAGGTCAAGAGACAATTGTAAGAATTCCAATATACATATACATGCTCAACTCAACTGTAACTATTTCCTTCATACAGTAGCAATGAGATTATTTAAAGTGGAGCACAACCAATGCACAAACAAATTGGGAAAATTAATTTCTGAAAGATCAGCTAAGATCAACCTGCAATCTGTTATCAGAATGCAAGTGGAGGTCAAGATAGTCATCACGGCCTGTATAAAATATGGCTCATGACATGTCATTAAATGTTTACTATCAAGCTCTGCATATATTATGTGCTAACGAGTGTAATTAGAATGTAATTCTATTTCTGTTCAGACTCAAAGTACGTAAGGTTTTCCTAAACCTTTTGTAGGGAAGGGGCTTTCAATATCTCACAAGATTAGATCGAATCCAATGCTAGAGTTATTAATTCATCTCATTTGCAGAACCATATTATTCCCATGTGTATGAGCTCTAAAGGTAGCAATTTATCACTTTCTATTAACAACTTTTAAACACTTGCACATAGTTAAATAAAGCATGTTCATAGAGAACTGTTACGTTATATAACTAAGATGGAAATTCATCTTCTAAGCCAAAGTAAGGCATTCCTTCTAAGATTCTATTGAATGTAAAATGTACTTAACGTAAAATGCAGCTAATATATATAGAGAGAGCAGTTACTTTAAAGGGGTTTGCCAGAGGCTTAATAGGGCACATGAAAAGGGATTGCCATAGAGAGACAACCATTCAAAGTCTCATATTGATTTCTTATTTCTATTGACCAAAATTTTAAACAAATAATCCAATTAAGTCAAGAAGTAGAACATCATCATAACTTTCATATTAAATACAATAATCACATATCATATGATCAGTAAAGGATTTTGATTTTGATTCATCTGAACTTAAGTCCTGTAAAATATGTTTATTTTCCCAATATTTTAATTCTGTGCCTTTAAATAGTTTTGTGTCTGTTGTTTAATAATGAAATGTTTCACTCCACTTTCTGAAGACATGTCCAGTGGTTGAATGTCTCTCTTTAACACTTTTGTCATTGATTGATTAATGAATGCAAGTCTGATCTGCATACCATGTGGGGCTTCATTTCATTACTACTTTCTATACAGAGACTCTAGTAAGTATCAAGTGGGTTGGCCTGATTCACTGGACCATAGGACACGCTGTGTCTCTGTTACTATAGTTATTTCACACTTAACCTTCACCATTGCTCTATGGAAGAGCAGATTTCTTCAATTTGTCTTCAACAGATTGGAAAAACAGACTCAAATGCCGCAATGGGCTTTTGTATACCACACACTAATCCGATTGTTTTTCCATTCTACAAACTTTAGGTCAACAATCAAGCTGCCGCCAGAAACTAATTAATTTGCAAATGGGTCTTATTTTCACAGGAGTAGATCTTTACAAAGCTATGTCAGTTAAGCCAGTCACGCCATAGTGACATGTATTGTCACGACATCCTCCTTCTGGTACATCTCTTAACTTCCCCCTTGCACATGAACTCAAATTACCCAGTCAACAGTAAATCTGTATTGAACACCAGCTTAAAGTTCAATGTGGTGGTCTGAATGAAGAAGATTGATCGATGCTGGTGAGAATCAAGTCTGGTATGTGTGTGTTCCATTTAGTTTTGACAGCTGCAGTATAAAGCGCCATCACACAGAAGCAAAATGTGCAAAGTTTATTAACGCAGTTATTATATTTTCCAATATGCTATGTATGTACTGTATATGTCTAAGACGCTTGTGTTGGGAAACAAAACATTGTCTATTCATATTGAGAAAGTAATAAAATTACTACATAATATAATTTGTAACAAGCAATATTAGCAGTCAGCAACATATAAAGCTTATAAGTCCTGAAAACTTCTAAAGGTGACCCCAAAGCTATTATGATATCAGAAATGTGTTTCATTGAGGTAAACAGATGTGACACCAGAAATTAAATTAATGCAGCCAAGCTACTGTGAAATCATAACTATGTTTCCATCAGGAACACTACGGTCACATTACAGTGAGTTTACTGGCAGATTAAAGGTGGGTTTAAGATTGTTAGGCTACTATGACATCACAAGTGAGTTTTCGACAGGTATGTAAGATACTATGACACCATGCTTTTGTTTAATTCAAGACATCATGAGTGAAGTTTATGAAGGTAAGCTGCTCTGATATGACAAGTATATCTCAGTCAAGTAAGGGTCTGTTACATCACAACATTCTTTCTGTCTGGCAAACTGCTGTGACATCACAAGCATGGGTTTCAGTTAGGAAAACTTAATGTCACACCACAACTAATTTCAGTCAGATAAACTCAGGGGTGGAAATATCATATGTACCACCAAATTAGAAGATGGAAATCAAGGGTCCCAAATATTGCTCTCACACAGGGACCCTCAGTGTTGGTTTATTTCTGCATATGGTATAGAGAGTATCTTGAATTGGAACAAGTTCCAAAATAGACTTTAGGAAGATACTACTGGAATGTTTTAATGGAGATAAACAATGTTGACCTTTAAAAGTTTTCTGCACTATTGTGCTATTCAAGTAGATATAACCCACATTTGTAGGCAGGCTTTTCTTCATCAAGGGCAAAGATTCTGTTTGTTTTGTTATCCCATTATATAAATACCCTAACTGAGTCAAAGTGACCCCCATAACCCCCAGCACCAAGGGCATATGACCTGCAAGAGCCCTTTTCTAACTACAGTATGTCCCTGATTTACAGTTATAGCAAAGTTTAACTTGACACTCAATATGTTAACTACACTATGAAGTTAACTTTACTTTTTCAATGTTTTTTTTGTTATGATAAGACATTGCAACAAGTTATCAGTACTAAGTTATAGAGATGAGCGAAGTTTTCAAAATTTCGATTCCGCAACTTCGCCGAATTTAGTATATGATTCTATTCGATCCTAATTAAATCATGGCGAATCGCATACCAAAAACAGCTATTTATTGGCTGCAAAGAGTCGGGTGGGCGGCAAAATGGAGGAACCCCTTGGAAGCTGTGGTCATGTTTGACTGATGCATCCAAGGTGTTAAAACACCGATCAGTTACAGCTAACACCCTGCTCCATAACCGATCAGGGGGATTTAACACCTTGGATGCAGCGGTCAAATATGCTGTGTGCACTCTCGAAGGGATTAAAGGGATGTGCCATCTCAGGGCTGGCTGCTGATTGGCTGCACGCTTGGCATTGTGGGTGATACCGCGTTCCCAGAGTTCCTTGTCCCATGTAGAGCAGCCATTTTGAACTAAATGTGAATCATTACCATGAAGCGTGAGGAAATTCGGATTCGATGCAAATTGAATATTTCCTGAAATTCGAATCGAATTCCACTTCTGCAGCGTCGATTTACTCATCTCTACTAAGTTACACTTTGCTACATCCATCGCTTTAAATTGGAATACACAAAGACCTAAGTAAAATTGGCTAATCATAAAATGCAAAATTTACAAAGTGATAAAATCAAAACAAAGAATTTATAATTACTACTATCTAAAGTGCAAACATATTTAAAATATGAAGCACTTTTATTGATGTAATATAATGTATCAAAATCATCTTTAAAGGGAAATAACATAAATAAAACCAAGAAATATAGTAACAGGGTCATTTACTTCAACATTTTTACAGAAACAGAGTAAACTGAATTAATTTAAACAGTAATGAAGCATTCTTGAGATTTTTAACTATTCTCCATGGTTTATTCCAGAACTTACAATCTAAGTGTTTCAACATACACTTTGTTTTATAATAGGTGTTCTGCTTACCATTTAACCATCTGGAGTCATGCTGCTCTGTTCTAATTGGATGATGATTTCCAAGCGTGCGGAAAATGGCAAAATCTCTTCCCATAAAATCTGCTGCAGTCCCTGAATACAGCTCCCCATCTGTGAAATGAAACAAAAAATCAACAATTTATATTTTCAGCCAGCTCAATCATATTTGAATCCCACAATGTTTTACTGTGACTTATGTCCTTTGTAAAACAGCTCCAGCATGCTCACTTTTCATTCAGTAATTTATATAATCCAATACACACCAGATGTCCAACAACTTTTTTATTTTCAATGTTGAACTGTGATATTTTGTGACCACCTTGCTAAAACATATGCAGGAAACTTATGGGTCTGATTTGCTAAAAATAATGTGATATGTATCATATAGTTACCTGTATATTTTCCTATAAAAAAAACACAGTTAAATGTGTTCAAGGAAAGAAGGGCTATACACTAGGCTCAATTTATATACAGGTAGCATAGGTTAGAACATGCAGAGTTTGTGCATAATAGCAATCCAAGCCGAGGGAGGCGACACAGAGTAAACACTGTAATCAGGCAGAGGTCAAGACAGGTGCAATAGGTTCAGGGTCAGGAATACAAGTAGAGGTCAAACCCAGGTAATATGTACAAAACTATGGTGAACACCTTAGTAATACTCTAGGCACTTTATCACTCAAGTACTCTTTCATGGTGGAAAGTGCCTTATATAACAAGGGGTGTGTAGTGATTGATGCACACTGTGTCCTGGAGTCCCATAACTACTACTAGCACTAAGACCCTGAAACCACAAGGTTCGTGCTACAGAAAACCATCGGCCAGTTGATTGCATTATGCGATTATATGTGCGCCTTCCTAATTATTTAAAAGATGGTTGCACCATTGCACAAAACAAGAATTTACTTTTTGTGACATCTTGATTTCCTCACAGACTTTAAGCTCTTGTGAGCGAGGACTATTGCTTGAATTAACTTGTCACTCTCTAAAGTCTGATATTGTCTGTACATGCACTGCCTGAATTGTAAATTGTTGCAGAATATGTTGGTACTATATACAAATGGTAATGACGATTACATATTTTGTAGTTCCTTGATAAAAAGTATTATCTAAGAGGTAATAGGATCTTCAAAAATATTGGATACTTACTATGATGACTTAAGCAATGGTAATGGTAATGCATACTGCATGGAAAAATGTGTAAAGGTGCTTATCTCTGGAAGTCAGCATCTGCCCATACTTCATTAACAAATCAATATAAATGTTATTCATTTCTCTATACTAAGAAAGGCAAGAGTTAAATGTCTAATCTAATTTAATAGAAAAATAGAAGCAAATTAGACTTTATTAGACTAATTCCATGCTGTTAAAGAGCGGGAACTGATCCCAATTTTCATTGTATTGCAACTTTAATTACTAATAGTAGGTCATCACGAATGGTATAAAGGCTAAAAAAAGTGATGATATAATTGATGTTAAGTTACAATATAACTATATATATATATATATATATATATATATATATTATATCTATGAGAAAGGTAACATTCAAAAATTTTAAGTATTTAAGTCCAAAAATGTCATGTACATGACACTAAGCAGACATATAGAATTAAACAGAGTCACATCAAAGGTTGGCAGTACTATAAATGATCCGGCTTGCTCAGCATGAGGTATATGATCAAAAATGTACCAGCACTGCAGTCTTATTAACAATTTGTGTGTGGGTTTCAACTTGATGTACAAAAATACCCTTAATTACAGCCTTGCCCATGTAATTTTACGAAAAACATATAAAAACTTGAAGCACTTAGGTGACTTTGATGTTTTGCTCAACCTTTATATAACCTTATCCCTGTTTTGTTATCACTTACTCCACAGGCGCCTGAAAAAAAAAAAGAAAAATCGATGGAACTTAATATAAAGGATAAGTGCGCCTTCCCATTCCTTCACTGCATGCATAAGGTCAGCTAGAGTGGTTCAAAACAATGATAAACTGCACATGTTTATAGGGAAATACAATATAAACTGTGTTTGATAGTAAAAAAAAAAAAAAAAAAAAAAAAACCTTGTCACAATATAGTATCAAATTCCTGTAATATCAGTGATTAACAGCAGTAAACTAATATAAATATGTACAGGTGCATCTCAATAAATTAGAATATCTTTGAGATGTTTATTTATTTAAGTAATTAAATTAAAAAAGTGATCTCCTATATTCTCTAGATTCTTTACACACAGAGTGTTCTATTTCAAGTGTTTTATTTCTGTAAATGTTGAGTATGGATTACAGGTAATGAAAACCCAAATCTAAGAAAATAAGAAAATTGTAAAAAAGTTCAGTATTGTAAATTCAGTGTGTCACCTGCCAAGGTTTCCTAAGCCGTTAAATGGTCCCTCAGTCTGGTTCAGTAGGACACACAATCATGGAAGACGCTGATTATGAATTGTATTACTGAAATGAATGAACGTTTCAAAGATATTCTAATTTATTGAGATACACCTGTATAATAATGTAAGTAGAAAACTATGTAGTAGTATGAACAAGACCGTAAAGTAGAAAACTTTTGTGGGCATTTCAACAATAATTATTTAACAATCATTATTTAATAACAATATATAAATCACCTCTGCATATGGGCAATAGATCCTAGGCATACTGTAGATGAATGAATGTCATCTATTGATATGTCTGTCAAATGAGAATAATTTTAATCATGAAATGGAGACCATACAGTATACTTAAGAACAGCCCATATTAGCAAATTGTGAAATTATACTTGTATTTTAAATTAAGGAGTTGGATTTAAGATGAAATTACAGTTGCTCCTGCATCAAGACACTTATAAGCTTAGCAGAAGCGTAATATAGGAATAAATGTAAAATGCTAAAGCAGAGCTTTCTGAGAATCATGGATAGTATCAGAGCTATTAACAATCCAGACAAGTACAGACCAACAAGATGCTAAAACTAAAGGAAGAGTACAGAAACAGCAAAAAGATGAGGAAAGCTTTTTTAGTAGAGGTACATAGAAGTCTGCAATCCAAAGTAAAGATATCAATTCTTTAGCGGAAAAAATAAATCAACTAATTTCAATAGTTGGAATATGGAGCAGCAGTATAGTAGTACAGAAGATGCAGTTTTGAAAACATTTGCCCAGCCAACACCAATAGTCACAAAAGTAAGGTAAGCATGTGTCTAACTCACAGGGGCTTAGATGGAGCTGTGCAGCATAGTGGAATAAGAAGCAATGTTGCAGTCCACCATCAATTGAAATGGAATGTAGTGGATTAAAAAATTCTTCTGGATTTATGGTTTTAATTCACACAGAGCAGTACTGTGAGCAGTACTGTGGGAATACACTACCAGGATACCAGCATTTTGAATATTACATGTTTTTTCTACCTGTATATTGTGATATAATGATTTGGAGATACAATAGATGGTAATATCAGTTAAACCTTTATAAGCTAAAACCCCACGCATAAAAACACAGATAAAAAAATATTTTTTTCCAAAGCGTTTTTAATTGAGCTTTTACTGCTTTTTTTCTCTGCATTATTTCTTCCCTTTTTAAATATATATGGAAAACACTCAATATATCTCAGCTAAAATGAACCTGACCTTTGAAAATGCAGCTTTTCCGCAGCTCTTTTTTTCCACAATAAGTGAGTGAGATTGACAAAATCTCATTTACTTTGCTGGTACTGTAAAATACAGCAATTTTTTTTTTTGCTGCATTTTTACAACAGGCAAAAATTCTGCAATTCTGCATTTAGAATGATATTGTAATATGACGGTAACTCAGAAAAATACACTATATGTATTTTACATTACAGAGAAGTACTGTAGTTCAGGGTTAATTTGTTTTTATTTAGACTTCAGAAGATAAGGATTTCTGGTGCTGGCATCATACAGCTTCAAAATGAGTGCACATTGCAGCCAGGCAGCCGGGAATGCAAGTAGGATACTTGGCTGTATAGCTAGAAGAAAAACCAATAGGAGACAGATTGTGATCCTGCTGAATAGAGCACTGGCGAGACCACTCATGGAATAATGTGTCCAATTATGGAGACCTCACCTAAAAAAATACATATAACAGGTGCAAAGACGAGTGACAAAAATTGTGCCAGTACTAAAACATAAAACTTCTCAGGAGAGACTTACAGAACTAAGTATAGAGAAAGATGAGACATAAGCAAAACCTTAAACATAAATCAAGTTCAAGAAGGGAAGTGTTTTTCAAAGTGTATTTCATTTAAAAAAAAATGAAATACAACAACAAGGGGGCACAATCTGAAATTAGGTGGGGGAAGCTCAGTAGCAATGTCAGAAAATATTATTATACTGAAAAAAGTAGAAGATACTAAGAACACATTTCCAACAGTAAGCTAAATGGGTTATCCAAGATAATATGGCTGTTTTTTTCTTCTTATGAGGTGATATCATGTCCATTGGTCACATGGCAATGCCATAGTTCAGTTCAAATGAATGAGACTGCAACATGGACATATGACCAATGGACGTAATGTTACTTCCTGAAAAGAAAGCAGCCATGTTTTTTAATGCTGGATAACCCCTTTAATCTAAAACTGCCAGGGGTAAACATATAGTATAGCTACAATATCCTAAGATGTAATAAAAAGGCAATAATATAAAAGTAGACCAGAGGGACCATGTGGCCTGCAATGTTCTATTTTTCTAGATTTAAAAGATCAGTTAAATCCTTCATAATCATCTATGGATGTTAGACTCGTTGGACATAAGATTTAAAAAATTATGGCAGGGGCAGAGCTTGACCGCCAACTACAATGGCTGCTTGAGCCTGTAAGAGTTCGATCCATCGCCTGAGTGTTCGACACCCGTGCGCACAGCAAACATGGTGAAAATTGGGAGAGATAAGGGCAGTGATATCCCCTACACAACATGCTCTGCTTAGGTATTATAGCTTGCCTAGGGGCTCTACTTGATATCTAGAGCTGTAACCACTACGTAACAATATGTCTGGAGATTCCCAAGGCAGCCTTCCAACGACTAGGATTCACAAAGTTTGTTCTTTCACCTGCTTTATTAATCTTTTCACCCAATCTCACAGATGGACTCAAAATCTCAAGCCCTGATTTTTCACCTTCTGGCAATCGCAAAGTCCTTGATACCCCTTTTTTGGCGCCAAACACAACCCCCTGACTTCGAACAATGGATGTCCAAGGTCAATGAAATAGCCAGGTTTGAAGAACTGTTAAGCTGGTCAAGAAAAACTCATACCTCTTACATGGAACACCTGATTGGAACATACGTGATTGGGCTACATCACTCTTCACCTAACCATCTCTAAATCACAGACCTGGGTCATTACAACTACCCCCCCTCCTTTTTTTCCCCTTACAAACACCGTCTTTGCCCCCTCTCCCCTCTGCTCCTCCTTCTTCTATCTACTTCTTTTTCTTTTTTCTCTCCCCCCTCCTCCACATCGTCTGAAATAGATAAATATTTGATGAGAGACAAGCCGTTTACTCTAGGTTTATGTATTGCACTTCGATTTTTTTAAATGCATATCTTTGTCTCTTTGAACCTTGTCATTCTAATGTTGCACTTGTATATGATTAGTTTTGTCAATAAACTCAGAATTTAAAAAAAAAAAATGGCGGTAACCAAAAAAAGGTCAATCAATTATAGTAGGGCACAAGTTATAGAAACAGTATGACTAATAACTTGTTGAAAAGATTTTGTCTACTTATGTGTGCACAGTTGGTTCACTATAAAAAAAAAAAAAATTGCAGTGGAAATCATAGGGTTTACTAACACAAAATGTATAGCTGAAAATGTTATCCATTCATTTACACCATTTATTGTGAATGAACCTTCTTTTCAAACATAAAGCTGGTAGTTGACTGAAATGAACCTTGCAGGAAACCAGTCTGTGGTTATTAACTGTGAAATATTCAAAGAAATTATTGCCATTTCAAGCAGGAAGGTTAACAATCGGCTTCAAGGAAACCGTCTCTGGAACGAGCGAATTGCAAAACCAAATGTAACTGGAGAACAGATGTATTCTCACTTACACATTAAATTAGATACATTGTTGTGAACCAATAATAGCTACATACTGTAGCAAAACTGCAAATTACACTGTAAAATAAAACAATAAATGTTCCCATAAACTGAATGTAGTTGTACAATTATGATTACAGTATATGCCCCAGTTCAGTTTATAGCACAATGAGGACTAATAACTTCATTTCCTTCAAATTCATGCATCATTATTTTCTATAATTGTTAAACCATTTTATTTTTGCATAATTCAAGAATATTTTTTTTAATTCCTCTACTTTGACAAAAATATAATTTTCTGCCTTAGTTTCAATTTCACTAGCCATGTTAAACAGATGAAAGTAGCCATAAGCACAAAGTAAAGTGGTTATAAACATGGGTTATCTGACATTTTAAAAAAAGAAAAAAGCAAATGTTCTAAAATAGCAAAAAACAACAAAACACTAGTTATCTCTACAATCTTTTGCTGATGCTGAGCAAACACATTGCAGCAACATTTGTTTACAAGTTACTAGCATGTGACCACTATGGCAAATCAGTGGCCTTAGCAATGCTCTACATGCTCTACTACTAGCATCACACCTCAGGGCTGGGTGCCATGATGCCATAGTAGGACACATGGTCACTGAGACTACTAGTTGACTGCAGCAGAAAGATGCTGATAAAAATATTGGAGGGTCCACTGGATTGCTTTGAGCTGAATCAGTGGGAAATTGAAGAGATGAGTAAGAGATTAATTTCTTTGCTATTTTAAAGGGAGTCCATCAGCAGAAAAATCAGTATCAAATTAATGACAGTACCTTGTAGGGCTGTCTGCATCTATACTTTCCAAAGATGCCTTACTTATTCTGCATTGCAACTCTATTTTCATGAAAATCAGGATTTAATTCATATGCAAATTATCTGAAAAGGACATTAGGACTGTTTCTTTTTTTTCCTGCTGGGGCATCACTCTGTGCTTTAGATAACTACTTCTAACTGCTGCCCAGCTCCTCTACCCCTTGCTTGAGTGACATCTTCCACTTTGTTACAGCTTGTCTGCAGTTTGGGGGCAGTTATCTAGAGCATAGAGCGAAGCCCCAGAAGTAGAAGAAATTCCCCTAAAGCCCTTTTTCAGCTAATTTGCATAAGAATAAGACACTGATTTTCATGAAAATACAGCAGCAATGCAGAATAAGACAGGTGTCTTTGGAAAAGTTGAAGCCATCCTACAAGGTACTGTCAGTTTAATGGCGCTTTTCCTGCTGACAGACTCCCTTTAAAACACTTGCTGTTTTTATTTTTTTCATTTTTATTCAAAGTTTTTTTTTCACAGGGGGTATATAGTTTAGATCAAAATCACAGTCTGGAAATGGCTCAAATGTTATAATTAAAAGGGATAAAACTCAACTTTTATTAGTTTTTATTAAAAAATGATCCAGATATATAGAACTAAAAGATTCAGATGCCTAATAATCCAACATCCAATAACCCAAATTCTCACAGTAGTTCCTAATTAGTTCTAGCCAGCAGGAATATCTTAATTGATCAACAATCCCCACCTAAGGATACTGTGGAACCAAATGTTAAATCTCCAGCAGATATGTGTGAGGAGAAAACATCATAAAGCGCTAAAGCCAAAATAAATCAGTTACATTAGAGGAGCAATACCTAAGGACACCTATTTACAATAAATCATACATAGGCCGTACAATATTGCAATCTCTAGTTCAATTAAGAGGCATGCGATTAAGTCCAAAAAAAAGACTATTATAATTGCATGCATGCCCCTATTAAAACTCCCAAACTCTGCCTATGTACGATTCATTGTAAATATGCGTTCTTAGGTATTGTTCCTCTAATCTAACTGATTTATATTGGCTTTAGCCAAATATTTGTATAGTAACATATGTGTCATAATCTGTTCTCTTACCGATTAAAATAGATGCAGTCAATAGCTTGGGGTCATATGGGCTCTTTCCTCTACCATTCTCAAAAACTGAATCCACAAGTTTAAATACATTGTCCTGTTAGGAAAAATGAAATTAATTACTGTTAGTAATTCAATAAATTAATTATAATACATGGAAAAATTATAGATATTTTTCAATATATTTTATTCATTTTAGTTCTCTTGTACGTATATAGATCTGGCAAATGGCAGTTGTTCCTTACTAAGCTCTCAGGGGTTTACTGTTTCTCCTAGATACTGGCTACCCTAGGGAGTATCATATATATCACAAGCACAGGATCCAAGAAAACTCTAAAACTTAACCTTTAATATAAATCACAATAATAAATATTTAAGACTGTCAAAGAGTATCACCAGTTCATGTGCACAAAACAAACCGTGCTCTAAATAAAAAAGGAACGGTCTTACCCGGACCTACTGAGAGACGTTGGGGACTCAACAGGACTTACAGATGAAGGGCTGGTGTGATTATACCCTATCTCTCACCTATGTCCCACAATAACTCCTGTCCTAACAAGGACAGTCCCAAATCTCTCCCTGTATCTCCCTATCAAATTAAATCCAATTCACAACGCGTTTCATGTCCCAACCAGATGGAGGGGCAATTCTCAGGGGATTTCAAAATATAAGCCCAGTGGGGAATATAAGCCCTTCAAGCTACTCAATCATGTAGTGTCATAGCTTGCCAGTTGTAGGGCTGTGCAGATGGGTGCTCCACCCTGAGTGCAGGGGAGCATATGTGTCAGCAGTGGTCCTGTAAATGGATTCCAGTCATGCCCATTTGCTCCCATCTGTGACTGGAATCCAATTATGAAACATATTTTGTCCTTAAACTACTATTCTATGGTCAATATTATAGTAATAGTGGTAATACTACTAGATATAACAGAGACTTGTTTGTCTTAGTATTTTTCAGAATATTTTTCTTTCGTTAAAGAGGACCTTTTACAACCTTCATCAACTCCATGTCAACTCCATTCTTTAAATAGACTCTGCTGCACTGATTCTGACACAATTAGAATTTTTCTCTTGTTCCCTCCGTTTACGTGCAAATACCTTCTGTTAGTTTAAATGTCCAATATACTAATTAGATTTTCTAGTGTTATGTAGGTGGTCCCAATTTGTCTCCTCCAGCTCAGGACCATGCACCTGACAGCAGAGAGCCTGATTAGCATATCAGACTCCAAACCTAACTGCACTGATTGCTCAGTAATGGAGGGGGCTAGATAAAAATTTCCAACTGTGCCGGAATCGTTGGAGCCATACCTATTGAAGGAAGGAAAGCACTGCATTTATTGGAGGCAGTGAAAGGTCCTCTTTAACGTGTAAATTGCCTTTGGGATATCTAATATTTTCATATGCATGCCGCTAATGAAACCTTAGAATGTTCTGTGCAATGGCTCAAGGTTTACCAGACCATTGATGAAACAGATTTAGCCAAGGTAATTACATTTTCAGCATAAAGCTGTTGATCTAGATCTAAATCACCATATGGGATGTCATGATGAATACACCAGTATCCAGAATATTGTATTGCGCATAATTCAAAGTGTCCAACCTTTAAGCTAAATTATATGCTGTGCCAGCAACCTAGAATTTGAGCATCAAAATGTGCATCTGACTGACACTTCACTTTTTAAGCCTTACTAATAATTATTATAATTAATAGCAATCTTTCCAGTGGCTATCAATTTATGTCAGGGGAAAGACCATCCTTTTCAATTACAATTTCTCCTGTATTAATGCAATGTGTTATATTAAAGGAGGAAATAGCTATTAGCGTGAAATGAGCGGAAAGAATATTGAGTGTTTATATGCTTCAGTTCAAATACAGCACTGACATGTGAAGTCTATTTCTGTATCGTATAACCAGCATCATCATAACTGGATGCACACTCCGAAGTGATTCACAAGGAGGCCCAAAGGACCAAGCAATAAAACATTTGTCTCTTCTATTGCGTTCCTTTCCTTTCAAGTTGATTAAAGGAGACATTTTCAAGTGCATGTTAGCGAGCTTGCAGAATATGATGCTATACATTACCACACAAAATGGGATATGAACATAACAGAAGGGTAACTTCAATGCTTCAGGTCAGAGTGCTTACGAGGTAAAGACATGCATGACGTGCATTATGATATGTGATGCTAAATAATCTTTACATTAATATTTGATTAATAAAAGGGAGATATTCCTTCTGTAACATTGCACATTATGCACTTTGTGGTGTGCATGCTTTGATTTAATAAAGAAAAGCCTTTTTTTCTCCAGATGCTGTGGTCTCCCTGCACAATATTTGGTCTTTGGATTGGAAATCTATGTGACCATTGGAATGTTGATTTTGGTGCTGGTCCTCTCTACATAAAGTTTTTACATTAAATATTAATTCTGTGTCTGAGTTTTCATCATTTATTAACTAAAATCCAATGTGTTAAATCTCAGACTTGGGTTTGTCAATCAAATTTGAGATTGCATTTTTGTGCAATAACACATATAATAGAGATGCAAAATAGAGATGCAATAGAACCAGAGTTTGTCATTTGGCACAACTCAATAGGATACAGTATACCAATGTTTGTGGTTCTTCTCAGGACAGCAGGTATACACATGTACCTAATTCAATTTTGGTTCACAGAAAAGAGACAATAGCAATGTCACTTCTGTTACATCCACATTTGTATAAAGGTGTGGTGAGACAATCCACTTCTAAATGTTACATTTTGTACGGCACCTCCTCTAGGAATCTCTATGTTATTTAACTGAGCACTACATAGGAAATGTGATAACAGCTGTTTCAGATGCCAGGTCTGTGGTGGCCAGCTGAAACAACCCATTTCAAGGAGTAATCTTATTTTAAAGCATACTTAATCTTTCAGATTACTTTTTGAGGTATGTTTCCATGTGTGTGAAAATGAGGCAAAACACTATTTCTAGCCATTATATGACTTGTATTGTGAACTATTAGTAATTTTCACCTCCACGGACAATATCTCTCAATTGTCCTTCAGCTATTGGGTAGAAGATAGCTGCTATGATTTCCCATAGACAACACATGAAGAAAACAGGAAATTCTGTTCTCTAACTCTCTCTCACACTCACTCAGAGGATGCACGGATGGCATTATAAAGCAAAACTGAATAAGAGGTGGATAAAGCACTTGGAGTGAGATAGAAAGCAGCAGTCTCTGTTTGTCTTTGTCTCTGCTCTCTGTCACCCCCTCCCTCTATAAACTTATATAGAGAAAGAGGAATTTTTTTTTATTTAAAAAACAAAGTTTTTATAATGTCTGATAGTGAGCTGCGTTGTTTCTGTAACTCAGAACCATTCAGTGACATCAAGGTCAGGTAAGAGAAGGGGGGTGGAACATGGAGGTGGTTATTTTAGAGACAGGTGTGGATCCCTGAAGTGGGTCCTGTGGATATGCCATAAATGTCTTTCATTTGAAACCCCTTTAAGTATTATGCCATTTTTAAAGATATGCCATAAATACCTGATGGGCGATTCCCAGTCACCTAACTCTATATACAGTTCAGGCATGTTTGGCTTTTTCCTAATTCTCATAGACTTTGATGGCTGTGCAAGCATGCAGTATTGAAACATTATGATAATTTTAATATATTGCATAGTTTTCAAATACCATGTACAGTACATGATATAATTTATTTGCAGTTTAGTATTAACCTTAAATAACACCTTTCAAGTCCTCTACGATGTGACATATTACATACTGTTGCAAAGCCTATGTATGTTTATATTTTGGGTGGAGAGATTGCATCTATATTTTATATCAGATTGATCAGGGGTTTAAAATTGTGTATTATTAAATAATACCAGAATATAACAGTTAATTTAGTAAATTATTGTACTCATTTATTTAAATTTTAGATGCTGATTTCAGGAAGAAATGTCAAACAAGAAAATCTGTTACCTTTGAATAAAATTGTTCATGACACAAAGCCTTCTGCATTATTTATAGTTGGTGAAAAAACTATTTTCAATTATTCTTCAGGTGCCCAGGAGAAACTATATAAAACCAGTTTGTGGAAAAAGAAAATGTAGCATATACAGTAAATACATCCCCTGACTTGTTCGTTCCAGGCAAAATCATTGTCATGTTTCTTTCCACAGTATATTTCCATTGTCCTCTTATGCCATTGCACATAAAGCTGAAGTACTAAATGTCTCTCAAGGGAGAGAGTAGATTTCTATGTGGCCTGAAACTTGGCCAGATAATTATACAGATACAACTAATTGCTCTTCCCTAAGTTTTTTTCTCTTTACAAATTAAACATGAGATTTTTGTGTCTATAAATACCATGGAAAATAAAAATTTAACATAGCATAGAAGCCAGATTAATTGGTTCCTACTATTGAATCTTGTGCACTTGAGAAATACTGTATATAAAGGAAACCGAAAGCTGCCATTTGAAAAAAGGAGACTACGTTTTCATAGTGAAATGTGAGAGGTTTTTAGTTTTGTGAGTTCAGATACAAAGGAGAGAAGCACATAATCCATACACCACTATGCCTGTGTCTATTAGGAGAACCAAGCAGTGATGATCACAACTAAAGGAGCACAGCACCTTTGTTTCAGTGATCAGTAGGGGTCTTAGGACCCAAACATTTTATGCACTATGGTATGTCAGACGGTTTTTTTTTTTTTTCTTTGTTTTTTTTTTTTTTTTTAATGACGGTTGTCCTATAGGCATGATTTTAAACTTATTAGTTGTGTTTTTTGACAGATATAGTGACTGGCACTGTCCAACATGACCTGTTGAGGAGGTGCAATTTTAATACATTAAAATCTATTTCAGCCCCAGACTGGCATAGATTTCAATTTTGGGGCATGGGACATCTCAAGATGTACTAGAATTATTAAAAAGTTGGAGCCTCTTAATTTAGGCATATCTTGTGCCATATCTTGAGGAGGAATGAATTATGACTGGTGTCTTAATAAATTCCCTCAATTCACTTTTTTGAGGATTTTGGTATATATTTTGCTGCAATTTGTTTAATCCAAACACAGGAGTGAATTTGAAACAAATGGAATGCTGAATTCACTCCTGACTCAAAAAAATGCAGCAACATCTGCGCAAAAAAAGCATTAAAAACTCAATGGCCCACATTTACTAATGTAAATATGTCTAAAAATTGGGCAAATATGAAACTCAATATGCCACAATTTTGTTGAACCATAGCGTATCTCTAACTCTGCATCCCAATCGCCACTTTTTTAGACAGTGGACAGAGCGGAATCAAGGTGGGTTGGGGCTGGTATGCCCCAGTCTACCAGATTTACTATAACTCACTCTAGAAAACTGGCATGAGTTATACCACAGATCTAAGCCAGTCCCTGACTGGCGTAGATCTGTGATCAGGCACGAGAATTACTAAGAGGCAGGAGCCTCGTTGTAATTCTAGTGAGTCATTCATCTGGAGGGGAATGAAAGACTATTGTAAAGATTGTCAGTCTTCATAAATCCCCCCCCCCCCCAATGTTTAGCTCCAGTTTTATGAGTTTTTCTGAGATAAGAGGAAAAAGCTCTTATTTTCCTGAAACAGCCAAACAATACTTTACTCCAAAGGATATTTCTGGTATTACACGCATTTCTATTACAGTGACTGGGATTAAGCAGACCATTTCATCTTTACTCTTGGATAACCTATATTCCATACCGATGAGATAATCCTCACACAAAAAAATCTGTTCCATAGCCTAAAACAGGAGCATAGAAAAGTAAAGAAAGAATATAAAAGATGTAACTCCAAGTTTATCGTTCCACTTTCTGATTGAAACGCCACTTGACTATAATAGCTCAGAGGTCAATTCTGTTAAATGAACAATGTGGTCATTGCACATGCTTAACGTACTGAAAACATCTTATAAATGACTAACTTCCAGTCCAATGAAAAATGTTTGTTGTCATAGATGTCAAAGATTTACATGCTCCTGAGGTACTTTAGACATGCTGTTTAAAAAAAGGTTAAAAGTTAATTTAAAATAATAAGAAATATAAATGTGGCAGCTCATAAACTGATGCAATAACAAATCTCTAAAAGGGTGAATATCTCCATGGATCTGCTTTATTCCAAGATCTATAAATCATTAATAATGTAGTCCAAGCTCATGACTCCCTTTGCTCCTTCTAACGTGCCCTCTAATCCTTTCAAAACATGGGCAATTTAACCTCTGTCCTGCATGCTATTTCTCAGTGTTAAAGGGTGCTGAAGACAATGAACGTCCCATTCATCATCCAAATGACATGTTGTAGTTGAAATTACATATATATGAAACTCCATAATGCCACCAATGAATAGAATACGTCTGATATAAAACCTACAAAATAGTTAAATAAGAAAAAGATGGATTCAGGGCTTTCTGCCCGTTATGTGCACTTTCATTCAGGTGGTACCTTCATAAGCTCTTCCAAAAAATGTATTGAATAAAAGTTGAGAACGTCATATTCTCCTTTGTCTACAAGTAAATATCTGGTTGTTGAGTTTAAGCAAACAAATGCTGGATGCAAATATGACAATAAACATGCAACAAAAACGTGATCAAAACGCTCAGTATATGAACCTGACTTCATAATACTTATATAGTACAGGAGCATTCACTTTAAAGAGAAAACCACATAGCACAATCAACATTGCTCCTATATACAGTAGATATTACCATATATAATATCATCATGACCCCTCTCACAAGTAGGAACAGATTGTAGCCATCTTCTTGAATCTGTCAACTTGCTTGCACCGTGATAACCAACAAAAAAAGATGAGTTAGGCCCCACGTAGCGGGCTGCAGCAAAAAAGTGCTATGGGAAAAACTGCAGCAGAAACGCACCGTGATTTTTCCCTGCAGCCCTTTTCACAGAAAGTCTTTCTGCTTCAATTATACCTACAGGGAAACTGCCTGCATTTCCGTAGATATAACTGACATGCAACGATTTCCAAAATCCTGATAGCTTTGGAAACCGCAACATTTCTGTTATGTGCATTTTCCTGCAATGTGTGGATGGGATTCGTTAGAATTACGCCACATTCCCTCTTATGGGTCGGTCGGCTCCCACCCCCTGACTTATTGGGCCCTATTAGGTTTACAAGAGCGATATGGCTAGAGTGTTCCCACCGTTTCCCTCTGACCTCTGAGAGGTCCTCTATGGTCACTATTCTGTACAACCCCCTGCTCCCAGAAGGCATGACCTCTAGCATGGTCCGGGTGTGGTCGGAGGCGGGTCTCTATCGTATTGCGGACATGGTTGACCCTTCTACATTGGAGCTCAGGCCCTTTGCTTTTCTCACCTCTACCCTTGGTCTCCCATCGACGGAGTGGCTTCACAATCACCAGGTTGGCTTGCTTGTGGTTATAAAAAAAACAAAACAAAAAAAAAAAACCTACCTCCCTGTGATGCCCTTTACTTTAACACTGCTGCATGTAAACATTGTCAATATGGGACACATGAACAGCAGGGATACTGTTAGAGTATACTGTACAGGCGACCCATTGTGTAAAAAAAAGAGCTTTGTAAAAAATAAGCTACATTTTCAAAAGCACGTGCATTTTTAAAAAAAAAACTCAGCATGTTAATTTTAGCTGCAGAATCGCATGCATTTTCCTATATATTTAATAGGGTAAGAAAAAATTAATTGATAAACACTGCGGGAAAAAAAAAGATGCTTTTTATTCAGAAGCGTTTTTTGCTACGTCTCACTTAACAATATTATTTTCCAAATTTAGTAAATAATCATGCCTGATCAATACAGTTTTCAATATTTTAGTCTTTGATTAAATGAATATGAAAAATGTGTTTGCCTTTAATTTTTTGTTCTCCTTCAGTATCTGTATAAACTTGCATGCAGTTTAAGGCGTATAAGCATACATCACTCTGAGCTAAATCCAAAATGTTTTTTTTTAGTATAATGGTCTTTTAACTGTTCTCCTGCTTTCTATCAAAGTGGGATATAATAGAGGGAAACAAATAAAACATATGCCATATTTTTGTTAGCTAAAGATTTGTTTTTAAGACTTTCACATTGAAAGGTGAGATCAGTTTAAGTTCAGATATGACAAGTTTAGTAGGAGCCTGGGTTGACAGCTGATTCCCTGGGAAAATATACGTCCTTGAATGAGGTATTCCAGAACCTTACTAGACAACCTTGTTCTGTTAACATGAAGAATAATTAGAAGAGGAACTTGTAGATGGATACTGAGGATATTTGCAAACAGTTTCATGTTCACCAGCTACACTTTTTTATATTCTTGCTCTGCAAGTTCTAATGTGTTGTTGTGGCCAATTAGCTGAAAATCTGAAACACTACACAGGGATACATTATATGCATCAAAACTAATACATGAATGATCTCAGAGACAATGTTATGTAAAAACTAAGAAAAGGGATATTTTTACCTGCTAGAAATACAGTATTTTGGAGTGGTCTTATCTTTACAAAAGATATTTAAATACCATAATAATCATCCTGAAGCTCCAAAAAATGGCACATAACTTGCCCAAGATGGTTACCAAATTTGTGTCACCTTGGATAAATATTGAAATAATATATCATCAGAGCAGGCTCCATTCAGGCGTGGGTAGGTGTTATCAAGGGAATTAAAATATACATAAGTATATTATTTTAGAGGCTGCCTTGCTCCCCACTACTCTCTACTTCCTGGTCTCTCCTGACATACAGGACATGTTTGGTGATGTCAGCTCAGCCTACACTAGATGTAGATGTAGTGTCTAGCTTTAGCCAGTGATTGACTGAACGGGTATCTCCAAGTATTTTTTGCATGTGTTGGACAACAGTAAGTAGGAAGTAAAGAGCAGTAAGGACCCAGTCAACATCTGAAGCAGAGCAGTATGGTAACATGACATGCTGGGTACCATTTTATTATATTAGGGCCCTAACGTTTAGCTGGTTTAAGTATATTTTCCTTCCTCAAAAACAACTTTATGGACTCTCTTTGATAGATGTACTATCAAAGCTAAACTTTCAATAATGGAACCCCAAAGTGTCTACAGAATAAAATTCCATTACTTAGGTTGTATTCATATATATCAATTGTGTATGTTCAGCTATTTCATGCTTGAGCTGGGCTGACAGAGTTTTATACTAGTCCAACAATAATAATAATAATAATAATACCAATACATTTTTTATATAGCGCCAACATATTCCACAGCACTTTACAAAATGTAGGGTTCAAGTATAGACTAAAAGATACATTACAGAGAAATAGTCAATTCACACAATGGGATTGAGGGACCTGCTTGCAAGAGCTTATGGACATATGTAAAGAATGCTCTACTGTGTTCTCAATTCTTTTTGTTAAATTCTTCATAATTTTGTACTCATTAATTCAAAATTTCCTTCATCAGCTTTTTGCTTGGTCTTCACCACAGCTTTTGAGAACTGCATGTATTGAATGTCGGACTGTGTTATACAGAAGTGCTATACCTCAAGGGCTCTTGTGAGTCTGTCCAATCATGCATATCTAATAATTTTATATTACTGAAATAATTTACTATTTTTATTACAGTAAATGGCCTTTTATATTATTGCTTTCTGTTTGACAAATACTTGTTTTTTATCCACTGAAACAACAAAAAATTTACAAAAGTGGGCTCACAATACATTGATTTACTGCTAACCTGTCCCCAATCTGTAGCCAGTTATTCACATCCTCACTCCAGATGGCAGTTTAACTGTACTGGTTTTATGTAAGAATTATGGTGTCGTCAGAGATTCAGGCTTAGACTACCCCACAGGTGAACAGGTGAATCCCCCAGTGCGCCCCTGGGCCAGAACACTCACTGCACTTCATACAGATGTTCATTATACAGCATCTCAACCAGGCTATGCGACAGTATAATATTCTAGGTAGATTATTTAGCAAATTACATAGTTTATCTTTATATACTGTAGACACCCTGGGCAGCTGAGATGAAATGTAGGTACAGAGTCAAGAGTCATCCTGTCTCCTTGGACCCATCTTCTCAGTCACACTGCAGATGCCCTGATCATACTGTAGCGTCCTGCTCCTGACTGAGGTCTGCTGCACATATCCCTGGCTCACATTGCTAAGAGGGCCTTGTCCAAGGCATGAGCCAGGCAGCAGGCTACTGACAGAACAACAGGATAAAAACAATCAGAGGCAAGGGCTAGGCAGCAAGCTACTAATGAAAAATTAATTTATGTTAGCAATATTTTAGGAAATTTGATGAGTGTCAGTTAATATTTGCATGTAGCTGTATAGTGGGACCCCAGGATTAATTTTACTTGTGAACCCTAGGCTTGCAACCAGAACAACTTCATTCAGATAAATGGAAATCATTTCCACTTGAAGAAATTTCTGCAAAAAAAACTGTTAAAAATAAAATTATCATAATCAATTTGTAATAAAAAACTAGGATTTCTCACATAAAACACACAGATGTAACAATTTTGAAATAACTTGTATTTGTTATAAAACATATTTTTGTTTTATTTTTCTAAACTGTATTGAAGGAATGAATAAATGAATGAATGAATGAATGAAATAAAATGGTTTAAATGTAACATTTTTCTACATTCAGAAGTTTTAGAGTACCAACCAGTTAAAAATCGCATTTTTCTGTTCAAGCTGTTGAACATATTCCAACCAGCAGTGAACAAACCATTCTGTAATCTGAGCTACAGTTCAAAAGAAATAGGTCAGTTCACAAACAAGATTACAAGCTTCAGCAAAGAACTATTATTTTCTAGCTGATCACCTCTAATAAACACTACACCTACCACAAAGATATCTGCCTGGCAATAATCTAACAATATGAAACTCTCTCTCCCTATATATATATATATACATATATAAATACAAAGAGGAAAAAGAGAAGTTGCGGCACTACCTTTTATAGTCACAAATATTACAATATATCTCTGCAGACGTGCCTCTCTCCCTTTCGCTGCTGTTTTTACTATGTTCAAATAAAGTTCAAAATGGTTGCTGTACATGCTAGGACATGAGGCAAAGAACTCTGGGATCGCAGGATCACCCACAATGCCATGCGTGCAGCCAATTAGCAGCCAGCCCTGTGATGTCACAGCCCTTTAACCCCTTCGCGAGCGCACACGGTATGTTTGACTGCTGCATCCAAGATGTTAAAACCCCCAATCAGTTATGGAGCAGGGTGTTAGCTGTAACTGACATCTAACACCCTGATCCATAACCGATCAGGAGTTTTAACACTTTGGATGCAGCAATCAAACATGACCGCGGCATCCAAGGGGTTCCGCCACTTTGCCGCCCACCCTGGCTCTCTGCAGCCAATAAATAAATTGTTACACAATTCACCACGATTTAATTCGGATCAAATAGAATCGTATCACGAAATTCAGCGAAGTTGCCGAATCGAATTTTTGAATACTTTGCTCATCTCTTATACAGTGGGGAAAAAAAGTATATAGTCAGCCACCAATTGTGCAAGTTTTCCCACTTAAAAAGATGAGAGAGGCCTGTAATTGACATCATAGGTAGACCTCAACTATGAGAGACAAAATGAGAAAAGACATCTAGAAAATCACATTTTCTGATTTTTTAAGAATTTATTTGCAAATTATGGTGGAAAATAAGTATTTGTGTCACCTACAAACAAGCAAGATTTCTGGCTCTCACAGACCTGTAACTTCTTCTTTAAGAGGCTCCTCTGTCCTCCACTCATTACCTGTAGTAATGGCACCTCTTTGACATTGTTATCAGTATAAAAGACACCTGTCCACAACCTCAAACAGTCACACTCCAAACTCCACTATGGTGAAGACCAAAGAGCTGTGGAAGGACACCAGAAACAAAATTGTAGACCTGCACCAGGCTGGGAAGATTGAATCTGCAATAGGCAAGCAGCTTGGTGTGAAGAAATCAACTGGGGGAGCAATAATTAGAAAATGGAAGACATACAAGACCACTGATAATCTCCCTCGATCAGGGGCTCCACGCAATATCTCATCCCGTGGGGTCAAAATGATCACAAGAACGGTGAGCAAAAATCCCAGAACCACATGGGGGGACCTAGTGAATGACCTGCAGAAAGCTGGGACTAACATAACAAAGGCAAAGTAACACACTATGCCACCAAGGACTCAGATCCTGCAGTTCCAGACGTGTCCCCCTGCTTAAGCCAGTACATATCCGGGCCCGTCTGAAGTTTGCTATAGAGAATTTGGATGTTCCAGAAGAGTACTGGGAGAATGTCATATGGTCAGATGAAACCAAAGTAGAACTGTTTGGTAGAAACACAACTCGTCATGTTTGGAGGAGAGTGAATGCTGAGTTGCATCCAAAGAACACCATACCTACTGTGAAGCATGGGGGTGGCAACATCATGCTTTGGGGCTGTATCTCTGCAAAGAGACAAGGACGACTGATCCGTGTACATGAAAGAATGAATGGGGCCATGTATCGTGAGATTTTGAGTGCAAACCTCCTTCCATCAGCAAGGGCATTGAAGATGAAATGTGGCTGGGTCTTTCAGCATGACAATGATCCCAAGCACAACGCCAGGGCAATGAAAGAGTGGCTTTGTAAGAAGCATTTCAAGGTCCTGGAGTAGCCTAGCCAGTCTCCTGATCTCAACCCCATAGAAAACCTTTGGAAGGAGTTGAAAGTCCGTGTTGCCCAGCGACAGCCCCAAAACATCACTGCTCTAGAGGAGATCTGCATGGAGGAATGGGCCAACATACCAGCAACAGTGTGTGCCAACCTTGTGAAGACTTACAGAAAACGTTTGATCTCTGTCATTGCCAACAAAGGATATATAACAAAGTATTGAGATGAACTTTTGTTATTGACCAAATACTTATTTTCCACCATAATTTGCAAATAAATTCTTTAAAAATCAGACAATGTGATTTTCTGGATTTGTTTTCTCATTTTGTCTCTCATAGTTGAGGTCTACCTATGATGTCAATTACAGGCCACTCTCATCTTTTTAAGTAGGAGAACTTGCACAATTGGTGGCTGACTAAATACTTTTTTTCCCCACTGTATATACATATATATATCTATATATATATATATATAGATATATATATTTTATATATATAAAATTCACATAAAAAATATAAATTTACATAAAATTTGTTATACAGTCATGGCCAAAAGTTTTGAGAATGATACAAATATTAATTTTTACAAAGTCTACTGCTTCAGTTTTTCTAATGGCAATTTGCATATACTCCAGAATGTTATAAAGAGTGATCAGCTTAACAGCAATTACTTGCAAAGTCAATATTTGCCTAGAAAATGAACTTTATCCCCCAAAACACATTTCAACATCATTGCAGCCCTGCCTTAAAAGGACCACCTAACATCGTTTCAGTGATTGCTCCATTAACACAGGTGTTGGTGTTGATGAGGACAGGGCTGGAGATCAATCTGTCATGATTAAGCAAGAATGACACCACTGGACACTTTAAAAGGAGGCTGGTGCTTGCCATCATTGTTTCTCTTCTGTTAACCATGGTTATCTCTAAAGAAACACGTGCAGTCATCATTGCACTGCACAAAAATGGCCTAACTGGGAAGAGTATTGCAGCTAGAAAGATTGCACCTCAGTCAACAATCTATCGCATCATCAAGAACTTCAAGGAGAGAGGTTCCATTGGTGCCAAAAAGGCTCCAGGGCGCCCAAGAAAGACCAGCAAGCGACAGGACCGTCTCTTAAAAGTGTTTCAGCTGTGGGATCGGGCTACCAGCAGTGCAGAGCTTGCTGAGGAATGGCAGCAGGCAGGTGTGAGTGCATCTGCACGCACTGTGAGGCGGAGACTCTTGGAGCAAGGCCTGGTCTCAAGGAGGGCAGCAAAGAAGCCACTTCTCTCCAGAAAAAACATCAGGGACAGACTGATATTCTGCAAAAGGTACAGGGAGTGGACTGCTGAGGACTGGGGTAAAGTCATTTTCTCTGATGAATCCCCTTTTCGATTGTTTGGAACATCTGGAAAACAGCTTATTCGGAGAAGAAGAGGTGAGTGCTACCACCAGTCTTGTCTCATGCCAACTGTAAAGCATCCTGAAACCATTCATGTGTGGGGTTGCTTCTCAGCCAAGGGAATCGGCTCTCTCACAGTCTTGCCTAAAAACACAGCCATGAATAAAGAATGGTACCAGAATGTCCTCCAAGAGCAACTTCTCCCAACCGTCCAAGAGCAGTTTGGCGCTCAACAATGCCTTTTCCAGTATGATGGAGCACCTTGCCATAAAGCAAAGGTGATAACTAAATGGCTCAGGGAACAAAACATAGAGATTTTGGGTCCATGGCCTGGAAACTCCCCAGATCTTAATCCCATTGAGAACTTGTGGTCAATCATCGAGAGACGGGTGGACAAACAAAAACCAACAAATTCAGACAAAATTAAAGCATTGATTCTGCAAGAATGGACTGCTATCAGTCAGGATTTGGTCCAGAAGTTGATTGAGAGCATGCCAGGGAGAATTGCAGAGGTCCTGAAGAAGAAGGGTCAACACTGCAAATATTGACTTGCTGCATTAACTCATTCTAACTGTCAATATAAGCTTCTGTTACTCATAATATGAATGCAATTATATTTCTGTATGTGATAAAAACATCTGACAAACACACATAAAAACCAGAGGGCAGCAGATCATGTGAAAATAGAATATTTGTGTCATTCTCAAAACTTTTGGCCATGAATGTACAAGTGTGAAACAGGATAAACTATGCTTTAAAGTTATGATTGTGAATGCCCCCACTCGTTATTTACTAATACTAATACTTATATATGGGAAAAGAAGCTGTTTTGCTGTCTGGCACATGTTCTACTCTCATATGTATCCTAAAGGCTGCTTGATTTCTTATGAACAAGACCCTTTGTCTGCATTGTAAAATATGCAAAATTATTTGCTAAAGTATATTTGACTTGTTTAAGACTGCTGGCACTGTATAGTCTGAAAAATAAAACCAATAGGCAATACTAGCACTTTGATGGTAAACCACAGGGAAATACTAGACTGCCAAAGTGGAAGGTTAAGGCCTAAAACTTGCTGGAAGAATTTGAGGCTTACTAAGTGCAGTAAGGGATTTCTAATAACGTAGCCATATAAAAAGAGTTTATAGTCTCATAGTCACCATAAATCAAAACACTATATGAATGTATGAATATATGAATGAAAAATATTCCTTATTTAATACTTACCATTTTGTGTAAATGTTAAAGTCAAATTTTATTTTTTCCCTAAAAAAACTATATTCAAAAGGGAAAGAGTCATTTATTATCTTATGTTTCAAATAATTTTTAATTTCTATTTTCAACACTACCATACTTTGAGGATTTTATTCATCACAGCAATACAGGATTTGTATCCTGTAATTCCCTTTGCACTTACAAATTTATTTCAACTTGTTTGTATCCTTGTTAGCAGGTTACTCTATAGGATGTATTTGTTAATCCTATACTCGTACATGCATTTTATACAAATGTAAATAAATTAACAGTAATATAAAATGAAAGAGCAAAGTGTATAACACAAGATGCTGTTTGATCATACTAATGTGAATAAAGGTTTCTAAAGGTAGTGAGAAAAGCAGATTTGAGCGATAAACGAGTTATCACAATTTAACATTTTTTTCTGAACTTCATGTTAACTAGTCCTATTGAAGATCACCATAAGTCCCTCAGACCAATTTTTTTTAACAAGTATACAACTGCAAATCTCTGATCTTTGATGCTGTTAGTTTAGAAGATCAGACCCACAGTTGTGCTACAATTCAAGGCCACAGAACAAGATTTGAAAATCATCTATATTACAACTGAGCAGATAGATAGCAATGTGTATGAGACAGCTCTATAGGATGTACTAACATTGGTAATTTTACTACAACCAGTGATGTAATGTACAAGGGCACTGAACAGCATATAGCCTAGAACAATAATAAAATAAGGAATTGATTGTCATTTTTTATTTTATGCATACATTACTTGAAGAAGTGTTATGTTGTTCTTGCTTGGTTAGCACTTTATAATCACCTACTCTAAATCCTGAGCTTATACACATATGTACATATCACTAGGATTAATTCATTTTCAACCTGTAAAGAAGAATATGGCTAACACAAATCTGATGGAATTAGGTAAGTGCATTAATGATTTATTCTTCCCTAGGGCCAGGGAAATTCAATAGGTAGGGCTGGAGTTAACACACCCACTCACGCAATACATATGCTACATATTTACTTTTGCCATGCTTTTCTATTTGACTATTTCAAAATGTGAACCACACAGGAACAGGGTTATTATCAGCTTCCTGAGTGCTTTATCAAACCTGATACATTTCACGTGCTATCCTCACCTTTCCCAACAATTGGAATTATTTAGGCTGAAGTTATGTTAGGACTGCAGTTATATATTTCTAAATGATCTGACTTTATGTGTAGAAGAAAGAAACTATAACCTACAAATAAGTGGAAAAAGGGGTCTGGAGAATGGATTTTGACTGTCAATGTGTAACACATCATTCTACTTTAGTACCTGATATTTCTGATGTATGGGTTTATTCCATCTTTAAACATAATACTTGTAACAAATGTCTTGGCTTTTTTATTTTCTCTAATCATACACATGTGGCTAACTTTGAGGTGGTTAGTAGTATAGCTTTAAAGGCTATAGAGGTGCAGCACCCTATCTCTGGTATCTGCCAAGGTCAAAAAGACATTTTGGAAATAAGACAGCAGTGATATTGTTAAAAGGTAATGTAGAGGCGTCGTATATGCAGAATGAAATGGTAAGTGTAGGGAGAGTTACAGTGTTGTACTAGTTACACTTCTATTTTACAGCAGTGACCAGTGGCCATGGCATAAATATTGTATCTAGGTGTTCCCTTAATTCAGATTAAAGGTTCAATTTGTTCTCCTTACACTTTGTTTGCACCCACTCTGGCACCTAGCAGCTAGGATACATGCTCCACCAAATATAATATGTACCCCCAGCTATGCCCCTGACTTAGCATCAAATTGTACACATACCCACTGAGATACTATGTAGCACCATCCCTACAGAAGGAGGCAATGCAGAATCCCACAGTCTTCTGGTTCTTAACCATTAGGACCCTGCAAATGCTTCTTATTGTATGTATTGTACATCATCTCAGTACAAATATTTGGGAATATTGGCACACATAAAGCAAGGAGACACACTGTAAGAGATTAGAGAAATCTCAGTAAGAAATGGAATGCTTTTTAACCTTGAAGACACATCTTTATTTAGTCACATGATGGAGCATAAGCTTTCTTACATGTTTCAGACAGGTGCTTCCTTAGTCATAGCAATGTGAGGCCATGATTAAGAGAATACTTTTGCAACGTGACTAAATAAAATGTAACTTTTACGGTGAATCAGAATGTTGTCTTAGCTTGACTCCACTCTCCTTCTAAGGGTTCTGCTTCATACTAAAAACAGAATAGAAAGTTTAAAAGTTGAAAATCTCTGTCTGGCGGATGTATGTGCATCCAAGACCAGCTTCACATTTATAAGTAAAAGTTTTTTGTTATGTGCTATACTGTGTGGTCTCTAAGATCTACTTCTAGGCTATGTCTTCTCTTTGAACAAAGGTCAAATTTAGCAGAAAACATGAGCCAGATTCCTCCTGAGATGAAAATATGGACATGTGCTATGAATAACATTGTACTTCCAGAATTCAAACTGACAAAAATCTTCCTATCACATGCACAGAACAAATAATCCTTCCATACACAGCTAGTAATGGCCACATGCTTTTTAGCAATTATATGTTCTCATTATTAAAGGGATATTTTAAGTCTTGGCATTTATGGCTATATCCTATGTCCTCCTTTGGGACCCACATCTATCTCAGGAATAGCACCCCTTCACAGCTGTAAGTGAATGAGAGATGGCTGTGAATGTGCAAGTTTCACCATTTACTTGTATGGGACTTCTGAAAATAGGCAAGCAGACAGCCTCATACAACTGAACTGCATACCATTCAAGAGATAGATGTGGGTCCCAGAGGTGGGACATGTATTTACCAGTCACTATAACTAGAGCACAGTGTCAGAACAAGGGTTCTTGGAGATTATGAGGGCTTACACCTCATTTATGCAAAGCAAACTAAAGTATAACTGCACTGTAAACGTTGTTGCTGTCGTGCACATACAGGACATTCAGTATCATCAATAATACCAGTTACTTATAAATCCAGACCCATAAGAAATAGACTATGGTAGTAAATCATTGGCTCCAAAGTTACTCTATCTCCAAATGGAGTTATCTTCTCCTGGAATTTTGGGACCAATTATTGTTTGAGAGACTGAGCCAACTAAAAAATCTTCTTTGAATACCGTAACCTTTGGTTGCTTGAAAGCTACTTCATAATGTAACTTGATTGGCAAGAAATTAAGAATTTGATATTAGTGTTATAGAAGTAATTTAAATGTCCTAAAAAAGAGAAGCACAAAATAGAATAAGAGAGGTAAAGGAGGGGGGAGTATAATTTATTTTTTTTAAATTCTTTTCACCTCCCCTGGGCATCTATTTTCACTTTGACATAACTTTGGCTGTGTTTGCTATAGAGAGTTAGAAATTAGTTAGATGGGTTTTTAGTAGGCCCTAAAGTGTTCTACATCAGGTTTTAAGACAATTTAAGGTATGGTTTGTACAAAAATGGTTTGACCCGAAACAAATCAGAGACTCGAACCGGCCAAATCCGAAATGAGAAAAATTCTGAGGGGTTCGCCGATCTCTACTTATTACTTGCTAACACAGCAGCTTCTTTTTAAATGTTTTACTCAAACTCAAAAAGTGTACTTGCCACAACCGGTATGTAGGGATACTATTTCTTTTAAACACTCTAGCAGGTATTAGCTGTACCATGCCCCTGTTACTAACTTCTACTGCCCTCCGATAACAAGCTCCCTTTAATGTGATACCACACATTTCAATTTGTCAGATACATAGATACACACACAGTTAGTTTTTGACTTGCACTTTGTATTAGGCTGAAAAGCAGACTGTGCTAATCAAAAGATCCCTATCCATTCATTATTGAAAGAACAATTTGCTGTAACAAGTCTTAGATACACTTTTCCTCCAGTTCTGTCTACATGAAGGTATTACACAATGAAAATGCTCTGTAACTTTTTTCTATAACCATTCTGCTATAATCACAGTCTCTACCACAGCCTAAAATTGGATTATGTGCGGTATTGATCAAACACTCAGCAAGCAGCTCATCTGGATTGCAAAGAAAGTCATTAGTCCGAGTTCAACTGTCTCTGTTCTTCTTTTTATCGACTTTAATGTCACTGCACCATATCCAATTGTACTGTTTGCTGTGTTATTCTGAGCAAGATATAGTCTTTATCTCTATAGAGGAATGATTAAGGATTACATTTTCTAAAACTAGAAAAGATTAGCAGATTTTTCCTATGCTTATATGCACCTGTCCATGCATGTAAGCACCATGCAAGGCCATGTAAGATGAGATGTAGCATGCAGAGGTGTTCCTATGCTATTATTTTGCTCTTGACAGGTCTATTATTTACACATGTGTGCATTATTTATAGCTGTAATGTTAAATGTATAATTACAATGGTATATATTTCAGAGAAGAGAACTCAGGACATAGTCAAGCAGGTGTTAAAAGATTATTGGTCTGGAAACATATCTTAGCTACTTTTCAAATGTGTAGATTTTGATGTGTCTGTTTTATATTTGGTTGGTTACAGTAAATGCTGCATGGTAAAAAAAATAATATTTTCTTTTCTTTTTCTCAAATGTTTATTATTCAGTAGAGCAGTTTCACTTATAATTGAATTAAGGGGATTATCTGTCTCTAAATATGTCCAAAGAGTAAAATCTCACAAATAGGCCCCTATATGGATGAAAAAAATGTCAACTTGCAGGTTGGAGAGATGTCCAAAATAATTGTTAAAACCTTATTGTTACTAGATTGTTAAATGGCCAAATAGGTCTGCAGGTTTCCCACAAAAGTATACAGCTACCATCGATCAGCCATCAATCAATAATCATCAATCTGACAATGGTGCTGACTTGCACACCTGGCGGCCACTATACTGGGCTGTGCTGGTCTTTAGACCAATCACAATCACTACTAGTGATGTAGCAGGCCAATTCTCTGTCAATGTACTGTGGTAGAAGCAGCAGCTACAATATGTACTGTAGATACACTGCTCTAATAAGGCTCCATTGAGAGAATCCCTACCACAATTTATGAGTAAGAGATAAAATTCAGGAGTGATTCAAATAAAAAAAAATATATGGTGTACTATATAAGGGTTGTTTTCTTTAGTTTACATTATTACATTTATAAAAGTACTGGTCCAAAGACAGAAAACCAACACTGCATACAATAGTATGCTTTTTAACTAGGTCTTCTTGTAATATACAGAGCAGTTGTAATAAAGGACTTTGCATGCATTTGTTTTCTTGTTAAAGAAGAATTGAACAGTTCAGTTATAGTTAAGAATCCTGTAAACAGTAAAATGTATACTGTAGTAAATGCATGCACATAATAAGATGGAAAGCAGACAAATTTCCTCTGTATTTTCTGGCAATTCTAAATTTTTATTTGCTGCATGTGAAAGCATGAACAGTGGCATTTAAAGAGCAGCTCCAACATAATTACTGACTTGTATATCTGTCACTTAGACATAAATAGATTGAAAAAACACTAATGTATAATTATGAAATATTCTTGGGCAAAACTGAATACACTAAATGACAGCTGAAAAGAACAAGTGATTAATTGCTATGTAATGATTTAAGCAGGACCTTGGAGAAATATATTATGAAGATTTTTTTTAATCTGTCACACAGAAAATTATTGCTATGACTGGAAATCTTGATAGATGTAAAAAAAAAATTCCCTAATAATTAACTATCCATGCAATCATTCTTTTTGTTCTTTGTAATACAACTTAGAAAATCTTTATTGGTTGTTCTATTAAAAGAAAAAAAAAACCTCAGAATCATAGTTTTGTTTCTATATAACTTCATTTTGAAAATTAGAAGATGCATATTTGCAATAAATAAAAAAAGTAAAAAAAAAAAAAAAATTATATATATATATATATATATATATATATATATTTCCATGAAGTTATCCTAATGCTTTTGTTAATTTAAGTTTGAATTTTCAAAGTTTCATATTAAAGTCTATAGTAAACCATGAAAATGTCTACATTATACTACTACATACACAGAAGCAGATTCACTATCCTCTCTAAGGCTAAGGCCCCATGTAGCAGGTCACAGCAAAAAAGCGCCATGGGAAAAACCACGATGGCAACGCATCACAATGTTTCCCGCAGCACTTTTTCACAGAAAATCCACAGAGGTTTCCTCTGCGGACTTCTGCTTCCATTATACCTATGGGGAAACCACTGGCGTTTATGTATGTATAACTGACTTGCTGCGATTTGGTAAAATCTGGTCATTGTGCCAAATTTTGCACCAAAAATTATTGTAAATTAAGAAAAATAAGTGGTGTAAATTTAGATAAGACAGTCTAACAGTATGCCAAATTTTCAAACAGCATTAGAAACTATAGAAAATATGGTACAGTTTAAAGTTTTAGAGGAAGATTTATTGTATCATTAGGGGAACTTTTAAAGTCAGTTTTGCTGGAGTCTGCTTTGGTGTAATTTGTGCCAAATTTATAAAATGTTGCATGATGTTTGATAAATTAGGTGCATCTATAAAGTCTGTCCAGAAATGTTACTCCCACTGACTGAAGTGAGTATGCAGCAATTTTGTGACTTTTTAAAAAGTCATAGTTGATAAATCTAGAATAAAGATTTTTTGAAAAGTGGAGTGAGTGGGGCAGGAATCAAAAAGTTACAAAATGTTTGTAACAAATGAGCTGAATAAGTCACAAATCTTTGCTCTGCAACTTTATTATGCCAGAATTCTAGAGTGCAGGGCTTGATAATTCCCTCCTATTAGTTTATCTGCCCCAAAGTGTCTAAATCACATAATAAATGTGGTGCAAGGCACATGCACAAGGTATTTGTGCAAACAGGGCCAGAATTGTGCCATATTAAATCTCTCCCATAGTGTTTTCATTTGTGATGTTTTTAAAGTTTGTTTGTTTTTTTTCAGATAAGTACCAGTTTTATTAAAATAAATAAGTATATATATGTATATTCAGCAAACTCAATGAGTTTGTTTCTGTAATTTTTCTCTATGGGATTTTCAACGGATCTGAAATAATAACCCCCAAAAAGTCACAAAATGAAAATGCCAGTAAAAGAGTAAAAGTACATGTGAGGCTAAGACTACATGTACCAATACATAGCTAAAATACTGCTTTGTAAAAAAAAAATGCAGTGGAAAAAGTGCAGTGGAAAAGTTCAGCAGAAATGATTTATCCGCTCTTCACACAACAGTCTCCAAAATTTCTCCCGTGCATCTCCCATACTCTGGAACTCACTACCACGACACATAAGACTGTCCTCAAAAATCACAAGCTTCAAGAAGGCCCTGAAGACTCACCTATTCAGGAAGGCCTACAACCTCCAATAACACTACTGTCACCATACCACCACCTGAGCAGCTTCTACCCCCTTCTTCTGTCTCTTTCCCTCTTCCCTCATAGATTCTAAGCCCTTGCATGCAAGGCTCTCAATCCCACCGTGCTAGATGGTCACTGTTAGTATTATATTTGTCTTGTATATTTATGTACTGTATGTAAACCCTCAAATCTACAGTACCATGGAATTAATCGTGCTCTATAAATAAATTATTATTATTATTATTATTATTATTATTATTATTATTAATTATTATTAATAAAAGGGAAAATGCTTCTGCTGTGTAAAAGGACAGATTTGATGCAGAATTATATTATAAAAGCTAACGCACATGACTATATACAGGTTGTGCATGTGCTGTAGCACTAATGGTACTTGTAAAGAAGAACAAGAGGTTCTAAAAAATACACACAGTTACCTGTTGCTGTAAGGACTCTATGTGCTGGCATAAAAGAATATAGATGCCTTCTAGAAAGGTAAATATTTTCTAAGAAAATTATGAAAAGCCCCCAATACTTTGCAAATGCTTGTAAAGTAGCTGGACTATAAACTGTAGAATATTTTAACTTTATATAAACTACTGCCGTTGCAGAGAATTGAAGTAAACTGAGGTAATATAGTGACTGAAATGCAAAGAGGGAAAAAGAGTTATAACTACCTATTTAACAAATATTCCAACAAGTCTGGTAAATCTGAGATAAATGCAAGGTTGAAGTTACAAATTTACTGCATCTCTATCTAAAAAATCCACACTGCAGCATACATGTGTTTCTGTCTTGGACAGATTTTTAATTAGCTGTTTAACATAAACAATAAATATAGTATTTAAAAAAACAAAACAAAAACAACAATTAACCTATATTCCCCAACTACCATACAATGTGACCCTCTCCTAACACTGTCAGGAAAAAAACTGTACTTTAGAGAAGGAATTTCCTGTTGGTTATTACATGGATTAGAGGCCTGAGGGGACAGGTAAAGCACAAAAGTCTACATTCCGAAGAGATATTCCATAAGAGGCAAAGTTTTACTTTATGGCTTATGTGCTCTTTAGCAGAAAGGAGAGAAGATGTAGAAGTCATGTGAATGTGTAAACAATTCATCATATTAACATGTTGTCATTTGGTCACAGAAAGGCATGTGTCCATGGATATATTGGGAGACTTGCAATAAATGCAGTATGCTAAATTACATTTCAATAAATATCCAGCACAAAGATATGGAGCTAGAAACTGCAGAATACAATGAATATTGCAGACTTTCTGAAAGGAGTGTATGCCATGTACTCAAGCACAGAAGTTACTTAGGTTTGTAAGGCATTAAGCAACCAATGCTATTTAATACAGCTGTCAGTATGCAATAACATTTTGCACTGTGTACATTTGAAACGGGCAAACTACTGCATATGCCATATACAAGCTTATTATAAACGTTATGAGAACTATAAATGATAGAAAAAACCTCTGTTATCCTGATGATAAAAATAGATCACACAATCAGAGAAGATATTTGCATAGTAAGTTTCTAAAGTTTTCCCTGGCAATGTATACAGTAACTCATTGGAAGTACTGGAAGTACAGTACATATTGAAGGACAACAACTTAACAAGCTATGGTTTATATAGTGTACTATATACATTCTTGACATACATACTCAAAGCCTCTAAGCAAAAATTCTCTCATTTATGAACCTTGTTAATCAGAATCATCTACCAAACTATCATCTACCAAACTAGTCAAGCACTTATCTGTTGTATTAGACAAAAGAGCAATTTTAGATCATATATACACTACTTTTATCTGCTAATGTTGGTTTAAAGGGAGTTTATCAGAACAAAAAAACTTTATTAACCCCGCCACAGTACCTTATAGTGCTCAGAGCTGTGAACGGAGTGTTATAATTTGTTAAAAATAAAAACTACTTTTTATTCCTATACAAATGGCTAGAGTACATCGGTGTTGTGTCCTGATGTGGGGAGTTTCCCTGCAAGATCTTCCTCTTGCTGGGGAGATGGCAGGGGACAGATCCAATTGAGTTAGTGTTGCTGGGAGGGGTATTGAGCGAGAGGATGAACTTGCCGAGATGCTCAGCCACCTCAGAAAATGCCCCGATGCACTCTTAGCTCCTTCGCATAGGAATGATAAGCATTTTTTCCTCAAAATCAAGCAGCCACTCCGCCAATAAACCAGCTAGAAGGAAAAAGGTTCTTCCCTTTTAGAGAGCGCTACACACATCTTATTGTGTCCTAGTAGTGCTCTTGGTAGTTCTGAAGAGCAAGTAACCTGAATGTGATGCATCATATGCTATATACATGAAGCTGATCATACACATTAGGCAGCAGCCAAATGCTTGCTTGCCCAACAGCTATCTCCCCCTGGCCACCTATAGAAATGCTTGTGTTATTGGCCAAGGATGCATGTATTCTCAGTGGAAATACAGAAAAATCAGCTGCAGTGGCTTATCTACACTGAGGGCAAAAGGATTTGGCATATTGAAATTAAACATGCCTGATCTTTCTTTCCTCGTTTCTGCATTTTGCCTGATTCTGTGATATGCTGTACCACAGTCCCTAACCTGCCTGGTCAGCTATTACTAGCACAGAGACTACCTCTACCAGACTCTCCACAGCAAAGTCCAGATCCCTAAGTGGGGGTTATAGTGTGAATATCCAGAAATTTGCTTAGACAGTGCCCTTTGTGGTGCCTCAAAGTCAAACCAGTTTAGTAACACAGTAGGTCCGTGGCCAATCAGTGGCCACAGCTATCACATGCTATATTACTATGAACATGGCTCCCATCACTAACCAGAGAAGTCAGTAGTATTGCACAGTCATTGGCTGTGGTGGTCACATGCTAACTGATTGTAAACAGAGCGCAAGGACAGAGAAAGGCAAATGCATTTTTTTTCTGTGTTTTAATCCATGTGCTACTGATTTTATATTTCTTTTAAAAGTTGAATAACCCTTCAATTTCAGCATCAAGCAGAAAAGGGAGGCAGGTATTTGTGCAACTATGCCATCCCCCCAATTTCTTATGATTTAGATATGTTTTTATATCATACACTGGATATTTTACAGTATAAATAATTCTAAATACAAAAATAATGAAAGAGAATGTCACATTAAAGAATTCCCTCTCTCCACATCAGTTTCTAGAAACACTGCCTACTTTATGTCCCTCATTGGCCAATGCATGCATTTACTAGAGGTCCTGGGCTTTAGAGTCTGGTATCTTATGTGGACTGAGCTGCCAAACAGTTGTAAAATAGGCTTCATAGTCTCAGCCCATATCTCATTCCTGTTTTTAATAAAATATAGAAGCACAGTCTCAACTCATCTATACATTGTACATTTCCCTCCCCTATTACTGCTTAAAGTTTGAGCCCCTGCCAATGATCAGACAGAATTACAAGCTGATGAGTGAATGATCAAGTCCTATGTGGAAAGTTGGGCTAAAGCAAAAATGTGTTCTTCACAGTCAGTTGGTATGGTTTACTTTATGCCAAGGCTGCTTTCTGTTCTTAATCCAGCTCTGGATCATTTCCAGTTGACCCTTTTTTCTAAGATTAATGGCAACTTATAAGAACTTTTCTGACTGTAGTCACAGTTTCTCAAAATTCAGTGGGTACTCTTGGTTAAGTAATGTGATGACAAGAGGGTAGCACCAGGCATCCTAAAAACTACCCTGGCAACTATTTTTATACTTTTATTTTCTAAATGGAATCGACATCACTTTTCTGTAAACCATGCCAACAAAGAATTCTGAGACACAACAAAAGTATTTTAAAAAGTTTAAATAAACTATGCATGGAAGTTTTCCATTCTTTGTGAAATCCATCATGTTTAATTCAACATAAGGGAATAATAGCTTTCATGGTTTCCATAATGATGTTATGAATGTATAAAATGTATACTTGTGCAGGAGTGGCTCTGTTTATGTATTTATATCAGTCCATACATCATTTCCCTATGCTTGAATAAGATGGCAGCTGTAACCTGGAGTCTGCAGTGGTGATGACACAATTAGCTAATGGTCTGCCACATTCAGTAACATCAGCCTGACATATTGGAAAAACAAATTTTATAATTTTACCTCAGGATAGCGGCCAATATCAATATAGGTACAGACAGGGTGAAAAGCTCCAGTTCCACAGGCGTACAAGTGAGTGTGGTTGTAAGCCTTGAGAACTTTAATGAAATTTGCACATTCTTTCTGTGGAAATAAGAAGAAAGATAGTATTAGCATGCCTGCTCTTACTTTTATATAGACTCTATAATATAATACAACGGTAAAAATAATAGAACAAGCAATAATAATTACTATTGCTACTAATAACACAAAGTGTACAGTGCTGCAGAATATGTTGGCGCTATATAAATAAAATGTATTATTATATAATAAAACAAAGTAAAATGTGTATTAAATGATAAGTCTACATTTCTGTATCTAGCAAGCAACACTGAGTCAAAGGAGAATGCACAAACATCTTTATGTACTAGGCTTGCTAGAATTTCTCATATTGGCTTCTTGGTTGCAATTTGTTTCCTGTTCTAAATATAAGTACAAATATAGTCTAAAGCACTGTACATAATACATATCTGTAGCTCACACATACACACAAGGGACAATGTCATGGGACATTAGTTTAAAATATATAAATTGGAACACTTGAAGGAAACTGAAGAAAACTCTGAGAAATACAAAGGCTCCATGCAAGTAGCCCTAAAAGATCCCCATATTAAGTTTCCATTAGATTTTCTGATACTGTACTTCAACATAGTCAATGGTCCATCCTCTATCCATTCATGTTTGTGGACATTTTAATATACTCTTCTCACACAAAAGGACTCAAAATGCAAGGAGAGTTGTGGTGCAGGAAAATCAGTGGCTTCCATACAGCAACTCATCTCCAACAGCTACTATGGTCAATTTTAATGGGATTCCAATCTACATCTCAGTATATTATGGTTTGATGCAGAGGAAACCAGGGAGCATATACACATTTTAAACAGATGTTGCCCATGGTCAGACTTGAACCCAGGTCCCTAGTGCTACAAGGAAACAATGCTATCCACTGAGGCATCTTTCTTCTCTGAGAAGAAACCTTGCCAAAATGTATTTCTGATATTAATAGTAGATGTGAGAAGATTATATCCGTCCATGCTGTGAGACCATTACTGATGTATATAATGAATGGGATCTTTAGAGCAATGAAGACCTGTAGCATTGTGGAGAATAGTGAATGTAACAGGCTTCATGAGTGCTATATCAGATCATTTTGACCAGGTTTTTTTCTTTAAATATTGTACTGCTATACTGCTCATTGCCCTTCCTAGTTATTCTGTATGCTGATTTACAAGTGATCTGCTATCAGTACTACAACACATAAAAGCATCGGCTATTTTCCACCAAATCACTATAGTTGTTGTAGCTGAATGTGTAGTACTAGTAGTTATTTCAAGTCTGCATGGACAGGGATGCACAGCTTTGGTATGCATTTGTATCCAATTATCACATCTGCATTACCCAATGCTACATGATACATGATGTAATGATGACCTGTGACCCAGATTTTGCTTCACTGTACTAATGTTTGTTGCACTTAGAAAGAAGCACAAGTCTACTATTTAGTTAACCTGACTGCTTTTCACAGCTGTGTGCAGACAACCGGCCCTGAGAAAGAACAGCTCCAAAGGTGTTATGTGTATGTATATGTGTCATAACCACAGTACACCTCTCTCCTTATTGTTGGCGTCCAGCCTAAAAAGACATTGCCTCATAGGCAGAGTCCCTCACACGTCTAGATTCTCACATCTTCAGCGGTTTAGTGGAAACAAAGGGCAGAGTATATCTGAATCATGGCACCAATTCAGGGAAAAGAAAGAACAACCAGACACAAAGAACTTTTCTTTATTTGAGCATAAAGCACTAACAAATGTGGTTTAAAAGTTCCATGCTATGTATTGTCTTATCTCCTGAATATAATGAGAAAACATATAAATGCTCTACAAATTATGCAGGGATAATGGATTCTTATCATAAAAAAAGAGCATGTCAAAAGTCTCCTTTTACTTTTTTGTAATAATTAAACTTAATGCAATGTCTTTTTCATATATGTGATTATTTTATGAATTTTTTAATATATTTAAATCACTTTATGGAAATTGTAAATTTTACTAGCCAAAAATACTACAATGAATAGAAGAAATATGGTGCCTAATACAAACGTTCTGATGATATTACTGACTTGCAAAATACAGTATGTCTGTATCCGACAGTAGTAATCTCTGGGGGATTTCAGTTCTTTAGACTTGACCAATGAACTTTTCTTTTAATACCCACAGTTTTATGGTTACGAGGGAAGGAACTGCTATTCATGTAGTCACCCAATATAAATTTGAAATACTTTTTGTTAAGTACACGGCACAAATAATAATATATATTATATTATACCTCGTGAAATTTAGACTGGAGCTAAGTTTATGTAAAATGTTTTGCAAAGGTCTAAAGGTTGAGTGTACTTTTGTTCTCCATTGGGAAATACTGAGGTCATGTTGCGGTAATCCCATGATCCTACTACAACTCGCACATTACCAAATGTTATCATGTAGCCCCAGGTTTTCTACTACTAAGTCTCTCAGATTTCACAAACAACATCAATTTAAACTACTAAAATTGGATACCATACTACTACTGTTAGCCATGTTCTCATGACATTTGTAAAAAAGAAACTTTTTTTTTTCAGTTGTATGCATCTATTTGAAATAGAGAAGTTAAGGCATCAACAGCAAGTCCATAGCAACTGTAACCCAGGGGATTTTGCTGACAGGCTCTCTTCACGTATGTTTTACCTGAATTTAAGGAAGCACCAAATCTGCCATACAAGCAGCACCAAAAAAGCCAACTAAATTCACAGATAGAGGTATCATTGTGCAGCTTCTGTTACCATTTATCATTTACAGAGTATGCTGTGCTCTGGAAAAAAATGTACAAGAAAAATGCAAACACCACAAACAAAAATTTTAGCATTAAGAACTTTATATTTTGTTTACTAAGTAAACATAAGGATGTTATTTTCAATATACTATAAAGCCGGCAAAAATTGCTGCTAAAAACAGACCTTGTATGCATTCATGAATTAAAAATAGAAGATTTATGGACTGAAGGGGAAATTGGTAGTGTTTAGTATGAAATTAAAGTCACGGTAATGTACAGTACAGATGTGTCCACCTTTAACTTTCTACAAAATTGAGGACTAATTTTTCACAATACAAGTTCAGTATATTATCTAAACATGTTAGCAACACAGGTTGCAAGTCAATCACAACTACTAGGTTCCCAAATATAGTGCCAAAGCTAGTCATCTTGCACTACTCATCTTGGGGTACAGTATGTTGAGATAAGAAATAGATAAGGAAGTGCACATCTTCAGTCTGTATTATGATTTCCAATATAAAAGATAAATATAAAAGTCACAAATGTGCCCTGAATATATAATTCCTGATGAAAATGCCTCAATATGAATCTGTTATCCTTGTCTAAACAAATATTATGGATAAGAAAATGTTGCAAGCAGTGGTCCAAGAGGAAATGATTAGCATTGAACAATGGGTTTAAATGGTGGGAACTATTACTATATGGTTCCAACCAATGAATTTGTTTCTTTTCAATCCAACATCCTATTAACTTCAATGTAAATGGTCTGTTTATTTGTAGATGGACTGTATAATATAATAATTGCTATGAAACATAAGCTTGCTGGAAGACCTAGAGCATATGTGCTAGGTTGTCTTTTTAATGCATGCACATTAACATATAGGCTACTGCGTTCCATTCTGGAGTGCAGTTTGTGGTCTCAAACTGGAAAGGACTATAGGCACATGTGCAGATGTAATTAGAGAATTCTTGGACTCAAAACCGCTTGCAAGATGGGAGCCCGAACATGCACGTTGGAGGTAAATCCAATATACTACACACCAGCTTATATGTATTATTTACTATGATATCTCTAAATGATTTCCTTGTATAAATACCCCTGAGGAAGATACACAAGTGACAGTACGCGTGTGGACTTTTGAAATCTTTTTCCCCTATCTAACCATTTACACGTTAAAGTATTGGTGGAATTCATTTTGTATATTTGCTATTCGGCATCTATTTGTGATATAACAAGTTATTACAGGCTTGATTGAGATATTGTTATAGGCTATTATAGACCATATGGCTATGGTCTTCTAGTCTTATTGAGAACAAGGGAGCTACTGTTCATTTATGGCACGCTTTTGTGCATTTTAAATGGTTTTAGAATATATATTGCAAGTATTTTGTAATAAACATAGGTTGTTTACCATATGATTGTGTATTCATTTGTTTAGCCATATTTACACATTCCATCTTTTTTGAGGCTTAGTCTGGCATGAAAAGTATATGGGACAGAAAATCTATCACAGAAAATCTTATCTGGATAAACGGTCTCAAAGAAGTGGTCTTTTGGGGATGTTTGAATGCATACTATTGTATTTGTTCCCCATGCAAGCAGAGAATCTGGTAAGACTTCACTTCTCAGTCAGCCCATCAGTAGTTCACACAGATGATATCTGGATTCTCCTGACCATATCATATGGGAATAGAGGACACTTTAAATTCCTCTGTCCTTTAAAACTAATGGTACCATGCTTGCTCTAAATAGTATGAATATATTGGATAATGAAGTATTATGCGGTTCTTGGGAAGCAATAAAAGATGATGTCATAGCAGAACATAAAGTATAATATACAACGCTATACATTATTGAAATTAAGCATACATACAGTACGTTTGACTCTTTAAACGCCAAATCACAGGTGATTATTTAAGTATTAATCATTAAACTGAAAATATAGAGAAAGTGTACTTTAATGTAACACGCAAGAGATGAGCTATGACAATCTGGCACAGTGGTACTGTGAGAAACATGTACAAATACATTAATATTTTACACTCAGGTCTTTCTAGGCTTTAAATAAACAATGAGAGCAAAGACTACAAGTTGGCATGTTCAGTAAACAGAAATATAACCCGGCTGCTCTGGAATGTATATTTAGCCAATTCATTATTTAAAGCCTAGAGTCCTGCATATTCTTATCAATATGTCAGCTGCACTGTGTAAACTTTCTCCTTAGACTAAATTAAATTGGGTGGATATTTGAAGCTTTTAATAAACTCTTATAACATATAATTCAGTCCACTGATGTGGTGGAATACAAGTCTAGCAACATTCTTACTAAAATCAATAGAGATTGTTATATTAATAAACTAAAACCATGGGGCTGCTAAATATTTATGCTTACTATAAAATTATTTAATATGTGAATGCTCTGGTTTCACATTACTGTATGAAAAACCTGCTATTAAAAATATAGTCATGCCCAGCATAAAATGTCTCACAAATAGTTAAAATTAAAGGAGAATTCACACTTTTTAAAGTGATTTTATAGGACTGAGATTCATTGCCCGTGTTGGACTGGGGTGCCTAGGACCCTCCAATAAAATTCATCTTGGGTCCACACTATACATCTACATGCAAATATTACCTCAAACTTGTTCGCAAATTCCTAAAATGTCTTCAACATACATTTATTTTCCAGTAGCAGCTTGCTGACAAGCCTTTGCATCTGTTTCTATCCTGTCAGTACCCTGTTGTCTTGCTCTTGCCTTAACACCCCTACAGTTCCCGGGAACACTGTGAATGTAGCAGTGGTAAATGCAGGTGCACATCTGCCTCCATTCACTTTAATGGGAGTGTTGGAAATAGCTGAAGTCAGGGGCGTAACTATCGGGGTAGCAGCGGTAGCAGCTGCCACAGGGCCCGGGACATTAGGGGGCCCCTGATGTTTTCTATTTTTAATAGGCCGTTACCTGGTGGAGTAACCCCAGCAGGTAACGGGCCCTATATACTTACCGTTCCCCGGGGTCCCGCTCACGGCCGCCTGCGCTTCCGATTCTGTGGAGGCGGCTGTGAGCAGGATCGGGGATCGGTATGTGAGGCCGCGGGCTGAACACCACAATCTCTGCTATCATTATACTCCGGGGTCTTTTCAGACCCCGGAGTATAATAATCGGAGGCCCAGGGGAGGTGAGGGAACATAAAATACAATGTACTTACCTCTCCTGCGCTTCTCCAGGCTTTGGCCCTGTTTGGTGACGTCCCCGACGTCATTTTGCGTCGCGACGCCTTGCCCGCGTCACGGGACGCCGGCCTGGTCCAACGTTGAAGGCGGTCGAAGCAGCAGGGAGTGGACCGGAGAAAGGATCAGGTAAGCAATGCTGTTTTTTTATGTTTGTATCCTCCCCTGGGTCTCCGATCATTATACTCTGGGGTCTGAAAAGACCCCGGAGTATAATAATTGTTCATGGGTGGTCCACAATGGGACATATAATAGTGTGTGCAGGGGCCACTATGGGGAATAATATTGTGTGCAGGGGCCACTATGGGATATAATACTGTGTACAGGGGCCACTATGGGGAATGATACTTTGTGCAGGGGCCACTATGGAGGATAATACTGTGTGCAGGGGCCACTATGGGACATTATACTGTATGCAGGGGTCACTATGGGACATGATACTGTGTGCAGGGGCCACTATGGGGCATGATACTGTGTGCAGGGGCCACTATGGGACATGATACTGTGTGCAGGGGTCACTATGGGACATGATACTGTGTGCAGGGGCCACTATGGGGCATGATACTGTGTGCTGGGGCCACTATGGGACATGATACTGTGTGCAGGGGTCATTATGGGACATGATACTCTGTGTAGGGGCCACTATGGGGCATGATACTGTGTGCAGGGGCCACTATGGGGCATGATACTGTGAGCAGGGGCCACTATGGCACATAATAGTGTGTGCAGGAATGCGTTTTTTTGGGGGGGGGGGGTTGGAGGGGGCAGTACGGGGGGGGGCGATTGGGGGCAGCGGTTCGGGGAGGGGGCCCCATGTCAAATGTTCGCCTTGGGGCCCAGCCATTTCTAGTTACGCCACTGGCTGAAGTACAGTACTTCCCCAGCATTCCCATAAAAGTAAATGGCATTGGGGGTACATCTGTGTTCACCACAGCTACGTTTACAACAGGGGCAAAACACCCCCCCTGCCGTTCTTAGGATCAGTGGGGTTCTTAGCAGTTTCACCCCCCACTATTTTATTTATTTATTTTCATGACATAATCATAACCTCCATGAAAAAAAATATAAAAATTGTAATTGCTCCCTTTCCATAAACTGCATATAAAATAAACACATCAGGCACCCCACGTCCTAAAAAAGACTAACTTTAAAAAAGGATCAAATAGCAATCAAAACAACAGACATTCCCCAAAATGATATAAATTAAAACTACATCTTGTGCTGCAGAAACAGACCCCTTACACAGCTCTGTACATGGTCAGAAACATAAAGTCTTGTTTTTTTTATTATATTTAACAAAAAAAAAAAAATCAAGATTCAAATCAAAAATAGTCCATACAGAGTTGAAAAATTGAGCTCTTTTATTGCCCAGATCTAGCTCTATGACTCTGACTATTTTCCCTGCACAGTGGAAATACCTTTTCAGGATAAGGCCCCACATTGTGGAAATACAGGGCTTTTCCTGTTGTGGATACGCAGTAGGAAATAATTCTGCATTTTATATTACCAGCAAAGCGAATGAGATTGTGGCTAATCCCATCCACACATTGCGGCAAGAAAAAACGTTGCGGATAAGATGCATTTTTAAAAACGCATGCATGTCAAACCTTGCGTTTTCCTTATACATTTAATAGGGGAATAAAACCTGCAGAGAAAAACGCAGCAACAATGCAATGAAAAACGCTGCAGAAAAAATAGGTAAATGGATGGGTGGAAGAATGAAAGGATGGATGGATGGATGGAGAGAGAGAGAGAGAGAGAGAGAGAGAGAGAGAGATTTAGTATTTAAATTATACTCATTCTTTAGCTCTGGAGGACCATAATAGTGTTTTGCCATTATAGATATTGAGATATTCACCCCTTGTTTCTATGTAAAAGTATCTCTGTGCATACATACTCCAAAAGAGAATACACTGAGCAGCACTCAGTATGGTAAGGGTGTTGGCAACAAAACCACGATCCAAGGCTTGTAGATAACCAAATGCAAGAAAGATTGCAGCACTCCAACAGTGGTAGTAAAGATAAACTTGTTTATTAGCTCATATTCAGCGATGTTTTCATTCTCCATTAGGACTTTTTCAAGCACATGTATTTTTAACAGAATTTAGCAAATATAATATTGCATGCCTCTATATGGTATGCAATTGTAAGTAAACAAAGGCACTGTATGGTAAAGGGCCCATGAATTTATATGGGTGCCATATTACACCTCTGTACAACTCAGAGGTTATACACAGCTGTATTACAGATATCAGCATGAATCCTAGGTGTCCATTAAATGGAAAAATAGACGAGTACAGTATTGTGTTCATTGAGTTTCCTGAAATCCAGAGGTGCTACAGGGAAAATGAGTACGTTCATCATAGTGCTTACATCAATAACAGCAACTGGAATGCGCTCCCAGCAGTCAGACTCCTGTGAAGAGCTGATCTTAGGGGGTAAATTATATTACTTTAATTCATCACAATGCAGAAACTGTGATGACAAATGACATTTGTACTTTAATTTAGGAAAAAGTAAAATAGAACAACATATTCCTAAAATATTATTTTGTTATTATATGACTCCATTGAAGGTTTTTCATGAATGTACATGCAGGGGTATATCCTACACTGGTGATCCTCTGCTGGGTATTATAAGTAGCCTTCTACAAATCAGATTAGTAATAAACACATCATTATGAGAGACAGCCATAAATGTGTTAAATAAGAAAGCATTGGTGAAGTTGGCCTTATGTACAGAGAACAATGGCTATTTCAGGCAGACTTTGCATGGGCAGTTATAAAAATAAAGTCTATCCATCTGTCAAACATCTGCCACACACAGAGAAATTCAAACAAAATGTAGGAATGTTTAGATAGATCCCATGCATTATTTTCTCTAAAGAAACTCTATATTTGCTTCCTTTTTGGCTAGCAAAATGGGAAAAAAATTAAACAAAATCTAAGCAAATTACATATGTCAGTAATGAGAACTATCTGTAGAAAAGACATCCACTTTAACTCTTAATCTCATCTGTGCAACACTAAAATACAGAAAGGAATAGCATGTAACTGTTAACATGGTGTTCACAGAAAAAAAAAAGGTACCGCTTCCATGAAATTAAAGATGCCAGTAAATCGAAGTTCTTGAGTTTTCGGCTTCTGTTAAATTGATTTAAATTCTGTTCAGCCATACTTAGTAAAGGTCAATATGGTCATTATTATAAGACCCAAAGAGGTTAACACCCAACTTTCCAAGACTTTTAAATTGCAAATTTGCTTAGTTATGCAAGGGATAAATCATTGAAATACTAGGAAAGTCTGCTATTCATGAGATGAGAAAAGCTGAGTGAAATTCCTGTGGGAGATGTAAGTGTACATTCACATGTGGCACATTTGATGCAGATGAATGAATAAGAATTGCATAGCCATACACGTGCTGCTCTGCAGTTTCACATGTATGATTTTTGTCATAGAAATGTATACAACTGATGCTGCGTATGTATAAATCTACTCTAAGGGCAATTTCACATGGCCACATAAATCTAGCTGATACATGGACAATTTTTCGGGACTCTGTGAAATGGCCCTTACAGTGGATATACTGGATGATATACAAACAAAACATAACCAAATATCTGGAAGAAATCACATCAAATGTTTACATTAACTAGAGACTTTTTTTTTCTTTTAATGAGAAGTTCACAATTCAGGCTGGGTTCACATCTGCGCTCACTGCCCATTCAGGGATTCCCTCCCCGATTCCGTTTGAAAAATGCAGTTCTCTGCATTTTCCAGGCGGAAACCTGGCGGACCTCATTATAGTCTATGGGGTCCACAGGTTTCCACGGGCCCCAAGCAGACCCGAAGAACAGAAACCCGAACACAGGTGTGAATCTAGCATCAGTTGTACAGTGGAACACTTTATACCTCTATCTAATAAGCAGGAGCATACAGGACAGATCCAGACAATACATTCAGATAGAGTCATCTACACTAGGAACCTTTGTGTGCACTGGGTGTGAAGATGGTCTAGTATATACAGTGAGTTCAATAGGTTTAAACATGTGTAAATGCATTAAAGGGGTTGTCCAGGCAAAAATGGACAACCTGCTCAATAAGCACTGTGTATACAGCATTCAGGAATACAGAAACAGTAATAAACTCTGCAAGGATGTTTAGGTGCATCCTTGCAGAGTTAACTGCAGTGAGAGGTTGGCAAGCAGTTCTTATCGCACCCAAAAGACATAATTTTGCTGCAAACGCAATGTGAATCCCCAAATATTAGCAGAGGATTCATTTTCATTCTGAGCTTTCCCCAAACTAAGTTTGGAAAGGAGTGTGGATAGTGTAGGGCAAAGCCATATTACTTGGTTTATTATATGTTATGCTGCGTTTCTAAAAGTGAAACAACATTTTAAAGTATTCAAAGCACAACCTTGCTACAGATCTGTATTATTTCACATATTTCTGGAACACAAATCAGAGCTGTATGTAGGTTAACTGAAACAGTAGGAACTTAGACCCTGTAATAGTTTCTATGTCCTCAAGGAATTGCAAAGCGGAAAAATTGTTAATATTTATGGTGATTTGACTATTATATTTAATAAGTACCATCTGATCGTTGGCTTACTTGAGAAACTTGGAATTTGATTGTTGAATAGCTGTCCTGTAATGAATGGCATGTACTGTTTGCACTAAGGTAAAATAACTGCATTTAGTCTTCGGAAATGCAAAAAAGGAAGTCTGGAATATCTAATAGGTGATAATAACAGAAGAACATAGTACTGTGGTTATATGTGGATTTCTAGACAATCAGTTGAAAAGATGTTACATAGATTTGGCATGGATTCAGAGTTTTTTTAAATAAACATATGGAGAGCACATTTACTCAGGTTAAGGATTTTATACATTAATATATTACATTTATTAAGCAATTAAAATAATGGTTAGTATTTTTAACCTGGGTACAAAAGTTTTAGCTCATCATTGAAATTCTGAAAACCAGAAGTAGTAGATAAAACTTTCCTACTGCATTTTATTTATTTTATTTTTTTATTATGCTTACCTGTATAGCGCCATCATATTCCGCAGTGCTTTACAGACATTGTTAGTCACTGTCCCATATAGGGCTCACAATGTACATTCCCTATCAGTATGTCTTTGGAGCGTGGGAGGAAACCGGAGTACCTTGTATAATGAAGTCAGTACTGGAGAAACATGTCTTTTTACAACAGACACATTTTAGACTTAAATAAGTCTTTAGTCTTATCCGAAAACTTTTAACCCCTCAATGCTTCCCCTCTGCCCAACAAACCACAATGATGATGGTAATGCTCTGACTAAGTTATATGCCTCTATGGAACAATACAGGATGTGTTCAGTCTTACACAGACTGAAATCAATGGTAACTTACAAAGTCCTCCACCCGCCAAATGTATGCTATTATATCAAGAGATCAACAAACTTAATGAAGCAAATCTTAGTTAGTTTTACATGTTATTATTAAAGTACTAGCCATGTAACATAAACATCAGTTCATACAAATCGCAACATTTTTTCTAACATGCAAATGGTTTGGAATGTGAAATTTTTTACAATGTACTGTATGTTTTTGGTTAGAGAAAATGCAGATTGTCCATCAAGAGTTCATATTGTAAATCAGCTGCAGATGTTGGGTTCTCAAACAAATGTTCTTCCTACAGCATCTAAAGGCATGATATTACCTCTGACTGTTCACTTTCCTCTATCATGTCTCTTTACAAGTCTGACAAACACAGAATATTAAAGATAATCTCGACTAACAGCATCTGTCTTCTTTAAAAGTGTACAACTTTTCTTTGTATTCAGTATGTTTTCATTGTAGATTTTTTTCTTCTAAATTCCTCCCTGCCATTCAGAATAATTAAAAATGAGATCCTTGTGGGGATTAACTTGGAATTGTACAAGTGACATTGGCTTATACCCCACTGTCAGAAATATATTTGTTGTGTTAAAGTGGTAATCCAGCTTTTTAAAACTGATGTCCTATGCATAGGATAGGACATCAATTTTAGATCACCAGGGGTCGAACTGCAGGGACCCCCACCAATCAGCTAACTCACTATACTTTTAATAGTGGCCATAGTGAGTACCGCAGTGGTTGTCCATTTAAGTCTATGAGACAAAATCCACTACCTCTATCGTCACTATTAAATGTATGACAAGGCAGCACTGCAGCTAGCGCTAACACAGGGAAACAGTCGGACCAACTCAATTTGATAGGACATCTATTTTAAATAAGCTGGATAACCTCTTTGAGCAAGATAAACACATATGCAAATAATTGCTTCATTTCTAAAGAGTAAGGGTGGCCTACACACAAGTGGTTTTACTGTATATACATCAATTCTACTACATATATTTAACAGCATAAAACCTGAACTACACATCTACGTTTGAAGTAAAAAAAAAAAACAAAAAAAAACAGTGACCTGGACTGCATCCTCTCTCTTAGGGAACTTGGCTATCTACAATGTTCCCACTGAAGTGAATGGGAGTGCTGACCACCGCCAGTCCTACTCACATTCAGCCTAACTGTGCTCAGGTTGAATATGGAGTGGGAGAAAGGTCCTGCAGTCTTCACATCATGGGACAATACTTTTAAGTGTTTTACCCAATACACTGCTTTATCCACCTTGCTCCATTTGTCAGATACAGTTGAATGGTCAAAGACCACTATCTAGCTTCAGTGTTGGTTGATGTCAGTCCCTGTTCAAGGCCAGTGCTATTCTCTACACTGTGACTGACCACTCATAGCTCTGGAAAGTGAATTTAGCTGTTCAGCCCTGACAGGGATTATAATAGTGCGTGATCAATCAATCAATGGTGGGATCACATACGAACTATTCCACCATCAATATGTCCACGTATACTAGCAGTTTAGAAAAAAAAATTTCTCTCGTTTTGTGCAAAATGGCAAATGACTGTCCAAAATCAGCTGAGCATTTCACATACATTATACTTTGGCATGATTTCCAACAGGATGGATCTATTTTATGGCAGACATAAACCTCCCATTAGCCATCACAAACGGTCATTCATGGTCATTTTTTAAAAGATCGTTGACTGAAATGGCTCAAATAGCTAAATGTAATGTACTCTGTCATATGTTGGGTAAAAAAATAGCCATATTTGTACTATAGCCATATATTTGCTGGTGTATGGGGATATTTGCTAGAATATTGAGCTGTCTTGCAGCAGCATTGAGTTATTTGTATTTTCTTCTGTTTGACATACTATAGCTATACATGTAACTGTGCTCTAGTATTTCAACTCAAGGATTTATGATGCAAAAATAATTTAGTCCCACAGAGTTTAGTGAAAAAAAACTACTTGAGTCAGAGCCCCATGTAGTGAACCGCAGCTAAAAAATGCATTGTGTTTTTGTTGTGTTTTTCTCTGCAGTTTTTATTCCCTTATTAAATCTATAGGGAAAATACTTGCATTTCCACAGGTAAAATTGACATGCTGTGTTTTTCAAAACTGCATGCATTTTTTGAAAATACAGCTTTTCCACTGCATTTTTTTTCTGATATATGTTTATTTATTTTCTTATATAGCGCCATCATATTCCACAGCACTTTACAGCCACTGTCACATGTAGGGTTCACAATCTACATTCCCTATCAGTATGCCTTTGGAGTGTGGGAGGAAACCCACGCAAACACGGGGAAAACACACAAACTCCTTGCAGATGTTGTCCTTGGCAGGATTTGAACCCTGGACTCCAACACTGCAAGACTGTAGCACCAACCACTGAGCCACCATGCCAACCATATGTGGGTGGGATTATCCAGAATCTCATTCACTTTGCTGGTACTGTAAAACGCAGCTTTTTTTTTTCTGCTACATTTACGCAGCATCCAAAAACGCAGAGTTTCTACAACGTGGGGCCTTAGCCTAAAACCCCACATTGTGGAAGAGCTGCATTTTTTATTTGCAGATTTTGCTTAGTTTTATTTTATGCAGACAAACTCAGGAGTGGCTACATAAGGAATGGAAAAAAGAAAGAAAACACTCCCTTCTTCTCAATCCACTCCTGGCTTTGGCTAAAAAAAACCCCAAAAACGCAGCAATATCTGCAGCAAAAAAAAAAAAAAGCAGCTTTTCCGCAATAATGGGGCCTTAGCTTAAGACACATTATACACACATGTGAAATGGTAAATAAGCCTCAGTGTTATAGAGTATGTAAATTATTGGGTAATAAGATAATCAATCAAATCCATCATTTTGAGAGACATATTCAGCCATAGTCATTTATCCTTCCATTTTCCAGGGAGCATGACTTAAAGAAATAACGTATCATGTTCATATTTCATTCTTAAATATATCTTAACACTGTTCCCGCTGTTTGTGCTAAGAATAGGTAAACTATATAAGTACAAGATACATGGCATATACTGCCTCTTGATAAAAACAAGGAAGCAGTAAACATATGATTGATCTTGGTAGCATGCATGTTTTATTACCTTTACAGATAGGCAAATCTGAAAGGTTATTAGCCTGGATCTGTTACTCATAGACAAAGGTGTTTGCTTACATTCTATTGTCAACATTAGACCACTAAAAACATATAGACTATCACTTGGTAAAATATTACAGTTGATGAACAATCATTTCCTTGTTTTAGCCTACTATCAATACCAGATCTGTGGGTGGTGGGTCTGCAGAACATTCTCCAGTATTTGTCAGTCAACGCCTATGGTATCTAGATGAGTGACAAGTTCTGCACCTTTAGGTCTTTCTAGCATGAATTTCACACTTCCTGAAAGCAGGATACATGTGATAGAACACAGCTTGTATTTGTGTCATAGTGCTCACTGATACAGAACAATTATCTATATTATAGCAGAGTGTGGAACTGGTCTATACTATACTCTATGTTTCAATCAACTTTGGTCCTGGCACTTGTTTGACCTCTTGAATAAGAAGCACTATTTGCATGGGACGAGTACAGTTTGTGCAGGAAATTTTAGGAATTTCCATTTAAATATGAAGATTTTTCTTTTGTGTCCCTTGGAGAATGTCCTGTTTCTGCCCTCCCCAGTGAAGCTGGAAAAGAGATAGTCATCAGCCTTACGCACATAGAAAAGCTGACATAATTTTACTGTTTAGCTTTGTCTAATGCAGATTAGTTTCTTAAGGGTGGTCACCTAGAGATGATCTCTCTGGGACTTCTCAATTCAGTCTGTGCTTGAAGAACACTGTTATTATTGCCAGAGAAATCCTACTCTGTGGAATGTCAGGAATTCTATATTTAACTAACAGTCTGTCTGGCAAGTAGCCAAAACTATTAGTTGATTCAGATTCAGACGCAATTCAATGAAATTATTTTGATCTTGTTTAAAATAATGGAAACAATCACATCTGAAAAGGAAAAAGAAGGAGCAGACAATGTCAAGGCATTTTGTGCTTAAGTTACTAGAGTATGTGCTTAACCTTTTGGACTCAGTAACAAATTGGATTCTTTAAGTTAATGAGATCTAAATGGTTGGAGTAAATTGGAGCAGAATAGAGGAAAAAGCACTAAGTTTTCTACAGCTGATCCTATCCAAGTGGTAACAGGATCTGAAAAGCATGCAGTAGATAAAATGTTTTGCAGGCACATATTTGGAGCCCAATATTACAAAAAATAACACTGAAATTTCTTCAAGAAGCAGTATGTGATGATAAAAATGCAAAACTTATCCATGTACATATAGTAGGAAAGAGATTTCTTCATATGCAATAAAAAGTCAAACTGATCGCCCCATAATGATATTGGATTTTTCTAACCAAAGAAAAAAGGATGCTCATACTAACTATAGACAATCTGGGTTAAATAAGCAAGAACTAAGCTTAACTGTAAGCTGTAGTGTCAAATGTAGTGTCATATTAATCTCATCTACAGTGGGGAAAAAAAAGTATTTAGTCAGCCACCAATTGTGCAAGTTCTCCCACTTAAAAAGATGAGGCCAGCCTGTAATTGACATCATAGGTAGACCTCAACTATGAGAGACAAAATGAGAAAACATATCTAGAAAATCACATTGTCTGATTTTTAAAGAATTTATTTGGAAATTATGGTGGAAAATAAGTATTTGGTCAATAACAAAAGTTCATCTCAATACTTTGTTATATATCCTTTGTTGGCAATGACAGAGGTCAAACGTTTTCTGTAAGTCTTCACAAGGTTGGCACACACTGTTGCTTGTATGTTGGCCCATTCCTCCATGCAGAACTCCTCTAGAGCAGTGATGTTTTGGGGCTGTCGCTGAACAACACGGACTTTCAACTCCCTCCAAAGGTTTTCTATGGGGTTGAGATCTGGAGACTGGCTAGGCCACTCCAGGACCTTGAAATGCTTCTTGTCCTGGCGGTGTTCTTGGGATCATTGTCATGCTGAAAGACCCAGCCATGTTTCATCTTCAATGCCCTTGCTGATGGAAGGAGGTTTGCACTCAAAATCTCATGATACATGGCCCCATTCATTCTTTCAAGTACACGGATCAGTCATTCTGGTCCCTTTGCAGAGAAACAAACCCAAAGCATGATGTTGCCACCCCCATGCTTCACAGTAGGTATGGTGTTCTTTGGATGCAACTCAGCATTCACTCTCCTCCAAACACGACGCGTTCTGTTTCTACCAAACAGTTCTACTTTGGTTTCATCTGACCATATGACATTCTCCCAATACTCTTCTGGAAAATCCAAATGCTCTCTAGCAAACTTCAGATGGGCCCGGATATGTACTGGCTTAAGCAGGGGGACACGACTGGCACTGCAGGATCTGAGTCCCTGGTGGCGTAGTGTGTTACTGACGGTAGCCTTTGTTACATTAGTCCCAGCTTTCTGCAGGTCATTTACTAGGTCCCCACGTGTGGTTCTGGGATTTTTGCTCACCATTCTTGTGATCATTTTGACCCCACGGGGTGAGATCTTGCGTGGAGCCCCTGATCGAGGGAGATTATCAGTGGTCTTGTATGTCTTCCATTTTCTAATTATTGCTCCCACAGTTGATTTCTTCACATTCACTATTGCAGATTCAGTCTTCCCAGCTTGGTGCAGGTCTACAATTTTGTTTCTGGTGTCCTTCCACCACAACTCTTTGGTCTTCACCATAGTGGAGTTAGGAGTGTGACTGTTTGAGGTTGTGGACAGGAGTCTTTTATACTGATAACAATTTCAAACAGGTGCCATTACTACAGGTAATGAGTGGAGGACAGAGGAGCCTCTTGAAGAAGTTACAGAAATCTTATTTTTTTGACCAAATACTTATTTTCCACCATAATTTGCAAATAAATTCTTAAAAAAATCAGACAATGTGATTTTCTGGATTTGTTTTCTCATTTTGTCTCTCATAGTTGAGGTCTACCTATGATGTCAATTACAGGCCTCTCTCACCTTTTTAAGTGGGAGAACTTGCACAATTGGTGGCTGACTAAATACTTTTTTTCCCCACTGTATATTCAAATGGTGAGAAATTCATGCACACATGAAAATGAACACCATTATACTATAAATTTTACATTTTAAGCAAAGAAATGTAATACTTCGTATTTGTCAGATGCATCTGTGTTTTTGAATTTGGATTAGCTGGACATGAAAGAGCTTACCATGAAAAGTAGCTAGAAAATTTATAAATGAATTCAGAGAACATCTTGCTAAACCCATGTCAGGGCATATAATAATAATAATAATAATTAATATTTTTTTATTTATATAGCGCTAACATATTCCGCAGCACCGTACAATTTGTAGGGTTCAAGTACTGACAAAAAAGATACATTACAAAGAAATATTCAATTCACACACTGGGACTGAGGACCCTGCTCAAAAGAGCTTACAATCTATGAGGTAGAGGGGGTGACACAAGAGGTAGCAGGGACGGCAACAGATGTAGCATTGCTTGTACAATGGTCAGACAATTTTGTGATATAGGTTACTGTCATTACACATATATAAAGCTGTATGAGCCGTCACCAGTCGTGTCCTTTAACGTGCAGATGGTGCCTGGACATATAAAGTTAGTCTGATATGGCATCATATCCTGTGAGGTAATGTGGGAGTGTGAACAGAGGGTACATTTTATGGATTCTAACTATGGAAGGGTTTACATTAGGAGTTGTGATAGGCTTGTCTGAAAAGATATGTCTTTAGTTTACGCTTGAAGCTGTGGAAATTGGGGGTCAATCTAATAGCCCGGGATAGAGCATTCCAGAGAAGTAGTGCAACTCGGGAGAAGTCTTGTGTACGAGCGTGGGAGGTTCTGATAATAGAGGATGTTAGTCTTAGGTAATTGAGTGAACGGAGAGTACAGGTTGGGCGATCGACAGAAATGAGGGAGGAAATGTAGAGAGGTGCATATGGCAAGTCATAAGTAGGGACCAAAAAAGCTGCAGAACATGTAAATCTAAAAATGCTTAGAGACATCCAATGGTTGGTCCAGTAGTTATATACAGTATTGTGCAAAGGTTATAGGCAAATCTGAAAAAATGTTGCAAAGTACAAATGCTTTCAAAAATAGAAGTGTTAATAGTTTATTTTTGTCAATTAACAAAATAAAGTGAATAAACAAAAGAGAAAATATAAATTAAATAAATATTTGGTGTTACCACCCTTTGGAGGAAGAGTCCTAGAAATGACGATATGGCCTCCACAGAGCCCTGATCTCAACTTCATCTTATCTGTTTCGAAATACTGTAAGCGATAGAAGGATTTGAACAAGCCTACAAGCACAGAAGATCTATGTTTAGTTCTCCAAGATGTTTGGAAAAACCTCCCTCCGAGTTCCTTCAAAACCTTCTGCAATTGTACTTAGAAGAACTGATACTTTTTTAAAGGCATAGGTGGTTAAATATTGATTTGATTTTGATTTCTTTCGTTCATTCACTTCATTTTGTACGCTGTCAAAAACTATAGACACTTCTATTTTGAAAGTATTCTTACTTTGCAGCATTTTCTCTACAGCTGCCTAAAATATTTGTATAATACTATATTAGGCAATATTTTTTATTGAAATCAAGAGACTGTCTAAATCTGGATTTAATGTTTTAGTCAATTTGATTGATATACCAATTCACAGTATAAGTATTAATACATGATATTCAATAAAACAGTTGAAACTGATACCAGAAAATATGTATTAATGTACCACTAATACAGATTCTGTAGTTTCAGTTACTACAAGCTTTGCCAAAAGTTACATTGGAGAACCAAATACATTTTAATGTAACCGATGTCAAAATCAACAAACGTATTAACAAAAAGTTTTTATTCTTAATCTGGCATTTCATATCAAACCAAAGGAAATATATATAAATATGTAATGCCAAATATTTATTAATAAAAAAACATTTGGCAAAGTAAACTCTAGTACGATAAGATTAGAGTTTATAACATGTAAGAACCTAAAGAACTTAAAATAAAATTTAAACATTTGGAATCTTAGATTTCCACTTTTAGGCTAAGGCCCCACATAGCGAAACGCAGCTAAAAAGCGTTGCGGAAAAAAAACAGCGGAAACGCATCACTTTTTTTTTCCACAGCATTTATGCAGAGTTTTCTTCTGCAGATTTTCTTCCCTTATTAAACCTATGGGGAAAATGCCAACGTTTCCATAGGTATAATTGACATACTGCAATTTTCAAAAACACAGGCGTTTTTGAAATCGCAGCTTTTCACAGTGTTTTTTTATTTGGCAATGTGTGGATGGGATTAGTCAGAATCTCATTCACTTTGCAGGTACTGTAAAATGCTGCGTTTCCGTAACGTGAGGCTGTAGACTTAGTCTAATCATACAAAGCAAACTAAAACAAATTAATATAAGTCCAGGGACCCACGTCGCAAAAACGCTTCATTTTACATTATCTGCAAAGTTGATGGGATTCTGGCAAATCCCACCCATACATTGCAGGAAAAAAAATCTGCAGCGTAAAAATGCTTATCAATTATACCTACAGAAACGATTATGTTTTCCGTATAGGTATAAATAAGTACAGAAAGTCCACAGAGGAAAACTCTGTGGACTTTCTGTGAAAAACTCTGTTAAAAAAAAAACGTGATGCATTTCTGCCACAGTCTTTTCCGCAGCATTTTTTGACTACAGCTCCCTAAGTGGGGCCTTAGCCTAAAAGACTATTTCCAATGTGACTCACAAAATAAAGAATAAAACATCAATAATGTCTTGTAGGATGAATTGAATAAATAATATTTATAGACATGTCTTAATCTAAAATCAGGTGGACTGGGATCGTGGCACACTATTAAATCCTGAAAATATGGGTTTTATGGATTTAAACTATATGTGCCAACTATAACACACACACACATATATATACAGTCATATGAAAAAGTTTGGGCACCCCTATTAATCTTAATCATTTTTAGTTCTAAATATTTGGGTGTTTGCAACAGCCATTTCAATTTGATATATCTAATAACTGATGGACACAGTAATATTTTAGGATTGAAATGAGGTTTATTGTACTAACAGAAAATGTGCAATATGCATTAAACCAAAATTTGATCGGTGCAAAAATTTGGGTACCCTTATCATTTTATTGATTTGAATACTCCTAACTACTTTTTACTGACTTACTGAAGCACAAAATTGGTTTTGTAACCTCACTGAGCTTTGAACTTCATAGCCAGGTGTATCCAATCATGAGAAAAGGTATTTAAGGTGGCCAATTGCAAGTTGTTCTCCTATTTGCATCTCCTCTGAAGAGTGGCATCATGGGCTCCTCAAAACAACTCTCAAATGATCTGAAAACAAAGATTGTTCAACATAGTTGTTCAGGGGAAGGATACAAAAAGTTGTCTCAGAGATTTAACCTGTCAGTTTCCACTGTGAGGAACATAGTAAGGAAATGGAAGACCACAGGGACAGTTCTTGTTAAGCCCAGAAGTGGTAGGCCAAGAAAAATATCAGAAAGGCAGAGAAGAAGAATGGTGAGAACAGTCAAGGACAATCCACAGACCACCTCCAAAGAGCATCATCTTGCTGCAGATGGTGTCACTTCGCATCGGTCAACAATACAGCACACTTTGCACAAGGAGAAGCTGTATGGGAGAGTGATGCGAAAGAAGCCGTTTCTGAAAGCACGCCACAAACAGAGTCGCCTGAGGTATGCAAAAGCACATTTGGACAAGCCAGCTTCATTTTGGAAGAAGGTCCTGTGGACTGATGAAACAAAGATTGAGTTGTTTGGTCATACAAAAAGGCGTTATGCATGGCGTCAAAAAAACACAGCATTGCAAGAAAAACACTTGCTACCCACTGTAAAATTTGGTGGAGGTTCCATCATGCTTTGGGGCTGTGTGGCCAATGCCGGCACTGGGAATCTTGTTAAAGTTGAGGGTCGCATGGATTCAACTCAGTATCAGCAGATTCTTGAGAATAATGTATGAGAATCAGTGACGAATTTGAAGTTACGCCGGGGATGGATATTTCAGCAAGACAATGATCCAAAACACAGCTCCAAATCTACTCAGGCATTCATGCAGAGGAACAATTACAATGTTCTGGAATGGCCATCCCAGTCCCCAGACCTGAATATCATTGAACATCTGTGGGATAATTTGAAGCGGGCTGTCCATGCTCGGCGACCATCAAACTTAACTGAACTGGAATTGTTTTGTAAAGAGGAATGGTCAAAAATACCTTCATTCAGGATCCAGGAACTGATTAAAAGCTACAGGAAGCGACTAGAGGCTGTTATTTTTTTCAAAAGGAGGATCTACTAAATATTAATGTCACTTTTCTGTTGAGGTGCCCATACTTTTGCACCGGTCAAATTTTGGTTTAATGCATATTGCACATTTTCTGTTAGTACAATAAACCTCATTTCAATCCTGAAATATTACTGTGTCCATCAGTTATTAGATATATCAAATTGAAATGGCTGTTGCAAACACCCAAATATTTAGAACTAAAAATGATTAAGATTAATAGGGGTGCCCAAACTTTTTCATATGACTGTATATATATATATATATATATATATACAGTACAGACCAAAAGTTTGGACACACCAGTTTTCTGTATTTTCATGACTATAAAAATTGTAGATTCACACTGAAGGCATCAAAACTATGAATTAACACATGTGGAATTATATACTTAACAAAAAAGTGTGAAACAACTGAAAATATGTCTTATATTCTGGGTTCTTCAAAGTAGCCACCTTTTGCTTTGATTACTGCTTTGCTCACTCTTGGCATTCTCTGGATGAGCTTCAAGAGGTAGTCACCTGAAATGGTTTTCACTTCACAGGTGTGCCCTGTCAGGTTTAATAAGTGGGATTTCTTGCCTTATAAATGGGGTTGGGACCATCAGTTGTGTTGTTCAGAAGCCAGGTGGATACACAGCTGATAGTCCTACTGAATGGAGTGTTAGAATTTGTATTATGGCAAGAAAAAAGCAGCTAAGTAAAGAAAAACGAGTGGCCATCATTACTTTAAGAAATGAAGGTCAGTCAGTCTGAAAAATTGGGAAAACTTTGAAAGTGTCCCCAAGTGCAGTGGCCAAAACCATCAAGTGCTACAAAGAAACTGGCTCACATGAGGACCGCCCCAGGAAAGGAAGACCAAGAGTCACCTCTGCTGCGGAGGATAAGTTCATCCGAGTCACCAGCCTCAGAAATCGCAGGTTAACAGCAGTTCAGATTAGAGACCAGGTCAATGCCACACAGAGTTCTAGCAGCAGACACATCTCTACAACAACTGTTAAGAGGAGACTGTGTGCAGCAGGCCTTTATGGTAAAATAGCTGCTAGGAAACCACTGCTAAGGACAGGCAACAAGCAGAAGAGACTTGTTTGGGCTAAAGAACACAAGGAATGGACATTAGACCTGTGGAAATCTGTGCTTTGGTCTGATGAGTCCAAATTTGAGATCTTTGGTTCCAACCACCGTGTCTTTGTGCGAAGCAGAAAAGGTGAACGAATGGACTCTACATGCCTGGTTCCCACCATGAAGCATGGAGGAGGAGGTGTGATGGTGTGGGGGTGCTTTGCTGGTGACACTGTTGGGGATTTATTCAAAATTGAAGGAATACTGAACCAGCATGGTTACCACAGCATCTTGCAGCGGCATGCTATTCCATCCGGTTTGCGTTTAGTTGGACCATCATTTATTTTTCAACAGGACAATGATTCCAAACACACCTCCAGACTGTGTAAAGGCTATTTGACCAAGAAGGAGAGTGATGGGGTGCTACGCCAGATGACCTGGCCTCCACAGTCACCAGACCTGAACCCAATCGAGATGGTTTGGGGTGAGCTGGACCGCAGAGTGAAGGCAAAAGGGCCAACAAGTGCTAAGCATCTCTGGGAACTCCTTCAAGACTGTTTGAAGACCATTTCAGGTGACTACCTCTTGAAGCTCATCAAGAGAATGCCAAGAGTGTGCAAAGCAGTAATCAAAGCAAAAGGTGGCTACTTTGAAGAACCTAGAATATAAGACATATTTTCAGTTGTTTCACACTTTTTTGTTAAGTATATAATTCCACATGTGTTAATTCATAGTTTTGATGCCTTCAGTGTGAATCTACAATTTTTATAGTCATGAAAATACAGAAAACTCTTCGAATGAGAAGGTGTGTCCAAACTTTTGGTCTGTATTGTATATACATATTCAAACACATGGACAAAATTGTTGGTACCCCTCCTTTAATGAAAGAAAAACCCACAATGGTCACAGAAATAACTTGAATCTGACAAAAGTAATTTGCCAAACTACACGTTGACAAGCCACAAAGCTTCTGGGAGAATGTCCTATGGACAGATGAGGCAAAAATCAAAATTTTTGGCAAGGCACGTCAGCTCTATGTTCATAGATGGAAAAAGGAAGCATTTCTTGAAAAGAACACTGTCCCTATTGTGAAACATGGAGGAGGCTCTGTTATGTTCTGGGGCTGCTTTGCTGCATCTGGCACAGGGTGTCTTGAATCTGTGCAGGGTACAATGAAATCTCAAGACTATCAAGGGATTCTAGAGAGAAATGTGCTGCCCAGTGTCAGAAAGCTTGGTCTCAGTCGCAGGTCATGGGTCTTTCAACAGGATAATGACCCAAAATACACAGCTAAAAACACCCAAGAATGGCTAAGAGGAAAACATTGGACTATTCTGATGTGGCCTTCTATGAGCCCTGACCTAAATCCTATTGAGCATCTTTGGAAGGAGCTGAAACATGCCGTTAGGAAAAGGTACCCTTCAAACCTGAGACAACTGGAGCAGTTTGCTCATGAGGACTGGGCCAAAATACCTGTTGAGAGGTGCAGAAGTCTCATTGACAGTTACAGGAATCGTTTGATTGCAGTGATTGCCTCAAAAGGTTGTGAAACAAAATATTAAGTTAAGGGTACCATCATTTCTGTCCAGGCCTGTTTCATGAGTTTTCTTTTTTTTTTTAATTCTGTTGAAGCATGATTGAAAAGCAATGTCTGACTTTCATTTGTTCATATTTATAGAGTTTTTATATATTATTACTTTTGTCAGATTCAAGTTAATATCTGTGACCATTGTGAGTTTTTCTTTCATTAAACGAGGGGTACCAACAATTTTGTCCACGTGTATATATATACAGTACAGACCAAAAGTTTGGACACACCTTCACATTCCAAGAGTTTTCTGCATTTTCATGACTATAAAAATTGTAGATTCACACTGAAGGCATCAAAACTATGAATTAACACATGTGGAATTATATACTTAACAAAAAAGTGTGAAACAACTGAAAATATGTCTTATATTCTAGGTTCTTCAAAGTAGCCACCTTTTGCTTTGATTACTGCTTTGCACACTCTTGGCATTCTCTTGATGAGCTTCAAGAGGTAGTCACCTGAAATGGTCTTCCAACAGTCTTGAAGGAGTTCCCAGAGATGCTTAGCACTTGTTGGCCCTTTTGCCTTCACTCTGCGGTCCAGCTCACCCCAAACCATCTTGATTGGGTTCAGGTCTGGTGACTGTGGAGGCCAGGTCATCTGGCGTAGCACCCCATCACTCTCCTTCTTGGTCAAATAGCCCTTACACAGTCTGGAGGTGTGTTTGGGGTCATTTTCCTGTTGAAAAATAAATGATGGTCCAACTAAACGCAAACCGGATGGAATAGCATGCCGCTGCAAGATGCTGTGGTAACCATGCTGGTTCAGTATTCCTTCAATTTTGAATAAATTCCCAACAGTGTCACCAGCAAAGCACCCCCACACCATCACACCTCCTCCTCCATGCTTCCCGGTGGGAACCAGGCATGTAGAGTCCATTCGTTCACCTTTTCTGCGTCGCACAAAGACACGGTGGTTGAAACCAAAGATCTCAAATTTGGACTCATCAGACCAAAGCACAGATTTCCACAGGTCTAATGTCCATTCCTTGTGTTCTTTAGCCCAAACAAGTCTCTTCTGTTTGTTGCCTGTCCTTAGCAGTGGTTTCCTAGCAGCTATTTTACCATGAAGGCCTGCTGCACACAGTCTCCTCTTAACAGTTGTTGTAGAGATGTGTCTGCTGCTAGAACTCTGTGTGGCATTGACCTGGTCTCTAATCTGAGCTGCTGTTAACCTGCGATTTCTGAAGCTGGTAACTCGGATAAACTTATCCTCCGCAGCAGAGGTGACTCTTGGTCTTCCTTTCCTGGGGCGGTCCTCATGTGAGCCAGTTTCTTTATAGCGCTTGATGGTTTTGGCCACTGCACTTGGGGACACTTTCAAAGTTTTCCCAATTTTTCGGACTGACCTTCATTTCTTAAAGTAATGATGGCCACTCGTTTTTCTTTACTTAGCTGCTTTTTTCTTGCCATATTACAAATTCTAACACTCCATTCAGTAGGACTATCAGCTGTGTATCCACCTGACTTCTGAACAACACAACTGATGGTCCCAACCCCATTTATAAGGCAAGAAATCCCACTTATTAAACCTGACAGGGCACACCTGTGAAGTGAAAACCATTTCTGGTGACTACCTCTTGAAGCTCATCAAGAGAATGCCAAGAGTGTGCAAAGCAGTAATCAAAGCAAAAGGTGGCTACTTTGAAGAATCTAGTATATAAGACATATTTTCAGTTGTTTCACACTTTTTTGTTAAGTATATAATTCCACATGTGTTAATTCGTAGTTTTGATGCCTTCAGTGTGAATCTACAATTTTTATAGTCATGAAAATGCAGAAAACTCTTGGAATGAGAAGGTGTGTCCAAACTTTTGGTCTGTACTGTATATATATATATATATATATATATATATATATATAAACACCTCTGAAATGTATTCAGATATATGTCTACAGTACTAAACTGGCAAGACATATACAACAATAATTTCTTTTTATAGAAGTCTATGGCATCAATTTTTTGACAAGTGCAATATTAGAATGCTCCATCTAAAGAACTGCTTTCTATTATTAATATAGTCACACAAGTGTCACTGATCAAATGATAATATAAGAAGGAAAAAGGTTTTAGGGCAAACCTAATCTGGAACAGTTTATACATGTTGCTAAAGATCTATAAAATGTCTGGGATTCAGCTTTAAACCATCAAAATGGCTTAGAGGAGAAGAACACAATATATCTTAAAAGTTGGCAGCGAAAAAGAATGCTGCACTTTCAGCCATCTGGAACCCACCCAATGTTCTAGCAAAAGACTTTAAACATAATGAACATGACACTGGCTTAATGACTCTATGAAACCTGTTTATATTTATTGTGCAGAGTCAGGTGGAAAGCATAATGTACAGTTGTGTTTTCAGTTACAAAAATGGGTGCCCAAAAACAAAGCAACACGGTACACCATCAAACTAATATATGGAGTTTATGCCCAGATCTTTCACCTACATTTATAGTTTATTTTAATAAAGTACTACATAGAAAACCCATCCCAATATGAAAACTTGAATTATTTATCTTTCAAGTTGCTGACACCGCTTTACAGTTTTCTCTGAAACAATGGGTACCAATTAATGTGGTCATTACTTAAGCTAGCCATATACTTTAGCTATCCATAAACTCTAGTTTAGGTGACAACTATCTTGTCTGATACCATCAGCATGTTCTGCTCAGCCAATCAGTGCCTGTGTACTTGAGAGAAGGGAGAAAGCTGTTGACAACAACATTTAAGTCAATAAAAGCTAAAATGGAGTGAACTCTGTCACTATATCTATGTAAATTTACTATTCATTATTCAGGAAAACATTACCTTTGAGAACTAAAATGATCAACATACAATCATTTGCCATTTCCCTGAACAGTTATACAGTAACTAAGATTCGACAGAACAGAATTTAATAACAATTTAATATAAAGGTTTACCTTTGAGGTAGATGGGTATCTATGTGCTGAGCATTTTTGTATGTATCATGTCTTTTTGACAAAACTCAAACATTTTTATAGGTCCAAGGTACTTTCAATTCTATTAAAAACAATGGAAAAGAAAAAAGGAAGCCCCCTTCCGGAATCCACTGGTTTCATGTTTTGGGTGCAGGTCCCAGGGACATCAAGTTGGTAGCAAACGATTTATTAAAATCTTCACTTTTATTGGGTTAAAAAAACTATGCATTTTGGCACTGAACTAGTAACTTCCTGATGGCCTGAGAAAGGCACAAGTTCATTGCTAAAATTTGTTGATTTTTTTAAGCCAAAAAAAGTCTAGATTTTCATACACTTTTTGCCCTCCACTTGATGTCTTGCGACCTGCAGCCAAAATGTGAAACCAGTGGAACCCTGGCAGTGGACTTCCTTATTCCTCTACATGGTACATGGATCTTCCTTGCTGAGGTCTAAGGACTGACGATCCCTTTCACCAGGTTCTGCAGTTTCAAGACCTCCACAGCGAATTACAGAGTTTATGTGTAAACTCTCGCACAATTATACAATGTTAATGCAAAGATGTGGGGCACACATGTATTTATTTCCCTTACAACATTTTATGCCTTCTATATGGTGGATGGAGGCTCAGTGGTAAGTGCATGTTTTCCTGTGTTTGCATGTGTTTCTTCCAAGTACTCCGGTTTCCTCCCACACTCTAGATTGTGATTGTGAGCCCTATATGGGACAGTGACTGACGATGTCTTTAAAGCTCTGATGAATATGTTGCCGCTATGCAAGTAAGCAAAATAAATAAATAAATATTAGTACCATTCTCTCTTTTCTGTGTACTTTGTGATTAAAAGCAATGGGACTGTACTGGACATGTGACTACAGCACCTTCATTCTAGTGATCAGTTAAGTTATCTCCCAGGCCCCCATTAACCTGTCAGGTTTCATAGACTTCAGAAGTCAAATATTAACCACAACATAAAAAGTATCTTAACTGATGCTAACTGCACCTTCTGCCTAAAAGTATATGAGGGCCTAGATAAGACAGAGAAGGCTTCTCTTGCAATATACTTTAAAGGTACTTCACCCTTTAAATGGTTTTCACAATTATAAATTGTTACTATTATTATCATCATTATTATTAAGTAATTTGTAATATCAGGCCGAAAAGGCATGTTTTCGCTAGATGTCATTTTGAGAAAAGTTGAATATTTTAACAGCTAATTATCAGATTAAAATTTGACTATTCTTGTGCATTAATTAGAACAAAACCTAATTATCAGTTTTAAATGTGTTTATATGTTTTACCTATAAAATACATTCTATGCACGAGATGAATGAGCTTGTATTTAAACCAAGCAGCGGTGCTTCACCGATTAGTTGTCCATTGGGAAGAGTAAGGTGAAACTAAATATTTATCTCCAGGCGCTGGGAGCTATCATTATATCATCAATCAATGTTGGTGGTAGCTTTATGGGGTCTTTGAGAAGGTTTATATTCAGAGGAGATTTTGACCTCTTTGTTTGGCTTCATGTTTAACATTTGCCACAGCACTTGAACTACTGATACATGGTATAATATCTGTGAAATATTGTGCTGTTCTTTTTCTGCTTGTTTTTGATGTACAGATTTGAAGTCCGGTGCAAGTTTATTAGCAGCCACTGATAAATGGCTATATGTAAAAGTAATGTTACTGATCTCTAACCTCCAATCAAATGAATCAGGTCAAGTAATAATGTACAGAGTTAAACATGTATTTAGAGCACGATAATGGCAAAGAAAAAAAAAAGACAGCACTCCAGTTCATGAAAAATTCTCCACTGATTTTGGTCGCATATTCATAAAATTAATAAACAAAAGAAAAACTATATATCTACATATTTTTATTTTCAGTAACATGATCGATAAATATAAATGCTTGTGGTAACATTAACAACAATGTTAACCAGCAAAGAAGCTTCCAGCTGGTTAGAATAGTAATGATGGAATCAAAACTTCAGGTACTAAATGTTTGTGGGTTTGAAAAAAAACACATGGTAAATGAAAGATTTTAATCTGGTGGCAAATTTCATTTAATATACAGTAAATATGTGACATGCAGAGTTACTATTATTAATTTACATATTTCAGAGATTTTGTGTATACAATTATGCATAAAAACTTATTGTGATCATTTAAGAAAAAAGTTTCCCTATTGAACTAGTAGTTGTAGTAGTAGTAGTAGTAAGACCAAATTTGTCTTCAGTCTTTGTGTATAGTTCAGATACTGCACTATAAATGTCCATCTTATTCTTGTAAGGCTGAAGCCCCACATTGCAAAAATGCAGCATTTTTTCTGCTGTGGAAACCCTGTGGCAAAAAAACGCTGCGTTTCACAGTACCTGCAAAGTGAATGGGATTCTGGCTAATTTGTTTTTGAAAACCGCAGCATGTCAATTATACAGAAATTATGGCATTTTCCATATAGGTATAATAATGGCAGAAAGTCCACAGAGGAAAACTCTAAAAGCACAATGAAAAACACTGTGGAAAAAACGCAATGCATTTCCGTTGTGGTTTTTTCTGCAGTGTTTTTTTTTTTTGGGTGTGTGTTTCTCTACGTGGGGCATTAGCCTAAGTAATATTTGTCAGTGAGGATTTGGAGAGAGGTATTCCAGGTGTTATTGACAATCTCCGTTCCTAACCACAGACAGTCAGCACATGCATTCACAAAAACACAGTTGTCCGAGATTGCCCATTGTTAAAGAGCTTAGTATTTTAATAAAACAGATGTTTCATTCTTTGTTTATCTACTAGTGGCAAGACAAATAAGGACATTGGGTCACACTTTGTTGTGAGCCTCTACTCTGCAGATCAAAGACTTTGTATTTGTTTGATATTTGTTTTAAGCTGAAAAAAGTAAAGTAATCATAGAGAAATGTCACATACATTTAACATAATGGTTTAGCAAAAAAATATTCAGCTAGTCAAAGATTTTATTATGGTTCCAGAAAAAAGTTAAACATGACCCAATACCAGGTCTCATAGCCCAATGACATACATCATCTGATAGAGACTGTCACCCTGAGCTTTTTGGTATTTTGTTTATCCAAATCGTTCAGCCATTCCAAAGATATATGCCCTTTTATAGCATATTAGAGTCTATTGGGTAAGAGAGTAGCAACATTGCATAACATGCAGCACAAAGAGATGCCACCTCAAGAGGAACCACAGTGTTACTACCCTAATTTGCATAAGCGCCAATGGGGATTATATCTTTTGAATTGCTGAATGGAATTAAACAAAACACCAAAATGCTCAGGGTAACAGCGCCTACGAGATGAGTTATGTTATTGGGCTTTTCAGACTTGGTAACCAGTCCTCTTTAATCATATCAACAAAAGAAAGAAATTGCTAATGAAATAACAATCAGAATGGTCTCATTTTTGTGCTTGCTAAGTGCTCCTACAATACATAACTATAGCTTCTTTTTTTCACCCTTTATCCAGCTCATACAATTATTGCTAGGACTCCATGACAACCTTTGGTAAAATCGTGTTATGTAATATCTAACAAGGGAAAATCTGTGACAAATGAAATACAGTGATTCTTACATGACTGGAGTTTGTGTGATCACCACACATTATTCATGACACATCCTTTGTAGTAATAGGGGTGCTACATTTTCAGACAAGTAGATTACTCAAATATAACTTTAGATCTAGATAAAATATTCTGATAAGTCTATTGAGGTTGAATCAATGCTCTATGTAATTACATTTTAATAAAAATATTAATTACATTATGTAAAATGCAGCCTAAAATATGCACAATGATTAAAACCCTTCAGCTCTCCATGAAAACAATGAAAAGACTGTATGCAATATGATGTTAAATGCATCTGGAATGCAAGACATTAAGAAAACTGTAGTGGATGTTTATGCATCACAGAAGGTTGATAAAACAGTAAAAGTACAAAGATTTGTACTTACCAGAATATCTTTTCCAGCCCACTTACATTCATCCCTCCGAGTATTCGTTACAGGCCATGTAATCTAAAATATATATAAAATATATTTTTACATCTCTCTCTCTCTCATATATATATATATATATATATATATATATATACACACACACACACACACATATATATGTAAAGGGAAGTTTGTTTATTACATGTAGAACTTTAAAAAAAGTGGAAATGTTAGATATTTACTTCCAAAAATATAAAGTGCTTTGAAAGAGTATCAGATATAGTATACCCAGAAATTATGTGTTTTACTTCAGCTTATTTTGGGACTTTCATTGCCTTTATAAATGTGATCTCTCCATGCTTGCAAAGTTAGTGGGCTCCTCCTGGCAAGAAGAAAAAGCTAAATCTGTGATAAGAGATCAGATGTCATCCTCAAGCTGCTGTCCTGCTCATAGCATGCAGTTTCACAGACACAGAGACAGTGCAACTGCATCCCCTGTTTCTTCCCACTCCATTTCCTGTATACTCTAGATTTTTGTATTTTTTATTTTATTTTCTTAAGTGCTCTATCTTATAATAAAAGAAATACATACTGAATGGTTGTAGCTCATTTTTTTCTTTGCATAGTGTACAGATGTCTCCACCCTTAATGTTCTTTGAATTTTGTTAAGGACTGTAATTTCTCCTGATACAAATTCAATTCAATATTTGCATGCTAGCAAACCGCTGAATGATTGCAATGCACACCACAACCACTGTGTGGCCACAACCTGAAAGACTAAGGCAAAATCAAAGGACTAGGCAACCTTCGGCACTCCATCTGCTGCAGAACTATAAGTCGCAGCATACCTTTTTGGTCTACTTTTCTTGGAACTCTTAAGGGAATGGAGCAGGCTGGGAGTTGCAGTTTCACAGCAGTTGGAATGTTGAAGGTTGCTGATCCCTGCCATGCATCTTGGGATATGTTAGGTCAAGCGGAAATGTAATGAAGGAAACAAAAATGTGGATTCAGCACTTCCAACATTCATTTTTGTGGAAGTCTCAACTGTATAAAGGTAGCCGGCCTGCCATAGTTCGTGTACTTTGCTGACAGATCCTGCCTATTTTGATAGTATCCACAGACATTCTAATGTCTATTGTCCCTGTAAAACAGTTTCTGATATCTGACATTGGGTAAAGTAAGATCTGACAGGATTGTAACCTATTACCTGGTTTCTCCTGCAGATGTGTGTCTGGCTGCTGACTGATTTCTACAGTTATGAAGCATTTTCGATCAAGCATACATGTTAATGGTTGGCTATAAAGTGATAACCATCAAACAGACTAAAGCTGCGTCATGACAATTGCCATTTTTTTCCATGGAATGTTTTAGTCAGAAAGAGGTAGGTGTATATTGTAAGGATAGCCTCCATAATTTCACTTTCTCAAACCTGCAAATTGGCAAACCTCCTATGTATATTTCATAGCAGGGGTCGACAACCCCCTACACGCGTGCCACTCGTGCCTTATTTCCCTGGAACAGTGACCCGAGTCCTAGCCCAGCTATTTCGATCAGACCAAACACGGCCGAAGTGAAACTGCTGTTATTATACTCTGGGGTCTCTTCAGACCCCAGAGTATAATAAGCGGAACCCAAGGGGAGGTGATCAAACATAAAAAATAATATTACTCACCTCCCTGCTCTCCGCAATGGCTCTGTTCTCTTCTGTGCTTCTGCCTGACTTAAGATACCACTGATAGAACCTCAGGGGTCATGTCTGGCGTCATTACCAATAATGACGCGACGTGACCCCTGAGACTCAATCAGTGGTCGCTGACTTTAGGCAGAAGTGCTTGCAGAGCACAGAGCCGCCACGGTATAATAATAGCTAGTGAGTGGTGAAAATTGGAATATTATAAAAGTTGGAATATTATACTGTTTGGAGGGGCCGCTATGGGACATAATATTGTGTGCAGGGACTACTATGGGACATAATACAATGTGCAGTGGCCGTTATGGGACATAATACTCTGTGCAGGGGCCACTATGGGACATAATACCTTGTGCAGGGGCCGATATGAGACATAATACCATATTCAAGGGCCACTATAGGACATAATACTGTGTGCAGGGACCGCTATGAAACACAATACCGTGCGCAGGAGCCACTATGGGACATAATACGGTGTGCAGGGGACGCTATGGGACATAATACAGTGTGCAGGGGCCACTATGAGACATAATACAGTGTGCAGGGGCCGCTATGGGACATTATTCTGTATAACGGTGTGTTTTTGCACAGAAAACACAGGCTTTTTTTTTGTGCACCATGTGAACGCAGTTTTACATCAAAGTAAAAGTTCCACTGACCTAAGAATATAGCTGCATCCAGATACATAGTGTGTTTTCACCATAAGACTGCTGTCATACGGTGCTCCTGGACACATTTGCCACTAATTGGGGGCTGCACATGGACTTTCATTGTTTCTAATCAGAAAGTACAGAAGTGTCCCAGGAAATAGCAGTAAACGCATGTGTCCTAAAGCATCTGGTGGCAGTACTTCTGTGTTATGGTTTGTGGTATATGACTTTAGTTTAGGGGTCGTCAGACTTACAATTATTGCTCGGCACTCCGAGTACCTCATCTTTGATTTTTTAATTAAAATCGGCACGCCGAACAAAAAAGGTTGCCTACCCCTGTTTTATAGCTTCAGTTTGAGTCTGTGAATATGGCTCTACATAAGATATTTTATGGATGACTCATTCTCAGGAAACAGTATTACAGAAGTGCATAAGGCAGAAATTTGCTACCTATGGGCCATTGTGTGGGCGGCTGTCTTATATTTTCTATTAGGACTGTGTCTGTTAAAATCCAAAAAGAATTGGCTCGAGTCAATCCAGGCAGTATCCAGTAACCAACAAACGTGTTCAGGTATAATACATGTTTCTCTTGACAGTATTCATGTACAGTACTGTTCTGTATCTTTAGTAAATTAAGACCTATGTGGGAAATTGTGGTGACATTCCAATCCCAAAGCTCAAATCTGATTTTGCTATGTAAACTGTTAGCTTGGTATTGCGCCATGTAATAGGTATTTAGCTACAGATACATTGCTAATACGGTCTATGATTATCACTAGTCTTTTAATGCTACCTAAGCTCTGTACTTCTAGCAAAGTAAAAACGACTTCACACCCACTGCAAAATCCAGAGATCCTCACAGTCAATTATTTATGCTTGTTGAGGAGCTTTTAGGAATTAGGTATAGAATAAAATATGATCCTGATTTAATACTACACTATGAATCTATTGGGAACCTAGGATAATGGAATATAAATAGAGAGGGGGGGGGGTTACAAACCAAAACAGATATACTGTCCATGGTCATGTGATGAGCACACAGATGCATAGCTTGTTACCAGACAGAGGTCTGATTACTGTGCTGTGACTCACATGAGCGTGTCCATCACATGACCATGGGCTGATGTTTATACTATTGCAAGTAAACAAGAAATGACAGCAAACAGAGATCTAGAAAACCATGAGGAATTGATACAGAAAGTATACTGGAAAATTGGATAATTTTCATTAAACAAGCAATGACATTTATTTGCTGACACCAGACAATCCCTTTAATTATGTTCTGGGCTTGTAAGTGTCTTTGACTGGAATTCAAAATTATAAAGGTTAAAGGGGTTTAATTTAAAATAAAATGAATGGTGGCAGTGGGCTGAAGTTGGTTAAAAAAAATAATAAGAACCTGGCCTCTCCAGTCCTTTTGTAATACAGCTGTACCACTGCCCTGGTCCCTGCTGGTCTCCACTTCTTTCTACTGTCTCAACAAAGCAGATCAGTGCTGCCTCCAGTGATTGATTGTTAGGATCAGAACGGCAGTGGTCAGGGATTGGGGAAGTAACTAAAGGCTCTTTTATTTATTTATTTTTTAACCTATTTTTAGGCCATTGCCACTAATATTTCTCCATCAAAATAACCTCTTTATAGAGAATCTATCAGCAGTAAATTGGTTATAAACCTAATCCCAGTACCTGGTAGAGGCAGTTCTACAGTTTCCAAATATGTCTCTGTTATTCAGTTCTGGAGTCCCATTTTATGTAAATAAACATTTTATTCATATGCAAATGATCAGAAAAGTGCCATGTCTGAGAACCTAGAACTGATACCAAAATCCATGCAAGCTAAGATACACCTCAAATGCACTTTCCTCATTTACATATGAATAAAACAGCTCTTTACATGAAAATAAAACTCTAGAGCTGAATAACAGAGGCATATTTGGAAACTGTAGAATCACCTCTACAAGGTACTGGGATTAGTTTTATAACCAATTTACTGCTGACAGACTGCCTTTATTTTCAAGTATTGTAGAATGTTTTTTCTTTATACACAGCATGCACACAATTTATATGTAAGTAATTTTTCAAGCATAATATTCAACAATATACAGTTAATATAAAATACAATTTTGTTTTACAATGTAAGTAGCACATGTGAATGTGAGCACAAGACACTTTGATCACATGGCCAAATGGGAGAGTTAAATGGAGCTAGTATTAAATGCAGTAAAACATTTTTGCTTTATATATATATATATATATATATATATATATATATCATATAACAAATTGTGATGTGCTTTTATTGGCCATGCTTGCTTTTTACACAAACATGTTAAAGTTTTTAATCTGTAAAACCTGCATGCGCAATAACCACTTTACACTATACTCATTTGCAGCAAAACACATGGTTATTGGTTATGCAGCACTGTACCGCTATATATGAAACCAGCCTCAGGGTTTTGGGTTAATTACTTTTTGTAACATGTAATTCAGGATTGTTTCACTTTAGATCATAACACGTATAACCATAGTAAACAATTTGACAGCTCTCACTTTTATCAAACAATATAACCAGAATAATCATATACAGTTAAGAGCAAGATAGACATGTTACCTCCTTTGATCTTCTGAGTTATAACTATGTAAACAATGGACAATGGATAAACAGGTATTTTACTGGGAATCTAAATCTATATGAGCATGGGCTTGTTCCTGTTTAGATCAGCTGGCTCCATATGTTGCTGTCTGTAAACTCTATTTTGACTTGTCACACTTAAAGACTGTTAAAGTTGAGAGTACATTTCAGGCAAAGCTCTCAGACAGAATTCTGGAATATGAAACTTGAATGAATGGCAATGTGAAAGATCATGTTTTGTCTACATTATTATTATTCCTACAAGGCTGTCATAACATTCTTTTTGAATAACACTCTAAGTCAATCTCAGTTAAAATTATGACGTTTCATACCATAAGATCACAATTTTAGGAGCACAATGTACATTGTACCTAGGACTGCCTAATGACTTTATATAATAAACATGTCAAAAGTGACATCAAATTATTTTTTTTTTCATTATACTTTACTGACCACCCCACACTTACATTTGATAGCGTATTAATTTTTTATAGTTTTGGGACAAAATCTGAACAAATAACATTGCTTGATGCATTTACTGCTATTTTAATTTTGCATATAGGTTTTAAGTTTGTATTATTTTTTTCTTGTATTATGATTAACTATTGATAATTACATTAACTACATTTTAACATGTAGCCAGTGGTATGTATGCAATGTTTGTGTTCATCTGTTATTATTATTATTATTATTATTATTATTATTAATACAGTTGACTCAATATTCATATTGTCATACTATGCTGAAATTGTAGTCAATTGGAGTCAATTAATAATTAATCTTAGGTTTCTGATGATGTCTATAAATATCATAAATACTAAATACTTTACTTTAGCGGCGTAAGCATATTGATAATTCACCCCCACAATTTTATGAATCCTTTTCAACAAACAGTAGTCTGTATATATATGGTCTGTTACTATCCCTAGCATGAAAACAAGAAAACAAGTTGAAGGGAGCTAACTTGACAGTTATCAGCTAAATGAAATGGAGACATGTTAGATTAACATGACAGACTTTTAAGACAGTCTGTCCTTTCAAAAAGTATTTTAATGCAATTTACAAAGGCTGTGAATTATTTATTTGATAGGATAACTGTAGTATATCTGGAAGTGAGGTTATTTTTCTTGGTACTTATTCAGCATGCACACACAGTGCTGTATCCCTTATTTATACTGAATATGTGTGTATAGTACACAAATGATTCTCTTTGTTACTCTACTGGACAATAATACTATTTTCCAGAAATTTCTATAGCAGAAGTTTATAAAACCCAAGAAAGAACAATCTCTTCTGACCAAATGACATGTCCCTGGCTGTGTTACTGTCCAGAATTACACTGACCTGTTGAATTCTAGCACCACAACCAGCCAAAGTCACTGACCACTAATCCAACAGGCTACATTCCTGGACAAGAATCCTCTTGTAATTTAATTCTGTGTAACAAAAACCAACCATATGCAAATAATGTCTGGAAGTTCATTATGACAATAAGATTAAAATGCAGAGATTCAAGAAGGCAACTACTGTCATTCTCTTCAATGAAATCCATATACAGTACCTTTTGATAATCTTTGATGTTAGCCAAGTTAAATGAAAATATGTGATCCTTAGCCCCTGCGAATATTCTTCCCCGCTCTTCATCTAATACAAATGTACTGTAACTCGAGCTGTTGGTCAATCCATTGAATGTGATTAAATTGTTGGAATCCAACATTTCTAAAACAAAAAGCAGTGCAAGAAAAGTTAGACATGAAAGCAAAGGTTTATTATTACAAGAAACATACCTACAAGGTTTAGCACATGATAAAGTCATGATACAGTATATGTTTTACTATATAAAAGTATCTGGCTAGACTTAACTAAAATTAAGAGCAGAAGACAAATGGTCCAGCATTAGACCTTCAGATCATCCTAAAATAAGGATTTCTAAACATGTATGTGTAACCTTTTGTGTACACATGCTGACCAGTTGCTACAGAGGTCACTTAGAGCGTGTTCCTTTAAGCCACAAGGGTCATTGTGCTCCATTTGACCATGTTCCAAATGCTTGTAGGATGTGCATATCCATATATAGGAATTCAGTGTACAAGAATTTGGCCTTTGATAGAAAATAGTATAGTACAGCATATTAATAATTTAGGAAAAATGGAAAGTTGCTGTGTTAATATAAATTCATTAATCTCTTAAATTGTACCTAGACACTCAAGGAGTGATTTGTTTGACATTATTTTAAAGCACATCCTTCATTTTGTTTCAATTCTACACAGATCAGACCTCACTTAAAAATTCTTTGGGCTGACTCTGTGATGGTATATAAGGATGTTTCAGGTTATCCTGTGACAAAATAGAATGCAAATCATTTCAGTGGTTTATGGAAAACATGCAAATTTATGACAAAATGGCTGCTTTCAGCCAAACTTCAATTGTGTTTTATCTTTTGTATGGCCATCATTGATGATTTGTAGTTTCACTGATAAATGTCATCTTAGTTGAGTACTTTTATTTTGTTAATTTAAATCTGAAATAACTTATTTCCATATCAAAAGGAATCTCTGTATCTGTACTGACCTAGCTGTCTTGAAGGACAATAAGACATCACATGCCTTTTTGGCTCTGCCAAACATTTCATAATCAGAAGGACTACACCAGGGAAAACTTGAGTACAGTCCTCATTTAACTAGACCAGTTGATAATAATATGGTTAAAATGAATGTCAAGTGATAAAATAGAATAATAATCTACATTAAATATTGAATTCTAATTAAGAAATACATTAGTGATTGTTACATTAACATTCTATTAGACATGTAGAACTAGGTGAGAACAAGCACAACATTGCAGACTCAAATGTATAAAGGAAGAGAATATATCTTGTGATACAAGACGTTTGACTTGACTTGCACAGTTCTTTGTTCTAATACTGTCCTGTATGCTGACCCTTTTCATGACCTTGGATTTCATGACACCTTATCTGCACATGTCACAAAGTGTTTCTGCCTTGTCATCACTTATGTTTTACTTTCATCATTGTACTATAAGCTCTACAGAGAACAAGAATAATTCTCCAATACTGCATAGCTTGAACATGTATGAAGAAAGTTATAAAAATACTTGGAAGATATGACTATTACCAAGAAGTAGTGCAACAGTACATCATATGTTTTATGCTACACTTCTTTACTGTCTGTATCTTGTTGGTCACAGTATTTTATTATAAAGATTTTGTTTATTTTGTTTTCTATTCTGTATTGCTTTAGCTACACAAGATAGATAAGTATAGACTTTATACATATATACAGAAATTCATATTTAATCCAGAGACCATCTTTAAAATGTTTGGTGTACTCTGGTTACTGGAATGACAGAATACTTCAGATTCCCAAGTCACTAACATTTATTTACAAGTACCGCTTAATAATCAGCAGTCTCAAAATTTAACATTTCCCGCCAGAGGCATTTTTCAATTTTCATTATTGACTCCCCTCCCCCATAACTTTTTTAATTTTCCGTTCACAGAGCCATAGGAGGGCTTAATGTTTGTGGGACAAATTTTTCATCATAGTAGTACCATTTATTATTCTGTACAAGGTACTGGGAGGCTGGAAAAAATTTAGAATGGAGTGGGACTGGAGAAAAAGTGCAGTTTTGCCACATTTTTATGGACTTCCTTTTTACGGCGTTCACTGTGCAGCCAAAAATGACATGTCTCCTGAATTCTATGTTTCGGTACAATTCCGAGTATACCAAATTCATATAACTTTATTTATATTTTAACCCCTTAACAAAAATCCAAATCTTTGCAAAAAAAAAAAAAAAAGTATTCTGACACCTGTAGTTTTTTTAATTCTTTTATTTCCGTGTACAGGGATGCATAGGGCATCTTTTTTTGCAGGAAAAGATGTAATTTTTAGTTATACCATTTTGGGGAATGTCTATTGCTTTGATCACTTTTTATCCAAATTTTTATCAGAGGCGAAACAGCGATAAAATGACGGTTTGCCACTTTTGATTTTTTTTTTCCCCACTACGGCGTTCACCGTACAAGGAAAAATATTTTTATAAGTTTGCAGACCGGGCGTTTTCAGACACAGGAATAACTAATGTGTATGTGTTTTACAGTAATTTTTTTTATTTTTATATGTATTCTAGGTAAATGGGGGTTATATGAATTTAATACTTAATTCTTTTTATTTTATTATTTTTTTTTTTTTAACCACTTCCGGACTGCCCATAGACTATATAGGTGGTTCACATCTGCGTTCGGGTTTCCGTTCGGGAAGTCCACTTGGGAAACCTATACGCATAAAAAAGCGTTTTACCTGGGAAACCCACGGACCCCATAGACTATAATGGGGTCTGTGTGGTTTCCGCAAGCAGCACTTTCCTCTCCGCATGTTTCCGCATGTTTCGTGTGGAAACCGAGCGGAAACCACACAGACCCCATTATAGTCTATGGGGTCCGTGGGATTCCCAGGTAAACTGCTTTTTTATGTGCATAGGTTTCTGTTCGGGGGGTTCCCAAGCGGGCCTAACATCCTGGCTTCCATTTTTAATAACAGCTATAATAGATCTATATTCCCGTCACATCCTATTTACCAATGATCTCCATCACATTTCCAATGGAGTTGCAGAAAGAATAGTTTTGCAAACTACTCATTTATTGGTGTCAGAAATACTGTAACCTCTGTAGGAAACTGCATAACTGTAAACAGCACCCAACAAGAAAAAGTGGCATGGAGAAATCTAACCTGGCCCTGTGCTGATATGTTTTTTTAACATTCGAAGGATACTTGAAATAAACAGCCTACTCATTATTCATATATTCTTAAACACTGAAGCCTAATATCAAATTCCAAAATTTCAACATACATCTTTTTAAAAAAAATAACAATGGCTCAGGTTTACTATTGTGATGACGACTAGACAGTGGTGTAAAAGTGCAACATCTTTAGTGCAATGTGGTGCATGTAGATTGAGGTAAAATTTTTCAACTTGCTAGACATGTGGGCATGGATTCTCAGAGAATGGGGGGCTTGGCTTAAATGTACCATGATGGGCCAAAAATGAACCAACATTGTGTCGTAAAATTCTGACTCAAAGTAAATCAACTAAATGGTTATAAAAATATAGACTAGACTGTCTGAAGATACACCAGATTTATCATCCAGCATCAGTCACTGTGCTAAATCTGGTACTTTTTTAGACTGTCTAACTTTGCACTGTCTAAATGCTAGTAAATCTGGACCAGTGTTTCTCAACTCAATGACAATGGTATTGTTTCCAATTCAGAAGGAACAAACATTTTAAAATGCAAGAAAGATCCTTCCCCCTGACATTATGTTGTTGTGTCTACAATATGCTGTACACAAGATTGTTATGTGCTTTGAAAAAGTTCATTAGAAGTCCACATACAGCTGTTACGTTCTTCCTATTCCTGGACAAATCAACATTGCAAAATGAAGACAATGACTACAAGGTAGTGTATCAGTCAACAAGGGTCTATCAGATACTAGACAGCTATACAATACTGACTCTATTCTTTGAGTTTTCACTGGACAAACTTCTAATCTCTCATCCTTGGCCTACCCTAAACAACTCCCATCTGCCTGCAGTGCTCATATTTATAAGAAGAAATTCAAAAACATAAGTATGATATTAATAAATTATTAGTTTTATGTCTATGTTCCCATATACAGTTGCATGCATGTTCTGCTTGACTTACAATGAAGGCAATAAAACAGTGGTCAAAGTATAGGTGCTGACCAGACATTTCTAGCACTGCTGGTACATAGGAAAAAACAGATAAAATTCATAGTTCCATATAGTTCATGACACTGAAGGCAGACATAGTCAGAGTAAGGCCGCTTGCAGACAACCATGCTGCAACTGGCCCGCCGTGATTAAAAAGCACGGGCTGGTGCCGCCCGTGCACGGGCCGTGCTTCCACGGCTCCTTTCATTAAATCACGGTCCTGTGTACGGGCCCATAGAAAAGAATGGGGTCTATGGGGTCCGCAGGTTTCCTTAGGTAAATCGCTTTTCTATGCGTATAGGTTTACGTTCGGGGGGGTCCCCAAGTGGACTCCCCGAACGGAAACCAAACTTAGATGTGAACCGGCCCTTAGTTTAGTGTTAACTATCAGTGATATGGATTGGTGTCATTTCAGCTGCTGTACAATATCTATACTCTTATCTTGATCACTCCTATTTGCAATTGTAGTAATTAGGTTTTGAAAAATGGAGATTTCTTTTCAATTGTGAAACTGATATTAGATGTGAAACACATTCTTATCTTAAACAATTATTATTGTTATATACCCATTTGTGATAATAACTCATATAGGCATATAACTCATCAGCCCTACCGCCCCTGGGAAGATCGGATCACAACCTAGTGCATCTCCGACCTGTGTACAAGCCACTTGTACGTAGAGAACCAGCTGTCACCCGCACAGTGAGGATATGGTCCGAGGAGAGTGATGAGGCTCTGAGGGATTGTTTTGACACAACCGCATGGGAAGTGCTGCAGGATTCTTATGGTGAAGATATAGAAGGACTCACACACTGCATAACAGACTACATTAATTTTTGTGTGGACAACACAGTACCCACAAAAGTGGTGAGGTGCTTCTCCAATAACAAACCATGGATTAACTCTGATATAAAAACACTACTTAAGGAGAAAAAGATGGCATTCAGGACAAGAGATAAGGAGGGGTTGAGGGAAGTACAAAAGGAGCTGAGGCATCAAATCAGGCAGGGAAAAGCCAGTTATAAAGAAAAAATGGAAAAGCAAATGGAAAGAAAAGACATAAGGGGGGTCTGGGAGGGGCTTAAGTCAATTTCGGGTCATAAACAGTCTGTCTGCCAGATTGAGGCAGATGTTAATTGGCTTAATGAACTAAACCTATTCTTCAACAGATTTGATCACACACCAGCTCCTCCCACCCCAGTATGTCCTTCAGCTTCCCCCACCACAATGACTTCTCCCCATGCGGCCACTTCCCAACAGACCAGTAAATCCAGAAATCCGTCTTTATCTGGCCACAGTCTGACCTTCACACGGGCCCAGGTGAGGAAGGAGATGAAAAAGATCAAGGCGAGGAAAGCCGCAGGGCCAGATGACATCAGTGCAAGGCTAATTAAGACTTGCGGGGACCAGCTGTGTGGTATAATTACATATATGTATATTATGAGCCTGAGGCAGGAAATAGTCCCTGAATTATGGAAATCTTCTTGTGTGGTACCAGTTCCAAAGAAACCCCACCCTATGGACCTCAACGACTACAGACCTGTAGCACTGACATCCCACCTGATGAAGATCTTGGAGAGATTGGTTCTCACACATCTCCGCCCTCTAGTGAGCCCCGCTATGGACCCCCTCCAGTTTGCTTATCGGCCGGGCATTGGGGTAGATGATGCCATCATCCATCTTCTGCACAGGGCTCTGTCTCACCTGGAGAAACCAGGGAACACAGTGAGAATAATGTTCTTTGACTTCTCCAGTGCTTTTAACACCATACAGCCCAGGTTATTGAAGGACAAGCTGGGCCTTGCTGGAGTGGACCACCACCTCTCCAACTGGATCCTAGACTACCTCACAAATCGACCTCAATACGTGAGAGCCCGAGACTGTGTGTCAGGTACCGTGATCTGTAATACGGGGGCACCTCAGGGTACGGTTCTCGCCCCTTTCCTCTTCACACTGTACACTGCAGATTTTAGGTGCAACTCATCCAGCTGCTACCTACAGAAGTATTCTGACGACTCTGCAATAGTGGGTCTCATCACAGATGATGATGACAGGGAGTACAGAGAACTGAACCAGGATTTTGTGGACTGGTGCCACCGGAACCACCTGAAGATTAACGCGGGGAAGACCAAGGAGATGGTGGTGGACTTCCGCAAAGGCAGATGCCCTCCAAATCCAGTGGACATCCTGGGGACGGGCATCGAGATTGTGAACACCTATAAGTACCTGGGTTTGCTCCTTAATAATAAGCTGGACTGGGCAGATCATATGGAGGTCCTGTACAGGAAGGGCCACAGCAGGCTCTACCTGCTTAGGAAACTGAGAGCCTTTGGAATCCGGGGGGCACTTCTTAGAACTTTCTTCAACTCGGTAGTGGCATCAGCCATCTTCTTTGGAGTGGCCTGCTGGGGGAGCAGTATATCAACCAGGGACAGAAATAAACTTGACAAGCTGATTAGAAGGGCCAGCTCTGTCCTGGGGAGCCCACTGGACCCAGTGCAGGTGGTGACAGAAGGATACTGTCCGTGGTGAGCTCCATGCAGAAGAAGAAGTCCCATCCCATGCATGAGACTGTGATCGCGCTGAGCAGTACTGTCAGTGACCGACTGCTGCACCCTAGGTGTGAGAAGGAGCGCTATCGGAAGTCTTTCCTCCCCACCGCGGTTAGGCTGTACAACCAACACCGACCTAAGCGGAGATCATTACACACAGAGAACTGAAATATCTCTCTGCCTGTTAAATCCCCCCACCCCTCCTCTGCTACGTCCTATCTGTCTGTCTGCTATTAATGTAATGCCTCTCACCTTGGAACATTCCTGTACATGTTGTATTTGTATTTGTATCTGCTTATCTTTGCTGCTGTAACACACTGAATTTCCCCATTGTGGGACTATTAAAGGACTATTATTATTATTATTATTATTATTATTATTATTATTATTGACACATACAACTAAGGTTGGAAATTTATGCCAAACTTTGTTTTTTAAAAAAACTTCTTGGTTCTTTCAATCAGATGGAAATGTTACCTGCTTTCATGAGGTGCTTCTGTTTCAGTTACAAGAAATAGAGTTATAAAATTGTTACATGCCGTTAACTACTTTAAAGCTTTGGAAAACGAGCTGAGGTCAACAATATTTCATTGTGCCCAGAAGAGTCATAAAATGCTTTTATATGAGATCTTCATTATTTTCTATGGTGAAAAAGTTGTTTGAGTAGCCATTTGTTTTCTATTAGTTGTCCCTTCCATATAGTCAAAGAGTAAGAAAAAACCTATTAAGAATTAGAAATGTAGCATGAAACAATAACATATTCTTTAAGTTCTGACTTTAGTTGAAACCCTAATTAGGCCTTAAACATAATAAAAGATTTAAGTGCAATATATATTTTCAATAATGAGAACAGAAGCTAGTTCCAACAGGGTGACACAAAACAGCCAGTCATGGCAGAGAGCTGGTGAAACTGTGCACAGGGAAACAGCTTATGTTCTATGGCGCTCAGCAGCATTTAAACTGTTAATTCTTAAGAAGTGTTAGTTGTGTGAAACTTAACAGTAAAAAAAGAGCATGTGTTAAAATGTTTGTTGCTATATGCAAAATTAAATCCAGTGAGGAGGTTTATTGCATGCTTCATATTATTCCCAGATATCACTGCATTTTAAGTGTCTTGTAGCTCTGAAAATAGTATTGACAAGATATTTCTGTAAAAAATGATGCAAGAGACTACTTATCTGATGGAGAAAACAGCTAACTTCCTGCTTCAATAGAGATCAGTAGATGAGATAGACAGGTAGACAGATGAAAAGATAGATAGATAGATAGATAGATAGATAGATAGATAGATAGATAGATTCTTGGTATGAAAGGAAATAAGTCACTTGCAGACACCATTCTCATCACATCTCCTGGAGAAAACAATTGGTTTAGACACATTAAGCCCAAACTATACTATCAGCATTTCACCTAATGGAATCAGCTGCCAAAAATTCTCCTGGCTATGGGTTATAAAACCATATGATCTTATGATTGATACAAGAACATGCTTTATCTGCATTTTTTCAGTCCTCCATTTTTTTTATGAGATGACATTTTGGAGGTTTCAAAACCAACTACTAGTTCTCCATAGAGATCTGAAGATAAACAGAATGGAAATGCTATATTCTCAACCTGCAATGATCATCCTGAAACCAAGTAATATTTTATGTTAAAGGAACAATGTAAATTTGTCTCAGTTTTTGATAAAGGATATTTGGTTTTTTTTTTTAAACTCGTTTTATTGAAAATTGCGTATCAGACAAAGGAAAAGAAATCAAAACAAATACATAACATGTTGCGCACCAAAATACGAGAATTTCAATGTAAATTCACTCAACGCACCACATCCCACCTCGCCAGGTCCTCGTCCCATCCGGACCATATAACGTAGACTCGGTACAGAAAGAATATAATCAGGACATGCGTAATACTGTATACATCAGTTATCATGTACAAAACATGCAGTCAATAAGTCAAGGGTAACAACAAGGATACACTCCAAAATGAGAGGTCGTGGATACTCCTGGTGTCTCGCACCCCTCACGGCATGAGTAAATTAATGGCAGAGCGCAATGAGGGAGCCGTATATTGGGTTACCGGAGAATTGCACCATGTTCCCCACACCTTATGGAATTTCTGAGGGCACCCTCTCCCTTTATACACAATCTGGTTATAAGGAAGAACAGTATTAACAAGTTTCTTCCACTGAGATACTGATGGGGGTTTCGGAGCCATCCATCGCAGTGCGATAGCTTTCCTAGCATAAAATAAAGACTCCCTCAAAAGGATTCTAACATGGTGTTGCCATATTTCTTCATCTAATACGCCGAAAAGGCATATCTCTGGGGTTAATGGTATAGGTTTAGCCAGAACTTCCGCCAGGAGATCCACGACCCCTTTCCAAAAACATTGTATGATCGGACATTCCCAAATCATATGCCAAAAGTCTGCCTGTGGACAAAGACACCTAAGGCATCCGGGGTTGGGCAGACGTCCCATTTTGTATAGACGGGAAGGTGTCAAGTAACATTGGTGTAGAATATACGTTTGAATCAGTTTGTTGTTAGCTGAAGGTGACACATGTTGAGGAGATTCAAGGATATCTTGAAACATCTCATCTGTGAGAGTTGGGATATTTATGCTCCATCGCGTCAAGGCCGGGGCGTCCAAAGTGGACACCTTGGCCTGTATCAGATGTGCATATAAAGTAGATATCAAACCCCCAGGGCCCTGTGAGCGAAGTATGCCGATAAGCGGATACTCAGATATATTGTCCAATCGATCCGGGAACTGAGAAGAAAGTGCATGTCTAATCTGTAGATATCTAAAGAACTGCGTTCTAGGGATGCCATAGGAGGAGCTTAGCGAGTCAAACGTTTTAAAAACCCCTTGTATGTACAGGTCACTAAGAGAGGACACGCCATACTGCGACCAGGCCCGGGCGCCAGGCAGGGCAAATAACGTCGGCAGACCAGGGTTGTGCCAAAGCGGGGTCTCCGCAGGTATATCAGAATAAGTGGACACCTTTTTCGCCTGACGCCAGACCTGTCCCGCCAGGGCATGGATGGGCAACAATTTCCCCCTAAACAAGGCCGGGTGTTCCAACCCCGGCCACAGATTATGCAGACCCAGGTGGTGAGCCAGATGTGCCTCGGACCTCGGTAGGGGATCAGATGAGAGCCACTTCCTAATAAAACGGAGCTGTCCTGCCAGGTAGTAAAGAAACAGATCAGGGAGTGATGTGCCCCCGAGCTGCTTTGGTCGTTGTAGAGATGACAACCTAAGCTTAGATCTAGAGTTTCCCCATATAAAGGAGATAATGAGGGAGTCCATTTGTTTAAAAAATCTAAGGGGCACGGACACAGCAGAATGGCTTATAGCATATAGACATTTGGGTAGTACTATCATTTTAACTAGGTTGATTCTACCAGCCACCGACAAAGGCAGTGTAGCCCAAAGATTAAACTTAACCCTAAAGTGCGAGATGAGCGGAAAGATGTTCTGTTCCAAAAAACACCTATGGTCCCTAGATATAAAGATGCCCAGATATTTGCAGGTTGAGACTGTAGTCAATCCACATACCACATTCCCCTCAGCTACACTTGACGCACGGCCAATATGCATGTATGAGGACTTAGTCCAATTGGTCCGTAGGCCAGAATAATTACCAAATTCATCAATTATAGCCATGGCTCTGGGCAGAGACCGGGAGGGGTCGCTCATAAACAGGAGTAAGTCATCGGCATATAGTGCTGTTCTCTCCTCCCGGGTGCCTATCACTATGCCTTTATATATGGGGTCATTCCGAAGCAGTATTGCCAAGGGTTCCACCGCCAGAGCAAACAGTAGCGGTGACAATGGACATCCTTGTCTTGTACCCCTACCCAAAGGAAAGTAGGAAGACAACGCGCCATTAATGGACAGTGCCGCTCTAGGGGAACAGTATAGAAGGGAAATCCAGGTAACAAACCCCTCTCCAAATCCGTATCCTCGCAACACCTGCAATAGAAAAGGCCACTCGACAGAGTCGAACGCCTTTGTTGCATCTAAAGAAGCCATCGCCCAGTCATGTGAGGATGATGCCCCAATCTGAGTTATCACCTGAGCCCTTCTAAGATTATCCGATGTGGATTTTCCAGGCATAAAGCCTGTCTGATCCACATGGACAAGGTCGAGAACAACAGAATTTAGCCTTTTCGCCAACATTTTAGTAAGGAGTTTATAATCTATATTAAGCAGTGATATAGGCCTATATGAGCCACAGTCCAGCGGATCCTTGTCAGGCTTAAGTAACAGGATAATGGTGGCGTCATAAAAGGACTCCGGGAGACTGGGACCCACAAAGGCAGCGTTATAACAGTCAAGCAACACCGGGAGAAGCAGGCCCCCATACTGGGCATAAACCTCCACCGGGATGCCGTCCGGACCCGGCGATTTGCCCCTTGCCATATCTGCCAGGGCACCCGATAGCTCCTCTAGCGTAAAAGGGGAATCTAAAAATTCACGTTGGTCTTCTGACAATGTAGGAAGGGGGATCAAGCCCAAATAGGTGGCAAGCTCTCCGTCAGTGACTCTAAGCTTGGAGAGGTATAACTCACTGTAATACCTATAAAATCTGTCACTAATGGCCAAGCTATTGGACAGTACCTCCCCCGTCTCTGAATGCACTCGTAGTATGGCAGGTGAGGCTGTGTTTTGATGTATTAGTTGAGCTAGAAAGCTGCTCGACTGGTTGCCGAGTTCGTAAAACTTCTGTTTGCTAAAAAACAGAGACCTACGTGCCTTGTCATGCAGTATATGCAGATATTGTCTACCCGTCTGCAACCATTGAGACCTAGCCTCATCAGTTGGATTAGCCACGTATGCGGCTTCGAGCGAGGCACACTGGATCGCCAAGGTGGTCTCCAACAGCGAGGATTCCCTCTTTACAAAGGAAATGGAGGACTTAATACAACCCCTAAGATATGCCTTCATAGTTTCCCATAAGAGGAGCGGAGAAGTGTTTGGGGAATTAATGGTCAAAAACGTCTGAAGTTGATCAGGTATTCGATCATGTGGTACAAATAGTTTCAACCAAAATGGGTGGATTCGCCAACCCTGTCGTGGCTTAGCAGCTGTACTACTATTTAATTGGACCAACAACGGGGAATGATCAGACACTGCCCTGGGTAAATAGGATATGGTCTGCAACAAAGAATATGCTTTAGTATTTCCAAAAGCATGGTCAATCCTGGACAGAGTATGTCTGTTGGCAGAGTGACAGGAAAAGGTGCGGGCCTCCGGAAACCGGACCCGCCACAAATCCAACCACCCCAATTCACAGATCACTCCGGCCATTGTAGTAGGGCGAGGCAGAGAGGGGGAACCTGGCTCCGCGGAGAACCGATCCAATGCAATATCCATAACTTTGTTAAAGTCACCCAAACATAATGCAATAGCCCCAGGGAATCGGGTCGCAAACTGCGCAGCCTGCTGGAGCACAGCAAGATCAGACGCCGGTGGCAAGTACACACCCAGGATAACATACAGGACAGAGTCAACCCAGGCCTGGACAAAAACGTATCGTCCCTCGGGGTCCCTTACAATGAGGCCTGGCTCCCACCTGAGTCTACGATGCACCAAGATGGACACCCCCCTGGAATAGGAAGTGTGTGTAGAGTGAGCCGCCCACTGAACCCATGGCTTCTGAAGTCGCCTGGAATTATCTGGAACCAAATGAGTTTCCTGAAGGCATATGAGGTGTGGGTCAGCCCTCCTAATCTGAGAGAAAACCAACGACCTCTTTCGTGGGCTACCCAGGCCCCTCACATTCCAAGATAGTACACTAAAGGACGCCATGGTCGTCTAAGAGTGTAATGTAATCATGGCAATTCAGGACCCCAAAAGTGACCCGCCTATGAGTGTGTAGCACGTGGCTGAGTGAAACACAAAGTGGTGTGCAGCAACCTAAGAACCATATACAAACGAAATGAACCATTACACCCCTAAAGGGTGTGAGACATACTACTGGCATAAACAAACAATATTTGTTAAATTAACCGTGGCTACAATTAACGGGGGAAGAAGTGCACCCACAGTGGTTGGTATACGGGGCACTGTCTTAAAGGTATGGATAATCACTAGGCTAGGAGATATACTATTCAACAGAGCCAGGTTCACATGAGTAAATGAGATACACCGGCGCCCCGGGGGTCGCCAGCCCAGGTAACTATAAGACTACAGGATACTATAATAACAGAACCGCACTTTTCATAAAACTACTTATGCAATAAACAAGAGCATCCCGTAATACATAAGTCCTTATGTATGGTCCGATCGGACCTCTCACCACACGCCGTCAGGATCATCGTCTCGGAGATCGAGGAAGAAGAGATAGCCAGTCCTCCACATCCCTCGGTGAAGTAAAGAAAAGGGACCTGCCGTCATGGACGACCCGAAGACGTGCTGGGTAAATCATGGAGTATTGTATAGCCTTTTCTCTCAACCGCCTCTTAACGGCCACGAAGGATGCTCGGGTCTTCTGGAGAGCCGCCGAGAAATCTGGAAACATGGCCACTGCTGCTCCGTTGTACTTAAGCTCGCCGGCCTGGCGCGCAGCCCGCAACGCCGTATCCCGATCCGTGCTGTTAATCAGACGGGCCAACAAGGGTCGAGGAGGTGCGCCCTGAGGCGGCGGTTTAGCCGGAACCCTATGGGCCCGTTCCACTGCAAATATTGGTGAGAAGTGAGCCTCCGGCAGGACATTTTTCAGCCACCCCCTCCACAAAGGCCCGAGGATCTTCACCCTCCGCCCGCTCCGGCAGGCCCAGGATACGGAGGTTGTTTCGTCGCAATCTATTCTCCAAGTCATCCGCACGCTGGGTCCACAAACTTGCAGCTCTCTCCAGCTCCTGGAGTTTGGCAGGAAGTGGGTTAACAGTGTCCTCTACCTGAGAGACCCGATCCTCCACCTCACACACCCTGCCTCGCAAGGTCTGAAAGTCCTGACGGAGCAGGCCCAGGTCGATTTTTACCTCCTCAATTTTCCCGGTCAGCGAGGAAGTGCCGGCATGGATCGCCTCCAGTAGCTGTCCAGTAACTTGCTTTAAAGTGGGCTCGGGGTCCTCCTCTGGAAGGGCAGGAGAGGCTGCCTCAAGCGATGGTGATGTAGAAGAGGATGCTGCCCTGGAGAACCCCCTCAGGCGATCAGAGACAGAGGTTGATTGCGGGCGACTCATTTTAGAGAGTCGGCGGCCGCTCTTCCTGCGTTCCGTACGGGTGGATATGTTGGCAGAGGAGGAGGTGTGATTGTAGCAAGACCTGGCCGGCCCCAGAGGATTATAGACAAGGTCTCTGGCTAATAGCAGTTGCACAGTAGGAGCCTCTATGTCAGGCCACAAGGGCCAATAAGCCAGCCGAGGACAGACAGTAACTCAACAGTCCAATAGTATCGATGGCAACAGACTCTGGATTATAAGCGATGTCTCCAAGAGAGAGCCGTCAGCAGAGTAATGAAATAAATAGATTGCCAGGAGGAACTAAGAGGGAACGGATGGCAACTCAGCGATCCAATAGTGCCGATAGCAACAGTCACTGGATTATAAGTAAGGCCTCCAAGAAGGCCAGTAGCGAAGTGATGGAGTAGATAGATTGCCAGGAGGAACTAGAGGAGGACAGATGGTAACTCAACAGTCCAATAGCACATACAGCAACCGTCACTGGATTATAAGTAAAGCCTTCCAGAGAAGCAGTCAGCAGGACGATAAATCGTACAGAGGCACACACCTTCAATGGGTCAGAGACAGTTGATGGCTGCCACAGATATTGCCTTGCACTACTGCCCAGAGGAGCCAAGGGATGGTCCTATCGTGCCCAGCAGCAAGGAGGAGAGAGGAATGCCGGCTCCCAAACTTCCAGGCAGGGATAGAGGGAACCGTCAGAGATAGGCTCAGCTCGCCAGGAACGCCAGACTCAGCGCCCCCTCATCAGCAGATGGCCAAACCGGTCAGGGTTAAAATGGCCGCCCGCCACGTGGAGAGAGGGGAGACCGCCGTCCGGGTGCCAGCAGGACCAGCGGCCCCAGCGGTGCCTGCACAGCCCAGGCCGGCCCACGAGCGCAGCCCCAGAACAGCAGCTCCACCCCAGCTCCAGGCCACAGCAGCGCGGGACAGAGCGGCTCCGGCAGCGGCGGTGGGAGTGTATAGCCGCCGGCCACGTGTAGCGATCACCGACTACTACCCAACGGAGAAGGACACCGGCAGAACGGGAGCTCTGGAACCAGGAGGAGGGCCTCAGAAGTGCGTTCCAGCGGACAGCGAACCCGGGCACCGGTAAGCAAGGATGGATTTCAGGATGGATGAGCGGCTCTAGCCGGAGCTCCGCTCACATGCGACCGTCCATGTCGCGCGCTAGCCACGCCCCCGGATATTTGTTTTTTTAAATACCCACATTTTGCTTTACCTGTTTATTATGTGACATTAAAATCTGAAACTGAATTGTCTAGTAACTATTATATACAAAATATGAAATAGCAAGTTACTATATCAGTACATTTTTCTGGAGTTTCTAGCCCACTTACATAAAAAGTTTTACTAAAAAGTACATTATTTGCATTGTATGCAAAAATGCAAGAGACTGCCTGATCCTACAATGTAATGAATAGAGTAGTCTGCTTTGTAGCATGTAGAATAATTTCCTACTCTATCAGCACCTAATGAATTTCCCAAGGAAAAGAACAATAAAGTACAATATACAGTATGTATCTTTCGGTGTTCCTGGTAATTAAGTAGCATGCTGATAAGAGAAGGTAGACAATATATCATACACAAAGCCTAGACTTTCATTTTCTGTCCATCCTTTCTTTTTCATCTCTGTAGCACAACATTAATTACAACACAGCTGGTTTTTAGGGCGTAATTCCAGTTTCCTTTCAATAGGATGCAAGGCAGAGACCGTCTGACGTCTTACTTTAAGACACACATCTATCACAAAGCCACCAACACCCTTCCCCTCATGAAGTCTGAGATAAATATGATTTACTCCACCCTCTGGGAACATTTGCATGTTTATTTTAGCCACAAACCTCATCTGGGACCAACTCTAAGACTAATCGTGTCACTATCATTTTGAGATAATATCTGACTTAATGTGCCAAAGATCCACTTCTGAAGTCTAGCACTATTTTCATTACAAGGACATTCAGAAAGTTCAGGAAAAATGTAGCTTTCATTTTATTTTATGTGTTGTTTTAAAGACAGAGATAACATATACCTGGTAATAGACCGAAAAAAAAACCTCCTGAATGCCAGAGAATAAAATCTGCTTGCAGTAGTGGGCATCTGTAACCAGGCAATACAAACATTTTTTTTTACACTATATGAATGAAAGTTAATTGATGTAATGTATTAAAAGGACTTTTCAATGTTATAAAGTAGATATAACATTGGTGGGGTCCTACAACCAGAACTCGCAGTGTTCTGCTCACTGATCTAACTTAGTGTATGTGTGACAGACATAATGCTAAAAACTGCCTAACAAATTCGCAGAAGAGGCTGTAACTCTAGAATGAAGTATCTGAATCAAAAAAGTTAGAAATCTCTTTAACCCCTTCAGGTCTGAGCCCAAAAGTGCGTTAAAGACCAGGCCTCATTTTTCAAAACTGACATATGTCACTTTTTATGGCAATAACTTTAAGACGCTTTAACTTGCACAAGTGATTTTGAGAATGTTTTTTCGTGAGACATTGTACTTCATGTTAGTGGTAAACATTGATCAATATTTTTGTATTTATTTATAAAAAAAAATAGGAAATTTGATGGAAATTTGGAAAAAAAAAAATCGCAATTTTCAAAATGTAAAATGCTCTGCTTTTCAAAGGGATTGGGTAATACCACCCAAAAAAAGTTTATAAATATTATCTTTTTTGTTATATGTCCCACTAGGACACCTGAACCAACGATACTCTAATCGCTGATTCAGCACTATAGACTGCAATACACGTGTATTGCAGTCTATACAGGAATTCAGCCTATGTAGACATAGGCTGATTTTCAGAGGTCCCAGCAGGATCAACCAGGTAGTGGGGGCTTCAGGCAGCCTGGGGTCACTGGCCAGACCCTGGGCTGCATATTATAGATATCGGCACCCCTCGATCTCGCCGCGGGGGGTGCCGGGGGTGGCAACATGGCGGAACCCCTTGGATGCCACGGTCATGTTTGACCGCGGCATCCAAGGGGTTAAAATCCACGATCGGCGCTCAGCGCTGATCAGAGGTTAAGGAGCAGGTGTTAGCTGTCAGTTACAGCTAACACCCTCTCCCGATGCCGCCCGCGGCACTCAGTGCCGCTAACAAACACTTAAAATGCCGCGGTCGCTATTGACCGCGGCATCTTAAGGGTTAAACAGCGGGGATCGGTGTTATCACTGGTCCCTGGTGTTGCAGCGGGAGCCTGGCTGTCAAATACAGCCGGCCGGGCTCCCGCGGTGATCGCACGGGCTCTGCTTCTGAGCCAGCTTGATCACCGTCACGTACCTGTACGTGGGGATGCGGTAACTAACCATATTCTCCCACGTACAGTTACGTGAGAATGCGTGAAGGGGTTAAACAGTCTGTTATATAAGAAATAAAATGCATAAAGAATGTTTGCAAAGGGAAAACTTGGAATCCTCCACTATGAGAATTTGTACTCCTTTCGAAAAAAAAAGTGTTATATTTTAGATTACATCAGATTTACATTAAAAATTCAGTTGATCCATCACATATCAGAACTGTGCTACAATAGAAAGGTGCTAAAAAGCAGAAAAACATTACCCCTATTCCCTGATACATATACAGTACGTTCTTGGCTAAGCATTCGTGTATTCTAAATAGGGAAAGGTGATGCTTTATTGCCCTTAAGAACAAAACTCAGACATTCTGAAATCTAATTGTCTAGGCCTTCTCTCCTACATCATTTGCCATCAGGGGGAAAGTGGGAAAAACCCCATATACATTATATAGTGAGCAGGTCCCACCAAAATGAATGGGTTTTGTTAATATTAATCTAGTGTGAATGGCTAGTTTTACATACATATGTTATATGAACATACTAGCTATACCATTTACAGAGATTGTATGGATCAGCAATATTTTACCCCTTTTTTTTAGAATTAAAAAAAAAAAAATCACAGCTAAAAGAGTGAATGTGTCACATTTTCACTATTTGACATAAAGTTAATTGGCAATAACTAGAATAGAATGATAACATTATTTAATATTTAGAAGCATAATTTGATAGATAGCAATAATTTCCATTGGACAGGGTTTCCATTTATTATGTTGTATAAAAGCCATGGTCAGTAATATTGGTAATTTGTTTTCATGACTAGACTAATATAAATTAATGCAAAAGTAAATGATTTGCAGCTCTTTGCTGTGCCATTTTATAGGGCCTCCTGGCATGAAGTGTTTGATGTTCATTTATTAAATTGCCAATTAATGGTTTCCAACAGTAGGAAATCCCCTAATGTTTTCAATACAGCCAAAAGCATGTCTTATAATTGACTAGATGCCAGGCTTTTCTTGCCTAGAAATAAATTATGGGTATTTTTATTACATTCACAAAGGAACTAAATCACATTGAAAATATGTGATGTTATGTGGTTTGTGTTTTTTCCTACTACTATATTCTGACATACAGTAAAGCATGCTAGGATTTCTCTCACCTTTAAAAAACAATGGGTCTTATAGAGAAGGTTTAATTCGTGAAGAATGCCTGAATTCTTAGAATACCTTGTTGAATACCTTGTTGAGAAGTGTATGCCATTTTTATTATTTGCATTTTCATCTTGCTCAAAATAGAATATTTACCATTTATAGTATGTACTTTGTTTGCTCTAATTCCAAAAAGAAATGGGTGGTATCTTCTGACTGTGAATTATAAATGGGAGCCTCCTGCCCAAGACAACACCTGCCATGAGGTGGCATAAACTGAGGGGCAGCATTTTATTGGTTTATTCTTAAAGATTATGCGGTAAAGAATGATATGGCAAATGCAATACGTTCTATGCACAAAACACTGTTAAGTGTCAAAACTGAAATTCATATTCTTCTAATTTATCATATTTTACTTACTTATGCTAGGTTCACATCCGTCTTGGGGTTTCCGTTCTTCAGGTCCACTTGGGGACCCAAAAAACCGAAACCCGACCCACTTAAAAAGCAGTTACCCGCAGAAACCCGTGGACCCCATAAACTATAATGGGGTCTGTCTGGTTCCCGCCCTAAAAATGCAGAGAGAAAAGTCATGAACAGGCAGCACTGTGGCTCAGTGGTTAGCACTGCAGCCTTGCAGCGCTGGAGTTCTAGGTTCAAATCCTGCCAAGGACAACATCTGCATGGAGTTTGTCTGGGTTTCCTCCGGGTACTCTGGTTTCCTCCCACACTCCAAAGACTTACTAATAGGGAATGTAGATTGTGAGTCCTATATGGGACAGTGACTGACAATGTCTGTAAAGTGCTGTGGAATATGAGCGCTATACAAGTAAGCATAATAAATAAATGCTAGCAGGATTGTTCTCTCTACGTTTTTCAAGCGGAATGGGGGAAGAAATCCCGGAACGCAGATGTGAACCTAGCCTTAGTTATCTTCATGTAACAGAAAAATCATTCATTCATTCATTTTCGCCTTTCTAACCATTCACTTTAAAGGCATTGTATAAGACTCGAAAATCTTATTCCAGAAACAGAACCACTTTTTTTCAATAGGCAATTTTTGGTTTTGTAGCTTGAATGTTGACAAAGACCTTCAATAATGTCACTATTTATGGAACAAAGTGACAACATTTCTTTATTGTTAAATAACCCCTTTGAAAGAAATCTATCACAAGATTTTAGGTCACTAAACCACCAGTATTGTCTTTGTTTGCATGGTGCTTGGTGCTTGGTTTCCTCTCACAGTCTAAAAACTTAGGGGCGGTTCACATCCACGATCGGTTTCCGTTCGGGGAGTACGCTTGGGGACCCCTCCGAACAGAAACCTATACACATAAAAAGCAGTTTACCTGCGAAACCACACGGACCCAATAGACTATAATGGGGTCCGTGTGGTTTCCACTCGGTTTCCGCATGAAACATGTGGAAACATGCGGAGAGGAAAGTGCTGCTTTCCTCTCCGCATGTTGCTTGACTACTGTATATGTAGAGGAATAGGAGTACATGTCAGAAGTCTAATGATCCCTGTAACAAATACATTTTTCAGATACCCTGAAGCAATTTACATTACAGTGAATATATCCCTGGTTAACTGTGAATAATGCATCTGGACCTAAGCAAATCCCTACTACATTCTCTGATGTAGTTCTGTTATACTAGACAAGTGCAAAGGTTGAAGTTCTAGGAACCTTCCTTTTAATAGGAACAAAAAATCCTTACAGCTTTGTTTTACAAGAAATTTGAATCATTGCAAATCAATGTTTAGATACAATGGAAAATACTACTGTACATTAATGTATATGTAAACTTTTCCTATTGCAAGATCCAAAAGAAATCATTCATTTTTTCAAGCTGTTTCAAGTACTAAGCTAAGGCATATGACTTTAATTATGGCATACAAAAGATTCCAAAACTTTTCCATTTTTTTTTATCAGATCATATGACAATTTGTTTTTGCTTATGATTAGTGCTAATAAGACTGTCATTTGGATAATCATAAAAAAACACAAACAAACACCAGCAATATTGTTGTGTGTACACTGTTAATAGTAACATTTGTACAGTCTTATTAATTAATGAAATCCCAATGTTATGGAGCAATGATAAATGACAAAACAGAAAGATGTCTTGTAGTATAGTGAAAATAGAGAAGCACCATACAGTAGTTCATATAAAATAGATACTGTAAGTTCAGAAAAAGTGATCTTCACATTATAGGACAGGTCAGCTTTAGTTTTGGAAAATCAACATATGGTTATGGTAACTGACAATGGTTACTCATATGAAAGCTCAAGACTAATAATGCTTGTTGGGATGTATTATGCTAGTACATGAATGTTTATCATATATAGGATCAGTGCATGCAACTAAAAACTGTTTCTATGATACTTAAATGTCCTGGTTTGGAAGGACCTGTTGACCTATTCAAACAAAATCTTAAGATAGATTCCAGGAAACTGGATAGCTAGCATCTAAAAACCTATTAGTATCTACAACAGTATAATGGGGCTGTTATTAATGCCATACAATCACATCTATAGACTTGATGGTTGTCTGACAACCTGAGAATGTAACCTGGACTATTCTCTAGAGATATATTGTCTCAGAGACAATGAGTGAAAATAGAGAAAATTAAAATAGTAAAGAGAAGGGTCAAGAAATTGGGCTACAAGATCTGTGCTGTAAAGGACATAATGTGGCTAAACCAGAAACCAGAGAAAGTGTTAGAAACTAAATAGCATATTGGTAATAGACAGGCTTATTTCTACATAGGTGAACTGTGAGGGAAGCTCAGCCTAGTTGACAAATAAAGGTAAATAAGGGAAACATATTTTATTAGGATTATTGCTCAAGTATTGCATCAAGCTTGAGGTTCTACTTGTCCTATTGACAAAGTAGATTACCCTGAACAGTATTTTACTCAATACTGAGGCAACATGCTTAGTTATCACAAGCACACAATCTTACAGAAAGGCAGCTACAGTAGCTTGGTGGTTCTAACAGTCTCTTACAAACATAATGGTTACAGTGCAACAGAGGTATTAACTTGGCAGTTACACTTCTTGGCAGAGGAGCTATACTTACGGCCATCAATCCCTTACCAAACAACTTCAACTGGAAGCCACCAGTAGCACCAACTACAAATCCAATACAATAAACTCCTGGTTTACCTGATTGTACTTTCTCTCTGCCTACTCACTTTTTTATATTATGGTACCATCTCTTTTAAAGAGTTCACTGCTTTACAGTACCATAATGGCCACCAGGTCTCTTCAGGGGTACTCTACACCATGGTCACCATGTCTCCTCAAAACCATGTCTACAAGTCTACAAGTACTCACGACTCCCAGTATCACATGCTCAGCGATGCTCCATAGTTCTTTATGCCCTCCAACAGTTTGGCATACAGGCTTTGCCTATTTAACTCAATCTTCACCATATTCCACTACATACAATGCAGTTCTCTCCATAAGGCTAGTTTCACCCATGGAACTCGGTCAATCGTTGCGCTTGCCTGAACATCGAGAGGGCCTCCTAGCATAATAGTTAAATATGATGCTAGGAGTCAGATTTTCAGGACGGTAAATTCAACACACACACAGACAGAGTTTCACAGGTGGGTGTAACTTAGTCGTGTTACTCTAGCCTAAGACTTGGCTTCCACTGTTCAGGTTCTTTAATGTTGTTTTTAAAACGAAAAAAGCAGGAGTGGACTGAATTAAAGGAAAGAAGTAGCAGTAAGAACATAAGCATGGGGCATGTTCTTACATGTGATCTGACTGAGCCTTTCATGGCCACTCAATTCTACTACCATATACACATTAAACATTTCATGACCCTCATTAGTTCACAGAAACCGATAACATATATACATTGCCCTGCAATTACAATAAAACAGTGTTAGAATACAATAACATGATGTATTCAGCATCACCAATGTCACAATTGACAGTATAGAAACTATATATACTGTAGTTGAATGATATACATTTTGGGAAGGGTTGTACCAACAGACCTCATTAGTTATTTACCCTTTAACAAACATACATCATGTCACTTATGATATAAAACACACATGACCGCTTCCAGTACATTGTTTGTATATATATACAGGCAACTTTCTGAGAACTGGATTTAGTCTAAAATCTGGAGTGTGGAACGCTCCCACTCTGTCCACTCATGTGTCAAGTTAGTTAGCATCATTAGGAGTTAGCTTACAGAGCACTCTTCACCATTTCCTCCAACTCTTTGTATACTTCAATAGGTGCTACCCTATTGATTCTGGCACAAGAAATTATTTCTTTTAGTTTCAGCACTCAATATGTTAACTAGGGTCTGTACTGTCAAGTGGGCTGCCCAGTCTGTTTGCTCCAGTCCTTTACTGGCCATCTGACAGTAGAGAACCTAAATAGGATCAAAAATGATTGCTTGGAAATGGTAGGGGCAAGAGAAAGCTGTACCAGAATCTATGGGGCAGTACCTATTATAGGATGCAAGAGTTGGACTTTTTGAAGGTGGTGAAAGGTCCTCTTCTAAATAATGTGTGAATCTCTCAAACAATGCTTCCAAGGTCTGTAGGTAATCACAACTATGATGATGGTTTGAACTTTGTTGGAGGTAGTGGGTGTAGGGTAAGGGACTAATGGTGCTGGACATAGCATGTGTTTCTTGGAGTGTGTGTTTTCCTCCAGCATAAGTCCCCGAAGCACGTGACTGCTGAGGCCAATCAGCGGCCTCATCGAAGAACACAGGACGTCACTACCTGTGATGTCCTGTGTCCTTTCCTTAGGCTGCTGAAGCTGCTGACTGGCCTCATGACTGCTAATGCCAATAAGTGGCCTAAGAAAAAAGACACGGGATGTCACAGCCGGTGAGGACTTCCAACAAAAAAAGACAGCGGAGCACCAAGGACAGGTATGTTTTTTTTTTTTTGCTTGTTTCATACCTTCCCTAGCCTAATATATATATATTTTTTATCCTGGACAACTTTCATGATAATAAATGATAATAAAGGTGGCTGCAGCTAATTTGTTGTGTCAGAATGATGAGTCAGCTGCTATCCTGCTATTTCTGTAACTACAATACATACAAGTTTTCTATAATATTCTAACTGGTTCTACATATATCCATAAATACCAATAAACACATGTTAACTGACACACTATGTAACTGATATGCACAAATAGCAAACAAATTTCTACAGAAAAAAAGGAAGTGCTGAAAACAGAAGGCAATTTTTTATTATCTAGAAAATGGTATTACTGTAGATTTACAGTGAACGTTGTATTTACGATGCATATGATCATTAATTAGAAATACATATAGGACACCTGCAAAATAAAAGAAATAGACTGTCACTTTCTCACCACTTTAGATTCGTAGATATTTTATTTTGTTCATGAGTTTTGCTGTAAAGATATTGGGTATTTTAATTATATAATTGACAAATTTTTATACAATCACCTTTGCGCTCTTCATTGTGCCAATATGCTATTACTCTTAAAATGTACATGAGTGTTACCATTTCTCTTGACTTTAGTCAATGTTCCTCCATGCTCCGTCACTGTCCAATTACTGCTGACCATTCACTCTATTGACAAGGAGAATGGTAATGCCCAGTTGTCTATTTAATAATACATTTCCCAGAGAAACAGTGTAGCATTAGGAATAATATACAAGTATTCACTAAAAAAGGCAGAAGAGCTGACAGGTACTATATAAAGGTCTGAGACTTTACTGTAGATGACCTACCTAGGATACTGTAGTTCATCAACAGCAGATCGGTGACAATTTAACTTCTAGCACATTTGGCCATTAGCTGTTGGCAGAACCCACCATCCCTTAAAACTTTTTTTTTTGGAAAGGTCTTACAAGGATGAGGTTTGGTGACACTGGTAGAAAAACAGACATACCAGGAAATAGAAGTTTACAAATATGCAGGCACTGCAAAGATTCTAATAACTCAGGTATTTGCAATATTTGTCTTATTTAAATAATAAACTGTGTAATTGATATAATTAGAAAACCTGAAGTATTAAATTGTGGAAAAGAAGTTGTTTTTACCTATGATCTAAGGCAAAAAATAAACAAGGTAATAATTGTAAAGTGTCCCAGAACATGTCATCTCGTTAAAAATTATTTTGCTGGACATGAACGGTTTATAAAGTAAAATGCAAGTCTGAAAGGGATAAAACATATTAACCAGATGACATAGGTTAGGGCTGTTGCTGAGATATTCAGCAGCCAAAAAACCTGAAGAAAAACTGCATTTTGACCATCTGAAGGTGTCAGTTTGATGGTTAACAGACAAATGGAATGCTTGATGCAATGGTGAGCTCATTTAGTAAAGATAGATGTCACTTCATGTCATTAGGTGTGGAAAGCAGGTTCAACCCTTTGATAAATGGATTGCAACTAGTAAAAATCTGCCTGCAAAAAAATTCTCTATATTGTATAGTTCTTAAAATATATGTCTGGTGTGACAGTTGCTTTAGATATGATATAAGATCTAAATAAGATGATGGTCTTCCTCCTTTTGGATCCATTGCTTAGGTGCTATATTGCCTACGGGGCCGATTTATCATGGAAGTATTATTGAAGTCACTTGTTTTGTTTCTTCTAATTTATTTGTTTCTTTTTTCATTTTTAAAACCAAGTTAGAAGTGAATTGTGTTTGTGCAAAACTTTAGAGCATATAGTAGACTGGTTGTGCATCTATGTACCATCTTTACCACAGTATAAGTTAATTTTGAAGAAAGGTACAATAGACAAATTAATAGAATAAATGACTAATCAAACAAAAGGTGCAAAACAGGAAAAACATTCTGGCACAAAGGCAATAATAAATTGTCTCTAATGAACAGTTAACTTTATTATTATTATTATTATTATTATTATTATTATTATTATTATTATTATTAATAAATATATATATATATCTTATATATATAAAAATGAGTTTCTGTCTGTTTGTCCTTTATGCGCGACCAAACAACTGGACCGATCCTCACCAAATTTGGCACACATGTACATCAGGTGTCCGGGAATATTTTAGACTGGGTCTCAGCTCTCTAGGACGTACCATTCCTGAGATACAGTATTCCCAAAAAATGACCTCCATTAGCTAATACAAGCCTGCAAGTCTTTCACTCATATTCCAACTGCCATACACACAGTCACATGTCCCTTATTAGCCGATAGAAGCTCGCAGGCGCTTAGTCTCCTCAGGCACACAGATTTACACCAAGTTTCCATAGCAACCAAACTATTTATGACCTGTATTTGTCAATAGCAGTTCACAGGTCCTTAAATATTAAGTCATATCACGTGTATCAGCCAATATAAGTTCACATTTAATTTACCAGGTTTCCATAACAACACAGCCATAAATAGACTGTGCAGGCGGCCGTGAGCAGGAGCGGGGATCGGTAAGTAAATAGGGCCTGTTACCTGCTGGTGTTACACCTGCAGGTAATGGCCTATTAAAAAAAACATCAGGGGCCCGCTGAGACCACTAATGTCCTGGGACCTGTGGCAGCCGCTACCGCTGCTACCCCGGTATTTACGCCACTGACTGGACTGCCATACTGGTTGTCAGCATTCTTATAAATTGAAACCTTTTTAAACTACTCATGCCTCCTGCAGCAAAATGCATGGCTGCTGCTCGAGATAATAAAACTCTCAGCACACAAGGTATTGTCAGCCACATGCACACAGCTGCACTCCATGTTTCCATAACAACCCAGCCATTTTTCTTCACTGCTGTAGGTCAGGTTTAAAGGGGCAGGGTGCTGTGGGTGACTCTGTTACACAAGGTCGCATACACACAGCTTTACTCCAGGTTTTCCATAACAACCGATCGCAGGTTTTTCACTGATATCCAAACTGAGATACACATGATCACATGACGCTTTTGGGCCAATGGAAAATTGCAGGTTCTTCAATATTGACATACACACAGTTTTACACCAGGTTTCCACAGCAACCAAGCTATTTATGACCTGTATGAGTCAATAGCAGTTCGCAGGTCCTTAAATATTCACTCATATGACGTGCACCAGCCAATATAAGTTCACATTTCATTTACCAGGTTTCCATAACAACACAGCCATAAATAGACTGTGCCTATACTGGACTGCCATACTGGATGTGACGTGCAAAACTGTCCAATTCTTATGGGGCCACTACACAAACAAAAAATGAAATATACCCGTGCAAAGCCGGGTTCTTCTGGTATGTATATTCATTAATTATTTTTATTATTCAAAGACATAATACTTTATATTTTTTTATTTCTTGATTAAAAGGGTTTTCTCATAAAAACAACTCCTGTCCTACTTGGGCATAGAGAGATCATAGAGGGGGGTTCTCTGCTTAGGACTCTCCTGTATAAGCTAGAACAATGGGTCACCCTGTCCAGATACTGCAAAACGTGCACTGGAGGGGAAATACCCTAGCAACATCACATAATAGAGCCACATTCTGATAGGAACGGTCTCTCATGAAACAGTCCATTTAAAAGGGGTTTTACTATTGTAGACACTTATGCTCTATTCACAGGATAGGGGATAATTGTCAGACAGGTGGGGGCCCAACCACTGGAACTCCTAGCAATCTGGAGAATGTGGGCTCAAAAGTCCAGCTGAAGCACCCTATTCAATCCTATGAGAGACTGGCCATCCAAGCACTTTGATGAAGTTGGACCTCAATGGTCTGACATTTATCTTCTATTCTGTGTGCAAGCCCATTAGCCAAAGCAGAGAATTGGTATCAAAGATTAGCTCTCACACTCAGACTTGCTTTGGCCATGACAACCCCTTTAATTTTTCCTTGGCTTTTTCTATATCTCTATATCCACAGCATTATTTTCAGTGACAGCACCGAATATAAAATGGGTGTTATATGTTTATACATAAATGCTGGACAGGTTCTTTATAAAAAGCGCATATGTCTAGATTCTTCTTTTGTATATACCAAGTCAGTATAGACAGGAAAATAATTCAAAGTACACAAAATCACCATTTAAAGCCTTATGGGAATTTTTAGCGAGATTCTGGTGTTGTTTGCTACAATAATACAAAAAGGTTTTTCTCAAGGAATTTGGGCATTATTAAATACTACAAATAAAGTTTCTTTAAAAAAAGAGCTTTTGAAATACAAAAAGGAAAAATAGAATAAAAGTGACATTTTCTTTAAACACAATACAATATAGTGAATATACTTTTTACTCCAAACTTAAACGAAAACATATCCATCATCAGCCTTTCATGTTAAAAAAGGGTTAAAAGGTTGAAACTCAATCAAACGCTAGCCTTGCCAAATCTTACATTACGCATAAGCATATGCAGCAATCACAAAATGACACTTAGTTGAATTACATAATCTACAGATAAAGTGCTGCTGATCCCTCCTGTACTGACTTCTCTGTCTCAAAGGAAAACAAAATCCTATACTTGAAATAAATGTATGCTTGTGGCAGTGTAGGGTTTCCTATTTCTCTTGAAAGTCCTTATCTGTGTCATCTACATTTTCTATGGGGCTCAATAGCACATTTTTGCTTTCAATCAGAACAAAGCATTATTATAAGATATAAGCCTTTTCAGAAATCAGATAGTCATCAACAGTCTTCTATTATCACATGGATCTGAGCGGAAGGCTCTGCAGGAGAAACAATGGAACAGAAATCTTTTCACATATAAAAAACGAATATATTGGAATAATAATTTTAGATATTGGAGAATAGTGGAGGCTTGTCCATATATAATTTCAGCTATTATATGCAGCTCTTCTCTACGTTTCTAGAGTCTCATTACAGAGAATAGCTGTGGTGAGCACAGTTGTGAGATCTGTCAATCTGACATTCAGGATGTCTACCTGGCCTGCTCCTTGACCCCCACAAGTACCTATCAGCTTTTAACAAGCACTAACCAGCATAACAATACAGTGAGAGATCATTTCAATTTCAGATTGAAATTTGCTTCTTTCTTTCTCCTCCATTTACTGTACTTAAGACATTTATGTAGCTTAACTATTGTCCAGGAAAATGTATTCTCATATAGTAACAGGCTGCATCTACAATTGCTTTCTGCACATAAATGACATAACCTTATACGTAAAGAGCCCAGTGACATCCAGAAGCCCCCTTTTTTTTTTTTGCAGGGCCACAAAATTGGACAGGAATAGGACCTGCTCCATATTTTGCAGCCCGGACTGTTGGCCCGCACATGGGACCTTGTAATTCACGGTCATGTACACAGGCCCACTGGAATGGGTGAATGTGCTATATAATTGACATAACATACTAGCAAGCCAAACAACGGTGTATTTATAAAAACAGAGATCCATTGAAATTGGCCTCCCACTTGAGAGAAGCATGAATCATTACTTTCTGTAATAAATGTACTCCATGAGGTCCCAAACTCTGTTTCTTGCCCACTAGGGTAATCTGTAAGTAGACTTCACTACTCTAGGTCCATGTAGACAGTATAACTGCCTCTACACACACCATTTACTTTCTTATTAATATCGCACATATCCATATTTAATAATATTCAAGTAATGACTTGTACACAAGATTTGCAATGTCATATGGAAGTTGCTAGACATTTTTTATTTAATACATGATTTATTCTCATTTTTATCCCATCAATAAACTGTGACAGACATATCCACATTAAAGTAATACAATAATAATACTTCAGGAAATTTGTTAACCTTTTTCACTAGATTACTTTATTATAAAAATTTTTTGTAATATTTCCCAATGGTTCATTTGATCATTGTTACGATTCTAGACGTTCCAAGCAGCTGTGTCTGCTCTAGTCCTATCCCAGAAGATTATCTCAATTGTCTTGGATAACAGTCATTTTTTATTTGCTATGATACCACCGAGTCCCTTGATAATCTTCAGATATTTAAGTATATTGACACTGCAAATGTCACATGTGGTCTTTGACAAAGCAATGTTTGCAATGAACCTTGTAGGATAATACAAGTATAAAGGGCATCTTTTATTTTCTTGACTACAGATATTAATGAAAAAGCAAAGCATATTGAAGGAGAACTATTTACATATGGAAACAAGCTAATAAAACTGAGCCTGTCCTTTGATGACAAGACCATGCACAGAATGCTGACATACATGTTAGACTTTATGGCTATAATCTGGGTAGTAAATGAGTGATTTTGTCTAAATTTAGGTTCATGTAAAGGTTTTTTAATGGACTTTCCTCTGGTATTGAAAGAAGTGTTCTACCCCATGATACAAAGCACCTGCTATTTTGTTAAGTACAACTATTAGGTATATCACACACGTAGATATGGAAACCCTGCACCTGGTGCTTTTGGGAGAAGCTGATAATTAGAGAGTGATGATTTAAGGCTGAGTCATAGCAACATTTACATGTTACCTCATTGCAGCCAAGACACATTAAGAAAGCTGAAAGATATTTGTTTTTTATGTTTACCTGAATATGGTTCATTCGCACATACCACCACATAGCCTGTTTTTTTCATATAGAGTAAACGCCTACAATCAGAAGGAAAAAAAAAATATGTATATTGTGTGTTTGATTTGTGCATCAGAGCCCAAGACTGACAAACATTATAAGGAAGGATTCACAAAATCAAAAGGATGTTTATTATCCAGAGCGATAAACACTTACTTGCTATTCGTGATTGCAAGCATTCTCAACAGTCAAACCCATACATGCTGAAAATTGCAAATAAACAGCAGGAAATTTTAACACTCTATATCCAATTTAAAAAAGCAAGTTTTGTCAGGGTAGCTTGAAGATGACTGTATGATACAGTACATACTCTAGGGTATAGCAGGTACATTAATCACTAAATAAGCAATGATAAATATCATAAATTAAATTTAAAAAAAATAAAAGTCAGACTACAGCTAACCATACACATTAGATAAATGTCTGGTGACACCACCATTGTTGGAAGGATTCACGGACAATGAAATGTCTATGGGCAGTCTTAGGGCCTTTTTACACTAACTACTGTCCTGTCCAAGTGCTGTCTGAGCAAAAAACCGACAGCACACAGACAGCACACTGACCCATTAACGTGAATGAAGCCATTCATGTGTCTGTTTTTGTTTTTTGTTTTTCCATGGACCTCAAGACAATTTCTCTACTAGTCTCAGAGATGTAAGTCCATGCACCTGTGAAAAAAAACTGACTGCACATGGACATTATTAAAATGTCAATGTTTCATCAGTTATTTTACAAAGTCACTGTTAAGTGACACAAAAATTATTTTTAGGCTAAGGCCACACGTAGCGAAGCACAGCAAAAAAAACGCCATTGAAAAAACGCTGCTGAAATGCATCACGTTTTTTTCCACAGTGGTTTTCCTTTGCGATTTTGCAGAGTTTTCCTTTGCAGATTCTCAGCAAAAGCCCCATGTAGTGGGCTGCAGCAAAAAAACACTGCAGGAAAAACCACGGCGGAAACGCATTGTGGTTTTTCCCGCAGCGCTTTTCACAGAAAGTCCGCAGAAACTTTCTGCTTCAATTCTACCTACTGTTTCCGTAGGTATAATTGACATACTGTGATTTCCAAAAACGCAAAAGTTTTGAAAATCGCAGCATTTCCATTGTGGGTATTCTTCTGCAAAGTGTGGATGCAGGTACTGTAAAATGCTAAGCCCCTCGGAGAGAGGCAAAAAAACGCTGCTGAAGAAACTGTGGTGGAAATGCATCATGTTTTTTTCCACAGCACCTTTCATTGCAATTTCGCAGAGTTTTCCTCTGCAGACTTTCTGCCCCTATTACACCTATATGGAAAACACCAGTATTTTGCAGGTATAATTGGCATGCTGCGATTTTCGAAAACGCAACTTTTATGCTGTTTTTTCCACAGCACTATTCACAGAAAGTCTGCAGAGTTTTCCTATGCGGACTTTCTGCCTCTAATATATCTATATGGAAAACGCCATTGTTTCCGTAGGTAACACTTGTAGTCTTTGACTAGTACAATTCTAAACCTACATTTTCAAGTCTATCAAGAGATTGATGTCTCTTTTATAAAAGGTATTGCAGTATACATGATTGTCTCTCCCTCCAAGCTTACCTTATTTACAACTAATCCAGAGCTCCCCCCCCAAAAAAAAACAAGAGTACTTCCAATAGACACATACATACACAATATGGGAAAAAGTGTTATATATTTCTAATTAGTAAATAAATTATCAGGAGTGGTTACATCATGCTTATGTTACAGCTCATAGTGCAGCAAGTCAGTGATGAGAAACCAAGTTGTATGACGCTAAAAATGTGTTTTCGATTGGTAAAATGCCACAATCCTTTTTCATTTCCGAACATAATATAAAACATCCCTTTACTTTAAGTCTATCACCGGATTTTGTTTCCATTCTGAACTATGGATGAGCCATCAGATTTGTCTATAATTATATTTATATGTGATATGAAATAGATATCAAGGGCTGAATACCACATAGCGTGACATCCAAAAAAGAAAAAAGCAGTTTTTATTTGGTTTAAGGATATAATAGATATTTCCCATGAAGAATAATCTGCTCTGTAAAATAGACTATTGTAGTTATTAAAAATGTAAGGAAAGGAATACTATGCACTTCACAAGTCATCTATAATGTATGTCATCTGAGTAACAAAGGTAGACTGAGGAATAAGCTAATAAAACTAAAATGAAGCAGAAAACAAGAACTATCAAGAACACTGGGTAAAAAAAAAAAGCAGACGTACAATAGAAGCCTCTATATGCAATGCGTTTTTGGTTTTCATGCAGTGTGAGGTATACACTCACATGGGGGGACTTATCAAGACAAGTGTATGATCTTGATGATCCCTGCTCTGCTAGAAGATTAGCCTGATTTATGACACAGTGCCAGCCTCATCATAAATCATGTGCATTCTCTGTTGGTCCATGCACCGAATAGAAATCTATGATAGATTATATCTGGCATAAATTTCAGGCATCATTGACAGTAGAAAACTGGTATAAATGACAATGAATCAGGCACAGATGATAGCATGCCCTTACCATGTTCCTTTCTTGAAAAGTGGCAAAGGCGGCATAAAATGGCACTTGCGATTAAATGGCACTTGTGACAAAAATTAACTGCACCTGAGGTTTGTGACTTTTTATTTCACAAAAGTGATGTAGGAGCTTAGTAAGTCTGCCCCTTATGTACATGTACATCTACAGGGGCCTATATGACGTCCCTTTATAAAAAAAAAATCATTCAAGTTAATATGGTGTTGGGACACTTTTGCAGCAAAAACAGAATCCACTCTTCTAAGAAAGCTTTCTACAACATATTGGGGGCTGTTTCTGAGGTTGGACAATGTCTGTAAGTTCAGGCACTGATTTTGGACAAGAAGACCTGGCTCACTATTTCCATTCTAGTTCATCCCAAAGGTGTTACATGGGGTCGAGGTCAGGGCTCTCTGCAAGCCAATCATATTCTTCCACAGCAAACTCACCCAACTATGCTCTTATAGACCTTGCTTTGTGCACAGTCAGTCATGCTGCAACAGAAACGGGTGTTTCCAAAACTGTTTCCACAAAATTGGAAGCATATAATTCTCCAAAATGTTTTAGTATGCTAAAGCATTAAGATTTCCCTTCAGTGAAACTAAGGGTCCTGAATAACAACTCCATAGCAACATCCCTCCTCCACCAAACTTTACATATGGTGCAATGCAGTCAAGCAGGTAATGTTCCCCAGGCATTTGCCAAACGCAGACTCAGGTCTGGGTGGCATCCTATTACAGTACCAGGCTGGAATTCAGTAAGCTCTTTGGAATGACCCATTCAATCACAAGTTATTGTAAAGGCAGACTGCTTGGCTAGGTGCTGTACCATACACTTTCATATGACAGCTATCTCACCCAACTCCTTCAAACACCTGCACTCTTGGCTTACCTGAGGAGGGCATGTGCACTCAACTGGGAGAGGGAAGAGAGCTGCTGCTAGACATTTCCCATATCTCCCTAAAAACAAAAGGATCACGCACTGAAAAATCCGACCATTAACTTTCCTGACATCTACTGTTAGGAGAGAGGGGAAGGAATCCATACACATTAGTTGGTTATTTGGATCCAAAAAAATTGGTGGGTTTGGCTTTATATTGCTGCTGTACATAATTTTTTTTTTTTTTAATGTATCTATATTAAAGGGGTCATCGCATGAAGTGAGAATGACATAGAGCACTCGGCAATCTCCAGCACTCCCATTAAAGTGAACTTGGCATAACTGATTAAACAAAAAAAAATAAAAAATTGGTGACAGTCTTACTGTTAATAAATTCACTTAGGCTAAGGCCCAACGTAGCAAGCCGCAGCCAAAAAGCGCTGCAGAAAAGACCACAGAGGAAACGCATTGCCGTTTTTCTACAGCTCTTTTCATAGAAAGTTCACAGAGTTTTCTTCTGTGGACTTTCTGTCCCTATTATACCTATATGGAAAACATCAGCGTTTCATAGGTATAATTGATATGCAACGATTTATAAAAACGCGATGGTTTTTGAAATCACAGCATTTCCACTTTGGATATTTTTCTGCAATGTGTGGATGGAATTAGCCAGAATCCCATGCACTTTGCAGGTACTGTAAAATTGCAGCGTTTTTTGCAACTTGGGGCCTGGGCTAAACCTGAAGACTTCAGCAGGTCTCCTAATTAACCTTTCCCTTTCTTGCCCTAAGGCTAAGGCCCTACATTACAGAAAAGCAGCTTTTATTGTTGCAGATTTTGCTGTGGTTTTTTGAGCCAAAGCCAGATGTGGACTGAGCAGAAGACAGAAGTAGAAATACTTCCTATAGATTTTCCGCTTCTTTTTTAGCCATTCTTCCATTCCATTCCCAGTCTAATGTAGAAAACCAAAGTAAATTGAATGGTGGCCATGGAAAACAAGGTCACTGTTCTCTGACAAAAGGATGAATATGGCAAGGTTCACATCTGCGTTGGAGTCTCTGTAGGAGAAACCGCTGCAGATTTTGCTTAAAATTGGCAGAACCTGCAAGGAGGACTTTTCTCTCCTTTGGTTTCAGTATAAAATCAGTGGAACCCTGGCAGACCCCATTATAGTCTATGGGGTTCGGAGGTTTCCACAGGTAACCACTTTTTAAGCAGACAGGGTCTACATCTTTCGTTTCCCGATGCGGACCCGAACGACGGAGATACGAACGCTAGTGTGAGCCAAGAGTAAATAAGTTTAGAAAGTACATATCTGAGCAACATATTGACCTTGACTGAGAAAATACTGTACAATAAAACATTTTATATTAAGAAAATGAAAACGTATCTAAAATACATTTTACTGGCACTTAGATGTTCACTTTCATGACAGCTTGGCAAATATATATGTACTAATATATATGTACTTTTAGTTTGACTAAAGGCTTTTACAACTAGTTTATGTTGTACTCTGAGCCCTTGAAGATTATGAACAAAAATCATTACATCAGTCTGGGAAATGAAACTTCAAGGTACTGTAAGTTCAAAGGCTTTTAACAGTTATATGTACAGAGAATCATTATAGCACTCATTGGTACCTAGAAACATCTTGAGTGGTCCTGAGCTCTACAGGTACTATCAAGAGCATTGGGTAAAAAAACAGACGTACAATATAAAGTTCTATATGCAATGAGTTTTGTTTTCATAAGAGGTATACACTCACATAGGATGATTTATCAAGATCAGGGTATCATACACTAGTCTTGATGATTCCTGCACTGCTAGAAGATTAGCCTGATTTATGACACAGTGCCATCATAAATCATATGCTTCCTCTGCTGGTCTATGCACCTAGCAGAAATCTATGATAGTTTATAGCTGGCATAGATTTCAGGCATCATTTACAGCAGGAAACTGGTGTAAATGACAATGAATCTGGCATACATCCCCTTCTTTAAAGTGGCAAGGACAAAATAGGTGTATAGCAGTGGTTGCTTCCTTCTCTGTATTCAGAATATATGTACACTTGGCTGAACCACAAGTGGCAAAAGTTCTAAGAAGTAGCTGTCATTCGACCAACAGCTATTTAAGGTATATGGACATCTTTAGTTCTTTCTCTTTGCTCTCAAGACAGACACAAATACAGACAAATATAACAATATTATATAGCCCATCAATAGAATGATGTACAGACCACGTTACTTTATGTTAAAAACAAACTTTTTTTTTAAGAATACGTCAAATGGATTATTCTGTTTATCAGGAACACTGTTAGACTGTAATTACAAAATGGTTTAAAGGAAAGAGCAGCAAAGGAAGAGTTAAAAATGAATGCTACATACACCCTGAAGGGTTGCATGCACAAAGTGTAAACATAGTTCAGGGAAAGATGATGCTTTGTATGCTGAGTAAAAACAGTGATTACGAAAAGATAAAAAAAAAATGGATTGCATCCATCAAGTAGACTTTCATGTAGATTGAAATTCCCCAAAGAGGGTTGACCTTTTATCCAGAGAGTGAAACACTGGATTAAAAAACACTGACTGTATGACCTGTAAACACCGGCCATGTGGTGTAATTTTTGAACAATGTAGTGCAGACATTAAGTGCAGTATGATATATTATTCTATTTGTCGCTCATACAGTTTCATTGCCTTGTTGCAGACCTTCAGTGATTGGAGTGCGGTATGGGTCAGCTGCACAGATGGTGCCATTAGGAAATCAAAGATGAATTGGCCTATACCCCCTCCTCAGGTAGATTATTTTTAATAAGAACACATTTTATTTCTGACCCAAGGCCATACTTCCACCTCTAAATATATTACTGGAGATTAGAAGAAAATATCCTTATTTTCCCAAAAGGCTAGCATAGCAAAATTGAAACACAAATTTCTTTTTTGGAGACCATAGTTCTGAAATTAAATGAAAGGAAATCCCACAGCTGTAGTAATTTTTCTGATACTGTCTGAAGTATTTGCAGTTTCTCTACAGATTCAATTGCAAGATACTAGATTCAGTTTACATAAAGAAATACAAAAAAAAAATTCCATTGTGAATCCCATTTAAAATAATCCTAAGTGAAACAACTGCTAGAAAAGTGCAAAATAATAATTTTAAAAGTATTATTGCTAATATTACTTTTTTCATGAGCGGGCAAGGGGTGTGATACTGAGCTCTGACACTGGCTGTCTGCTCCTACTTGACACCACCCACTTGATTTTGCATAACAGATTTGATGACTCCCCCACCACCCAATAAGTTTCATCAGTTCTGTATTCTAAATAAATAGATTTAACATTTTACTATCCATTTGTTAAAAGTCCATCTGCTGCGAGTACACAATCGAATTCTGCTTACAAAACATAATACATGTAAGATGTTTTTTGATTATTTCTTTTGCAAAACAACATGATTTATTTGATTGCCAGTTCAACTCTACCCAGAACAAAGATCTTTTCCTTATACTTTATAAATGGAACCAGATTATATAAAAACGTGCTTGAAACATAAATGAGAAAAAGGTCCCTCTATGACAAAGTCAGATCAGGTGTTCCATTAGTAAAAAAATATTGGCATCATGTGGCAAAACACTAAAAGAAGAGGAAACTGTTCTTTTTGGGAATATCTACATAATTAAGTGACTTATAAAATGAATATTTATTACACAGTTTGCTCAAACTTCCATATACTTATTCTGCTTATTGTCCATTATTTTTATGAGCAGTCTTCAAGTGAAAGTGTACTGACCTCCATCAGTGAGTGTTATATTACTGTTAAATGATGGTTTCAACATGCACCATATGGAACATATTCACATGGTACCCCATACTGATTATCAAACCATTTGGCCACACTAATATCCTTTAGTCAAATATTTTCTTGCTAGGGTTGGTTCTTTTTAGGTAAGCGAAATTGCCTTTTAAATATTGTTGCAACTTGGCTGCCCACAGGTAAAATATGCTTTCAATAGACGTAGGCAGTGAAGCCTTCAAAGATAATTTCTCCTCATTAGTTTGCAATAAATCAAACTTTTTGCTGTATATTAAATTTAGAGTTAAAACGTGTTGCAGTGTAATGCATTTTCAAGAGTCAGGAAATATCACAGATTAAATATAAGGAGCACTGAACCCATCTTTCTTCTGATTAAAACCTAAACATTTACAACCTGCTGAAGGTTCTGGAGCATAAATGATTATATGAATGAAATATATGTGCCATATATATAATCCAAAAGGTTGCCATTTAAGTCACATGGAAAATATATATTCCAATACGTTACAGCTTCTTACACATCATTAACTCCAGAAAGGTGTCTGGCAAGGAAACACAAGCACTTGTAAAACTGCAGACATCCAAAGTCTTCCATCTTGAAAGCAGTAGTTACACCTTCAAGGCCACAGATATCAATATGACCTTGAACAGAGACAGTATTTGACAGTTATGTAGGCAAGCTTAAAGGTCCATCTATTCTGGCTCAAAAAGTACAGGAAATTAAGAAATAGTGGCGAATACTCTTTCCAGGATATTCTAACATTTGCCATGCACAGTTCTGTTGGCAGTATTCTCAACGGCTTGATATTATTCATTTAAAAAGAGCAATACTGGGATAAAAGTGGATGAAAGTCTAGGCATGATCAATTTTCCATTTACTGTATATTCAATAGAGATTTACAGTAGCCACTAATGGTAGTTGCTGACTTGACTGCTCAATGTATATTCACACGCAAGATTGTTTCTAGGAACGAACGAACTGATTTGGATTCAATCAGATTTTTCCAAAGGTTTTGGCTTGACCAAAACATACTCAGACCCTTGAGTATAGTAAGAGGAGGCCCAGGGGAGATGAGTAAATTGGATGCCACAAGAATGCCCTGGAGAGGTGAGGCAAGGTGAGTATAACTGTTTTTACTCACCTTCTCTGGGCCTCCACTTATTATACTATGGGGTCTGAGGAGAATGCAGAGTATAATAAAAGCACTTGCAGTTCGTGCCAAATGTATGATACATGGTGCATAAAGTCATCGTGTCACCTTTTCTGACATATTTTACTTAGTTAATATTTGTACCTCCTTGTCAATTCTGGAACATTTTTTTCTTAGAATTCTGCGTGGTGGCATTCCTTGGCTATTCTTCCTAGAAATTTCTGAATAAATTGACAATTGGTTTGTTATCATTTAGGGTGTGTCTGTAGACAGTCTAACACTGTCCAATCAGTGTCTAGGGGAATGGTAAAGATTAAGAGTCCTTTCACACAAACGTCATCGGGCTGAAAAAATACAGTCCATGTTTGTGCCACATTTTCCTGGCCTGACTATGGCTCATATAAATGGAACTCTCAATGATTTATGATGCTGTGAGCTTCTAAATTACCGTAGCACTATTTTATAGAATTCACATGATTCTGCGAGTATTGAACAATAATGTTTGACCATATGGTTAGCAATATACAAGAAAAGGTGACAAAGCTGCCTCAATACTGGAGATAAAGACATGTCTCAATAAGTAATTTGAAATAAGGGTAGAGTTCTAGAGAAGGCAGGAGTTGCTGTTGCACCTAGACCTTGGAACCTAAGTGGGACCAAATGATATTTTACAGAGGTAGCATTGTCATGTATTTGTATATATTGCAATACTTGTATCTGCTAATTTTGACCCATTGACAGATATATTGGTTAGTCAGTTCCATGCAGGAAGTCACCTATTATCAGTATGGTCCTTGGTATAGTGCAATTTTTAATGTAGTCTGTATATTTTGCCTTATAGGGCTTGCCCATGATTTATATTTTTATAGTCTACTCTTGGAACAGACCATAAAAACCAAATTAGTGGGAGGCCAACAGCTGGCACCCCAACACATCAGCTGTGCAGGGCTGCTTTCTAGCATGGAGCCAGAAACAGGTGGTTTCAGTCCCTGTATAAAGTCAATGGAAGCTGAGCTTCAGTACCAGTGCATATATAGGACATACAGTCAATTGGTTCTGACTCCATGTGTTGTATAGTAGAGTTGTATAGTATGGGTGTTGCAAGTGGCCCCATACAGCTGATCCATGTGAGGGCCGGCTGTCAGTCCCCCACCAATCTGATATTTAAAAAAAAAAAAAAATGTATATATATATATATATATATATATATATATATATATATCACAGACCAAAAGTTTGGACACACCTTTTCATTCCAAGAATTTTCTGTATTTTCATGACTGTAAATATTGTAGATTCACACTGAAGGCATCAAAACTATGAATTAACACATGTGGAATTATATACTTAACAAAAAAGTGTGAAACAACTGAAAATATGTCTTATATTCTAGGTTCTTCAAAGTAGCCACCTTTTGCTTTGATTACTGCTTTGCACACTTCTGGCATTCTCTTGATGAGCTTCGAGAGGTAGTCACCTGAAATGGTCTTCCAACAGTCTTGAAGGAGTTCCCAGAGATGCTTAGCACTTGTTGGCCCTTTTGCCTTCACTCTGCGGTCCAGCTCACTCCAAACCATCTCGATTGGGTTCAGGTCTGGTGACTGTGGAGGCCATTGTCCTGTTGAAAAATAAATGATGGTCCAACTAAACGCAAACCGGATGGAACAGCATGCCGCTGCAAGATGCTGTGGTAAGCATGCTGGTTCAGTATTCCTTCAATTTTGAATAAATCCCCAACAGTGTCACCAGCAAAGCCCCCCCACACCATCACACCTCCTCCTCCATGCTTCACGGTGGGAACCAGGCATATAGAGTCCATTCGTTCACCTTTTCTGCGTCGCACAAAGACACGGTGGTTGGAACCAAAGATCTCAAATTTGGACTCATCAGACCAAAGGACAGATTTCCACAGGTCTAATGTCCATTCCTTGTGTTCTTTAGCCCAAACAAGTCTCTTCTGCTTGTTGCCTGTCCTTAGCAGTGGTTTCCTAGCAGCTATTTTACCATGAAGGCCTGCTGCACACAGTCTCCTCTTAACAGTTGTTGTAGAGATGTGTCTGCTGCTAGAACTCTGTGTGGCATTGACCTGGTCTCTAATCTGAGCTGCTGTTAACCTGCAATTTCTGAGGATGGTGACTCAGATGAACTTATCCTCCGCAGCAGAGGTGACTCTTGGTCTTCCTTTCCTGGGGCGGTCCTCATGTGAGCCAGTTTCTTTGTAGCGCTTGATGGTTTTGGCCACTGCACTTGGAGACACTTTCAAAGTTTTCCCAATTTTTCAGACTGACTGACCTTCATTTCTTAAAGTAATGATGGCCACTCGTTTTTCTTTACTTAGCTGCTTTTTTCTTGCCATAATACAAATTCTAACACTCCATTCAGTAGGACTATCAGCTGTGTATCCACCTGACTGCTGAACAACATAACTGATGGTCCCAATCCCATTTATAAGGCAAGAAATCCCACTTATTAAACCTGACAGGGCACACCTGTGAAGTGAAAACCATTTCAGGTGACTACCTCTTGAAGCTCATCAAGAGAATGCCAAAGCAGTAATCAAAGCAAAAGGTGGCTACCTTGAAGAACCTAGAATATAAGACATATTTTCAGTTGTTTCACACTTTTTGTGAAGTATATAATTCCACATGTGTTAATTCATAGTTTTGATGCCTTCAGTGTGAATCTACAATTTTTATAGTCATGAAAATACAGAAAACTCTTGGAATGAGAAGGTGTGTCCAAACTTTTGGTCTGTACTGTATATATATATATATATATATATATATATATATATATAAAAAATAAATCCTGGACAACCCTTTTAATAAAAGTCAATTTTTTTTTATTTACTTCAAGTCTGCACATACTTTCTATATAGATTTCTAATATAGATTTTTCTCCCCTTACGGTCCTAACCACAAGGTAGTGTAAGATGGTAACATACTTAATTGACAGGCATACATCAGTTGATCCACTGGAAGGCAAACACACTTTACTTGACAGAGTCCTTAAGTACAACACAGAGGGAAAAACATTCCCTCCTGACCGTGGCTGGTACTCAAGCAGATCCCTGTATCAACATTCTACATTAATAACAGTAGCCCCGAATATTGTGTTTTACAAGAAAGATTTCTAACCCTTTATTTATTATGCTTTCTTATATAGTGCCATCATATTCCACAGCACTGTTACAGACATTGACAGTCATTGCCCCATATAGTGCTCACAATCTGCATTCCCTATCAGTATATCTGTGGGAGGAAACCCACGCAAACACAGGGAGAACATACAAACTCCTTGCAGATGTTGTCCTTGGTAGGATTTGAACCCAGGACTCCAGCACTGCAAGGCTCTAGTGCTAACCACTAAACCACTGTGCTGCCCTTTCTTACTTTTGTCTGCACATTCAGCCATTACATGCAGCATGTACCATAGCATTAAAGTAAAGTAATGCTTTCACACTTTTGGATGAAACTGCATTGTAAGCAGCAACCCTCTGATCTCTGTGGGGTCTGTGAAAAAAATCTTATTGTATAAAACAAGTTCATTGAAATAATAATATAAATTAAAAGGTAAAGAATACAGTACTTTATTGAACCTTTACAAGTTTGATCTGTATAGCTCTCTTGCCAGAAGTGGTATCCTCAGCACACATCTGATAATTAGATCCACTTTCTATATCGTCCTGCATTCCAGTCATAGGTTGTCAGTTATCACTCTGTACACTTGTAGGGGTGTCACGTGGTCACTCCCACATGAGCAATTGTAGCAGGCACATGCTGGTTTCTGATCTATGTTATTTTACTCCCTTCTGTTTTCATACATTGATTTACAGATAGAACTTCTGGGAAGAATCTGAATTCCTCAATGTGTTTTAAACAGGTATCTAACTTAAAACATAAGTAAGGAACACACATGTTATCTGCTATAAATAAATTACTCATATACAGCCAGATAGCTTCTTAGTCAACTGTGGTAAACTAATAATGTAAGAAATGAATTACTCATATACACATATAAATACCTTGTTACTCAACAAAGGTAAATTAAAATGTTTTAAATATATCTTATCAGAGAGAAATGCCTCTGAGTTCTTTGCCAAGTCATCTTGAGATGCTGAGATGGACTGTCAGATCACAGAGGTATCTGTTCACAGATGGTCATAGAAATTTTTACAGCGAGAAGGTTTAGATGGGGGGGGGGGGGGTGTCCAATGGTCCGTTCCAATAAATATAGAGCAGATCCTATCTTGCTTCGGGACATCTGAAACCCCCCCCACATTGAAGTCAACCCGAGTATCATCCACGTTCATTCTGCTATAAACTCAACACCCCCAACCCGCCCTGCGCACTCAGTTGTGCATGTAGCCAAAGACTAGAAAAGGAAGGGGAAGATGGTGGAGTAGCCAAGTGAGAAAAAAAAGCAGAGACACAGTCACAGGAGGCTGCTGCAGCTAATAGTATGTTTTTACCAGAATGCTTTTTTCAGTATTGTTCATTACATCACTATAATGTTATAATGTCCTCAACACTGAATCTGAGTGGGTGACAGAAAGTTAGAGTGCCATATATCTTTTTTTTTTTTTTTCACCGCTTCATCTCTACGAGAAACATCATAGTGGCTAATCTTCTCCCAAGAGGTGCAACTGAGAATTAGAAAAGGTGCACACAGAGCAGAATACGGACAAAAAAAATCTACAATGCAAATTATAAATTTGTTATATACTGTATGGTTGTTATATATACACACACAATTTATCCTGAGAAGTCATCTGATAGTATAAGTGTGCTTTAAATAGACAAAGTTTATCCTTTATGCATAGTCAAACCCATCCAAGGTACCATATACACACATCATTTTATATCCTTTTACCTATCAAGGCCTTTCCACACTGCAATATTGACGATCCCAGTATTTATTTTATTAAAACATTTGATATATTCTATAGATGTTGCTAAAGAAGTAATTGTTAGAAGCTGGAAGGAAACTGAACCTCCGACACTCAATTATTGAATGGAAAAAAAAAATGATCATATAAATTAATTAGAAAAAAATACAGATGGGTTCAAATTATTTATATAGATAGATAGATAGATAGATAGATAGATAGATACATATTGTATACAAAATCTAAAATTTTCTATGTATTCTGCATTAAAGCAAAGCTGTGATTCCCCTTACTAAGCAATTACCTGATCAATGTTTTCTCAATGCTGGTTTAGTAGTTTGTACTTTCAATCTGCCCTTGCAGTAATAGAAATCAGCTTTCTATGTACTATGTGATAAATAGAGATGAGCAAATCGAAGCTGACGAAGCAGAATTCTATCTGAATTTCAGGAAATAATCAATTCACATCGAATCCGGATTTCCTCACGCTTCATGGTAACAAATCGCATTTTTTAAAAAAATGGCTGCTGCACGTTAGGACATGTGGCAAGGAACTCTGGGAATCACCCACAATGCCATGTATGAAGTCAATCAACAGCTAGCCAACCAGCCCTGTCACAACCCTTTAGCCCCTTTTGAGACCGCCGATGGCATCAGGAACGGGTGTTAGTTGTAACCAGCGATTCTCCTCCACTATACAGGCTCTCTGCAACCAGGAAATAGCTGGTTTTTTAAAGCCATTCGGAAAATCGTATTGGAAAATTCGGCGAATCGGCCGAATCGAATTTTTTAAAAATTCGCTCTTCTCTAGTGATAAACTTTGTATCATAGAAAGTAGCCAATCTGAGGAAACAAAGCCACAGGGGAAGAAGCGAACAGCAGTCTGAATCATTGAAGAGATACTAAGTGTGTCTCAGACTCTCTATAGTCATAGATGCAGTTGTATTCTAATGGAGATGAATCAAAAATCAGACAACAAGATTTGACAAAAAGTAAATATCATTTCTGAGCTCCTGACTGTGACTTTAAGATTGAGCTGAGCTGCACAACCTCAGTGGAGAAAGGGAGGTCACCTATTAAATATCCCTCATGGCATGTTGTTTCTGCGTAAGAAGTTCCAAGTATTCCACTGATGTAAGGGATCTGAGTTTGTGTTTGCTGGATCTGGAACATTAATGTTTCATATGGGACAGGGATCAATTTGATTGAAAGGAAGGCATAGTGCTGCAGTATATGACAACAATAAGTAGAAATGGATAATAGTATGTTCATTTTACTGCAAAATAGGTAATAACGGTCTTGTTTGGCTATATTAGATAAATACTTTTTTGGATATTTTTTGGATGTGTTTCACAGCTGGAACAGTTGTTGGGTGAAGGTTTCCTTCTTTCAAAGCCCCAGGGGTGTTATAAAGGTCTAGAACCAAGATCTGTGATGTGAAGTCTCAAGTTCAGTGCTCCAGGTCATTTTTAACAATGTACTGACAGCAATAGTTATTCTTTGATGACCAGACTCTTTGCATTTTGGAGGTTCCCTGGTTTCATTTCAAATATGTTTTCAATTTAATATTCATCCAGTATTTTTTTTTCTTTTAACTCCAGTATTGTTTTTCCGTTGGCACACACTTCCACCCCTAACTTCCTGACTAGATGAAGTGGTAGAAATATCAAGCTACCGCAGTTATCTACTTTAGCAATATTTTACATTATTTATGTGTAACGAGTAAGCATCAAACTAATTACTGGTTGAGATTTTTACATATAGGTCTCTGAAGGCAATTCCTGCATTGAAGGAAACCAAAATATATACAGTATGTATTTAGCCTTTGGTTTTTCAGTATGATTAACTACTGTGTATTTACAAAGAGGCTAACTGATAATATATACAGTAAATAATGCTTAATATATTGTCCTGTGCACATATACATCTAATGAACTGGGCTATAGTTTACTGCATTTAAAGGGGTCTCTTGGGTTCACAAGATTGATAGTATATCCTAAGAATAGGCTATAACTCTAGCACCCCTACCAAAATGCTGTATGCCTGCTAGCAACTGTTCTCAGTTTTAAAGCTTTGCCCTATTAGACGAATGGAATAAAACTGAAATATCATGCACAGCTGCTGCAAAGCTGACAGTGTACAGAGTAGTGTTAATAATAAAGAAGCCACTGCTATCACCAAACAGCCGTACCCCTTCAAACAGCTGATTGGTTAGGGGTGCCGGGAGTTGGTCCTCCACTTCTCTGTTCTTGATGACCTATCTGATCTTATCGACAGTACTGAAGCTGTTTGCTAGCAGCTCTCTGCTCTGATCATTGGTCTCCATTCTATGATTTCGATATGCCACAAGACATATGAATAGTGATTGTCTTGATAACAAAAAGGAATTTAAAACGTACTGTAAAACCAAACTTATTATACCAATGTGTTTCAGTGTTAAAATGTGGGGTTTATAGGCCACATCAGTCAAGACATTTGGTGGGTAGACACAAATAAGCTTAGGTCTAGACCATTAAGTCTAGCCTTAATAAAAAAATATTTATGTGCCTAATGGTAGCATTATAGTATACATTTATTGCTACATAAATCTAGATATCAATGCTTGTGATCGATATTATGAATACGAGAACTCAGAAGGTAATTTGACCAAGGCCTTTCATTTGCAGTCTAAAAAAAAACCAAAAAACGGAAATCTAATTTAAGCTTAAAATGAACCCTTCAAAAGTATATATCAACTGTTTTAACCTTTTATAGACAGCATAAAATTATAATGTGCCTAGTATACACATTTCCATATTGTCACCTTCATATACCTCAGACAACTACAGTATGTATAAACTGATGACTTCCACATGTTTGGCTTCTGGCTGAATACTTTGCTGGTAACGCATACTGAAACAAGATTTAGGTTTTGTCATCATGGCTTCAAATTATTATTCAGGCTGTTAGGAAAATATTTCAAAGCAGTTTCCTACTCTTGAAATTCCCACTTAACATTTGTTGTGGTTAGTTTCACCTCCATGCTTTTATTTGAGTGAACCTGCCTCTGTCAGTCTAGCTTTCACCTCTTTTTAAATGAGCCATGTTGGCTTTGTGTCAATGTCATTTATGCTTTCAGTCCATTTACATTTGGGGTAAGCTTACCAAGCCGTGAAACTTTAGGGTGCCTAATAAGCTGTACAGCGGCGCCTGTTCACGCATTCATATTTCAAAGGAGTTTTTGAATTTTCTGCTGAAATAGCTAGAAGGAAAAACAACCTATAAATCATGTACCAAATTACCAAGTCTGTCATGCAAGTGCAGGTGTGTGGGCCAAGTGAGGATCAATTGCTTTGCCATTTCAGTTCTTCTTAGAAGTAAACAAAATAGAAGAGTCTGATGATGCAGTTTTTTTGGTACCATATACTTTTATGAGATACAAATTTATATTACATAAATTTTAGATGGGTTAGAGATAACATTGGAATGATGGTGTCAAGTCACAGAAGATCAGCAACTGTATATGGGTAGTATAATATAGTACTGTGGATCTTTAGTTGGACATAAAATCTCAAGCCATCTTTGATATATGTATATATATTGAAACTAAAATACAGTGTATTCAATATGGTTTGTGTTTCTATAAGCAGCATGGGTTAGTATACGTTAAATGGGACTATGGGGTGGAGAATGACACAATATGATTTTGTGTGAAATTAGTGCCACATTGCACTATAAACCAAAATCACTGTAGGGGAGCCCAAGACAAAGGATCCCTGGGGTAAGATTTATAAAGAGTAAACAAGGTAGTTCCATGAAGTCTAGTCTCTCTCTTTAGGTAAACTCCTGTTTTATTACATGAGCTAAATTATACCTCAAGAGGGATAACAGTCCTTAGGATACAAGGGTACAACACATCTGTTCTGCTAGAAAGCTATTTATCATGGTCTTGTAATGGCTGACAAGATGCATCTGAGCAGCCCAACATCTAATACAAAACAGAACAATTCCCTTAGAAGCATATTCATTGTACAGTATCGATTTTGTTTTTCATTTTTTTTATTACATCTGCAAGTGTCCTCTGCAGTGCAGCATACTTAGCTCCTTCTAAGAACTCTGCAAAGGCACATACACGTCAGGTCTGTATCTTGGCAGCATATACATATTTTCACTAAAGAAATCAGCCTTCCAAGCGTGACATATTGTCTTTTCCTCATTCCTGAAGTGATAGGTTTCACATTTTCCTGTCACCACTCATAATGTGGCATAATGGAATGATACAGATCAAAACATAGTTCTAGTGGAATGCTTTAAAGGAATCTATAGGGATAATTCAACTTAAGTTTCTGGACACTACATTGCTTTAAAAACCCTATAAGTAAATGGTAACATCAAACTAACCCTTTCCACTACAAGCAGGTACTTAAAATATTACATTAAAAGCAGCAATGAGGCATGGAAAGTCAGGCAAGAGAAACCTATGTCTGATTTTATCTCTGCTGCTAATCCCTTTCATTAGGATACATACACTCAAATAATGGAAAGGTGTCACTCACAGTCCCTGTCAAATGGTGACAGGCTGCATGAAATTTGGTTTCTAGAAAATCCTTGAGGAAACTGACTGCTTCTTCCTTTAACTGCCTGAGGTGAATTTAAGGGTTAGAAAAACAAATGTTACTGAAAAATTAGATGATTTCTTTAACAGATATAGTATGTAGGTAAATGTCAAGCTGAAAGACATCTGGATGGCTCAGGAATCTCAATTCTAGAGATTTTTCACCATTTTGCTACCCAGTGTAGCAAAGATAAAGATCGAGACATAAAATAAATGAATGCAATTGGATAATAGAGAAGCTCTGGCAAAAGCAAAGTGAATTAGAAATATGTACAGCAAGAAAGAAGAAGAAAAAGTGCCTTTTTATGTAGCCTCTTCCTTTTAGCTACATTTCCATTACACATTCCTCAGTATATCTATACCCGTCAGAAGGAAGAGAGAAACAGAAGCATGGAAGACACATGCAAACATCATCCAGATGTTGCTGGTTTTAGACTCCAATCAGAGCAATATAAGGTATGGTTAGTCAATGTCAAGGAAATGAACCTTTGTCTAAGGTAACAATTGCCAATCATGAAATTTAACTCATTGTGTTATTTCGATTAAGATGAAATTTAACATCAAAAGTAATTGTGACACATACTTTTCCATTTGCATTGTGAACTGTAATGGTCTTCTGAAATGGGAATCTGTGATCTTGCCAGTTTCTTTAAGGAAATGTTTTACAGTCTAAAATATTTAATGCAATTCTGTCCTTTAGGTATAATGCTGTTGAACACAAGGAGCTAACAGTACTCCCTAACTCCTTAGAAACAGAAAGCCTCTTCCTTTTTATTGAGTCAGACAGCAGGGACATATATTATGGGACTCTCACATTTTCTGAATTCTTAAAGAAAATATTTTCCAGGTCATGGTGGATGTAATTTTGTTATGTATTACAAGCTATAGACACCCTGGAAAAGAAAAAAAAATTACTTTACGTATGTTAGTTACCTTAACAAAATTCCATTTCTTTTTAGGCTCTTTGATAAGAGCAGAAAGAGGCAATTCTGTCTAATAAGATATATAAGATATTACATAGCTTCTTACAATCAATCACCTGTACCATTCATTTATGCAGCTTGTTGAAATGACAGTGACTACTTAATATTACTAGGATATTTGGTAACAGGTTTTCACAAAAACTGTGACAGTAAAGACCTGGTGGCCAGTTTATAGGGCTTTCAGAATCAAAATTGTGACAAAGTATTGAGGAAGCATAGTTTAACCATTAATATCATTGTAAATATTTAATTAAGAAATTAATAACGTTTCCAGAGTTATTATGAAACTGTTCTCTTTTATTATCATAAAAATATATTAGGATATGTTTACATCTGTGTAGCAGATTTCGTTAAAAACCATGGAAAAAAAAAATCATACATACAAGACTTTTTCATCAAGGAAAATAACAGAAATTGCAGCAGATACCTAATAGGCCCCATTATAGTCATGGAATCCATCAGGATCTGTTTGTCTCCATCATGTGATAGATCCATTCTTGTGCGAATTTCCAATTTTCAGTTCTTTTACCAGAAAAGAAAAACGAAAATCCCAATAAAGATGTAAACAAAGGCTAACTGAATTATTTTCTTTGAGAAATGTAGAATGGGTACATTGCTCATGCCCTCACTGAAAGCTTTATCTTTAGAATACTTGGAACAAAAGCAAAGTTGATGAATCAAATGATAAAATTATTGTATGTTTACTCACAACTATTCACACATATAATGACTAATATAATGTTTTATGATTATACTATATATATATATATATATATATATATATATATATATATAGTTTCATAAACAGTTAACAATCATGTCTTTCAGAAAAGCTTTACAGTCATATTTTAGAAGTAATGTTCTTTGTTCCAGCCTATAAAACAGAAATATCACTTAGTCAAGGAAGATGTCTAATAACAGTATATTTTCTTAAGTGTTGTTTTGCAATGGTGCAGTTAAATCATGTTTTCAATGCACTGAAGTGAAAATGGTTACTGTGTCTTATGTGCCTTAGCTAGATGCAGAGACAAGTTACATGTATTTATTTAACTACTCCGTTCTTCCCAATTAATCTCCATGGCAACATAGTCACAGTGCACTAGCTGTGGAATCTTACAGATATGTTTATTCTTTGAGAAGTTATTAATTCCAGTGGCTTTACTTCAGCTTCGGTCTAATCCACCCCCTTACCAGGTTCTTTGTTTATAAGAGAAAAAAAAAAACACTGAAATGTGAATGCTTTAAAAGATTATTTTACAAAGTTAAAAAAAAGTTATATATATATATATTTTTTTAATAATTAATGTTTATATTGCATAGCAATCCAGACTCTGGGACGGGCCAATAGTAAAAATAGTAATAGTAATGTCACCAAGGCCATGCAACACCTGTTCCTAAGTAACAGCCCTCAAATAGTGCAACAGCGTTTCCATAGGTATAACTTACGTGCTGCAATTTACAAAGATGCAACGGTTTTTGAAATTTCAGCATTTCCAGCGTTTTTTTGCTGCAGCGTATCCGCTGTGGCCAAAACACTGCGTATTTGCAACGTGGGGCCCCGACCTTAAACTATCTCATAGACTTCCTTATGCAGAAGTAATTATAAAGACCAGTTTTAGCCACTATGGTTGAGAACAGAATATATTGTTACTCTTTCATGGGCCATGAAATGAAAAGCATTTCTAACAAAATGGTTTTAAAGACATTTGCATCATGTGTGTATTAGAATAGGATATCACAATAGCAGCATAAAGTAAAGTAAATGATTCAGTATGGTGCTTCACAGGAAACTCAGGAATTGGCAATAACATGGCAGAGAAGAGACTATTTTGTAAATCAGGATAAACTGCTTACATTCAGGATTTTTACTATGCCTTCACTCACAGCTGGTACTCTTCACCCTGATTTACAATCTCAACTCACATTGTAATTTTTATGTACTATGTAATTATTTTTGGGAAGAAAAAAATGAAAGGAATAATGTTCAGGGCAATTCCTGTAAGATTTCTCTTCTACAGCATTTCCATTGTGGAAACACTTTCCATAAAATTGTTCCTCCCAATATTTCCATGAATTGTTTAAAAAAATAAACTAGAATGTATATTATATTATTCCATGATATTTGCCACTACTATTGGCTAGGAGCTTCCTAAGAGGCAAGGTAAACATGGCACTTTTCTATTAATGTTTATGAGCAATCTCATTGTTGTGCTACAAACAAGTCAAATTAGCTTCTGAAGTAATCTAAAACTGTGTAAAATGGTCATTATCAGAACTTTCAGTCCATATGGCTCTCATGTATTAACAGCAGTATTTCCCAGAATTCACAGTATACTATACACAACTAGTTAATTGCAAGAGAAACTGTGTGAATTTTCATCCTACATAGTTATAAGTTGTACAGTATAATCATTGACCATCTTGATCCCTCTTTGTCAATTTTGCAGATAGAAGGACATTTATTTTGAACAAATAAAAAATGGTTTTCGGTTTAACATTCCTCTAGATAGAATGACTAAGATTAACAAAAAAGCATCTGCTTTCATATTGGAAAATTTGCTCTTAAAGGGGTATTCCCACGAACATAACCATTTTTAAATTTGTAGATAATTAAAAGTTAAACATTTTTGCAAATATAAGTAATTAAACATTTTGCAGAGTTTTAAAGATTTTCTCTAAATATCTTGTTATCACAGTCTTGTTGTCTTGATCGGTTTACCATTGGATACGACCATGAATGCAGGATCTTTCTAAGGTCAGAAAATCAGCCAAGATTTCCTTATTGTGGCTGGGATATCTTCTCATACATGAAGTGTCCCTGCCTGATAACCTGGCTACAATGAGAAAATCATGGCTGGGTTTTTGACAAGTCCCAGACCATATAAAGTTTCTGCAATTGTGGTCATATCCATTGGCAACCAATCAAGACAACAGACGACCACCACTAAGATAGTTAGAGGAAATCTTTAAAACTCTGCAGAATTTTTAACTACTTATATTTACAAAAATGTTTAACTTTTAATTATCTACAAATATAGATATGATTATGTTCATGAGAATATCCCTTTAAGTATCTGATATGTGTGTCTTTATTGCAATTCCAAGACATATACAGTGCTTCATGATAAACTTCAACCTTTTAAAGGGAGTCTATCATTGGGGAAACATGTTTTTAACTGAAGCAATGTTGGAATAGCCTTTATAAAGGCTATTCTACTCATATCTTTACTTTTCTTCTCCTCGCCGCCGTTTGCCCAAAAAACATTTTATTCTCATATGTAAATTAAGCTCAGGGAGCACCAGTGGTATTCCCCCTGTGCTCCGAGCATCCCCGCATCATTGCCGCAACCCGCCTCCAGCGCTGATTTTTCTCGCCCCCTGCATCTTCTCCTGTTCATCTTGCATCTGCTTCTTGCTGTGTTGGATATTTTTCTGGAGTACATTGGTGTAAGAAACTAAGCAAAAATGACCGCCAGAGCCATTTTGACTTCAGTCAGAGCCAACTGAGCATACTCTGTCGGCCATTTTTGTTTAGTTTCTTACAGCAGTGTACTTCAGAAAAATGGCCGACAAAGAAAGCAGATGCAAGATGAACAGAAGAAGATGCAGGGGGCGTGAAAAAGCAGCGCTGGAGGCAGGTTGCGGCGATGACACGGAGTGCTTGGAGCACAGGGGGGAACGCCCCCGGTGCTCCTGAGCATAATTTACATATGAGAATAAAATGTTTTTTTGGACAAACAGTGGCGAGGAGAAGAAAAGTAAAGGTAGGAAAAGAATAGCCTTTATAAAGGCTATTCCAACATTTCTTCAGTTAAAAACACGTTTCCACAATGATAGAATCCCTTTAAAAGAACACACAGCAAACCTACACTTTCTGGGTCAATTATGTAAAGACAGCCAAACATATGTTTAGAAACTAAAAAGCACCTTTTTGCGATACAGCCTTCAACCTACAGATGTATATCCTAAGCAATAATATACCTGTGTTTTTTGCCTATCCCCCTTACCTTGACCCTCTTTTTCCTTTCCAGTCCACATTACATTTCCTTCCTAACTCTACCAAACCCACTCCCTACCCCAGAGGCGTAGCCAGGGGTTTAGCACGGGGGGGCGAACATGTTCAAGTGGGCCCCCAACTTAGGTACACCAATATTATCACTATACGGTGACCGTATAGTGGTAGATATCAGCTGTATACAGGGTGAATACAGGGCAGTATCATTTAGTGACTTACCAGTGACGTCTCTGCTAATTGTTCACATTTCCATTTCAATTTTTCTTCCATCTGGACCACCATAACCATTTCTTCTAGTCTCTGTAAAGTTTGCAGAGCATACATCTTTGGCTCCTCACTTTTCCAGGCACCCGACCCACATTGTCCTCACCTGCACACCCATCCTGTTGCTACCCCCAATTATAAAATATATAATATAACCCCCCCCATAATGAATAATACCCCCAGGTGCATCTTTAAATTAACTTCCCTGTGTACCCCCTTTAAATATTGCCCCTTATTATTAATGCCACAGGTGTTTCCTAATTAAAAGGTAAAAAAAAAAAAATGAGTGGGGTTCCAATACCCGGGAGCCCCAGGATCAGCTGTTGTGGCCAGCTACGTGGGGCCTTAGTCTTAATAAAGTCCAAGTGCCACCTTAAATTAATTGCCCCCTCATATTATGCCCCTGATTATCCCTGACATAAATACTGCACCCCTAATGACCCCTTTTATAAATGATACCCCCTAATAACCCCTTATATAACCTCCCCCCCCTTGTATTCATAATGCCCCCCTAATAGCCCTTATATAAATGACCCACCCTTACGTTCACAATGCCCCCTTATATAGATGACCCCCATCGTCATAATGCCCCCTAATGAATCCTCCTTTATAATTCTCCCTCCTAATTCCCCCCCTTTATACTATTAAAATACCCACAACTGTGCTAAAAAAACAACAAAAAAAAACACCTCCTCTTCTTGGCCCTACGCTCTATGCGCAGGTTTCACACATAGGATGTCTGCGTCACGTCATAGCCGCGATGCTATGACATCATCGCGCCACCTGTGCCGTGTCTTGTAAACCGCAGGCCTGAAGTGGCTTGCGGTTTACAAGTCATTTTGTTGCAGGATGGGTTTTAACTAGATAGATGTCTGCAGACACCAATCTAGTTAAAACCCATCCTGCAACGAAATGACTTGGGGTGGGCCCCCAAAGAATCAGTGGTTCCGGAGCAGCTGACCCCTCTGTCCCCCCCCCCCCCCCGCTAGGCTACGGCTCTATGAACTCTGGATCATATACTTGTAATCCTTGTTTCTTATCTGAACAATAAAACAAGTTTAAAAAAAAAAAAAGCACATAGGTCTCGGGTATCACCATGGTAATAAGAGATTTTAAAATGAAAATTTTATGATCCTACATAATTGATTTGAGGATCTTTTATGCCACTTGGGAAAGAAAAAAAAATTAGCTGATTAACGCGACCAGGGGCAAAATGAAGAAACAGTACCTCTAATTCACCTCATGTATGTCAAGTGGCAAGAAAAGTAGCTGCTGATAAAGGAATTCCATGTTTAGACCCCTGCTCTTAAAGGATCAGAGATAAAGGCCTGAAAATGCAGGCATAAGAAATGTAGTTTCAAGTTACTCCATGTTGGTTTCATATTCTCTAGCTTAAAGTCCAGTCAAGTGATACTGAAAAGAAGAATTCTCCACTAAGTGAGACTCTGCTGTTATTTACAAATCCTTGTAAATTAAAATGAGCAATGATTCATAATATATATATATATATATATATATATATATATATATATATATATATATATATATATATGACAAATACAACACACAATGAGAAAAGACAGAGTAAAATTGTATGTAATGATACCAAACAAGGCCATTAAACTATAAGCAATAGCTGTTTTGTCTGTGATTTATGTATATAACCACAATATATGCAATGGCATCAGTTTAGGGCTGATCTGGGTCTGCCAGCAAATATAACACACACAGGTCACCTGTGGTTATATGACTTGTGGCCCTATTAGATATTCAGGGCTATTGTTGACAGCAAGTACTCCTAGGAATGCTTCTACCCCCTAAACAGCTCTGTCTCATTGTGCTTCTCATCAGCTGATCAACAAGAAAACGCTCCCTGGTCAACTTATTGCATCTATTATGCGGGATAAAAGACAAAGATTATAGGCAGCACATTGCTCTGCATTATCAGGGATGTGCTGCCAATAATCAATGCAGCCATAGGGGGAGGTACATTCACAGTAGCATTCCTTCCTCCTCCATTCAGGGGCTGTGTAATTTTATAATTATACAGCAGTGCCGATCAGTAGGTTGCTCATGGATTGGCATTTGTCTTGGCTAGGATCTCAGGGTATAATAGTATTCATGTGATAATACAGTAAGTAACATTAGGACCTATTGTATTTAGCAATTAGCAAAGCAGAGGTGGTAATGAACTTCTGCCATCTCTATGTGGAGTCCATCTGACTCTCCCCTTTTGTGACAGCAGATCTCATATACACCCACAAACATGCATCCCAGCCTCACATATAAAGTAAAAGAGAAATCCACTTTATGGTTGAACTTGTATGCCAATTAGTATGAAACCAGTAGCAACAATATAAACTGCTTTACATAGATCACAAGGCCTTATAGATTCATGAGCAAGTTTTGTGGCTGTATACTGTATAAACATGACTCAACCTATAAAAGTAACACGAATATTTTACTTTAAAATAGATCCTCCATTAGAAATCTACATATAGTAAGGGCCCCTATTGCAGGCCCCCAATACAGTAAGGGCACCTGAAACAGGCTCCCATACAGTAAGAGACTTACTTAAGGTCTGTAACACAGCCCTTACTGTATGAGGCATGTAACAGGGGCACTAACTGTATAGGGACTGTAACGGGAGCCCTTACTGTATGAGGCCTGTAACGGGGACAGTATATTGTATGGGTCTAATAAAAGAGGCAATATATTGTATAAGGGTCAATAAAGGGGCAATATACAGATTGAAAGGATCATTAAAAGGGTTGTTATACTGTGTGTGGGCCAGTAAAAAGGGAGTTACACCGCGTGGGGAGCCCCAGTCAAAAGCTTACTATGGGGCCCCATCTTTCCTAGTTATGCCTTTGCTTTATACATCACAAATCACATCACAAGACTGAAAGAGAGCACTGGACGCCACAAGGAGAACTAAATAAGGATAGTATAAAAAATTTTTTTTACATCTCCCGTGGGCCTCCACATATTATACTCTGGGGATCTAATTTCACTTCCGGTTCGTTCCAAACTTGTTCGAACCGAAACAAATCAGAGACCTGAACCCAAAATTAAATGAATCTTGGGAGGTTTGCCCATCTCTAGTGCAGGCACATTTCCTTGTAGATTAAGCGATAATGCTACTAGCAATACTATAGGTCCATCTATGCCCCTCTTTTGAGTCTGTCCCTATTGGTCAGGGAGACCAGACTTTCACCAAATCAGAACTTGCTCAAGTCTGATTCATTTGTGACAATTCCTGAGGTTGGTGGGACAGAAGAATTTAGATTGCTTATCCTGTCAAAGGGCTGTGAGAGGATAAACCACTATGCAATCTGGAGTGTATTAGTGAATTGGATTACATACTATGCCAAACAGATTTATATGTATTTGTAGCTCTAGAAACTGTAGAAATTCTTTAATACAAACTATAAAGTGAGAACAAAAATTCTGTATGATTTTAAATAATAATATCCTTCATTTGCTACATTCAGGTTTAGAAAAATTGTGCCACACCTGTGTACAGGTTTTTCTGTGATATTACAACTCTGTTCCAATGAAACTAAGCTGCAATACCAGACACAGATAATAGACAGGTGTGACATTGATTCTGGAAGAAAGCAGCCATGTTTTTCTAATTCTGGACAACCTCTTTAACACACCAAGTAGCACATGTCTTAAATAAACTTTGTCTCATTTAATAGAATATGATTGATTCTAGACCAAACTAGAATGCACTTTATTTAAGAATGTTGCTGTTTTCTGCCTGAAACCTCTCTAAAGTTCCTGCCACTACGTGTCTCCCTTCTTTCTAATTTGCCATTTACTCCCTGTTACTTGGAAGTTCCATCGTTAGAAACCACCAGGCTCAATATAGGAACACAGAGCAGAGAAGGTCTCTCTTCACAGCCTCTAAATGGTTTCACACAGCTTTCCCTGCCTGTACATTGCCCTTAGAGGATTCTGCAACTTCTCACAGAAAATGTAGGATAGTCTATATACTTCTAACTAGCTATTTGTGTTTTGCTGATATGATGTTAGTCATAGACAACAAGCAGCTTTCCTGATTGTGCTCAGATTTCTCTTTTTTTGTGTCAGGGATCTTTTTAACTGCATTATAACCTGATTTGGAGTCCAGTATCCCTGGATCTCCTACAGTACATTCACTTGGGCTGTTCTCAGATATTTGTTTGCTAGTGTTACCTCTGACAGAATTACATATAAACAAACCAGTACTAGCGATAATGGATTGGGTTGGAAGGGCAGACTGCTCTATGTATTACATGCCCCCTACCTCAGACAGAAATGCAAACTGTGATACAGTCATAATGGGCCTATTAGCAGCAGAATAACTGACAGAACATATCATATACAGTAAGACCCTGATGATATTTCAACTTTTGAAAACTCAGGTACCCTTTACAGATTTATATGTATTTGTAGCTCTAGAAACTGTAGAACTTCTTTAATACAAACTATAAAGTGAGAACAAAAATTCTGTATGATTTTAAATAATAATATCCTTCATTTGCCATTTCCAGAAAATGCACTATTAATGATATATCTTTAGAATAGATCATAAATAGATTGGTGGAGGTGCCTATATTACGTTAAATGTTTATAGAACCTGCAACAGAATCAAAGACAGCTCTGGATACACAGTGCCATACACTGTATTGTGGCTATGCCTTAATACTACAGCTCAGTGCAATTTAAATTAATGGGAGAGAGTAACCAGGTAAAGCCACTATACAGTGTATGGTACTGTTCTTCCACCCTGTATTATTATACTATACTATAATTTCTCTTACTTGTATAGTGTCAACATATTCCTCAGCTCTTTACAGAAATTGTCAGTCATTATCCCATATAGGGCTTGCAATCTAAATTCCCTATCTGTATGTCTTTGAAGCATTGAAAGAAACTGGAGTACCCAGATGAAACCCACACTCGCACTTCAAGGCAACAGTGCTAACCACTGAGCCACCCTGCTGCCCAATGTGTAACGTACACTGTGTACTGAGCCTGCTTTGCCATTGGTGGTGGGCCATGCAATCAGATGATTTTTTCAGAAAGAGCTACTAAAGGGGGTGTAACACCTCTCCTTAGCATGTTCAACTGTCACCACCACATTACAGTGATAAACAGCATACCTTTTGCTATGTATGTAACTTTTGTAGATTAGGAGAAAAATAGCTTTGAATTCTTATGTAAATTAGGCAGTTGGTGCACTCGGGGCGGGCCTTCAGCCCTTAAAGCACTGCTATTGCTGCTCAAGTAGGATGGGTGATGTTATACCAGTGGGAAGATCAACTCTAATTGCACAAGGTGGCACAGGCAGGAGATGATAGGGGTCTGAGTTGCAACAGTAGCGCTCCAGGTTGCTGAAGGCCTGTCCCCAGTTCCCCAACTGCCTCATTTGTAGACATCAAAGTTTTTCTACAAATCTATAAAAGTGACATACACAACAAATGTATGCTGTTTATCACTATAATGTGCTATGTAATGTGACCAATAACAAAACAAAATACAAATTGTTTGAATAAATATTCTGTCTGTAAATATTACTTTAGAAGAAATATAATCGTTTATTATCAGTAGTATTCACCTATTTATGTTGTGTTTATGTATACCAATCACTTGAATTTATGTTAGCCAGTGCAAATTCTGACAACAAATTCATGATAATCTGCAAACTATGCCCATAAAACATTGTAATCAATTGAGCCCTACAGCCAAATACTAATGAAACATCATTGGCGTTACCTATTTTTTTGGAACCAATGTGAGAAGGCTACTTATATATGTGCATGTAATTTGGTTACTGTTTATACATGTGCATATGATTTAGGGCATATAACTATATTTTTAGAAAAATTAGAAGCTACTAAGGTGTTCCTACGCAATAAAATATAGAATTATTCATGATTTGCTTTAAAATTAGTATGACACAACACAAAACTACTGAATGTTTCTTATATAAGTTCTATACATAGCAATTTTATACAAGTCAACTAGATAAACCACAAAACTGTTAAAAGAACCATCTGCCCATTAAATTTTGCCTAAATTTTACAGTATACCACAAGACAATGGTTCATGAAAAACTGTTAAAGAAAGAGTTAATAAATAAGCAGTCAGTCCTGTCTCCTTACAAGGTGAAATCTTTATAGGGAGAAAGTGCAACTATTCTATAGTCAATGGTCTTTAGAAAGTGAAAGACTGAACCAAAAATGTCATTGGAAGTGAAAATTTACTATCTCCCCACATTTGCATATCTAAATAGAGAGACCATGCTTCGGTTTAAAATAAGCCAATATTCCATTATGCTCACATGTTAAGTTGTGTGTATCATGTCTTCCATATAGCAGAGCATTTTGCTACATTATAAAGTAAACATATGGTTAATGTCTAACCCACAAGATTTACTCCTAGTCCCCTTTCATTTCAGTCACCTCAGTAAAACGACGTGTGCATGTTAACTTTTAGCACTCAGACATGTATTTGGCAGCCTGAGGAATGACAGAGCTGCAATGGACCTTTGAAAACTAGTGACCATAGGAAATTAGGTCTGGCAGAGATTTAACCCTTCATGAATCACTGGAAATATTTTTGGAACAAGTGTTCTACACATTTCAGATATGTTTGACATCTAATTAGTTTCAAAAACAAAAAACAAAACAAGAAGTCAAAAAGTACCATTATTCCTCTAAACAAAATATCTACAAGCGGCAACAAGGCTTTTACTTCAATACAACAATTCTACGAGTGGATAGAAAAGCCTACTGACAATGCAATAGAGTAACAAAAGGAAAACAAGGACAAAGTGTATTCTTTTACTCTGCATGAGTCTTCTCCATTTGCAGACTCTTAAAAAAATCCTAAGAGCTCAATAAGAAGGGCCCTAAACTAATTGTAGGAGGTATATAATGGAATTTGCCTTCAGTCTGGCCTGTAATAAGTTACAGGAATCCTCACTTCACACAAGGCAGTTCATCCTACTCATTTACTGTCTATTATGGAAAGCTCATCCTCAAGTGGAATTTCATTGCATACCATTTTATTGCTTTCATACCTATTTTCACTATGAACTGTTTTATTGAAGGGGGAGTGACAGTCTGTAAAGAAATGCACTGAAAATCAGCAGAAAATTAGACTTCAAGGAGTCCATGCAATTAAGGCTCATCTCATTATATGTGACAGTTTTATTACTGGCGGTCCTTGTTAACACGTTTAGAATGTGCAGGGAGACAAGTGTACAACTTTGTTTGGATAATTCACTTTACAGATTTTTTTATTTGATTTTCTTGTGATAAATTCATTTGAATCAACTTTTGATTGCAAGCGCCTTGCAGCAGATCTCCCTGCTACTGAAAGTATACATGTCATAGTTATGTTTTAACATTTCAGTGTACAGATATATAGATGATGTTAATATAAAAATAATATTGTTATTATAAACTAATAATAATAATAAATATCTATAAATATACATACACAAATAACACAGATTGTAAAATAAGATGTGATTGTAACGTCTACAGTCAGTTAGTTCTCTGGCATGAAGTGTGAAAACAGCATTCTGGTATCACAGATGTGTTTTTCACACTTGTGTCATATCTTCCTATGCCTGAGAAAGCATGATGATACCACAATAAAACATTTCCTCTAGCACAGAATTTATATTATAGGATACATCCAGCCACAGAAACAACTCTGCCTTCCTTATATGAATCACACACAGGATCCTACATTGCAGGCAGTATCTCCCCTTCCTCTCCAGCTCTCTCTCCCTCTCCATATTCTCATTTAATGAACCTTATACGTTCCTATGTTCTATTGTGTGCAAGAAAGCAAGCCAGTAAATGTTTCCTCTCTCTAGGCTGCAGTATCACTCCAATTCCAGTTATGGCATGTTCACCTTTACAACACAGTCATATATAACCACTAGCTACTTTTATTCTTTCCAGATTTGACATTGTTTTAGTCTTTATATGATAAATCTCAAGTGAGTTTATGGTAAATAAAGAGCTTTCCCTTCAGACCCGTTTCGCAGAGAAATTAAGTAAAACATTGCACACACTGGCACGAGTCCCAAGTATCATAAACTCCATTATATTAATGTTCTTAGGTTACCAAATCACACAAAGCTACAGCTCTAAGCATGCTGTAATATATACTGTATATATAGGACACGATGTGCAATCAATGACTTCTAGGGTCATCAGATATAATCTTCATAGAGACCTCATAACACTGTTATAGCAGCATCAATGCCCATTATTAGATAAAGCACCTTATTCAGCCACGTGTGAACGCATATAAACTTGTGTAGCAGTTAAGAAGTGAGATCATACAGGAATTAGCTTACCTCTGTAGGATAATTTGACCCTTGGCACGTTATTTTTGACATTCTGACAGTTCACCCTTGTTGTTATCGATACTCCCAAGAAAAGAAATGCAATCCCAGTGAAAGAGCCCATGCTGAGGAGCAGTCAGGTCTTGGAGGTCCCTTATGCAGCCTAGTGCCCCTGCTGCAGTCTTGGTTGTGTACAAGGGGTCTTCCAACTCGGGAGAACAGGTGACTTAGGTCAGTCTCATTGAAGCAATCTAGGTAGAAGAAATCCCCTCATCTTTCCTTTTGGATCAGGCAAAAAGATTGAAAACTTCAGAGATCTAGAGGAATAAGAAGGCAGCAGGCACTGGATAATGAGGCACAACTGTTGTGTAGAGAGCAGAAATGAACCAGTGCTGCAGTGCTGGAGCTTACAGATCCATTTGTTTCATAGGAGATCTGGTGGAAGAAACTAATCCTGCGCTTCAGTAAGTGTGTGGGAGCTGAATGAGAGGAAAATGCACAGAGAGGAGCCCAGAGAGCAGTGCTGCTGACTTTTCCTGTCCACATGCAGAGAGATGACACAGGATCTCCCAGACAGGTTTTCCCTACTACAGCAAAGGCAAACTGACAATGGGAGAACAGGCAGGCTCAACCCACTGCCTTTCCCTGCTGTCACACAACACATGCAAAAACCATCTAGGAGAGATGAGAGGAGGGAACAGAGACCTGCACCAAGCATGTGGAAAGCAAAGCAGCCATTCACACATTTACCTTTAAAGGCACAAGCCATAGGACTTTGTGA